>CM056729.1:24687500-25906719 GCA_029844215.1 Przewalskia tangutica | reverse complement strand
CCTGTAAGTTCTTGAAAATCCTTCATTTCCATCCTTTTTTATCCATTTAAACTAAACAGAAGCTCAAAAGAATGACACGTTATCCTTCTTTTTTGCTAAAAACAGCGTATCCCAATATGGTGGAGATGGTACTACTGGGCTTGCCCTGTTGCATGGACCTTGTATGGTCTTGTTGAATCACAATTCGGAGACATCCAAACTACTCTTACCGATGAAGAAAATGTGGAACAATTCTTGAATCGTTATTTCGGATTTAAGCATGATTTTATTGGAGTAGTTGCAGCTGTGATCGTCGCGTGACATGTTATGTTCGCCTTAACATTTGCATTGGCCATTAAGGCATTCAACTTCCAGAGAAGATAAGAGTCTTGACCTACCAAAGAGTACTTATGAGAAAAAAGAGCTTATAAAAATTATGTATAGGTCACAACTTTAGACCGTTCCTTGTAATTTTTCTTTTATTATTATTATTATATATGTTATTTTTTTCAGCACACAATAGATCCTTGTGATCTGGTCCTTCCCCGCCCCGTGCATAAAGGGAACTTAGTGCACACCCTTTTTTATTTTTTTTCCCTTGATGAATTCCAAGTTTTTGTGTAGAATAATTAGTTTATGAATGATAAATGAAAATATTTATACCATCAATTTACTCCACCTTTGGGTTTATCAGCTTCTAGATTTTCCTCATTATATTCCAATTATCTTGGAGAAATCAATTTTGGTCAGAATCTAGTCAACATATATTCACGAAAGAATAGCAGAAAAAATACTACATTTGCGTTAATATTTTGAATCATATGTCCATCCAATAGTCACCTCTCCTTAACATGCTGCTATATATAAGCGCTCTGACTTTTAATCTAATTTTCACCAAGTATTCTTTTGTTCCTTATAACCATATCATCATAAAACTAAAAAAAACACAAGAAAAATTCAAGAACACAATTCAGGTATCTCCCAATACTCTTTTTATGTTCATTTTAAGTATTGGGGACAATTTTTTTATTTTTAGGCACGCCCTGTGCCTCAGGGCGTTAAAAAAATTATCATTTGCATAGTTTACGAGTTCTGGTTAGAGTTGACGGGAACTAAAAGAAGATTAGCCTTGTGATCGATCGAGTGGACATAGGTTCGTGATGGAGCCAAATCTTAGCAATTTGAGAGGGAGTATAGGGGGAAGTTTCAGGGTAAATTCTAGCAACTCAGTATTTTCGCAATCAGCGAGAGATGAGGATGATGAAGAGGCTCTTAAATGGGCTGCTTTAGAAAAGTTGCCTACATTCGTTCGAATGAGAAAAGGTTTATTGGTTGGACCAGAAGGTGAAGCTGCTGAAATTGATACAAAGAAGATTGGACATCAAGAAAGGAAGAATTTGCTTGAGAGGCTTGTCAAGGTTGCTGATGAAGACAATGAGAAGTTCTTGTTGAATCTCAAGGACAGAATTGAAAGGTACGTGAAAATAACTTTTCATGTATAGTTTGTTTTTCATTTTGGGAAATCTTGGCGCAACGATAAGAGTTGTCACTGTGTGACCGGAAGGTCATGGCTTCAAAACTGTGAAAATTGCCTCTAGGATAACAACCTCTTGCAGAAATACAAGAAATGGCTGCGGATATGATGCCCTTCCGAGAGATGGAGCTAGACTTTTAAGTTTATGGTTTTAGAACACAATTTTCTTTTACTTACTGGGTTCTGAATATATTATTTGTACATATTAAATGAACTTGGACACAAATACAGAATTTGAGTCAAAATTACTGGGTTCTGCCGACCCCGTATTCAGAATTGTGGCTCCACCCTTGGCCCTTCATTAGACCAAGGTGTTGAGAATATAATTAAATATTAAAAGTATGTTCTGTCTAACAGCTTAATCTTTTAGATGAGACGGTCAAACACTTCACCATGGTAGCAGAGCAGGAAAAAGTCCTGAGACCGCCACCCATTATCAAAATGAATTTCCACGTGCCTATCTATGAAAAATTCAGGCCAACACGTGAGGGGGCGTGTTGAGGATATAATTATATATTAAAAGTGTGCTCTCTCTAACAGCTTAACCTTTTAGATGAGACGGTCACACACTTCAACACAAAGGCATAGCGAAACCTTAGTGCATCAAAGTTTTGCCTTTTAGCTTGTTCTAATTATGAATCGAGTTTCCCTTTTCTATTTTTATTTAATTGGTACATTTAACTTGTGTTTTTGTTTTTTGGAAAAAATGAAATATTTACAGAGTTGGGATTGATTTGCCAACAATAGAAGTGAGATATGAGCATCTAAACATTGAAGCAAATGCATATGTAGGAAGTAGAGCTTTGCCTTCTTTTATCAACTTCATGACCAACTTTGTTGAGGTAAAGTTATGAATAACAGAAACATTTCAATATTTCTAATTTCTTTTCATTGACACTAACTCTTTATTTATTTCCAATTTTTTGCTCCAAAGACAATCTTGAATTCTGTTCACATACTTCCAAGTAGAAAGAGGAAAATCACAATTCTCAAAGATGTAAGTGGTATGATTAAGCCTTGTAGAATGACTCTACTATTGGGACCTCCAAGTTCTGGAAAGACTACTTTGTTATTAGCTTTGGCTGGTAAACTTGATCCTACTCTAAAGGTAAGATTGTCAATTCCAAATATCATAGATTACGGGATAATTACCTCTAAAGTGACTTGACACTATAATATTTTACACTGTCAGTTCATAGAAGTAGAAATAAGAAAAGAAAATACTAAAGTTTTCACCTTTTTTGGGAAATCAGGTTACTGGGAATGTGGCCTATAATGGACATGAACTACATGAATTTGTGCCACAAAAAACATCTGTTTATATCAGCCAACATGACTTGCATATTGGAGAAATGACTGTTAAGGGAAACCTTGGAATTCTCTGCAAGATGTCAAGGAATTGGCCTTAGATATGGTTAGTATTTTCTTATTTGCTTTTTTTTCTTTGTAAAAAAAGGGTAGCCCGGTGCCTAAGCTCCCACTATGCGTGGGATCCGGGGAAGGGTCAGACGGGTCTATTTTACGCACCCTTACCTTGCATTTTCAGCAAAAGACTATTTCCACGGCTCGAATCCGTCCTGGAACTTTACCAGTTATAACTAAATGCAATTTTTATAAGTGTTTTTTTCTTTTTTTTTCATTGGGGCAGTGCATTTATTAATTTTTTTCCTTGAAAACAGAGATGTTGGCTGAACTATCAAGAAGAGAGAAATCAGCTAATATCAAACCAGATCCTGATATTGATATCTACATGAAGGTAAGAATGCAACAGAAGGACATGAAAGGGAATAATACCGAATCGTTTAGTACATTTACATTTATAGTTTTGAAGGGGAGGCTTGGAGCAACGGTATAGTTGTCTCCGTGTGGCCTATAGGTCATGATTTCGAGCCGTGGAAGCAGCCGCTAATGCTTGCATTAGGTTAGGCTGTCTACATCACACCCTTAAAGAGTAGAGTGAAAAGAATGAATCGATGATTTTATTCACTTGTAATATGCTGTATATAAAGGCTGTAGCCATCTGTTACAAAGAGTCCTGATATGTACAAAGTCTATACATGATAACTATAGAAAACAATTTAAAAGGACCTAAACACATGGAAGTGATTGAGATAAACATTAACTCTAGAAACAGAAATGAACTGAAACAAACCTAAGCTAAAACGTAGGAAACATATTTCAGTCGTTATTAGCTAACACGGGATGCTTTGTGCACCTGACTGCCTTATTTTACATATATAGTTTTGATTGTTTTTTGGGAAATGTAGGCTTCAGTAACAAAAGGACAGGAAGCAAATGTTGTTACAGATTATGTTCTTAAGGTAATACTTCCATTATTCAAGTATTCCTCCTATATTGCAGTTTAATAAGCATTAAAGTATACTGCACACTTTAACTTGTTGTAGTAGATAACCTATCTTATTTTTTAGGACACAAATTCTAATTTTTATGGACGTTACCTATAGTTATCTTCCAGTAATAGTAATTTGGTTGATCTAACATCCATTTGCAGATTTTGGGACTGGACGTTTGTGCTGATACTATGGTGGGAGATGTAATGTTAAGGGGAATTTCAGGGGGGCAAAAGAAACGTGTAACAACGGGTGAAATGCTTGTTGGGCCATCAAAGGCGCTTTTCATGGATGAAATCTCAACCTGATTGGACAGTTCAACTACTTTCTCTATTGTCAATTCTCTAAGACAATCTGTGCAACTCTTGAAAGGAACTGCTGTGATATCTCTATTGCAGCCAGCCCCTGAGACTTACAATCTGTTTGATGACATTATTTTGTTATCAGATGGATACATTGTCTATCAGGGCCCTCGAGAAGCAGTTCTTCACTTCTTTGAATCCATGGGATTCAAATGCCCCGAGAGAAAAGGAGTGGCAGATTTCTTGCAAGAGGTATGTCTTACAACAAAGTATAACCTGCAAAGTTTCCTACGTTGTGTTGAAATGTGCCACCATTTCATCTAAAAGTTTAAACTGTTAGAGGGTGCGCATTTTATGGTTTATTATGTATTCAATGTGTCCCCTCACATACCTCTCTGATTCCTTTTCATGGGTGGTGATGAGACAACCAACGACCTTCGTTTATGATGATACTGTGTTGAAGTATGTGACCACCATAAAAGCTTATTCTGCTAGATATACCAAACTTTTATGTAGTTAACTATGTCTTAGACATAGAACAAAGAAGTTTCGTTTCTATAATGTGGAAGTTTTAAATTACTTCTTGCAGGTAACATCAAAGAAGGATCAACAACAATATTGGGCCAAGAAAGACGAGCCTTACAGATTTGTCCCATCGAAAGAATTTGCGGAGGCATATAAGTCTTTCCATGTTGGAAAGGAACTTGGTGATGAGCTTGCAACCCCATATGACAAGAGCAAAAGCCACCCCGCTGCTTTGTCTACCCAGAAGTATGGTATAGGGACGAAACAACTGTTGAAGGTCTGCGCTGAACGAGAATTCCTACTGATGAAGAGGAACTCATTTGTTTACATCTTCAAGCTCGTTCAGGTATTGACCACTTGGTCTATTAGAAATATATAGGAAGTGTTTGCCATTTCATAACCTTGTGCCAGTTGTAATGATCTCTTGTTTCTGTCTGTTTTCTCAGCTCGCGGTAATGGCACTTATAACGATGAGTGTCTTTTTCCGAACTACGATGCCCCGAGATAATATGGATGACGGAGGGATGTATGCTGGTGTTCTCTTTTTCGTGGTCGTTATGATTATGTTTAACGGAATGGCTGAGATAAACCTGACAATTTTAAAGCTTCCAGTCTTCTTCAAGCAAAGGGACCTTCTCTTTTACCCTTCATGGGCTTATTCCCTTCCCACATGGATTCTCAAAATCCCTATAACATTTATTGAAGTTTCTCTTTGGACATTTCTTACATATTATGTCATCGGATTTGATCCGAATGTTTCAAGGTAAGGGAAGAAAAAGACTGTGCAAAACTAATAATTAGATGACCTTCATAATTTCATGATTATTGAGGGACTATTGATTTGCAGATTGTTCAAACAATTCTTTCTTCTCATACTAGTACACCAGATGGCATCAGGATTGTTCAGATTCATTGCAGCAGCGGGGAGAACAATGGGAGTCGCTAGCACATTTGGAGCATTTGCGCTGGTTTTACAATTTGCATTGTGTGGATTTGTCCTCTCAAGAGGTATATTTAATGATTTTTCGCAGAAATTCTTTTTCTTGTTCAATCAGACCTATATTTATTTTCTGTTTAGCTTGATACTGAAGATAATGTGAAGAAATGGTGGATCTGGGGTTACTGGATCTCACCATTAATGTATTCTGTGAATTCAATTCTTGTGAATGAATTTGATGGGAAGCATTGGAAACATGTAAGTGTTTTATTCCAAACCAC
Source organism: Przewalskia tangutica (assembly GCA_029844215.1). Lineage (NCBI taxonomy): Eukaryota > Viridiplantae > Streptophyta > Magnoliopsida > Solanales > Solanaceae > Przewalskia > Przewalskia tangutica. Next base: position 25,900,810 of record CM056729.1, on the reverse strand, counting down.
ATGCAAATAGTTAAGATTTCTCATATATGGATGCTCATATCCACTCTTAATTAAAATAGATCGCGCCAACTGGAGAACCACTTGGAGCTGCAGTAGTAAGAGGTCGAGGTTTCTTTCCAGATGCATATTGGTACTGGATAGGTATTGGGGCACTTGTTGGATTCATAATAGTCTTCAACCTCTGCTATGCTATTGGACTCGCTTACCTGAAACGTGAGTATCTCTGGTGCCTTATCTTTCCCCTTGAAAAAAAAAATTCAATGTACTAACATAAACGAACGATCAGACAAAAAAATTTACCTCTAGAAAACTCATTTAGACAAGGTCAGTTTATGACTTCAAGGACTCTTACAGAGGGGGTTAATACCTTATTTCTTGTATATAACTGCAGCATTTGGTAAGCCACAAGCTATGATATCAGAAGACGATGAGGATGCTGATAATGTCCAATTCATTGAGGGAAGTAAAACCGAGGGTCAGAACAAGAAAAGGGGAATGGTTCTTCCATTTGAACCCCATTGCATCACTTTTGTTAACGTTGTATACTCTGTTGATATGCCTCAGGTAAATTAAAAAAATTGTCACTAATAATATCCGTGACTCGTGAGGCTTTTATTTTCTATGAACAACTAACTTAACATTCTAATGAACTGTAGGAAATAAAAGAACAAGGTTGCACTGAAGATAGATTGGTACTTCTAAAGGGTGTGAGTGGAGCTTTCAGGCCAGGTGTTCTCACAGCTTTGATGGGTGTTAGTGGTGCTGGTAAAACGACATTGATGGATGTCTTAGCTGGAAGAAAAACAGGAGGATATATTGATGGCAACATCAAGATTTCTGGACATCCAAAGAAGCAAGAAACCTTTGCACGTATTTCTGGATATTGTGAGCAGAATGACATCCATTCGCCTTATGTTACTGTATATGAGTCCTTGGTTTACTCAGCTTGGCTGCGTTTACCTAAAGATGTTGACGAAAATAAGAGAACGGTCGGTTCCTCTAAATTCTTTCTTCATAGTGATAATCTATCCTACAAATTAGTTGAACCTATTAAAGAAACATGCATGGCAGCCAATAACATTATCCATTGATTACTTTCCTGTAGATGTTTGTTGACGAAGTTATGGAACTTGTGGAGCTAACTCCATTAAGATCAGCCTTAGTCGGATTGCCTGGAGTCAATGGTTTATCGACCGAGCAACGTAAAAGGCTGACCATTGCAGCTGAACTGGTAGCAAATCCCTCTATCATTTTCATGGATGAACCAACTTCAGGGTTGGATGCAAGAGCTGCTGCTATTGTAATGAGAGCTGTTAGGAACACTGTCGATACAGGAAGAACCGTCGTCTGTACCATTCATCAGCCTAGCATCGACATTTTTGAAGCCTTTGATGAGGTTAGTTTATTAACCTTCCAGGACAATGAAGCTAGTATTTGTTTCCCCTTTTTCTTTGCGACCGGATACTAAAAGTAAACACGGCTTTGTAGCTATTTCTAATGAAACGAGGAGGACGGGAGATATATGTTGGTCCTCTAGGTCGCTATTCTTGCCATTTGATCAAATATTTTGAGGTATGTTAACAAAGAAAAAGACGTGTTTTCTTTTTCGCTGAATTTAAAATCAAATATTAATCTTAGTTTTGTCTTGAGTTCAGTCAATGCCTGGAGTTAGTAAGATAAAAGAGGCTTATAATCCAGCAACTTGGATGTTAGAAGTCACATCTGCGTCTCAAGAAATGATGTTAGGGGTTGACTTTGTTGATTTGTACAAGAAATCAGACCTCTACCAGAGGAACAAAGCCTTGATTACTGAATTAAGTACGCCTCGTCCTGGTACAAAGGATCTGCATTTTGAAACTCAATTCTCACAGCCTTTCTGGACCCAATGTATGGCTTGTCTCTGGAAGCAGTATTTGTCGTACTGGCGTAATCCATCTTACACGGCAGTTAGATTCCTCTTCACAATATTCCTAGCACTTATCTTTGGCACATTGTTCTGGGATCTTGGTACCAAAGTGTAAGTAACATCACAATGAGAAGTAAATATAAACTTGAAAAGAGAAAGGTAACTTCCTATAATACTTAGCTAAACCTTTCGAGCTTTATTCATCATAGGAGTCAGAGCCAGGATCTTTTCAATGCTATGGGATCTATGTATGCTGCAACTCTCTTCCTTGGTGTACAAAATTCATCATCGGTCCAGCCTGTTGTAGCTGTTGAGCGTACTGTATTTTACAGAGAAAGAGCTGCTGGAATGTATTCTGCTATACCTTATGCTTTTGGACAGGTGAACAGACAGTTCAATTTTGTCACAGTACATATTTCAGCCTAAAAGAAGGGTTCATATTTATCCATGAGAACTTTACTTTCTTGCAGGTTATCATTGAAATACCTTATGTATTTGTACAAGCTGCTGTCTATGGTATTATTGTGTATGCAATGATCGGGTTTGAATGGACTGCTGCCAAGTTCTTTTGGTACTTCTTCATCATGTATTTCACTCTCTTGTACTTCACCTTCTATGGCATGATGACTGTGGCTGTTACCCCGAATCAAAACGTTGCTTCCATTGTCGCGGCCTTCTTCTATGCAGTATGGAATCTCTTCTCAGGATTTATCGTTCCACGACCTTCATTTCCATCATTTATTTTTATCCACATAAACTAACTGAATCTCGAAATGATGACATGTTATCGTTGTATTTTTTGCTAAAAACAGCGTATTCCAATATGGTGGAGATGGTACTACTGGGCTTGCCCTGTTGCATGGACATTATATGGTCTCGTTGCATCACAATTCGGAGAGCTCCAAAATAAGCTTAGCGATGATGAAAATGTGGAACAATTCTTGGGGCGTTATTTTGGATTTGAGCGTGATTTTCTTGGAGTAGTTGCAGGAATTATCGTTGCATGGCCTGTTGTTTTCGCCTTCATGTTTGCATGGGCCATTAAGTCTTTCAACTTCCAGAAAAGATAAGAGAGTTAACATTCTAAGAACTTGAGAAAAAGAAGAGAATACAGAACTACTATGTACAGTTCACTACTTGAAGATTGTTTCTTGTAATCTTTTTTGTGCTGATTATGTTCTTTTTTCTTCTTTAATCCCAAGTTTTGTTTTACAAACAAATAATTTGTTCATTAATAAATGAAAATATACAAGGAATATATTCCTTGTTGGATTTTTTTTTCTTACCTTCCCCTTCACAAATTCTATTCTCAATGTTGAAAAGTGCTACTCCGAGCCGAAGGTCTATCGAAAACAATCTCTCTACCCCACAAATGTAGTGTTAAGGTCTGCGTACATCTTATCATTCCCAGATCTCACTCTGTGGGATTACATTGAGTATGTTGTTGTTGTAGTTATATTGCTATTCCTTGGGATAGTTCAACACTCACTCATGGAGAATATCTTTTATTTATTCACTTTATCAAACTTCTTGTTTAAATCCTGGGAAACTAAATAAAAGTCCAATCCATATGTGTGCTACTCAGAAACTCCTTCAACTCTATAATCTTAAAGCATGAAATACTGTTATCACATTACTTCAATCCCATTGACCAGCCAATTATGCGTCAAATGTAGTACTTTTCATTGTTATAAGGCTTTTTCGGGACTCACAGGGAGCTCGTTCCTGGGCGGGGCACTTGCAATACGCCATACGCCATAAGGCTAAAAAATGTGGGGTTTTGCTTTGTGAGTTTTATTCCCCAAGCGTCCAACTCGTATTTCCAAAACACTCCTAATACTCGGGGTTCAGCCAGCAATTCCTGCTCAAATCTCTTCGCTAATTTCTAAAGTATGTAACATTGGATTAGGTCACAAGAATCATCTGTGTAATTTGATCTAGTTCATCCGCAGTCCTTGCATGACAAAAAAAATTCTGTTGTCACAAGATTGAGTAGGTCACAAGTTTGTATTATATGTTCACCTGATAATGTCTTTTTGCATATGTATCCTATTTCATTTAGAAAAACTTGCATAGATGACACGCAAAATTAATTGCAGTCGTTACCCAGTGCTTTGCATTTTTGCAGCCTTTCCTTTAATTGCAGTTATTACCGGCTGTCTATGATTCTTTTTGCTCCAAAATGAACACGCAAATATACACGATCTATCTAAAATGAAGCGTCAAGGATAAAGCCATGGAGTTTCAACATCTATAAACAAGTCCTGGGGTTCGAACAAATCTTGCTATAAAAATTGCAGAAGGAAATGTAAAAGAACTTTAAAGGTATTACATTTCTTTCTCCTAACAAAATGAACCAAAGAATCAGCCTACCTTATTGATCCTTCAGAAATTGATGCAACCTTGCAAATACCAAATGATGTGGTGAATGTCACATCTTTATAGCAGGCTACCAACTCCTTATTGGTATGAAAATATACCTGAAGAGTTTCCCAAACCTTCTTCTTAGGGTTCAAGACACTGTCAGGCTCGCCATCAAACCACGGGAATGTAACTCGGTCCCCAATTGCAGCATCTTTAGGTGGCTCAACTAATTCAACCTGACGTTGTAACATCATATAAATGATCAGAAAGTCTATCCATATAAAATCCAATTAATAAAATTGGCAAAGGGATAAGTCCCTACAGCCAGCAGTCATATAATGATTGATCTACGATATTATTGTTGCCTGCTATCACCAAAATATTTGCCGCTTATCTACCTGTAGTTGCAAGAACACATGGTTTGATGTTTCTATTGAGTAACAAACCCGGGGGTGGGGAGGGGGGGGGGGGCTAGATGTTCTTAGCCTCTTTTCCCATACTCTTCTCCCCATTTTTTTCGGGTTCCTTCCAATGTTTTTGTTTTTGTTTGTTTAACGCTCGACTTTTCCATTAATTAACTTGTCATATTACATTTCAGTAGTAAGCAAGTAAACTGTAGTTCCACAAAAACACATATGTAAGGTACATAATATATTTGGTCTAGCCACCTAAGTGTGAAGGTTAAGAATTCTCCAAAAACATCTCACTACAAAAGCTACACACCACACTCTCATCCTAAAAAAGCTATATTGGCCTTGCAAATTGTTGATTGTCGCGAATGAGATGAACAGAGAAGAACGAACAAAAGCAGAGAAGTATTGAGAGAGGATATTTGGTGCTCAAAGAAAATGAGCTTCTGAGAGAGAAATATATTTTTTGTGTTAACTACTTTACAATGTGTTGCCTCATTATATATACAATACACCACCTAGTGTAATAATAAAATATCTACACCACTTAACCGACTAACTATCCACTAACAAAGCAGTTAATTATCTAACTAACTCACTTAGTAATAATATCATGCACCTCCTCCTCACACTCCTCCTCTACACACTCACCTATTTTCACATCCCCTCAAACTAGGAGGCATGAAGATGTTCTTCATTCCTAGCTTGGAAACAAGGTAAGTATGATGCGCGCTGCTGAGTGCTTTAGTCAATACATTTGTTCATGAGAAGAAAGGTAGGTAGTTCGAATGACCCCTGCTTGGATCCATTCTCTGATGAAGTGTCAGTCAATATCTATGTGTTTGGTGCGCTCATGGAAAACAGGATTGGCTGCAATCTGAAGTGTTGATTTGCTATCGGTATGGACAGATACTGGTAATGAGATCTGAATCCCAAGTTCTGCATACAAACCAGTGAGCCAAATTACCTCAGCAACTGATGCTGCCATGGCCCTATACTCAGCCTCTGCTGAACTCCTGGAGACAGTAACTTGCTTCTTAGACTTCCATGAGACAGGTGAATGTCCAAACATAGCCAAATACCCAGTGACAGACAGGACCCCCAATTAGCATCACAGAACACCTGAAGATGGTTTGTGCTAGAGCTAGACATAAGGATCCCGGAACTTGGTGCCTTCTTTATGTATCTTACAAGTCTCATCCCAGCTTCCAAATGAGAAGTTTTTGGCTCCTGCATAAATTGACTCAAACATTGCACAACATATGCTATATCAGGTCTGGTGTTAGTTAGATGCAATAGCCTCCCAATCAATCTTCTATAGATGTTGGGATCCTGCAGTGGCATATCTGATATCTGTGAGTGTAAAACCTTATCTGGAATAGGCTGTGCAGCTATATGATCATCATATGTGACAGTGGTGAGTTTAACATTCACCTCCATAGGTGAGATGGCCCCTTTACTGTCTGCTAAACCCATGTCCGATATAAGTTCTAGTGCATACTTTCTTTGATGCATGAGAATGCCTTGAGAATGTCTTGCAAACTCTATGCCAAGAAAGTATCTAAGTTCACCCAAATCTTTAATTTTGAATGCTGATTGTAGTATCTGCTTGGTGTCCTGAATAAGACCAGGATCATTCCCAGTAATGAGCATATCATCTACATATACAAGTACCACAACCAATTTATCCTCCTGATGTTTAGTGAATAATGAATAATCTCTGTGACTTTGGACAAAACCCGAAGAAGTGAGAGCTGAGGTGAGCTTGATATTCCATTGTCTAGAAGCTTGCTTAAGCCCATACAAAGATTTCAATAATCTGCAATGCTGATGTCCCCCTGGATTGGAAAATCCCTTTGGCAAGGATATATACACTTCCTCATAAAGATCTCCCTGTAGAATGCATTGTAGACATCCATTTGGTGAATCTTCCACTGTCTGGTTGCTGCAACAGAGATAACTGATCGCACAGTGGTCATTTTCACCACTGGTGAGAATGTTTCTTGATAATCAATTCCTGCCTTCTGGTTGTATCCCTTGGCTACTAGTCTATCCTTGAATCTCTCTACTTCCCCTGTGGCCTTGTACTTGATCTTGTACACCCACCTACATCCAATGGCCTTCTTCCCTTCTGGAAGTTGTACTAGCTCCCATGTCTTGTTGTCCTCCAGTGCCTTGATCTCAGTCTTCATAGCTTCGACCCACCTGTGGTCTGCTGCTGCTTCTGAATAGTTATAAGGTTCTGTATATGTAGAAACCTATGCAATGAAGCTTTGATATGAGGATGCTTCTGATATGGGATATAAACAGCTGCTAGAACCATGTTTAGTAACATAATCTCTATGCCATATGGGGGGTCTACTAGTTCTTGTAGACCTCCTGATATCACTGCTAGATGGCACTGATGTTGGTGCTGGACCTGAAGTGTCTGCAGGCTGCTGAGTTGCATTATCACCTGAAGTGTCTGCAGGCTGCTGAGTTGCATTATCATTCCCACCAGGAATATTCTCCCCTCCTGTTTCTTCATGGAAATTCTGCACATCTGGAACACTGCATACACCTTCCAAACTTGGAGAATTAATTAGATCATCAAAATTGAAATGTTCATGTGATTTCATACCTCCAAAGTTCTCATCTGCATCATTCTTATAAGGAAATATTGTCTCCATAAACACTACATCCCTTCTTATGAAGAATGTTCTATTCTCCATATCATACAGTTTGTACCATTTCTGTGCAGAACCATAGCCAAGAAGAATGGTCCTCACAGCTCTAGGGCCAAACTTATCCTGTCTAACTAGAGTGGTAGCCAAACATAAGCACCCTATTACTCTAAGATGAGATAGTGATGGTTGTTTGTTATACATCAATTCATATGGAGTCTTGTTTCTCAGAATAGAAGAAGGTATTCTATTCATAACATACACAACACCCTCTACACAGAATCCCCAAAACTTATTAGGCAAACTAGCTTGAAGTTTAATTGCTCTAGCTGTCTCAAGTATGTGTCTATGTTTTCTTTCCACGACACGATTTTGTTATGGTGTGTATGGACAGGAACTCTCATGCAATACACCATACATCTGAAACAGTTCTTTACAATTATTATTAAAGAATTTTGTTCCATTGTCTGACCTTACCTTTCTAACCTTCATATCAAACTGTGTATGTACTTCAGTAAATAATTTTTTAAGCAATGTAGCCACATCTGATTTCAGTCTCATTAGAAAGACCCAAGTCCATCTAGAATAGTCATCTACAATAGTGAGAAAATACCTCATGCCATTATATGTCTCAACCTTGTAGGGACCCCATACATCCATATGTAGCAACTGAAATGGTCCTGTTCTTCTACTGACACTAATGGGAAAATACTTTCTAGTTTGTCTAGCTAATGGACAAAATTCACAATTATTCAAAGTAAAAAGTAAAAGAATCAACATTCTTAAAGAGAGCAATTCTCTTCAGTACATGTGCAGGTATATGACACAACCTATGATGCCACATAACTGGATCAATGTGTTGAGTTGCTGTCAAACATTTTACCATCTCTCCTGTCTTATTCAATGTGTCCAGACACAGTATATACAACCCCTCTTCTTCACTACCAATCGCTCTCACCCTCCCAGACAAGAGATCCTGAAATACACAACATTTTGAAAAGAATGTGACACTACAATTCAACTCTTTTATCACTTTAGACTGACATTAGATTGAACTTGAATGTTGGTACACATAGAACATTTTTAAGGATATCACCTCCTCCTATATGGTAATCACCAGTGTGAGTAATTTTGGCTGATTCTCCAGTAGGCATATGCACCTTTCCCTTTCCTGCATCCTCTATTACATTTTTATTTTATAAGTACTCTGAATTACTAATCATGTGATCAGTAGCTCCTGTATCCACAATCCGTTTCAATATTTCTTTTGCAGTAAGGTTAGATATACCTGCCATATTTGCCTTTGCACGTTTCTCCTTTTGTGTTCTTGCTGTCAAGCGTACTGAGTAGCTGTTTGTGCTGACTAGGAGTAAACTGTCCACCAAACTGCTCAAAGTATGTATGGTGCCATATCCGTAATATGATCCTTGTGGAGGATGCATCTGTGGATGAGGCATCTACATTCCTCCATAAGCCTGCTGTCCTCCATAAGCCTGTTGCCCTTCTCGACCAGTCATAGCATAAAACTCCTGTCCTCCTTGGCTAGTTCCTTCAGCCTGCAAATCTCCTCCTGCAACCATGTTAGCCTTCTTAGAACCATTGGTTTTTCTTTTAAAATTTTCAGGATAACCAATAAGTCTATAGCAATCATCTTGTATATGTCCAGTCTTGTGACAGAAGTCACATTTCATTAGTTTAAAACAGTCTATCTTCCAATGTCCTTTTCCTAGACAGAAGTCACATGTCGCATTGGGATTATATGGCTTCCTTTGTCTAGGTCTTCCATTTCCTCCACTTCCCTGTTTAGCTGTGAACATGACTAATGGCACTATCATGTCTTGAATCATCCGCTGGCTCTCCTCCTGGTTTATCATCGCATAAACCTGATTAAGGTTGGGCACCTATTGCATCATTATTACTTGACTTCTAGCTTGACCATAGCTATCATTAAGCCCCATTAAAAACTGCAACATCCTCTGATATTGTAGATGATCTACAAATTCCTTGGACTTAGGACAACAAGTAGGTGGTGGTATGATCGAATCATACTCATCCACAGATCCTTTAGTTTAAAGTAATATATTGACACTGATGAGCTTCCATGTCGCAGTGTAACTATCTCCTTGTGCAACTGGAAAGTCCTGGAGCTGTTAATCTTGTCAAACCTATCCTTCAACTCCTCCCATATCAGATGTGAATCAGAATTGAATAGCATCCCTGTGAGTAGATTTTTGCTCACATTCCCCATCGACACCACAATGGCATTGCACCTATCCCAATGGCTTGCCAATTCTCCACTGAATGTTTCTCTCCTTTACTGTGCCTTCTACGAAGCCAATTTTATTCTTTCCTAGCAGAGCTAGATTCATCGCTCTGCTTCATATAGTATAGTTATCCATGCCTGTTAATATCACCCCTATCGACAGACAGAGATCCTGGAGAATCTGATGGAAATAAGTATAATGGATGGTTATGGTTGATACTCACTGTTGTTGATGTACCTGCATCGCTCATATCTTCACCAACTGTTCCCATCATTTATCAGACCTACAATTCCTTAAACACCAGCTACTTTAAACACCAACAACATCAACTACTTTATGTATCGATTCTTAGATCTATAGATTCTCAAACATCAATCGCCTTATACATCGATTGCATGTTCGATTTCCAGATCTACTGCATGTTCGATTTGATTTCCAGATTGCATGTTCGATTTCCATATCTACAAACTTTCAAACACCAGTCGCCTTATACATCAACTGTATGTTCGATATTTCTAGATCTGCTGCATGTTTTCAAACTTCGATCGCATCCACAACTCTCACTAATCGTCTCAACCTCTTCTTCCTTTGCTCTTCACTGTATCATCTCGATCTCTTCTACACCACTACGCTGACTCTGATACCATGTTGATTGTCGCGAATGAGATGAACAGGCAGAGAAGAACGAACAAAAGCAGAGAAGTTTTGAGAGAGAGATATTTGGTGCTCAAAGGAAATGAGCTTCTGAGAGAAATATATTTTCTGTGTTAAACTACTTTACAATGTGTTGCCTCATTATATACACAACACACCACCTAGAGTAATAATAAACTACCTACACCACTTAACCGACTAACTATCCACTAACAAAGCAGTTAATTATCTAACTAACTCACTTAGTAATAATATCCTGCACCTCCTCCTCACACTCCTCCTGTACACACTCATCTATTTTCACACAAATTTCGTGTGATTGTTCTTATATAGTGGGAAAATGTGAGATATAGAGAATCTCTTGTTTTAGTGAACTTTATTCGATCTTTTCTTTCTTTTCTGGCCTTCAATTTTTATCTGTTTTTGTATTGGAATTTGCGTGAGGGGTTAGTAGTCATAGCATTCAGAGTGAATATGTAGAAATCAGTCATGGCAAGACACATAGCAAATTTCCGGGGACATGAACAGAAGAGATGAGCACGCGTTGCTGTTTACCTTAGTGTGATCGCTATTAGAAGCAGCAAGAACAATTTCCTGGGACTTTATCCCCATCATGCTAGCTGGTTTTAGGTTGCATAAAACACAGACCTTCCGATTCTGAAAGGGAAATGTCACTGCAAATAAATATCACCAGCTCATGTTATATTTGGAAATTGCAATGGTGTAGAAGCCAAACCTGCATCTCCTCAAGTGGAATATACTTTACAAGGCCACTAACAACAGTTCTGGGCAGAGCTTCGCCAACATCAATCTCTTCCACATACAATGAATCAGCATCAGGATGTTTCTGCGCTTTTGTTATGAGGCCAACACGAATGTCGAGTCTACTAATGGAAATTTCTCATTCAATAGAAGCTGGGGCCTTAGATTTAGTTTCAGAATATTTTGTTGAACGTTCCTTCTTATTACCATCTGGTACACAATACAAAAATCAAAGTGACCCAGAATCCATATGAATGTCATGAGAGAATAGAGCTAAACTGCAGCCACCAACCATGGCTACTAGACCTATAACTTGAATAAGAATCTGACAGGATCCCAATATTAGATGCATAATGGTAGATGATTTACTTGTCTCTTACGAAAGCATAAGGAATCTGTACGTATTCTTGAAAGCTTATCCCAATTTGGGAAAGTTCTTTGAGTGTACACTGCAAATGAGTAAGCGAACGCCTAACAGAGAAAAAGCCGTTGAAATGTATTCAGCCATACCTTATGCATTTGGACAGGTAACCAGACAGTTTCAATTTGTCACAATCTATACCTAAAAATAAAGATTTTAATCCATGAAACTTTACTTCCTTGTAGGTTTTCATTGACATACCTTATGTATTTGTACAATCGGCTTTCTATGGTGTCATTTTCTATGCAATGATCGTATTTGAATGGACTACTGCCAAGTTCTTTTGGTACTTCTTCTTCTTCATGTATTTCACCCTTTTGTACTTCACATTCTATGGCATGGTGACTGTGGCTATTACCCCAAACCAAAATGTTGCTTCCATTGTCGCGGCCTTCTTCTATGCAGTTTGGAATCTCTTCTCAGTATTAACGTGTACAATATTATATTTAGCCATTTTAGTGTTGTATAATTATGGTAGATATAGGATCTCTATTGTATGAGGATTCCACATTGTACACCCTATGTATATTTATATTAATGAGAAAGGCTCCCCGAGGTAGATATAGCAAGTTGTCCGCTTTTTCTGCCAAAACAACTTGTTTCCTTTGCTTTCTGCCAAAGAAGTTTGTCTCCTTTTTAAAATGAAATGTCAGAAACAAAACTGTCTGTTTTTTTTCCTGTTCCTAAGAATATATTGTTTCAAAAGCCATGCAGTCCACCCCATATAATTCGATGGGCCACAGTCATACGACCAACTTTCCTGCTGCCCATCAGCGGCCCAGCAGTCTGGGAGCACAACCGACGGGCTACATTAACCAGGCCCAATTTCCGGGAGCCAATCCGTCCGTTCCTGGCCATCCCAATCCGCCAGGCTTTCGGTACTTTCACTCCTCGGCAGCTTGATAATGCGTGGTATATGGATACGGGCGACACGTCTCAACTCACCAATAATTCTGGTATTCTTCCTCAACTGTGGAATTTAAATACTCCACAATCAAATAGTCGGAAATGGTCATCGTATTTCAATCCAAGGGTTTGGCCACACACTAACCCCACCACCGCATCCCCACTTCTCCCTGAATAACGTCTTATATGCTCCTAACATTATTAAAAACCTAATCTCTGTTAGAAAATTTGCCACCGATAATTCTGTATCAATTAATTTTGACCCGTTTAGATTTTCCGTAACGGACCTCCGTACCGGGAAACTCCTTACGAGATGCAATAGTGAGGGTGATCTCTATCCTTTCCTATCCACGTCTGCTGCTAGTGTCAATCCTCTCATATCTCTAACTGCACATGTCACTCCTCACACCGCTTTAACAGCAATTTCTCCGTCAACTTGGCACAATAGACTTGGACACCCAGGAGCCACTGTTTTTAATTTTCTTAGAAACAATAACTTAATTCATTGTCATAACGGAAAATCTGCCCAACAGTGTCTATATTGCCCTTTAGGAAAACATGTTCGCCTTCCGTTTCAGTCTTCTTCAAGTGTTACGTATTCTCCCTTTGACATTGTTCATGCAGATTTATGGACATCTCTCATTACTAACTCACTTGGTCATACATTTTATCTCGTCTTATTAGATGACTTTTCTCACTTTGTCTGGGTCTATCCGCTTAAATTCAAGTCTGAAGTGTTTGCTTGCATTCCGTGTCTATGTCAAAACACAATTTGAAAAAAACATAAAATCGCTTCAATATGATAACGGTCGTGAGTTCAATAATTTCGTGTTTTACAACTTTTGCTCTACTAATGGCATGATTTTCCGATTCTCGTGTCCCCACACCTCCTCCCAAAATGGCAAGGCCGAACGAATCATTCGCACTACCAATAACATGGTTTGTACGATCCTATTTCATGCCTCCCTCCCCCCTCACTTTTGGGTCTATGCTGTGAAATGGCCGAATATATTCTAAATATTTTGCCCACTCAGACTATCCAAAAAAAAACACCCACCGAAATTCTCTTTCGTGGGATCCCAACTTATGAGCACTTACGAATTTTCAACTGCCTGTGCTATCCAAATATTGCCTCTACTACCCCTCATAAATTAGCAACCCGAATCACTCTGTGTGTCTTCGTGGGTTTCCCGTCTAATCATAAGGGATATCTGTTCTATGATGTGTCCACCCATCAAATCCACGTCTCTCATCACATTACGTTTGACGAGATGATTGTTGACACCCAATTTTGACCCTCCCGTCCAGTCATTAACTATAAAATTAGACTAATTTTGTAAAATAATTTTTATGAGTTTTTATAATAAAATGCAGCGATAAAACATAAATACAAGCATAAATAAACATTTTAATAAAGGCATCGTGTCTTACGTAGAGTTTTAAGCACTTAGAGTCCCGCGCCCGCATAAATTAATTTTAAGCCCTGTCATTATTCTTAATTAATAATAAGTACATAAATAAATAATTTAGCAATGACGTCGTGTCAAGTAGCATAGCCGCATTTATTAATACGCCAGAGAATTTCATAATCATTTGTATTTTAAAATCAATTTAATCTAATACATGCATTTAATAGCGTCGCATTTATAAAAAGCTTTAAACGATGCTTAAATATCATACTTGCATTTAGCATTTGAATAATTTAATCTAAACTCAATTTAATTTTAATTTAACATCGCAATAATGCACAATAATAAGATTTTAAATAATAGCGCCGCATTCTAAAGTATTAAGCATTAATTAAATAGCACGCCCATTTTATTCTTGTAATAATTTCAATAAAGCACCTAGATAATATAAGCACAATTTATGTTATTTTAACACTAATGGCACCTAAAACTCACCACTAATTAATTAACTAATACCTAGAATTAAATACCTAATTAAATCTACTAACCTAATTTATTAACTAACCCAGCCCAATCCCCACTTATTTTCGCGACCCGAAGCCTTATCACCCGAAGCCCACTTCAGAACTTCACTTCATTTCCCACGTCGCCCCAGCCCATCACACTTCCCCTCTACACGCAGCCCACATTAAGACTTCAGCCTTTTTCCCCCACTCGCCCCTGTCGACGAACATCCCTAGAAGAGAAACCTAAAACGCAGCCGCACCTCGCACCTTCCCCTCCCCGTCACAACACCAGCACACCCCGGATTTCTCGCCTGAGAATCCGGAGCCTTTCCTTAACCACGTACACCCAGCCAACGTTTCCTTACCATAACCTGCACAAAATCGCACTAAAGTCAGCACAAATCTCATCGAATCAAGGATAAGAATCAACCTTGACATTACCAACTTAAGGCCCAGTTATTAGCTATAAGATGTAAGGTTTAGGCATGCACAGGGGAGAGCAGAGCATAGGAGAACATATAAGAGAGAGAGCTCAGAGTCGAACAGAGGCGTAAAGAGGGCAACCACATAGCAATTTAAGGCAATAGAGAATAGAGCATGATAGATGAGCATCGACATGGCGATGAGATAGCAATCGCTTTCACCCTTAGCAATAGTTAGGAACCACATAGCAATTTAGGGCAGAAAGACAGAGCTGGGAGGGCATCAGTCGAACATAGTAGAGGCAATCGGAGGAATAGAGGCGGTGGGAATCAGTCGAACCCTTCTCTCAATTCCAGCCAAAACCAGCAAACAAAACCTTGCCCCTTTCCATCGCATCGCAATAACCCGTCGAGTGGACCGACGACTTGATACGCTGCCCCGGCTCGCTGTCCGGAGAAGGTAAATTCAAACTTCCCCTCAGTTTTCATTTCGATGTTATGTTTTACGTGTTGTGTGAGTCATTAGCTTAATTTCTGTTCATAAATGTCTAATTTCGAGTAAAACAGCAGGTTTTAACTTAGATCAGGGATGTTTATGCACTAAGTTAAATGTGGTCAGGCCTATGCTCGCATTTGTTGTGTGTTTGTGCATATGATTAAATGGGTCGACTATTGTTTGAGTATATGGGATAAATTGTCAAGCATGTGGATGGAGAAATGATGTTGATTTTTATTTATTAAACTAACACAACTCTCCTAGCTAAACTATATGTTAAGGGGCTGTTACCACAATCGTTTTGCATTATAAGTAATACCCCAATGTGTTCGATTGGCTATAATTGTTTATTAAGAATGTATCAGGAATGGTAAACAGTTTGCCTGGTATTGTGATAGGATTATTCAAACAGGGCAAGATCTCTAAAAACATGTAATCGTTAACTGGTTTACTTGCAGCCTAGTCTTCATATGCCTAGGTGGATTCATTCACTACTCTGTTGATCGTTATGTGTGATTAAGTCGATAAAAATACTATGCGTATTAGTTTAAAAATCTGTTCAAACATATATATGATGTCCAGTCAATTTAACACTCAAAGTCTTGCCATTTTTATGAGTTATGGATCATGTGTGTGAATGGTGACAGCTTGTTTAGATCTAGCTACACATCTGTCTGCGTATAGTATTCATAACACCATACTGCCTATGTCCGCATACATTTGTCCTCGTTAACGCTATGTTATCATGCCCGTCTGCTAAATAGTCCAAATGGCGTCTTCAATAAACATCTTGCATTTCAGTGAATCGACTTAGATTATGTCGAGTCATGGTTCCCTGTTGCATTCCATTTTAGATGTATAATTTATACTAGTCGCATAGGGTGTGGCTAGGCACTCAAACTATCTACAGTTGTTTTTTCCATAAAATTTAAAGGAAAGAAAAATGGAAGATTGATTTATGTCTCTTAGGTATGTTTAATTCAGATCTCTCTCCTCTGTGTTGTCTAGATTCGACCTTGATTGCATGAATACACGATGCTTCACCGTATGCTCGCTCGCCCTTTTTTTGCGTGACAATCGCAGGCCTGTTCATCCCGATTCTAGCCTAAATCGAGCATGTAATGTTAGTTTGATTGGCAAATGCTTGTTGAATATTCATCCTGTAAACTGATTCTAAGTTGGCCCATTATATATTGGGCTGTCATTCCTATGTCGAAATCAACTTTTGGTCCGCTTCTCTCTTGCTTTTATAATAAGAATCAAAATTGCATGTCTTGGGCTTTTCTTTGTCCGTCGGTTGGAATTTTGATAGTTGTGTTCGCGAACTGCTGCTTGATGAACGATGAAATAAACCGACTTACGATATTTCAAAATTTTGTATTGATGTTTATTTATTTATTTGGCAAATTCTAGGGCTCATACTAATCCTTATCTTTCTTCTTTTTACATGGCACGCCGGAGCAACAAAGAGTCTCATAACGAGACTCGCCGTGGCAAACGTAAAGGCATGCATATACATCCATCGAGTCCTCTTCGCCATTCCTAGACAAACAAATAGGGCTGGTCATCCGCCTAATCCTCTTGCTCTCTTATCTCTTCCTTATCTTACTTTATTTGTTATTGTAATTTATAACTTTGTAATTAACAGAAACCAAGAGCAATTAGCATTTCAACGCATAAGGAAGGTAATTTATAATTGAAACGATTTCTACTTTACGTCTTTTATGATTATTATATCTAAATTTTACCAAAGCAATTTAAATGATTTAACTTGCATCATAAAACCAACAATTTGTTAAATCCATAAACATTTTTTCTCCTAAACTCTCAAAAAATCATCTTAAGCATTTTTTATATAATATTACGCGCAGGTTAAGCAAGATTAATTTAGCTAGCAGTATACCTAACTAGTCCGTAAATAACCTTTGCATGAACACATAATTAGTCCATAAAGCACCCTCTTAGCATTCTTTAACATTTCTAGCCCTTTTTAGCACTCTTAATCACCCTTTGACATTTAGCACCTTTGGCACATTTTGTCCTTAACATTTTAGCACCTCCTAGCATTCTTTTGCACTTTAGCATATTAGCACTACTTCCGACACTTTAGCATTTAGCCCTTTTAAGCGCCTCTTAGCACCTTTAGCACCCTTCTAGCATTTAATAATCTTGATATTTTAAGCACTTTTAAACATTCAGATTTGGCTCTTTTATTTATTTATAACACCTTTTGCCCTTTTACACTTTAAGCACCTTTTAAACATTTTAACATTTTAGCATTTTATTAAGGTAAGGAGCTTTTATTTTTGCATTTTTAAACATAATAATTACCTAGGTTTGGCAGACAACCGAGTTAAGCGGATCTTAGAGGGTGTCTAACCCTTCCTCTAGATTAATAAAGAACCCTTACCCAGAATCTCACTAAGTTTAGCAGACCATTAAAATGGAGTTAATGTTTTACTTTAAACTAGTTAAACATTTAGGTGTCCTAATTCACCCAAACTAATTAGGTGGCGACTCATGAACCTTTAGCATTTTTTGCACTTTTAGCACCCTTTAGCTTTAAAATTAATCTTTTAGCACCTTTAAGCACCTTTTAACATTTTAGCATTCTTTTAAACATTTTAGCACTTTATTTTATTTCCTAACATTTTTATTTAAGCAGGACTCGCTTTTAAAAGTCGCGGTCGGAAAAGGGCGCGACAATGATTTTTTCTTTTGCAAATATCCAAAAATTTCGTAACACGGACTGCACATTTCTCAAGCCCGACACCTCCCGCTATACTCAAGAATCGTACATCCCACCGCCATCGCTCAAATGTCGACCTCTCGACACCCAAGATCGCACTCCAAAGTGATGACTCCGTCGATCTGATCAATAACGCAGTCCATGTCTCCACCACCGAATTCACCACACCATCCAACCGTCGCCTCCGGAAGACACCCAGACCTCCAACCAGCTCATTCAACCAATGACCACCGTAACACCACCACACTTCTATTCCAACACCGCAACCCAACCAGTTACCGAAAACCCATTTCATACCAACTCCGGTACCCAGACCGCCACACTCACACCACCAGACCTCATCCCTAACCCACCACCGACTTCATACCCCATATTACCTAACCCAAACCGCGTCGATCCTCCCAGATCAACACCATCACCACACCCGCTATCAAAACTAGAAACCACACACCCGACACTACAACCCGTCGTCGGACACCGGCCCCAAACTGACAACATCTCGTCGCCAAATTCCCGGAACCCAACTCCACACACAAATAACTAAATTACTCTTTCCCCGACTCACCGTATGGAAATCTGTGCCCAACACGGGATTTTCAAACCCAAATTCCAGTTTAACTTGTCCATCCAAATCGTTTCCCCAATTCCCAAAAATCCAAAATTAGCCAAACTAGACCTTAATTGGAATGCGGCCATGTGTGAGGAATTTAATATTTTAACGAAATATCATACTTGGGATTTGGTTCCTAGACCGGATGGGCTGAATGTGATCTGATGATGTGGCTTTTTCGTCATAAATATAGAGACAGTGGTGATCTAGAGAGGTACAAGATGAGACTTATGGCTAATGGTATTAATCAGCAGGAGGACATTGCTTGTAGTGAGATGTTCAGTCCGGTTGTTAAATCAGCTATCATTCGCACAGTTCTGAGTATTGCTATGGGTAGGAATTGCCAATACATCAGCTTGATGTGAAAAATGTGTTTATACATGGTGATCTGAAAGAAATTGTTTACATGGACCAGTCATCTGATTTTGTCCATCCAGCAGCCCCTCAGTATGTCTGTCGTCTTCGTAAGTCACTTTATGGTTTGAAACAGTCCCCTCGAGAGTGGTATGATCACTTTGAATAGTACATTATGCAAATTGGGTTTGTATGCAGCAAGTGTGATAATTCTCTATTTATTCTTTATTGAGGTAGTAGCATTGCTTATTTATTGTTATATGTGGTTGACATTGTGCTTACTGTCTCTTCTGATTTGCTGAAAAATGAGATAATTGCTTTGCTTAAAACCGAATTTGCTATGACTGACCTGGGGAAGTTGAACTAT
Source organism: Przewalskia tangutica (assembly GCA_029844215.1). NCBI lineage: Eukaryota > Viridiplantae > Streptophyta > Magnoliopsida > Solanales > Solanaceae > Przewalskia > Przewalskia tangutica. Next base: position 25,881,547 of record CM056729.1, on the reverse strand, counting down.
TTTTTGGGGATATCAGTGACTCGTTCTGCAGATACTATTTTCTTGTATCAGCGCAAGTATGCAGAGGAGATAGTGTGCAGGCCTAAAATGATGAACTACAAGATCATGTCCACTCCGGTTGACTCTAAATCAAAGCTTAGTGTTGTTGATGGTGCTCTTGTATCCGATCCACTCTTTTCATGAGTTTTGCAGGTGTACTACAATATCTTACCTTCACCCATCCTGACATTGCATACGATGTTCAGCAGGTGTGCCTATTCATGGTCTATTGTGATAACATATCCGCCATATAATTATCTCATAATCCGGTTCAGCATCATCGAACCAAGCACATTGAGATGGATATACACTTTGTTCGTGAGAAGGTTGCTTTCGGTCATGTTAAGGTATTGCATGTGCCTTCTTCGTATCAGTATGTTGATGTCTTCACGAAAGGACTTCCTAGACAACTCTTCCTCGACTTCAGATCCAGTCTTAGCGTCCGACCTCCTTCCGCTCCGACTGAGGGGTGTATTAACATGTACAATATCATATTTAGCCATATTTAGTATTGTATAATTATGGTAGATATAGGATCCCTATTGTATGGTGCCTGAGTGTGTCGACAACATTCTGTTCAACATTACAATTATTGTTTAAATTCTAAATTAATTTTGTATGGAGCGATTGTAATGAGAGGTTGTCTGTGTTTACTTAGTTAGATTTTTCAGACATAAGTCATACGTGACTTCAACTTTTAATTCTTTTCCGTTTTATCTTGTAAATCTGTAAAGAAAGAAATTTGTACAACTGTGTATAATATATAAATACAATACACTTGACCATTGACCATCATAAGTTATATTATATATGAAAAAGGATCATATATGCCATCATACTTTCGGAAAAGGGTCATATTTGCCATTCGTTAAAGTTTGGGGACAAATATGCCCTTTCTGTTACGAAAGTTATTATATTTGCCCTTTTTAACAGAAACGCCAATGAGATTCAAGTTGAATTTTGGAAGAGCGCAGGCAGGGTAGGTTTGGAGTGGCTGACTGAGTTGTTTAATGTCATTTTTAAGACGACAAGACTGCCTGAAGTATGGAGGTGGAGTATAATGATTCCTTTGTACAAGAACCATGGTGACATCCAGGGTTGCAACAACTATATGGGTATCAAGCTGTTAAGCCACACGATGAAAGTTTGGGAAAGAGTCGTGGAGAGGACAGTGAGGAGAGATATTTCTATTTCTGAAAACTAGTTTGGAATCATGCTGGGGCATTGGACTACAGAAGTCATTCATCTTATTAGGAGGTTGGTGGAGCATTATAGGGAGAGGAAGAAGTACTTACATATGGTATTCATCGACCTCGAGAAGACATACGACAAAGTCTCTAAGGAGGTTTTATGGAGATGTTTGGAGGTTAGAGGTGTACCTGTGGTGTACACTAGGGCGATCAAGGATATGTATGATGAAGCCAAGACCAGGGTAGGAGACTCGGATCACTTTTCAGTGATGATGGGTTGCACCAGGGATCACCTCTTAGCCAATTCTTATTTGCATTGGTGATGGATGAACTGACGTGACAAATTCAATGGGAGGTGTCATGGTGTATGTTATTCGCAGATGACATAGTCTTGATTGATGAGACTGGCAGCAGAGTGAACGCTAAGCTGGAAGTTTAGAGACAGACTCTGGAGACTAAAGGGTTCAGGCTGAGTAGGACCAACACAAAATACTTGGAGTGCAAGTTCAGTAACGTGAGCGACCAGGAGACAAACGTGGAGGTGAGGCTTGGTACTCAGGTCAATCAAAACAAAGGAAATTTCAAGTATCTCAGGTCTATATCTAAGGGAATTGAGAGATTGATAACGATGTCATACATTGTATTGGCGCATGGTGGATGTAATTGAGGCTCACATTTGGAGTCTTATGCGATAAAACGGTGCCACCAAAACTTAAAGGCAAGTTCTATAGAGTGGTGGTTAGACTATTGGCCAGTCAATATTTTGCATATTCAAAAGATGAAAGTTGCGGAGATGAGGATGCTGAGATAGATGTGTGGGCATACAAGCAGGGATATGATTAGAAATAATGATATCCGAGACAAAGTGAGAGTGGCCTTGGTGGGGGATAAGATGCTGAAAGCGAGGTTGAGATGGTTCGGTCATGTGCATAGAAGAGGAAGAAATGCCCCAGTACGAAGGTTTTAGAGGTTGGCTATGAACAGATTCATGAGGGGTAGAGGTAGGCCGAAGAAGTATTGGAGAGAGGTGATTAGACGGGATATGGCGCATGTGCAATTTACTGAGGACATGACCTTAGATAGGGGGTTGTGGAGGACGCAGATTAGGGTAGAAGCATAGTAGGTAGTTGAGTGTAGTCCTACTTATACTTACATACTAATAGTTGTAGAATTATTATTGTAGTCCAGATTAGCCTATCATACTAGTATGCGTAGTATTGTTTTATAGTTTCATGTCCTTTGATTTCTGTTGTTGTATGTTCTTTCGTGTACTTCGATTATCTTATTTTCCTGCGATAGTTACGACTTCCTTTTTTAGAATGTTGATTATGACGTATTCACTTTTGTTACTCCCATTTTCATACAACTTTAAATTTCTTGTCTGGGTCTGACCGTTTCTTTTGCTTGGGCTTATGCCTTTTCTTGAGCCGAGAGTCTTTCGGAAACAGCCTCTCTACCTACCAAGGTAGAGGTACGGTCTGCGAATATTCTACCCTCCCCAGACCCCACGTTGTGGGATTTTACTGTGTATGTTGTTGTTGTATTATCTTTTACTGCAGATCTATACTTGTATTAGATATATTGTTGTTGTATTATCTTTTATTGCAGATATATACTTGTATTATATTTCTTATATCTATTTCTGTAGTGTTGTTACAATGGAACTTTAGATGCATGTGAATACGTTTAAGAAGCAGGATAGGTGACAAGGAGTCTAGCTCCTGTATAATTCAATTAAGTATCATTTATGAATGCGCTATCATGGTTTATTCACTTTTGTTACCATCATTTTCATACTACTTTAGATTTCGTGTCTGGGTCTGACAGTTTCTTTTGCTTTGTTTCTCATGCTTTGCTTGTGCTTATATTTTGTCTTGAGCCTGAAGGGTTTTGTCGGGTTCGTACATGCAGCGGAATTTGAAAATTTATGTTTCAAACCCGACATGGCGGTCAAACTGTAGGATGATTATATAATGTAAACACATAAGAACTGTAATACTTCGATAGAACACTTACAGTTATGCAATCTGGAATCTTCAATCTTCAATTAATCTTCACGTGTGTAGCCGAGGGTAAGCACGCAATAGTCCCTCGATTTGCAAGTTCAAGATTTCAATATAATTTACTCTTTTGGAAAGCTAGGAAATCCAACAAAATTTCAGAAGAGATTAATTCTCTTGAATTAGGTGTATAAAATATATGGCTTAACCCTCTATTTATAGCTGAAAAACGCAGCTAGGGTTTTCCAAATGGGCCAGGCCCAGAAAACTGAAGCAGAGTGGGTCATTCGGACCCACTGAACATGTGGCGCCGCGGCCCTGTTCATATTTTGCCTCATTTTCGATTTATTCTAATGTCACGATTATAAACCGAACATTTATATTCTCTCTCTGATTACATCCTTGAATCGACGGAACAATTGACTTAGTGTTACCCTTCAGGTCTTCACATATCGACACTAATAACATTAAGGTCTACACGGAACTCCTAGATGGCGCTGGAAGACGAACTCAATATGTGAAGTATAGTTACACGAAACCTGTGAACTGAACCTCTATGTGGGTAGATAAAATCTTTTCATTCACGACACACTCAATTAAGCCTAGGATCTGCCAAATGTTTATCTAAATAGCTTGATCATTATATCTCATCTATATTAGCTGACAACAAGACTATATCATAGATATGTCTACTGCGTTGACCAACGACTTAGTCAACCTAATACCATATAAGAATTTGAGTGCTCTCTCGAAGATACATTCGAGGAGTGAATCCTAATCTTGACTCAACTACCATCTTTAATCCACTTCGCAATGTACCAAAAACAAGCCGCGTCTCAACCTACAAGGCATTTGAGCTTAGCACAGGATCAAAGTACATTACTCTGTAAACAGGGCGGTATCGACCTCAAGTCTAAGGACTTCTATCTCCCACACGCTGATGATACTTTAGACATATATAACAAACAGTGTATCAACAGGGTATACCAATACTTCAACAAGTACACATGTGTCCATCACGAGTTGTCATAACTCGTAGCAGGTGAGACATACTACATCCCTAAGGATATGATGCAGACTACATGTCGACGTATCACATATCATCGATATCTCATTCTCGATGATCTAATGTCGAGGCAGTTTAAGAGTTTACGCTGATGATATTAATCTCTCACATTATTAATAACCACATAAACTCTATGGATGCATTTATAGAATATTATAAACAATCAACTAATAATTCAACAAATGCAAATGTCATAATATTAATCCTCATTAATATAAATATGAATGTGTATAAAGTAAATTTATCCTAATACAGATTGTCTCTAGGACATACATATACTTTCAGAGCCGATGCTATTTCGGAAACAATCACTCTATCTACCAAGGTGGAGGTAAGGTTTGCGTACACTCTACCCTCTCCAGACCCTACGTTATGAGATTTTCACTGGATATGTTGTTGTTGTTGACCACTGTGTATACTGTGAAAGATATTGATAAAGAGAATTAGGAGCTTGAGAATTATTAATACTATAAATATCTCCACTTGATGCAAAATATCTAGATACATTGTAATTAGCATGGGTACACATAATAGTGTCTAGATACATTGTGGAGTGGGCTTATAAATACTTTGTACTGAACAACATTTGTTTTAATCAATATAATAATTCTTTCTCTTTTTTCTTCTCTCTCCTCTCTTTACTTTTTTGCTCACGAACATCCCACCCACTCGTCCTCTATCTTATCACTCTCTCCTTCACCCCTTTTCTTCCCAGTTTATCAACATATTCCTTGCTTCTACTGATTACAAATTCACAGAGGATTGTTGGTCGAGTGCATAAACAAACCGGTGGTTCGTGCAAGCCACTGGATGTGTTAATTATCACATATGCGATAATCTAACATGGTATCAAAGCCACAGACACCGATGACGCAGATTGAGGGAATTCCTATCACATGCATGAAGGAATTCGAGGAATCTAAGTATCTGGTGAGGAAATCTGTATCTGTGGATCTTCTCTGAGTATTTTTTTTTTTTGGATTCTGAGGATTTTGAGATTCTGATTTGTAGCGGATTAGGGTATAAGGAATTAGATCTATAATATACGAGTATGTACCAAAGTGACTGGCTCCGGAACAAGGGAGCTCTTTAGCAGCTGGTAGATGTCCTAAACTGGAGGGTCACCTAACCGATCACCTGTACCTGCGGGCATGAACGCAGCCCCCCGAAGAAAGGGGGGTCAGTACGAAATAATATACTGAGTATGTAAAACATGAATTACTGTAAGGAGGATTGTAACTGGCCAGAAGATAACATGAGACATATATGAAAAATCAGAGATACCAATGCAACTGTACCATATGAAAAGAAAGTCTTGTATGTCTAACAATCATCATAATCAAGATAATCTCTGTACATATAACTACCCGGCCCATCTTGGGACTCGGTCCTCATGCTTTATACATATAACTACCCAGCTCATTCTGGGACTCGGTCCTCATACTGCGTACATATAACTACCCGACCCATTTTGGGACTCGGTCCTCATATTATGTACATATAACTACCCGGCCCATTCTGGGACTCGGTCCTCATATTCTGTACATATAACTACCCGGCCCATTCTGGGACTCGGTCCTCATATTCTGTACATATAACTAGGGCTGGCCAGTGGGTCGGGCCGACCCGACCCGACCCCGACCCCGACACGACCCCGATTAAAAAAAAACGGGACAGGGTATGGTCCCGCCCGATCCGACCCCGCCATGCCCCTATCCCGCCCCGATCCCGCCCCGACCCCGCCCCGACCCCTCCCCAATCCAGCCCTTTGCAGAAAATAGTCGTTGTCTAACCGCCATTTTACATTTTGGCCGTTGGACAACGGCCATTTTTGGCTTCCCCCAACCCCCCTACCCCCTTTATATTTATTTTTAACCCCTAAGTTATTATATTTACACTTTAACCCAATTTTTCAACTATAAATACCTCATTTCCTCTTCTTATTATTTTCACAAATCTTTCTACTCTCTAATCTCTCAATCAATCAATCTCTATTCTTTATACAACATTGTCTACTACATATTCAATCTATTTATTAATTTGAGAATTGGGAGTGAAGTTGGCAATTAGCTTGAGGATTATCTATCGAGCAAAGTTTCAATTTTCAACCTCTCGATTACACGTCGACTCTACGTCGGCGTTTGGTACATTCGTTCTCTCATTAAATTATTATTTTGTTTTTATTTCATTTAGCACATTTAATTTCATTATCTTTAAGTCTTTAACTATTTATTACCATGAAAAGAGTTAAAAGTGTTTTTGGCAAGGGTACTTCTTCTAGTAGGGCGGGTAACAAGGGCAAGGGTACTTCTTCTAGTATTCCTGTTCCAGCTATTCCTAGACAAGATGATTTTATAGATCCTGAAATGTTTCCTGAAATACCATATGATCTTGACACAAATGATTATCCTCAAATTGAAGAAGATTTTAATTTAGATGATACTCTAGATGATGATACACCTACTAATGAAGATGATGATACACCCACTAGTGAAATACCTCATATCCCCCCTACTATGAGACGAGGTCCGGCAAAACGACCATTAAAATCAGTTGTATGGAAATATTTTGACAGGGACGTACCGAATCAAGTAGCTGTATGTAAAACTTGTAAAAATGTTTATTCTTTTAAAACTGGACAAGGTCATGGTGGGACGGGGGGTTTAGCAAGACACCTATTGCAAAAACACAAAGCCTTGCATGCCCAATACATGATTGAAAAAAATGGTGAGCAAGCGTCCTCTCAATCGGGACAAGGTTCACATCATCTGGACAAAGTCTGGTCAAATTAACCTATGACGGGGAGAGTTGTAGGCCCTAAATACGATAAACATAAAGATAGGGAAGCACTAGCAAAATTAGTTGATGTGGAGGGTTTGCCTTTTTCATTTCCTGAATCTCATGGTTTTATTCATTATATTAGAGATATGTATAATCCTGCTTATAAAGGTTTTCCTAGATCAACTGTTAAAAGAGATGTATTTAAATTTGCACATGAATATCAACAGTATTTACGTTATGCATTATATCATTTAAATTGCAAAGTCGCTCTAACTTCTGATATAGGTCGTAGTACTAACGGCCATGATTATTTAACGGTAACTTTGTCATTGGATAGATTATAAATGGTCTATGCAAAACGTATTTTAGCATATAGATATATAGATAGTAGGCACCTTTGGTGAGTTTATTTCAGAAAATATTTATTCAGTCTCCGATTATTACGGAATAACTGATAAAGTTATGAGTATTACATTAGATAATGCATCTTCTAACAATTCTGCTATTAGTATTTTAAGAGATGTTTTAACTCCATCTTTTCCAAAACATTTTCATATCAAATATGTGTGCCATATTTATAACTTAGTTGTAAAGGATGGTCTTTCACTTTTTCAAGATATTCTTGAAAAAATACAATTTGCTATACACTTTATTTTTAAAAATAATAGAATTCAACAGAGAAAGGAATATAAAAAAACTTGTCACGATTGTGGACTATCTTACAGAAAAATTCCCGAAGAAGTACCAACTAGGTGAAATTCTTTATATGACCAACTAGTTGTTGCTTATGACTATAGAAAATCTATTACTTTATTTTTTAACGTCCATAATCAAAATCCAAATGATATGATTGTGGATAATGATTGGGACAAAATTAGAGAACTTATTGTATTTCTAAAAAAAAATCAACGAGCAACAAAAGAATTTTCTATTTTATATTATCCTACTATTTCAACTATGTTGTTTTATATAGCTATAATATTTTTACTTCTTAAAGAATATATGGAAAACCCTGCTTATAAGGCAGCTATTAAAAAAATGTTTATGAAATTAAAGAAATATTTTATTCCTATTCCCCCTATTTATATTATTGGTGTTGTATTAAACCCGACTATTAAAGTAGATGGTTGTAAAAGTCTTATTCAAAATATTTATACCTGTATGGACGTACTACCACCTCCAACTCCCAAAAATTTAAATGTTGAGTCACCTATTGAACTAACGCTAGAAGAAGTGTTGAATAGCGTAGAAGATGAATGCAAAAAAATATATCGGCATTACCAGCAAGAAAGTGCTAGTAACCAACCGACTTTTGTACCATCTTCTTGAAGCACAGCCTAAAAAAAGGCATGTTGTTTCTGGGGCTAGTACTATTAGTTCTATTGAAAGCCTCAGAAATAGAATGTCTTGATGTGATGCTAACCAAATTAGCGAGTTCGATGTTTTTGTTTTGCGAGGTAATTTACCTTACCAAGCGATTATCAATGAAGAAGGAAAGGAAGACTTCTTTGAAATATTGGATGCAGAATGAGAAGACATTTGACACTTTCAATGATGGCGAGATATTTTGAACATTGGCGTCATCAATCGCACGAAGCGCTTTTTCGCAGCGATTTCAAATAGGAAACGAGACACTCATTAGCGGGAGACGGCTGAGATGGCGGTACTATTGAGAGATTGGATACGAGCGGAGGCGAAGGAGGTGCGATCAACAGAGATTAACGAAGAAGAAGGCGACAACTACAACGATATTTTATCGAAGGCATGAGTAGCGGCGTGGAACAATTTGACCAAGATATACCAATTCCAACAGAAGAACCACAAGAAATTATAAAGAAACTAGAAAAATATTTTCAAATTGGTAATTTATTTCATTGCAATTTTTAATTTTTCTATGTCTTTTGCAATTTTTTCAACAACAAGACACTACAATGTTGTAATTTTGAATCTTGTATATTTCAATGAAATAATTAATAATATAAGAGGCACAAAACAACCTTGGGATGTTTTTACACTCTTCTTGTCTTTGTTTAATTATTTAGTTTATACTTTATAGTTTATACTTTATAAATATATTATATATATGAGTATAATACTATAATTATAATACTATAAGTCTATAATATTATAGTATATGTATATGACTATATGACAAGTATATGACTATATGTTAATATTACTTTGTTAGTAATTTAGTATTTTTAATTTAGTGAAAAAAATTTAAAAACAAAAACAAAAAAACAAAACACTTTGCCGTCCGTCAGGCCGTCGACCCGCCTAGCGGGATCGGGCCGGGGCGGGACACTATGGTCCCGCCCGACCGACCCGAGCCCGCCCCACTCGACCGCCCTCTTCTCCGCCCCGACCCTGCCCCGATCCCGCTAAACCCGACCCCGGTGGGCCCGGCCTGGCCCACTGGCCAGTCCTACATATAACTACCCGGCCCATTCTGGGACTCGGTCCTCATAACATACAATCACAACTTACACAAGTAGAATATCATGAGAAACCATATGCAATACAAATCATCATCCGAGACTCCATGTAATAATCATGTGCATTTCAAATCATCATATAAGACTCAATGGAATAATCATATGCCTTTTTAACTCATCATATAAGACTGAATGAAATAAGTAAAATAAATTATCCTTTAGAAAATCAAGGCACGATCTCATGAATCATTTTAAAACATCTTTTGGAAAGTCAAAGCACTTATCAATTATCATATCATATATCATTTTAATAAAACTAGACTTTGAAGGAATCACGTACGTCCGCCGTACTTTCATTAAAATCATGCCAGAAGAAAGAAGAAAGATTTTCACAACATCATGCCAAAGAAGGAAATGATAGTCTTACATACCTTATAGTCGAGCTAACCAACTCACTACTAGAATATGCCTCGTCTAATACTCCAACCTATAATAATAACATTAGGCCTGTCAACTCTATAATTCCTAACGCAAGTTAAATTTAATGACGACTTCCTATTCTACAGAAATTTGGGCAGCACTTCCCCTGTTTATATGTACATCCACAAATTTCAAACCAAGCGAAGAATACCAATGACAAGTCATAACTCAAATATATAACCACAAAAATCTCAGATATTCCATTTATGCCATCATAACGTATTCCTTCTCTTTTATTTTTAAGCGATATCACAACTACAACAAACCATGTGATTACTACACCTATTTCTCATGTTAATTCAGTCCTTAGTCTATATTAGAACAATCTTAAAATAATCCATCAACTCTAATGACAACAATAACTAAGTTCTATAATTTGTAACATAACACCCTTTTTACACTTTACTTCCTTTAAGACATGTATTAGTAATTACCATAACTTATATACATGTTCATAGTCAAACTCCCAACATTTAAACTTCACAAAATCAGCCCCTAACTTGACATGATAATATCCAAAAATTTCAAGCAAGTCTTTGGCCAATATTTACAAAACCAATCATTTTCTTAATTCCTTAGAGTCCAATCTTGTTCCAATAATTTTTTATGAACAATTATAACTTATATGTCGAGATTCTCTTCCAATATCAACATGCCAAGTAGCGACGAATTTCACAACACAATAATCGAATATGACAATTCCAAGATTAGTAACATTAGTCCTAGTATCGGCTACAACATTCAAATTATTCACATGCAATGTCTAAATTCAAGATTTATTCCTAACACAAGTCCATTACTTCAACTACAACAATATGCAACTTCAATTATAGCATAGATTGAAGAATTTTCATACCTTAATTAAATCCCCAAAACAGTCCCGATTTTTAGTCACTGCTTCGTCAGTAGAACTTGTAGCGTCCATAACTCTCTACTACTGTGTCCTATCGACGAGTGGTTTGTTGTTTTGGAAACTAGACTCGACGAAATTCATTTTAGGCTTTTGAAATACCCAAAAACTCCTAATATGCTAGGAGATATTCCCTTCCAAAGTTGACTACAAATCTGCCCAGCAGTTCCGATTTTGCCACTGTTTTCGCTCCAATTTTTTTCCTCAATCTTAACACCTCTTTCAACTCCAAATTAGCATGCATGTGTTCTATAGGTTATAATCTATATTCCTTGCACGTTTTTCTTCCAAGATTTTGTCTCAAAAACCTTGAAATTCCAGGGCCTAGCTCACGGCAAAGCAGTGATATTCCTCACTGTTTTTGTGGTGATTTTTGGTGTAGAATTTGTAGTGTGAATTAATTCTTGGAAGAGAAATCAAAAAGATAAATTTTTCTTATGGGATAGGGGGTGGGTCACGGCTGGAAGGGTGAGGAAGAGGGAGATGGAGGGTTTTGTTTTTATTTTAGAAAGAATGAGAGGGAGAACTGTTAAAATAAATATCAAATAGGCCTGTTAGTGGTAGCCCATTAAGGGAGCCCAATACAAACAACCCATTAGCCATTTTAACTTCTGTATGTGTATAAGGTCAGGCCTTATGACCTGAAGAACTTTACATTGTATTTACACGATTCTTCTGATTGGAAAGGGTAGAAACCCTAATCGTCTTCTTCTTCCTTCTCTATCCTGTCTACTCTTTTTCTTGCATTGCATGTTCATTCAGACTCCATTGCATGTGTATGTCTGTGTTCACTCAACTTAGATAGCTGCTATAAACTCGTCAATGGCAAGATTCAACATGGTATCAGAGCCGATGATCAATGGGTCAAAAGAATCGCATCACTGAAACACTGTAAGGAAATCTTGTTATTTTCTGTCTGTGATTCCTTCCGCAAATTGTTATCGAAAAAATCTGAAACTAATCGTGGGTCAAAACCCTAGTTTCTGTCGAAACCCTAGTTTCTGGGTTAAGGTTGTTATCTGAAAAAATCTGAAACTAGTTTCTGTCAAAACCCTAGTTTCTGGGTTCTTATCTGAGAAGACTTGGAATCCTTCTTCAGTCTAAAAATACTAAGGTTGTCTTGAAAACAAGAAATCTGAAATATCCGTAAGCAAAAACTCGTGTATCGATCTCTACTGATTTCAGATCTGAAGCTTAATATTCTGTGTTGTAAAGAATCACAGATTGATGAAATGGGCACCGATTCCAGTTCTGGAGACAACTCTCCACACAAAACCCTTCCCGAGGGTAACACACTACCCACAACATCCTCTGTCACCTCTGTTCTTGACCATAACCACCCCTTTTTCTCCAAGCCTCTGATGTGAGTGGAGCATCTTTAATATCTTTTCAACTCTTGGGATCTGAAAATTATACTGTATGGAGCAGATCCATGAAAATAGCTTTGCTGGGTAGAAACAAACTAGGGCTTGTGAATGGAAGGTGTGTCAAGGATCAGTATGAAATGGAACTATAGGACCAATGGGACAGAGTCAATGCTATTGTCCAAGCATGGCTGATGAATGCAGTGTCCAGCAGTCTACTGAGTGGGGTTTTGTATGCAGAATCAGCCCTTGAAGTATGGGAAGACTTGAGGAAAAGGTTCGATAAGATAGATGAATCAAGAACCTATGACTTGCATAGGGAGATTGTCACTCTAACACAAGGAAATAATAGTGTTTCTGAATACTTCACTAAACTGAAAACCCTGTGGGTAGAATATCAGGCCTTAGTGCCACCCCCTAACTGTGCATGCCCTACATCCAAAGACTTCACAAATTACCTACAAAAGCAAAAGTTGTACCAATTTCTCATGGGCCTGAATGAAAACTATATGCAGGCTAGGTCTCAGATCTTACTCATGACACCACTTCCCACAGTTAACAAAGTCTACTCTATGATTGTTACTGATGAGAATCAAAAGGGCATAAGTGTTAAGTCTGCATGCTTGCTTGGGGTAGGGCCCAGCAGTATGGGACAGAATAACATCTCAGGCATGTATTCCAAGACGGGAAAAGTTCAAAAGAAATACAAATCTATTTTGTGAGGTGTGCAAAATGAGGGGACACACAAAGGAATTTTGCTATAGAATAGTTGGTTACCCACCGGGCTTCAGGTCAAAAAGAAAAGAGCATGAAGTTAACAATGCTTGTACTGAGTGTCACGACCCGATCTCGGGCCCGCGACTGGTGCCTTACCCCGGGCACCCTAGTGATAACAACATCAGAGAAAATCAGCGGAAATAAAATTTAAACAGGAAACAAGAGACAACATAAGAAAACAGGCTAACCAAAACGGTCACGCCATGTATATACATATAGATAAAACCGAGCAGTTAAAATCCTTTACAAACCCCGCCACAACTTGTGCTACAGACCTCTAAGAATGTAACAACTATGACGGGACGGGGCCCGCCATACCACGAATGTACAAGTACTCTGATGACGGACTATACGAATAGATAAGCCTCGGAGAAACGGAGCTTCCCAACGCTGACTGCGATCCATGAGCGAGGATCAACAATCGGTGTACCTCTGCGGCATGAACGCGGCCCGAAGAGGTCGATGCAACGGTACCAAGTATGTGAAACGAAAATCAGTAATGAAATCACATTTCATCATTTTATAAAACTATTTCGCAATAAGTAGTGATTATGTCAAGTAAGGGGACGCATATCCCCAAAATAATCACTCACACATAACTATGGGCCTCACGCCCATAATATCAATCATGCCCGTGTAACTCATTCCTCACTGCCGGCAGTACATGATGTAAAACAACACCCATATGTGAACCTGAACACTAGATCCTGCCTGCGTCATCAAACCGATCGGGCCAAGTAGAATAGCCAACTACCAGTCCGAAGGCTAGTCATAAAACTTCACGGGCAAGGTACGGAAGCCAACTACCAGTCCAAAAGCTAGCCACGCAACTGGCCGAGGCAAGTATCTTAAGCTAACGTACCCTAGCCTACCGTCTCACGAGATATGACCGTGGCAAGTATCTTAAGCTATCTACCAGAGCCTGCCGATACACGAGAAATGACCAGGACAAGTATCTAAAGTGTGCATGTAACCACATGTACAAATCAAGCCCGTGATCGCTCGTCACTGCGGCAAGCTTGATGGATTACCGGTCCATGGACTAATAACAAAACCCTCACAATGACCGCATGCCCCGGCATCTTACCTCAGTATAATCATGGCCATGAAACCATCCTACTGGACGCATACCCGTGGACCATCCATCGTGTCAGTATGTCCAAAGGAAATAACAAGATAATACTCAAAGTGGACGCATACTCGTGGACCATCCAACGTGTCAGTATGTCCAAAAGAAATAACCAGATAATACTCAAAGTGGACGCATACTCGTGGACCATCCAACGTGTCAGTATGTCCAAGCAATCAATCAGATAGCCGGCCCTCCCCGAGAGACACGGTAGCACAGAAACAAAACACTTGCACATCAAAGGCTATCACAACAAGCATAGGCAAGTTCAACGTACTTTTATTTTATATCAACAATCCGGGTCTCAACCCCAAAATACGACATACTTTCATTCTTTCAAAAAGATCTCTTTTTATGTAAAAGCCACACGATACTAATACTCGTAGTATCAAAAACACGTCTCCTTTTCAAACCAAATTATTTCACCGTCGTAAAAATCTTTACAAGACTTTTAAAATCAAGTACTCTATACTTTTTAAACCAAATGCTTTTCTTTTAAACAACCTCAAGTATACTCTTTAAAACCCAAATAACTTACTCTTTTCAAAACAAGTAACCTATACTTAAATCAAGTTACTTCTCCTTTTCCGAAATCAAGTCGTTTAGCTTTCAAAATTAAATCTTTCTTTTATCCTCATAAAGTCGTTATAACTAACTTCCCATAAAGCCATTATAACACTTTATGTTTTAAACAAACAAAATTCATTTCACACACGTACGTCTACCGTACTATATAGTTCACAACAATCATGCTCAAGAGTATAGGAAGAATCACATACCTCTTCGGCTTAAACCACAAGCCAAGTCGAGTATGCCGCGCGTAGAAGATCCACCTATAATAACCACAATAAATCTATCAACCTCTAGTTCTCTTTGTAGCAAAATTCTAAGTACAAGGATCCTTATCCTACGGAAAATTCGGCAGCACCTTCCCCCCCGAAATCACATAAATAACCTCCCCCCAACAAGGCCTGCTACCAAGCCAACAACTCCAAGGGGATTATACGTCTAACCGGACGTGTACAATTCTGTCTCACAATAATACTACACAAGTCATCAGAATACAGTCTAATGTAAATACAGTTCAATCCTTTATAATCATCCTTCCAATATATCTTATACTCAATTCTAAACTACTACAATATGTAATATCCAATTACAATAGGGGGACACAGATCATTACCTCGATAAGCCCAAAATTATCCAAGATTATATGTCGATCCTGAGCAACGTTTAGCTCCAAATCCTGATGCTCCAACCCGCTCCAAGCAACCCTTAGAAGTTTCTAAACAACTTCTCTAAACACTTCATCTAAGCTATGAAGATTTTTCTAGGGTTTCATTTTGCGACTATTGGAATAAAGTAGTATTTCCGGGCTCCTAGTATTGAAATAACTTTGGAATACAACTAGGGATACTAGGCTAAGGTATTTGGGATTATACTACAATACTTGAAGTATTTTCTACACAAGTGAGGGGGGGTGGACGAAAACAAGCTAAAGGGAGGGAGTATTTTTGCCTTGGAAAGTCTTAAGTGTGGATGAAATTACTCTTGCACTAAGGGGGTATTTATAGAGAATTCAAGGGTCATGATCAATGCAAGTGTGTGATCTAGATTGGGCCATGTGTGTGTGGGTCCCACCACACCACATGGCCAACGAAAATGGTGCCAAGTGTCATGGCCATTTCGGCCAAGGGGACAAGTGGCAAGACACTTGTCCCACCGTTTCGGCCAAGGTGCCACATGGGGGTGACACGTGTCGCCCCCCTAATCGTCCAAAATATTTCATCTTCCGAAAATATCCAAAATACCGAAAATCTCAAAAACAAAGTGGGCCCCACAAAATCGTAAATTTCTCCAGTGGGCCCCACGTGACCATTTCCGAAAATAAAATCCCAAAATTCTAATATAATCCAAGAAGCCCAAATACCAAATTTGGGAATCCAATTCCCATCAACAAACTTTTTTCCTTCACAAAACCCGAAAACTTTTCCGTCGAAAAATCACATCTTTCTTTTTTTCCAATATTACTGGCGTATTCTCGTACGTACGTCCTCACATACATACCCTGGAACTACGGGATGTAACACTGAGGGTGCTGAACACAACACTCAGGGGACTGCACCTGGAAAGACTGGAAATAATTTGAAAATTGGAGGAGCACCAGTGTTCTCACAGGACCAATATAATCAGATACTCATGCTGCTAAATCAGAACAAAGGACAGACTACTATGAATACTGACTCTCAAGGTGACAATTCTTTAGCAAACACTGCAGGTATGACTAAACTCAAAGCCTTACATGTTGTTGATATAGACAAGAAATGGATAATAGATACAGGTGCCACAAACCATATGGTATCTGATTTAGGTATGCTAGATAAAGTAACCAAACTAAGTGAGAATAATGCAAGCACTAAGAATGTATTTCTACCAAATGGTGAAACTGCCAAGGTCACTCGTACTGGTACCAGTAATCTGTCTACCAGAAGCACCTTGAGTAATGTTTTATATCATCCTGATTTTAAACACAACTCATGCGTATCGATTTCACTAGAGAATTAAAATGTGCTGCTATTTTTTATCCTGATTTCTGCCTGTTTCAAGATCTCTACAGTGGGAAGGTGAAGGAGATTGGTAAACTTCATGATGGCCTCTATATACTAGCTTCAGGAAGCATACTGATCAAGACTAACTGCAAGCTAAAGAAAGTGTTCGATATAAATCTGTGGCATAGAGGGTTTGGCCACACCTCTAGTAAAGTACTAAGTCAATTGATTGCTACTAGTGCTGATAGTATAGCTAAAACAATAAGGACTGTAATGTGTGTCCCTGTGCAAAGCAATATAGACTACCTTTTACTAATAACAATACTTGTAGTAACTCTATATTTGATATGGTGCATATGGATGTATGGGGTCCTTACAAGATAGAAACATATAATGGAAAGAAATATTTCTTAACTATAGTAGATGACTATTCCAGAATGACTTGGATTTACCTGCTGAAATTAAAATCAGAAATTTGTGTGGTTATTAAGCAATTTCTTAGTTATGTGTCTACTCAATTCAAACAAACCATTAAGGTAGTTAGGACTGACAATGGCACAGAATTTGTTAATGATATTTGTAGCAGCCTCTTTCAGAAACTAGGGATAATCCATCAAAAATCTTGTGCCTACACACCCCAACAAAATGGTATAGCTGAAAGAAAACATAGGCACATACTAGAGGTAACTAGAGCTATAAGACTTCAAGCCAATATCCCTATCAAATTTTGGGGTCTATGTGTGCTAGCAGCAGTGTACTTGATAAATAGAATGCCTTCTTCCATTACTGGAAAGACACCCTATGAAAGAATTTACAGACAAAAGCCTTCCATAGGTCACATCAGAACCATAGGCTGCTTGTGCTTTGCTAAAGACCTAACTGTCACTGATAAGCTCCAATCTAGAGTTAAATGCTGTGTTTTGATGTGTTTTTCAGAGACTCAAAAGGGGTACATTTTGTATGACATGAATGCTAAAGTATTTCTTGTTAGTAGGGATGTTACTTTCAGGGAAACAGAGTATCCTTTTAAGAACAATATAGTCACTGTACCTATTTTCAAAAATCTGGAGGAAAATACCTACATAACCCAACCTGATGGTATACCACAACCTGTTACACAGAACACACTAATTAAATCACAAAATGAACCCACAAATACTACCACCATTCCTACTACTGATAAAACTCCTCACTGTGCTGATAATAACACTAATAACTCTGAGTTTTCTGAGATTCAACAGCAACCAGAAAATACAGTCAGTATCAGAAAATCTAGTAGGTCCGGACAACCTCCTATATGGCTCAAAGATTTTTTCACTCCCAATGTTAACAGTGTACTTTATCCTATTCAGGACTATATGCACTATGAACACTTAAGTATTAGATATCAGGCCTTTCTAACTTCTTTTTCTGAAATAACAGAACCACAAAACTATAATGAGGCTTCAAAAGATCCTAGATGGGTGGAAGCCATGAAAGCTGAAATAAAGGCCTTACAAGAAAATCAAACTTGAGAAATTGTTCCCTTGCCTACAGGAAAGTACCCAATAGGATGCAAATGGATTTATAAAATAAAATACAAAGAGTCTGGTGAGATAGAAAGATTAAAAGCTAGGTTAGTTGCTAAAGGATACAATCAACAAGAAGGGATAGACTATCAAGAAACCTTCTCTCCTGTAGTGAAAATGGTTACTGTAAGGACTGTACTAGCTATAGCAGCCTCTAAAGGCTGGCACATTCATCAAATGGATGTGTATAATGTCTTTCTTCAAGGGGATCTGTATGATGAAATTTATATGGATCTCCCACAAGGATTCATTAGTCAAGGGGGGAAACATATATGTAGACTACATAAATCCTTGTATGGGCTCAAACAAGCACCCAGACAGTGGAATTCTAAATTAACAGAAGCCCTGATTCAAATGAAATTCAGACAGTCTCACTATGATCACTCCTTGTTTATAAAACAAACCATTCAGAGTATTATCATTATACTAGTCTATGTAGATGACATGTTAGTTACAGGGAACAATGTGAAACTGATAAGAGAGACAAAACAGTCTCTTCAAGATGTGTTCAAAATGAAAGACCTAGGAGAATTAAGATACTTCTTAGGAATTGAATTTACTAGATCTAATAAAGGGATCCTAATGCATCAAAGGAAATATGCATTGGAGCTGATTTCAGAATCAGGACTAGCTGGGGCCAAGCCTATTAACACACCTACTGATTCTAATACCAAGATGACTACTAAAGAACATGATGAACTAGCTGCTAAGCAGCATAATATTCAGGGAAAGAATACTGCCACTACTGATGAACTTTTAGATAATGTTAGGGTCTACTATAGACTGATTGGTAAGTTACTATACCTTACTATTACAAGACCAGACATAGCATAGTGTCCAAACTCTCAGTCAGTTTCTACAACAACCTAAGCAGTCTCATCTAAATGTTGCATTTAGAATAATAAGGTATCTAAAGAATCAGCCAGGACAAGGGGTACTTATGTCTAGTAGTCAACAGAATACTCTAACTGCTTTCTGTGATGCAGACTGGGCTGCATGCCCACATACAAGAAAATCCATTACAGGTTATCTGGTGAAACTGGGTGATTCTATCATTTCCTGGAAGTCCAAGAAGCAGTCTACTATCTCTAGGAGCTCTGCAGAATACGAATCTGAAGCCTTGCGATCATTCTTTGAGATAACTTGGATTGTTGGGCTGTTGAGAGACATTGACTTCAATATTAGACAGTCAGTCACAATCTTCACTGACAGCAAATCAGCTATACAAATAGCAGCAAACCCAGTCTTTCATGAAAGGACTAAACATATAGAGATTGATCTACACTTCATAAGAGAAAAGATCCAGAAAGGAGTGGTGAAAACTGAGTATGTTCCTACTACAGAACAGCCTGCAGATCTGCTCACAAAAGGGCTAAATAGATATCAGCATCATCATCTTTGTTCCAAGCTAGGATTGCTGAACATCTTCCAGCATCCAGCTTGAGGGAGCCTGTTAAAATAAATATCAAATAGGCATGTTAGTGGTAGCCCATTAAGGGAGCCCAATACAAACTGCCCATTAGCCCTTTTAACTTCTGTATGTGTATAAGGTCAGGCCTTATGACCTGAAGAACTTTACATTGTATTTACATGATTCTTCTGATTGGAAAGGGTAGAAACCCTAATCGTCTTCTTCTTCCTTCTCTATCCAGTCTACTTTTTTTCTTGCATTGCATGTTCATTCAGACTCCATTGCATGTGTATGTCTGTGTTCACTCAACTTAGATAGCTGCTATAAACTCGTCAATGGCAAGATTCAACAAGAACATTGGTTACAAAATCTGAAAATAATTTTTATAATATACACATTGGTCCCCCTAGCTAATACACTTTGATCCATTAATTTTCTATTTAAACTAAATAAATCCCCAAGTAATAAATCTTAATCCCACTTCTTTTACACTTGATTCTCATTTCCTTTAATTCTCGGGAATTTCATAACGTCTCGCATTCTCCATGTTGTAATTTATGTAATACTAATCCGTAAAAGAATTTTCCGACGTCACATTCGTCGTTACCAAAATTATTCTATAATCACATCCTTAAGTATATTAATTTCCAATACTCGAATCCTATTTTCCTTAATTACGTCATTACTTGTTGTCTTAAACTCACGAGGTGTAACATTCTCCTCCCCTTAGAAACATTCGTCCTCGAATGTTCATAATAAGTCTTATGCTAGAAAAACTTCGGCAGAGTCTCCTTTATTATTGCGTCTATCCATCTATATCCAGCAAATCAACAGATGCCTCACAGGGCCACAATATAACCCACATGCAATTCGTCAATTCAAAATAGTTAAGTAAGGAACCAAATTACCTGTGAATATTCAACTGAATCTTATGTAATACCTTGAACAAAGTTAAAGAGTCTCTATGCGGTGATATACTCCTCTATTTTCGAATTTTTCATAATATTTCGGCTAGTACTACCTTGTACATCTGCTTTAATTTATAATGGTATGTGAGACAATGTCGTCTGGTAGATACTACCCTAGCCTTGACAATTTCCATCAATCCCCACGTAGCAGTTTTTTGACATTTTCCACTCTTCCTTGAAAACTCTGATAGTATTATATCGTGTAATGTTTCCAATTTGGTACGATTATCAATTCAAACCACTCTGTGTTTCCCACCAAATTCTTTGTTTTAATGTTATCCATTACCTCAAGAATCATTTTCAAGACCGGAGAACCATCTTACCATTGCACATATATTCCGCTCCTCATTAACTTCTGCTGATACAAATGCTCCTTCAACCTGTTCTTTAGTAGTAAGAGTTACTTTTGATTCTTCCATCAATTGTGGGTCCTTAACGAGTTATTTTACTTCTACCACCTTACCATCGTCGTCTTCCTTATTCTATTTATTATCATATTCTTCCCCAATATCTCTTTGTTCCTCCTTATTTGCATTATTACCGTTTGTCTCCTCAAGTGACATTTATTTTACCCTCTCGTTGGACTTGCTAACTCAGTTGTGTCTTTGGCTGCGTCGACATTTGTCACTTGGCTACATCACACTGAATATCTATAATCACTTCGTTGAATTCATCTATATCTTTGTACCTCTTTTATCTGTTTTCCATCCTTCTATTATGGTCTGTAGAAATTCAGGATTCAATCTCCACCTATTAAAATATCTGAACTTATACTGATCCTTTATGCCTACTTCCCACCTAATTAACTCAAGAGAATGTCCATATAGGTCTGGTTCCATGAAAGGCACCTTAGAAGCATGTAGGTTATCATCTCATTCTTAATTAGTAAGTGCTGCTATACACCCTGCTTGCCACTCATTTCACCATAACCCGCTACCTACTGCTTAAAATCCCTTATTTCAGTCTTAGCGACCTGACACTTCACTCTTCTATTCCATTTTAATGTTTAGTTGAAATCACTCATATTGTGGTCCTTGTATCTGGCCATGTAACCTTCCAATATCTATTAACAGTTCATTTTTAAGAGCCACATCATTAAACGCATTCACCAAGGTAATATGAAAACTTTTATTTATACCCCTATGTGTCACCCCGCAGTGTTTCAACTATTATGTACAACTTTTAATATCTACCTCATCGAGATGAGGCTTCCAAGAGGCCAAATAACACCATCTTAGCATTCTGCGTGAACCAATGCATTGAAAATGTGCATGAATACATACCTTGGTTACCAATCCTTCAAATAACTTCTTAACTGAAAATATGAACTCCAGAGGTTACAATATTTAAAATGTTTGACACAACTATACACTAATAGAATGCTCATCATTTCCAAGTTCTAAGTCATTTGCGAAAGAAACTCAACTAATTCTTATGTCCAATACTTCCCAACATTCGGTCCAAAGTAAGAAAAAAAATGCTTTCATTGTTTTATATCAATCTTATTATTCCAGAAGTAATAGCCCTTTCTTATTCTTACATGGGAGCAATATTCTTTTGCAGTTTTCTACCTTCACATAGTCCAACAACATGGTATACCCTAAAACAGTCACAGATTCTAACAATTAGCGCTCCAAATTTAATTAGAGGTATGAAGGAGAAAAGAATAGGTAAGCTTCATTTTCTATCTTTGGAAGGAAAAGTTCAATCTCTGTAACTATAGAGCAGATGACGTAGAGACTACTGCAATTCATTTCACAAGTCGACACTTCATTCATGGTCTGAAAGGGATCTCTTCACTACTCGTAATTATAAACAACTTCATTTCTTTTAACACTTGTTCACTTATTTCTTACTTGTCGTACTTTCCATAATTCCAACACATTCTAGTATACATACGTAATCTCGGACATTGCTCCTGGTTCTAATCCCTGATGATATCATCCGTTAAGTAATGAATTGTTAACTTATTTTCTTATTTGGTACGTAAAAGATTCTGAAGAGTTACATTACCTGACGTTGACCTAGTATCTCCAAACCTGGTCATCATACTTCTATTCAAATTCTTCCACTTTCCTTATGGCTTGACACACCAGGTCAAGTCCGATTTACTCTGATTTTCCCCTTCCGAGCCACTGTCGATGTCTTTTGGAACATAACTGCAACCACAGTAATTATTAGGAAGAGGGGGGATTATCCTATTGACATACCTCTATTGCACGATCTATGAGATGAAAGAGTAGAAACTAATCCTAAATGTCCGGCAGCCTCCTGTGTATAAGTATGGTGCACAACATACCCATACACAAGACTCTACTAGACACGGTCTGTAGACATTCCAAGGACTAACTACTCTGATACCACTTTTTGTCACGACCCGACCAGATGGGCAGCGACTTGGCGCCCTAATTGGACGTCATTACTGACCTGTCATACTTAATCCATTTGATACCAAGATTAATAAAATTCCGGCAGCATAACGCTGCATCTACAACATGTACCCGAATAAACGAGCTTGGTCGGTGCCTTTACATAAAGGTACTGCGCCAAGAGAGTCACAACTAACCAACACAATATAATAAGCAAGCAGACAAGGCTGCCACCAACATAAGGGAACATCCCAAACAGAAATACGAAAGCATGACTAAACAAACACGTCTACACTCCTCATAAATCAACCCACGACTGTCTACAGACCTCTAGGAGTACAAAAATGACATATGACGGGACAGGACCCCGTCGTGCCCAAGATATACATAAGTCTGAAATATAAGAGTATGTACCAAAATGACTGGCTCCGGAACAAGAGAGCTCTTTAGCAGCTGGTAGATGTCCTAAACTGGAGGGTCACCTAACCGATCACCTGTACTCTTTGGCATGACGCACCGAAAAAAGGGGTCGATTTAAATAATGTCGAGTATGTAAAACATGAATTCTTGTAAGGAGGATCAGAATCGCCGTAAGATAACATGAGACATATATGAAAAATCAGAGATACCAATGCAACTGTACCATATGAAAAGAAAATCATGCATGTCTAACAATCATCATAATCAAGATCATCTCTGTACATATAACTACTCGGCCCATCTTGGAACTCGGTCCTCATGCTTTATACATATAACTACCCGGCCCATTCTGGGACTCGGTCCTCATACTGCGTACATATAACTACCCGGCCCATTCTGGGACTCGGTCCTCATATCACAGTACATATAACTACGGCCCATTCACGGGACTCACCTCATATTCTCAGACATATAACTACCCGATCCATTCTCGGGACTCGGTCCTCATATTCTGCATATAACTACTCCGGCCATTCTCGGGACTCGGCCTCATATTCTCAGATATAACTACCTACCCATTCTGGGACTCGGTCCTCATAACATACAATCACAACTTACACAAGTAGAATATCATGAGAAACCATATGCATTACAAATCATCATCCGAGACTCCATGTAATAATCATGTGCATTTCAAATCATCATATAAGACTCAATGGAATAATCATATGCCTTTTTAACTCATCATATAAGACTGAATGGAATAAGTAAAATAAATTATCCTTTAGAAAATCAAGGCACGATCTCATGAATCATTTTAAAACATCTTTTGGAAAGTCAAAGCACTTATCATATCATATATCATTTTAATAAAACTAGACTTTGAAGGAATCACGTACGTCCGCCGTACTTTCATTAAAATCATGCCAGAAGAAAGAAGAAAGATTTTCACAACATCATGCCAAAGAAGGAAAGGATAGTCTTACATACCTTATAGTCGAGCTAACCAACTCACTACTAGAATATGCCTCGTCTAATACTCCAACCTATAATAATAACATTAGGCCTGTCAACTCTATAATTCCTAACGCAAGTTAAATTTAATGACGACTTCCTATTCTACAGAAATTTGGGCAGCACTTCCCCTGTTTATATGTACATCCACAAATTTCAAACCAAGCCAGTAATACCAACAGCAAGTCATAACTCAAATATATAACCACAAAAATCTCAGATATTCCATTTATGTCATCATAACGTATTCCTTCTCTTTTATTTTTAAGCGATATCACAACTACAACAAACCAGGTGATTACTACACCTATTTCTCATGTTAATTCAGTCCTTAGTCTATATTAGAACAATCTTAAAATAATCCATCAACTCTAATGACAACAACAATAACCAAGTTCTATAATTTGTAACATAACACCCTTTTTACACTTTACTTCCTTTAAGACATGTATTAGTAATTACCATAACTTATATACATGTTCATAGTCAAACTCCCAACATTTAAACTTCACAAAATCAGCCCCTAACTTGACATGATAATATCCAAAAATTTCAAGCAAGTCTTTGGCCAATATTTACAAAACCAATCATTTTCTTAATTCCTTAGAGTCCAATCTTGTTCCAATAATTTTTTATGAACAATTATAACTTATATGTCGATATTCTCTTCCAATATCAACATGCCAAGTAGCGACGAATTTCACAACACAATAATCGAATATGACAATTCCAAGATTAGTAACATTAGTCCTAGTATCGGCTACAACATTCAAATTATTCACATGCAATGTCTAAATTCAAGATTTATTCCTAACACAAGTCCATTACTTCAACTACAACAATATGCAACTTCAATTATAGCATAGATTGAAGAATTTTCATACCTTAATTAAATCCCCAAAACAGTCCCAATTTTTAGTCACTGCTTCGTCAGTAGAACCTGTAGCGTCCATAACTCTCTACTACGGTGTCCTATCGACGAGTGGTTTGTTGTTTTGGAAACTAGACTCGACGAACTTCATTTTAGGCTTTTGAAATACCCAAAAACTCCTAATATGCTAGGAGATATTCCCTTCCAAAGTTGACTACAAATCTGCCCAGCAGTTCCGATTTTGCCACTGTTTTCGCTCCAATTTTTTTTCTCAATCTTAACACCTCTTTCAACTCCAAATTAGCATACATGTGTTCTATAGGTTATAATCTATATTCCTTGCACGTTTTTCTTCCAAGATTTTGTCTCAAAAACCTTGAAATTCCAGGGCCTAGCTCACGGCAAAGCAGTGATATTCCTCACTGTTTTTGTGGTGATTTTTGGTGTAGAATTTGTAGTGTGAATTAATTCTTGGAAGAGAAATCAAAAACTTAAATTTTTCTTATGGGATAGGGGGTGGGTCACGGCTGGAAGGGGTGAGGAAGAGGGAGATGGAGGGTTTTGTTTTTATTTTAGAAAGAATGAGAGGGAGAACATAGGTTACAAAATCTGAAAATAATTTTTATAATATACACATTGGCCCCCCTAGCTAATACACTTTGATCCATTAATTGTCTATTTAAACTAAATAAATCCCCAAGTAATAAATCTTAATCCCACTTCTTTTACACTTAATTCTCATTTCCTTTAATTCTCGGGAATTCCATAACGTCTCGCATTCTCCATGTCGTAATTTATGTAATACTAATCCGTAAAAGAATTTTCCGACGTCACATTCGTCGTTACCAAAATTATTCTATAATCACATCCTTAAGTATATTAATTTCCAATACTCGAATCCTATTTTCCTTAATTACGTCCTTACTTGTTGTCTTAAACTCACGAGGTGTAACAATTAATAATCATGTAAACTCTAGGGATGCATTTATAGAATATTATAAATAATCAACTAATAATTCAACAACTGCAAATGTCATAATATTAATCTCCATTAATATAAATAAGAATATATATAAAATACATTTGTCCTAATACTGATTCTCTCTAGAACATAAATATACTTCAATTCTTGTAGGGCATCTATGAAATCTAACACACTTTGAGCATCAGTTACATATTCTTCTTTACACCAAAAGTATAACAAAAATAATTCATTCTGATCTTTTATGGTTATCGTCCATTCTCCACACGAATAACATCCAACTTTGTTAGAGGCTTTTGTGAATAACATCCAACATTGGTCCTCTCTCCACACGAATAACCAATGTAACATGACATAACAATGAAGATCGGGATCCTACTGGAAGAAGGTTTCAATACCACTCTATCCTCAGAATCTGATAGCTCTGAACAAGGCTCCAGGATAGTGAAAAATTCAGCAACTACTCTTCCACATTCCCGGTCATTCAAATTTCTTCTAAATTGAACCGTCCAAACTGATAGAGAATAAATAAATATTCTTCATATATTCTGTAATTATTCTAGTATAATTAGATAAGTAGAGATCATTGTCCAATTAAATTTGTAAATTGTAAACATCTATAAATATTGCATTAATGAGAAGCCTTCAACCAATGAAAATTACACTACTCTACATGGTATCAGAAGCCAAACTCTCTCTGCCATAAATTTATACGCAGCCGCCACCACATCTCTTTTCTTATTTTCCAGCGGCAACCCCCAAAACCCTAACAGAGGAAGCTGACGAATCACAAGGATACATTACCTTCTCGCTCACTAATGGTCCCGAATATCACGTCTCTCAGATTGCTGACGCGGTGGTAATAGCAAGATATCTGCATGCAACTCACTAATAGGATATCCGTAATTTTCGGATAATTTCGGATTGGATTCGAATTTGAATATACAAAAAATCGGATATCCGTAATTTTTGGATAATTTCGGATTCGAATATTTTGTATATACAAAAATCGGATATCCGTAATTTTTGAATAATTTCAGATCGGATTCGGATCCAAATATTTCTGATATACAAAAAAAAATACATATCCATAATTTTTGGATAATTTCGGATCGGATTCGGATCTGAATATTTCGGATATACAAAAAATCGGATATCCGAAGAATCCCCTTTAATTGATTTATAGTGTAATTCCGAAGAAATCCCCTTTAATTGATCCTCTTGATTTTTCTATTGACAAACTAAAAGATCACTAAAAATAAATAAATTAAAAGATACTACTAATGTCTCTATTTATATTTGTAGTAATTTGATTTTTTAAAATAAAATATGATAGATAAATTTAAACATCGAAATATTTATGGGCAGTGGAATAAAAGTTTAGAAATAAATCAAAATTTCAAAACTTAGAAAAATACATATTTATTTATATCTTATTAAAAATAAATAATAAAAGCAAGAACATTAGGTAAAATGGCAAGCTAGAAGTCATATGATAATGTAAAAATACAAAACGAGGGAACAAGCTATAACTTATATTGTAATGTGAAGAGCAAAAAATAAAGTGCGGACCAAAAAGGGCGACTTGAAAAAGTCGTCATTTTTTGTCATCACCAAAAGGGCGACTTCTTTTTTGTCCGAATCAAAAGAGATGACTTGAAAAAATCGCCATTTTTTATTTTAACCAAAGGAGGCGACTTGAAGTCGCTCTTTTTGGTGAAGAGTAAAAAGGGCGACTTCAAAAAGCCCTCTTTGGAATTATGATCCTTTTTATTGTACCAGTTCATCACTTTATTTTAAAGAAAAAATCTTCTTATGTTGTAGACGTCGTGGAATAAAATCTTAGCCCTTTTGGTGAGGCGATCGAGATTTTTATTAATTTCGTGTTCTACGATCAAACTATGAACTTTATTCATAAAAACCAAAAAGATATTTAAATTAATTGTGTCAGTGAGATTCAAATATTGAATCATACACCAAAAAGAAAAGACCAATATTGTATGTCTGCTTGAATAATGATTCTCTGTTTTCCTTTCGTACTTTCAATTATTGACGACTAACCAATAAGCTTATTACTCATTATGGATTAATGAGGTTTTGAATTAATTAAAAGAACTTCAAAAACAATTAGTATTGAAACGTAACTAAGACCATAGAGTTGATTAATAAATCATATAGATCGTCTAGTGATAAAGTAAACAAATAAAAAATAAAAAAAAGACGACGACAGAATTATTAAATTACGTGCATATTCCTCAAACATAGAAGAGAAAGGAGGTGCACGAAAAGAGTTGATCATTTTAAGTTAAAAAATTCTACACACGGTTTGAAACTTCAAACATACAACTACAAAAAATCAAATTAGCAGAATTAAAATCATTAGTCTAAGTGCGATATTTACTATTAATTGGATTTGGCTTCATAGGACTATAAACAAAGTATATGAGAAAACCTTGTACCAATTAATTCCATAACAATGAGTCATTGATATGGGAACTAAATTGGACTAAGAAAATTTCTCAGTACATCTTAATCAATGGATGCATTGCTATTGAAATGGAATTTGGGCGGCTTAGATTCAACAAAATCATTAGAATATACAAGGCTTTGTCAATAGTAAAACTTACTGTTTTTGTTGCTTTCTTGATCTTCATGTTCAAACAAGTAACTAAGCATACTTTAAATACGTATTTGATAAGATAATATATGAGATATTCAATAAATATTCAGCATAATTGGTATTTTTTATCTTAGATAGTTATTATTATATTGTATAAAATAGGTTGGTCTAAATTCCTATAAGCGACCACCGTGGCAAATATAGCATCAAATTTATTGAACGAAAATATCGAGAGAAGGAATTCGAGCACCAAGCGAATCTTCTATCCTAGCGGTATTAAAGCAATGGTTTCAGATCGAGAAATCAAATATCGAGGCGCGACACACAATTGCGAAAAGTTCGCGATTGATGATTCTGATAGATTGAAGGAACGAACGACGAACAAAACAAAGAATGAGTTGAAACTAGAGTCAAATCACGAATTGAATGGAATCGGCGATCAAGCGAATTGAATTAGTCATTCGCTCGAATTTGTCTATTTGTCGTACGCGATCTCGTACCATTGTGCCGAGATGAGCGATCTGGCCGTCCAAGACTAAGTATCGAAATACGAAATTATTTTATCGTAAAACATGATCAATTAATTTTCGGAATTCGTATGTTTTGTATGAATTTCTATAATCGGAGAATTGTTTGGTTCAGATAATGTTCGTATATTGTTCCGAAACACCAGGTTTTATATCATGTTTTCGGCGATTCGTTAATTATTTATTGTGCTCATAACTCGTGTTATCAGTGTGAGAATCGCTTTGTAATATTATTATTGAATTATCGATAGCCGTTTGTTCGTAAATATTGGTCACACATTTCATGTCTAAAATTCGGCATGCGGTGTTGTTTGTGCGCTGGCCGTTGGTGTGTTGTCAATTTGCTAATCGCGGCTGCCATTATTTAATCTAGCGTACAGTTTTGGTTATTACTCGCGCATGACGTTTATTTTTCAATTTTCTCCTTTGGCGTGTACCGCTGCGCTTGGTTGCGGAGCGCGTATCGCATCATTGCGCTGCATATGATAAGGCTAGAAGCTCACCATGAAGGAGGCCATTGATAGCAACAGCGATATCAGCTCTGCTGATAGTCGGCGGGGCTCGTAAATCGAGCAAGATGGATGAAGAGTTGGATCATAGGATGAGGATTCAGTTGTTTCACGTTGATCAATAGAAATAGCGGGGTGTTATAAGTTTAATATGGGATGAAAGATCAAGACATTCAAGTTTTGGATAAATATGACTAGGAGACTAGAAATTCAGATGATCAAGTTTATATGTTTAGCTCACGACAGCATTGATGAGACGAGAATCGAGCGATTCAGAGAGACTAGACTAGAGACCAGCTTGATTATCCAATGCCATACGAGATGCGAGACTTGAGGATCGGACAGTTCCCTTGAGACTAGAGAGCAGGGCGAAGAGTTTATGAGTTCTATGGGAAGCATAGGAAGAATGACAGTCTTCTGTGGTCTTTGTCAGAGAGCGAGAGTTCTTAAATGGCTGGTGGAGCTGGAAGCAGAATTCGCGGGTCATAATTTTGTTGAGCTTGCTGGGGTGAACGAGGGGGTTCTTCGAGGGCTGATGCGAGCTCAAGCTCGCCCTATTGAACGGTTGCTTTAATGGTTGTTATTAGTTTGATTCTTTGGTATTTGAATGTTTGGAAAACTTTTTCTTTGTTGTATGTGGTACGTTCTTGGATGTTTGTTTTTTTCTTTATTTTTGAAAATATTTCTTGCTGTTGCGACTATGTGTGAGACGTCACGATGATGTTTGGAAATTGACATAATAATGTTATAAAATAAGTTTGGCGCCGTCTCAACTTTTAGTACGAATGAGAGTAAACTTCTAAACTTGAGAACGAGCATCACAAGTACATAAGATCTCTTAATCATTCGCTGTGGATAGGCGGTGATGCAAGCCACGGCGCGGAAAACCTAAATCCTATAAATCGAGAACTTGGAAAGGTGACATTGGTGCAAACTGATGATAATGAACATGAGGACTAAATAGGAAAGACTTTTTATCAACCTGAGTGATGGTGAAATGAGGATGGAGAAAAGGTGATGGATGCTTAATTTTGGAAGCAAATGGTGTTTCAATTTTGGAAGCAGCGTTTATTGTTCAGGCTTATCAAGGCCGTATTTTTTGCTTTTGTGTTTTCTGCCGCGTATTTAGAGCATTTTATTATTGTTGCATTATGTGTGGCAGGATAAAACACAGAAGTTAAAAACCTAGATCGAGATGCAGCGGAGGCTAGGAATTTTGAGCGAAGATCATTGCGGTTCCAGCGAGAGAGGGAAGATAGAAAAGGCGAGTTGATGCAGGAGAAAAGCAAAGCAAAGGATCACGTAAAAAGTAAAAGACAAATAAAATAAATAGACAAGCTGCGGGGGATTTTGAAAGAGACAAAGAAGAAGAGAAAAAATAAAGCATTTAAAACGCTTGAATGGTTGGATGACAGACAAAAAAAGATGAACAAAGAAGAGACAAGAAGAAATGTTAAGCAAAAGATGAATGCGCAGATCCCGACGGTGTGCGTTGTTTCAACGCAGCTGGTTGGCACGGAGAATCCAGTGTTGCTATTTCTCTGCAATGTTGTTCACGTTCTTCTACTCGGAAACACTTGAGTTCAAAAGAGTTACTTCCTGTCAAGCAAGTTTCTAAGTTTAAGTGACGTTGTTTAAGTTTTGGATCAAGGCGTGTTTTTGCGTGAGATGAGAGTACGTGGTATATACATTGTATATATACACATATATACATAGAAAGATAGTTGCACAAGAAAGATATATTAATAGTTTTAAATATATTTTGATTAGATATGAGATTTATTTGTTTTATGTTATTATTAGTTATAGTGGTCAGGTTCTATAAAATAGATCATTACTACATTTACACCTGGCTCTCTTATAATCAAAAATAAAATATCCATCAGCTTGAAAGACCAAAAATATCTTCTATCTGCTTAAGTAGTATTTTAACAATAGTGAACTATAAAAATATGAAATTTTAACTACCCGTATTATTTAAAATAATACAATCTATGAACATAAAAATTAAAAATACGTGTAAATTTCTTCCTCTTCCTTGTAACCTTTAATTATTTAGATTATCATAAAAAAAATCGTGTGACTACAATATACATATCTCTACATCGGGTTCCAGTTAGTAGACTCCTTTTGATTCGGACAAAAAA
Source organism: Przewalskia tangutica (assembly GCA_029844215.1). Classification (NCBI taxonomy): domain Eukaryota; kingdom Viridiplantae; phylum Streptophyta; class Magnoliopsida; order Solanales; family Solanaceae; genus Przewalskia; species Przewalskia tangutica. The sequence goes on along the minus strand of CM056729.1, from coordinate 25,849,421 downwards.
GGGCGACTTTAAAAAGTCACCCCTTTGGTGAAATTAAAAAGGGCGACTGTATGTCGCCCTTTTTTGTACTAACTAACAGGGCATTTTGAAGTCGCCCTTTTTGGTTTAAAAAATCGCCCTCTTTGAGGCGATTTGTTGTAGGGGAGGAACTGAACCTGGTGATAAAAGGAAATTTGGACAAGTCTATGATGTTGAGCAGTTTGTGAAAAGCCTAGATTTCCATGGAACACCACACCCAGGGAAATTAATGAGAAAAAGTTCCATAAAGTCATTGTTTGCGTTCCATTATCTTACTACAAATTTAAGTTGACTATGACATTATAAACATTTAGACATTTCCATGCTGTCCCTTGAGTGATAAAGAAGAAACAACATTTCCTTGGTGTGCTGAAGAGCTCCTTACCAATATGCGTGCTTGTACATTTGAGACTTTTTTATTGGCTAGTTGTAAATTATCTCAAGGATATGGAACAAAGGATTATCTCGGACCCAGACCGAGGTATTGATGATGATTTCTAATATCACAGAACTGATACGATGAAATATAATGCAATAGAACAAAGACAGAACGGGTTACCTACTCTTAAGAGGCACAACGAGCCTTTTTATTCTGAATTAAAGAATTCAAAATCAATCGAATCTCCACAAGTAGGATTTGAACCTACGACCAATCGGTTAACAGCCGCCGACTGCTCTACCACTGAGATACTGAGAAACAATAGGAGATTCGATATCAGAGTTCAATTTCCGTTTCCAATTAATATGAGCAAATACATACTGAATATAAATGTACAGCCACAGCTTCTTGCATAACTGAAACGTGTACAGGTCCAAAGACACAAATATCTAGACCGGACATGATATAGGAGTAGCAAACATTTTATTGCATTTGGAATTGTTATTCATATATCAAGTACACACCTACACAACAAAATTACATTTTTGAATAGGTAAAGCTAAAACGTTTCATTAGGAGAGGCATCAAGAGGATGCTATAGAACATAACAACAAGGACACATCAATAACACACGAAGTGAGCTAGCAAAACTTCTTACAATCTTCTCTTCACAACAAAGAGGAGAAATTGTGAAAGCGTGTCTTGGATTCTCTCTCTTTTTTTTTTTTTTGATAACCATAGTGTCCGGGTGCACTTCGACTAATTACCCGAGATGCACTTCGACTAATTACCCGGGATGCACTTCGACTAATTACACGGGTACCTGCTATCTAGCACCAACAACAAGTACTAGGTATGTCCGAGATTTTCTTTTACAAGAGATGCTTCCTTTTCCTAACAGAGTTTATTGCATCCATCTTCATCATCAATGACCGGTGAAACAAGGGTCTCGTTATAGGTAGCCATTTCAATTCTAAAGCGAGCATCAGGTATATGAACCTGAAGATCCTTGTACATGTTATTTCTTATATTGAAGAGTACCAAACTTTGTCCATCTATCAATAATACATCACCATCCTCGTTTATATACAGGGGCAAATAAAAGATCCCCGGAATTACATAGTATGCAACCGAAGCGAATTTAGTCCAAGATTCCTCAACTCCATATTCCTTCATTACCCATATATCAACTTCTCCTTGAGATTCACAATGACAAAATCCAAATAGACTATCTCTAGAAGATAGTAAATCCCAATGAACATCCTCATTTTCATAGCTAGGTAAACCTATCTTCCCTTGTTTCTCTGTTTCCAAATCGAACGTTACAATATAGTAACAACTACTAAAATCATGATGCGGACGAGTATCCCAATGAACAATACCATTCACTAAGACACCAGAATTACTATAAATATAACCACTAACAAACCCCTTAATCTTTTTCCAAGAGTTGGTCCTTAAACTATAAACCTTCACTTCATTTCCACTATTCTTGATTTTAGAGCTATATAATAAAACTATCTTATAATCATCATTGTACTTATCATAACCAAACCCATAAGTACAATAATAATCTTGACTCATATGAGGATATTGTTTTGGAATGTCTTTCCATTTTCTAGTAGAGGGGTTCCACAAAACAAGCGAATTTTCGACTGATAAACAAATCAACCCATCACAAGAACCGATAAACTGAGGAATACAACGAGGAGATTTTACAGGATAATCAAGATCAACACAGACGACAGTTGTTTTTTCAGTGGAATAAAGTGCACATTTTTTAGATAAATTTTGCTCAGGAGCTAACATTAGGAGCTTGTGGGGGACATTTTTTCTTGAAATTTTGAGATGTGTGTTGATGAGTTGAGGAGATGATAGTAAAGAAAGCCAGGATTTGGAGACAGACTTGAATTTTACGAGGGATTTGACAGGTAATCTTAGGAGAATTTCGAAGATAACTTCAGTTGGAATGTATGGCATTTGTTGTTGGGACATCTTTGTTGGTGAATGTGATTGGAGAAACCTTGTAACTGTATTTATAATGTTATAAAGGAACTAATTATTACAACATTTTTAATTTTTAATTAATTTAAATATAATTTAATTTATGTCTCAATCAACTTTCCAATTTTAATCGAATATATAAGTTTTAAATTCGTTTTCTCCAGATGAGCACTTACATATTTAAATTAAAAAGTCAAATTACTCCAACCCTTATATATATATATATATATATATATATATTATAGTTATACCACGTGATTGCAGGTAAATTTTAGATTCCTACTTCAACTGCACGAGAATGGAGGGCCGAACGCCTCAAGTCATTGTATATTTTTTAGTTTTTACTCTTCTAGAGTATTCATTCACCATCCAATCATCTGTAACAACCCTCTATTTTCCAAGTAAATTTTAGAGTTACTTCTTTAGTTGACTTAGTAGTATTACGAGCTACATCTCGTATTTTTATATTCAGTAGTTTCATGATTTAGATATTTTATGGAATTTATGGACAGACTTAATAATTGATTTCGCTTTCACACATAATTTATATTATGAGATCTTGACTATTATTCTTCTTTATCTTTATTATTCGCTTAGAGGGTTCGCCTTATGGGTAGAAGTTCGGCAGGTGCCCTATCGTAGCCTAAGTGTCAGATTTGGGTCGTGATATCATCATAAGAGTTAAAAAAAATTAACAAGGAAATATATTTTGACCCAATTTAAATATTTTATGGAATTTATGGCGCATTAGGGTTTTCTTATATGGGGGTAGTTTCTGGGTGCGGCCCTTCGTGACCTAAGTGTCAAAAATTTGGATCGACATCATGTTAAAAGAAAAAAAACTTTAACATATATATTATTTTATTTTATTAGATTTTTTTTTATTAGATTTATAACTTTAATAATCGATTTGCCCGACTTCAATTTATATTATGAGATCTTGACTATTATGTGATATCATCATAAGAGTTAAAAAAAATTAACAAGGAAATATATTTTGACCCAATTTAAATATTTTATGGAATTTATGGGCAGACTTAATAATTGATTTCGCTTCCGCACTCAATTTATATTATGAGATCTTGAGTATTATTCTTTTTTATCTTTATTATTTTCTTAGAGGGTTCGTCTTATGGGTAGAAGTTCGGCAGGTGCCCTATCGTGACCTAAGTGTCAAATTTGGATCGTGACATCATCATAAGAGTTAAAAAAACTTAACAAGGGAATATATTTTGACCCAATTTAGATATTTTATGAGATTTATGGGCAGACTTAATAATTGATTTCGCTTCCGCACTCAATTTATATTATGAGATCTTGACTATTATTCTTCTTTATCTTTATTATTCGCTTAGAGGGTTCGCCTTATGGGTAGAAGTTCGGCAGGTGCCCTATCATGGCCTAAGTGTCAGATTTGGGTCGTGACATCATCATAAGAGTTAAAAAAAACTTAACAAGGAAATATATTTTGACCCAATTTAGATATTTTATGAGATTTATGGGCAGACTTAATAATTGATTTTGCTTACGCACTCAATTTATATTATGAGATCTTGAGTATTATTCTTTTTTATCTTTATTATTTTCTTAGAGGGTTCTTCTTATGGGTAGAAGTTCGGCAGGTGCCCTATCGTGACCTAAGTGTCAGATTTGGATCGTGACATCATCATAAGAGTTAAAAAAACTTAACAAGGGAATATATTTTGACCCAAGATTTATAATAAAATCCTTTTAACACGTATGTTTTCACGAAATTACTTTTTACACATTAAGTTTTTTTTCTATACGTTTGTAAAACACACTACTTCAATCATGTAGTACTCAAGTATTTTACTACGAAAGAGGAGAGAGTCCAAAATTTTATTAAGGGGATTCAACATTTATTACATATACATAAAAAAAAATCTTATATATACAATATAATTTTTTGGTGAAGGAATTCGGATGAATCAGAAGATTTTTGTATTATTTTCTTAAAAAACATTAAATTCTGTATCAAAAGAGTATTATGAGATTAGGTGTATTTCTGATTTTCTCTTATCTATCGGGAGTTTACAAACGGAGAAAGACTTCACACTTCTTTCAATATAAAGCAAAGTGTAAGTAAGCTTCTTTGCGACCGGACTGATCTGCAATTATCTTCCTATAAGCAGCTTAAAGCTTTTTCTCTTCCTTAATTATACAAAGATTTATAATGAAACTTCGCCCTACCTGGTTCTGCCCTTGGAGAGAGCACGACCATCAGTCACAATTTGGCAAATTATGAAAAGTTAAATTAATTTATCTTAAAGTTTTATAACATGTTTTAAATACGAATAACCCACTACTTAAGAAATTAAGACGTCTAAATTAAAATATTAAATCTTATATTAAACTATGGAGTGACCTACATTAGCAAAGGATTAAGTACAAATAAAATCAATATAATAATCTTGGCACGTTTGTGTTGATGCTCCTTTGATGAAGCTTCTCCATGGACTTACTAAAAACTAAAAAGTTAAATTAAAGTAGCAATAACAAGTTAATTAAACTAATAGTAGTGAGTAGTGATACAATCATGTGTAAACGTTACCCGCAAGGTAGAGATGGTGTACAGATGAAGCGCGGGGCCATGGTCGCGAGTTCGATCCTGCATAAACGCTTAGGTTGGCGCATCGCGCGTGAACTGCAAGTGTGGTTTACATGGTGGCGTGGTTTCGCAGTCTGCGTCGGTCCGGAGTTTCTGCTTGCGACTCGAAAGAGTAGCGGTACGGATTCGCCTTCACAACAAAAAAAAAAAAAAAAAAAAAAAAAAATTATTAAAATATTGCATACGTATTTATGTTAAAAGACTAAAATCGAATCATTCTTTTATTAATTATTACTGTTAAACAGCACTACATATATGAACGCATATTATCTTATATTTCTATGAACGGATACCAATTCATTTAATATTCTTTGCAGACACGTGTTAATATACTAGTACTATTATAAAAAGTAGTCAAACTAAAATTGAGTGAGAGTTCATTATATAGGTGCAAAGTTTGATTTTCACTACTTCTTCCTTTGCCTTCTTCTATCTAGGGTGTTTATTTTATTTTTATTTTTATTGAAAAGAAAAAGGATCCATTATATTTTGTAATGTTTTCACTACAAAAATGGATTTAATTTTTTACATAGAGGTCGTTCAAGTAGAGCCCGCATCTTACTTCCTACATTGCATGATTTTTATAAACTGAAATTAAAATAATACTTCATTTGTCTCTAATAGAATATTTACCGAATATTTTTACATTAATTGTATATCTCCTATTTTAAGTAAAATTATATTCCTTTTGTAATTAGGTTGATTAGTTATCTAGTTTGTAACAAGGTAAATATTTTATGTAACACTATATATTGTAAATCATCAATTAATAAAATCAAGGAACATATTCATTTATGATATCAGTAGACAAACACTAAACTATCCTACCCTAGTCGTCGACCCCCCCCCCCCCCTCGTGGACAGAACTTTTCAAAATCCATTGTCGTGTCTACAACATTATCGAACACATCATCCCTTCTGAATCGAAGTCCCTCGACCTACCCTCGACTTCTGATGATGGAATTTGGTCTCGTTTGGATTCTGTTGTCCTTCAGTGGATATACAACACAATATCCAATGATATCTTGCACACAATCATTGAGATCAATTCCACTGTCAGCCAGACGTGGGAACGTTTGGAGAATATCTTTCACGACAACAAAACTCAATGTGACTTATACCTTGAAAATCAGTTTAAGAATGTTCATCGGGATGACTTTTCTAACGCGTCGGCATATTGTCAAGAACTAAAGATGTTTGCCGACCAACTCTCCAACATTGGTGCACCAATCACTAATCAGTGATTGGTTATGCAGCTTATTGCAGGCTTAAATGAATCCTATGACGGCGTTGCTACCATCCTTCAACAATGCTCGTCGTTGTCACCATTCTATGAGGCCCGTTCGAGTATAATTCTTGAGGAAACCTGCAAAATTAAGGGCAGCACCACTCAGGCCCGTATTGCAGATGCCGCCATCACCACCACCGTCGGGCCCTCCGCTGATGGCAGGGCCTCAAATTCTGATAGCTATCCTTGCCGACTCGAGGACTTGCATTATTCCACGCCGACCCGAGGACTTGCATTATTCCACGCACACCCGCAACAACTGCAAAAAGGCGGCATACCGACAGAGGTCGCGTCGGAAAAAATTCCGACAACAACGGTGGCGGCATGGGGCAGTCCCCGCCGACAGAGAACAACCAGCAGTGTCTGCGGCAGTGGTAGCAACCTCCGCCATGGGTTGTCTACCCTATATGGTCCACGTGGGCCTCACCTACATGGGCCTCTCCCACTTGCCCATATCCGAAATCCTCGTGGACTCCACCTCCGGTCCGTCAGACACAACCTGGCATACTCGGCGCACGTTCACAACAGGCTTACACAGCGCAGGTCTCTCCGTCCTCCACTATGCATCGACTAACATTGAAGCAACTATAAACACGATATCATTCAACGCTCCAGATGAAAATTGATATATGGACACAGGTGTCACTTCTCACATGATAGCATCATAAAGTACTCTCTCGTTTTATTTCAATTTGAGTAATTTAAATCGGAATATTATTGTTGATAGTAGACAACACATTCCTATTCGTCATTTTGGTCATTCATCCATATCCTCACACATCCATCACTGATTTTGAAAAATTCCCTCCACGCTCCAAAACTCATTAAAAAATTAATCGTTGTGCGTCATTTCACAACTGATAATAATGTTTCCCTTTACTTTATTCCTTTTAGCTTTTCTTTGAAAGATTTTACAACAGGGAGACGAATAATGAGATGTGACTAGGGCATAACATTTCGGATATCTAAAAATTTCAGATCGGTAAAATTATGATCCAAATCCGATTTCATATTTTAAATCATATTTTAATTTATCTTGAATGTTTTAAATCCTATTTTAATTTATCTGAAATACTGTTAAGTCAGCAACTTTACTAACATTTTATTTAAATCCTATTTTTTAATTTATCTTAAAATCCACACAAAGGTTGGAGTAGCAAAGAAGGATAATTATAGTCAGCATAATATTATCGTTAATCGTCCACACGCATCTTAAAATATCATTGTTTACATTGCCATGACATAAAATCAAGCTCCTTCACTTACTACTTTGTTTTTTAAGGAAAATGAATAGTGAAGACGTGGAGGAAATGAAGTTTTGTTTTCTTTTGAATCGATTGACTTCTAAAATTTATTTATCTATTGTAATACTTAGTTGAAATATTGCATCATTTACTTCGAATCCACTCCAATCTCCTTATCTAATGTAATACTTCAAGTAATTATATAAATAGTAATAGTATTAAAGTTTGTCAAAAGAAGAACTTGATTCTTTCCCTTTGTTTTTTTATGAAGGTATGGAAGAAACATAAGAATCAAACAAATGAAAATCGAAAAACACAAACGCAACCTAACTATTAGGGGGGAAACATACCCAATGGAAAATCAAAAGAAACAAAACCCGGATATTTTGGATATCCGAAAATAGAGAAATTGTGATTCATTTCCGATCTGATTTTTTTGAATATCCGATCTGAAATATCTGAAACTCAAAAAGCGGATCGAATATTCGATTTTTTGGATCGAATTATTATGAACAACCCTAGATGTGACATCACCGGAGATCTTTACCCTATTTCCAACACCGTCAACAAAACAACCTCAGTTCTATCAACCTTTGCTGCTATTTCGTCTTCCTTATGACATTCTAGAATAGGACATCCTGGAGACTTTGTTTTGCGCTCCCTTAGAAATAATAATTTTATTCAATGCAATTGTATCTGTAAACCTCCTATATGTGAATCTTGTGTGTTTGGAAAATATATTAAATTATTATTTTATGCATCCACAAATTGTACTTTAATATCTTTTGATATAATACATAGTCATTTGTGGACTTCTCCTATTTTAAGTACGATCGGTCATAGATATTATATGTTATTTTTGGATGATTATTCCAACTTTCTATGGACTATTTCAATTGGTACTAAATCCCAGGTCTACCCCATTTTTTCCTCATTTAGTGCTTTCGTAAAAACTCAACTTGAAAAGAGCATTGAATGTTTCCAATGGCAGAGAATTCGATAACAACCAATTCAAACAGTTTTGCACCAAACACGGTATTACCTTTCATTTTTCTTGCCCTCACACCTCCTGCCAAAATGGTAAAGCCGAACGGAAAATCTGCACCATAAACAACTTAATTAGTGCTCTACTTGCCCACGCCTCAATTTCCCCTCAATTCTAGAATTATGCACTCTCCATGACCACTTACCTCCTAAACATAATCCCAAACAAGTCTCTAGTTCAACGTTCACCCACTCAAGTTCTGTTTCGTAGGAACCGTTTCTATCAATACTTGAGTGTTTTCGGATGTCTCTGTTATTCTCTTTATCCGATCACTCAGAAACTCCAACCCCGATCTTCTCCGTGTATGTTTCTGGGATACCTCCCCGCCTCCCCTCAATCATCGTGGTTACTCTTTCTTTGACTTATCAAACCGTAAAATAATTATTTCTCACCATGTCCTATTTGAGGAGTCTTAATTTCCTTTTTCTTCACTAAACTCGCCACATCGTCATTCCTGTGACTTCCTAAATTATGGTCTGAACCCTTTTCTAATTCATCATTTATATAATCCAACGTCCCAGTTAACGACACCTGACCCTACCACAGCCATTCGGGGACAAGCAACCAACCCGGTTCCACCGATGGTGGCTCGGACTAGCCCGTCTCAGGGTGGTTCCGCGGACACCCCTCGGCAAACCAAGTCTCAGCCAGCTGAACCCGCCACCCCTGCCCTTTTTCCTCTTCCCGACAGTCCCGCGACACCCCCTCCTCCCGTACAGCATCCTGAGGCACACTCACGGATGATGAAAACTCGTGACATACATGGCATTTCCAAATCCAAACGGTTGTTCAACCTATCTGTTTCAGTTGTCCCTTCCCCAGTTCCTCGTAATATGAAGAATGTCTTGTCTGACCCTAATTGGAAAGCCTCAATAATTGGCGAATATAATGATCTTATTGATAATAAGACATGTGACCTAATACCTCATCCACCTGATGCTAACATTATTCGTTCTATGTCTATTTTTAGACATAAAAAGAAATCATGTCACGATCCGAACCCCGGGCCTGCGACTGGTGCCCTACCTGGGCACATTTATACTCATACATCACATATAACCAACGGAAGCTCTAAGAAAAACTCATGTTATAAAAACAGGCAAGACGACAAGGCCACCATTGGATCTCAAATCAAAAGAACGCCTGGGAATCGGAGAAGCGATGGGAGATGATTGCTATGAGCGAGGTCCAGTCTTCATTTTAAGAGATGCCTTCACGGCTCCATTTCCTGCCCTTTTTGGCTCCGCATCACTTTACATAGAATTGTTCAAACGGACTACAACTGTACATACGTCCAATCCACACATGACTACAGACCTCTAAAAGTAATACAATGAACTATGACGGGACAAGACCCCGCCGTACTCCTGAACACACATAAGTCATAATGGAAGACCTGTGCCAAAATGACAAGCTCCGAAACATTAGAGTTATCCCAAAACGCTGAACCAGGATCCTAAGCTCACGGATCACCCAACTGAGTACATATACCTGCGGGCATGAACGTAGCCCCCCGAAGAGGGTCAGTACAACAAGGTAACAAGTATGTAAACATGAAGTACAGTAAATAAGATCATAAATGTACAAAAGATGACAGAGACAAGTATGAAAATCAAATACCAGATTCAACTGTGCCATATAAAATAAGAGTCAACTGTACCTTGTATCACCGTACAACTGTACCCCTGTACCACTGTACCCCATAACGTATTCCGGCCCATTCTGGAACTCGATGGAATCATGTAACCATCATGTCTTTATGCCTATAACTTGATCTGGCCTTTAGTGAGGGACTCAATAGAATTATCAGTGTAACATGTCCCGACCCTTTAGTGAGGGACTCGGTGACTCACATAACATATAATATACCCTGACCCATTCTGGGACTCGATCCATGTAACTGTCATGACTGTATGTATAACATATCTCGGCCCTTTAATAAGGGACTCAATGGAATCATCACTATAACGTATCCCGACCCATTGTGGGACTCGGTGTTCTTTTACACATAACGTATCCCGGCCCATTTGTGGGACTCGGTGTATCACATATCCCGGCCCATTTATGGGACTCGGTGTCTCACATAACATACTCGGCCCATTTGTGGGACTTGGTGGCTCACATAACATACCCGACCCATTTGTGGGACTCGATGGTTCACATAACATACCCGACCCATTTGTGGGACTCGGTGTCTCACATAACATACCCGGCCCATTTGTGGGACTCGGTGTATCACATAACATATCCCGGCCAATTTGTGGGACTCGGTGTCTCACATAACATACCCGACCCATTTGTGGGACTCGGTGGCTCACATAACATACCCGACCCATTTTTGAAACTCGGTGGCTCACATAACATATCCGGCCCATTTGTGGGACTCGGTGAAAGAAGTCATATTCATATACATACCATACCCGGCCCCCTAGTGAGGGTCTCGGTCGTACCCGGCCCATTCTGGGACTCGGTGAATGTAGTCATCTCCATATATATACCGTACCCGGCCCCCTAGTGAGGGTCCCGGCCCATCATGGGACTCGGTAGCCTAATCATCTCATATTAGGCACGAATATAATATCATTTGACTCTCAATAACATCTTTAAAATGAACTTTTCTTTTAGAAAAACCAAGGCAATATCATGCCTTTCATTTTAGAAAAATCAAGGCAATACCATGCCTTTCTTTTTAGAAATACCAAGACAATACCATGTCTTTCTTTTTAGAAATACCAAGACAATATCATACATTCCTTTTTAGAAATACCAAGACAATACCATGCCTTCCTTTTTAAAATAAACAAGGCACTCTCATACCTTTCATTTTAAATCCTCATTTAGAAAATCAAGACACTTATCAAATCAAGTATCACTTTAAATTCTCATTTGGTAAATCAAGACACTTATCATATCAAGTATCATTTTGAGATTAAGATCCAATAAAACTACGTACGTCCACCGTACACTTACTTAAAATAAACAACTTTCAAAAGAAGAAAGGATAGTTCACACACCGGTTGTCGTCTGTACCAACTCGATAATCTAAATTCGTCTCGCTCCTCTGGCTAACATTATGGAAACATTTGCATAGTGGTAACTGATCTGAATTGTCAAATTAATCTATTTTATGAGCCTTTAGCAGGTTATATATTAATAATGATCTTATCTAATCAGTTGTGAACCTAGAAAGTGTAAAATGAACTGGTTATATCTTAGCTTCTATGCAGATGGAAATTCTACTCATTTCAATATAATTGATTGTCGAATTTCTTTTTCATTTAACGCTACAATGACTTGTTTGATACCTTTTCTCATTAGTGATGTAACTTAGCAAGATCAACTCGACTCCAATACTTTCTAAAAGCTCTTACCAACATCTCCCATAAGACTTGGTAATGACTTAGGAATAATTTAGACATGTCTTTAGCATATAATCAATAACATGAATACTCCTTAACTTCTAAGAGTAGAATGAATCATGAAACAATACCACATGTATATTTCATACTTAGAACATGCCAAAAGAAGGAATGAAGAGGTTCACATACCTTATTGAAGACTGACCAACACGACAAGTAGAATACGTCCCAAATAGGTACTTCAACCTATAATGACAACAACACGTCAATCAACTTCATGAATACTAGTATACACTTATACCACATAATGAATCTCTTTTCTCATAAAAATTCGGGCAGTACTTCCCCTACTTATACGTACTTTTCCACCTTTCAAGAAAGACAATTTCATCAATAACCAAGGAACCAATTAAGGGCACAACCAACAGTTAACCAAGGTGATTCACACACCTATTTCTCACATAAAAACAGTCCACAATCTCGGTAAAACAGTCCATAAAAACAGTCCACAATTCCACAACAACAAGGGTAAATGTGAGGCCTTTCAACACCCTTCTACACCCTTATTCCCTTAGGAATTTCATTGTCAATTACTACATTTAAACATGCATATTGGTGGCTGAATTTTCCAGCATTATACGCCACAAAACAGTCCCTAAAATGACACCACAATATCCCACTGTTTTATGGGCTTCTCGGCCAACAACAACAACAACAACCCAAAGCCCTTTCCATAATTCTTTATAATTCAATTCACATTTCAACACGTCATATAACCCATAACAACTTGTAATAACAATATTTCCTTCATTTTAACATGCACTTAGTGACGATAATAACAACAACAACCAACGAATCCAATTAATACAAAACTGTCCATTAAATCGGCTAACATGCCAATTGTCACATGCACTTCTTATTCTCCATTTTTCTTAACACAAGTTCATCTCTTAACTATCACAACATGTAATATTCAATTACTTTAAAAGAAGAAGAACTCTTACAACAAATCTCGACCAAAACAGTCCACAACCTCTCGACCACTAGCTTTCCTTTTGCACCACTTCTTCAAGTTCCAATCACATCCATGTATCCACTACAAGATTGTAACCATCTTCCCTTCTTGTTTCACTTCCAAAAAGTTCATAAACAAGCTTAGGTTTCAAGACATTCTTGGCCCAAAACCGTGACCAACTATTGGTGTAGTAACCTTGGCTTAGAACTTGGTTAAGGTGCTTAATCTTGAAAGAAAATAAGTTGTCTTTGATCTTCACCTTTGCCATGGTTGGTTCGAAATCTTAGAGGTTAAGGGAGGGAGAAGAGAGTTTGGATGAAGATATTTGTGAGCTAAGTCTTCAAGACTTGTAATATATTATGTGTACAAGCCAAGTGGATGGGGGACCCACTTTTCCACTTGTCTTCACAATGAAAATATCTCCACACTTAGTCATATTTCAATATTTTCGATGGACTCACACCACAATACCAAGACTTAATTAATCCACACTAATATCTTCACAAAATATTAATCCAACACTTAGCCAAATCATAGTATTTTCGATTGAACCCCCCCCCCCCCCCCCAAAAAAAATTGTGAAATTTTCAATTAGCTCATATTCTTAATCCCAAGAATTCATAATACAATACTAAGTCCATAAATCCATATTAGGAAATCCAATTCTGAGTTAATAAATTTTTCGTCGTCACATTTTTCCAAAAAATTTCCATAAGAAAATGTACTTATACTTTCCTTCCAATATTCAAATCTTATTTCATTAAGTACGTTCTCGTATTAATGCCTTGGAATTACGGGGTGTAACAAATCAGATGGTTCTTTTGAGAGACACAAGGTTAGTATTGTATGTGATGACATGTATCAACGGGTGGGAGTGGACTGTGATGAAATATTCAGCCCGGTCATAAAGCTTGCAACCATCCGGACCAACTTCAACATTGCACTTTCTAAGTCTTAGCTCATTCATCAGTTTTATGTCAAGAATGTCTACATGGAGATTTTCATGAAACGGTATATATGCATCAGCCTATGGGTTTCAAGGATCCTATTTATTCAGATTATGTCTGTTTGTTGCGGAAATCACTCTATGAACCTGAAACAGGCTCCTCGAGCATGGTACCAATGATTCACCGATTATGTCTCATCTATCAGTTTTTCACACAACAAATCTGATCATTCCCTGTTCATCTACTGTAATGGTCCAGACATCGCTTACATCTTATTATATGTTGATGATGTCATCCTCACCACATCATCTGATGCCCTCCACCAGTCCATTATGTCACCCATTGCCTCTGAGTTTGCTATGAAGGATCTGGGTCCACTGAGTTATTTCTTGGGCATCTCTGTCACTCGCCATTCTGGCGGCCTATTTCTTTCTCAGAAGAAATACGCAGAAGAGATCCTTGACAGTGCAGGCATGACATATTGCAAACCATTTCACACATATATAGACACTAATTCCAAGCTCAACGGTAATTTTGACCCGACTCACTATCGTAACTTGGATGAGGCCATGTAGTATCTCACATTCACGAGACGATACATATCATATACCGTGCAGCAAATATGTTTGCACATGCACAGTTCGACGGAAGCACACATGAATGCCCTCAAACGTATTTTACGATACGTCTAGGGCACACTTCACTTCGGCTTACACCTATACAGGTCCTCACTCACTAGTCTCGCTGCTTATTCTGATGCTGACTGGAGTGGATGTCCTGACACCCGACGCTTCACGTCTGGGTACTGCGTCTTCCTAGGAGATAATCTATTGTCTTGGTCTTCTAAAAGGTAGCCTGCACTATCTCGATCCAGCGCCGAAGCCGAATACAGAGGTGTAGCCAACGTCATCTCTGAGTCTTGTTTGGATTTGTAACCTTCTACTGGAGCTTCACTGCTCGATTCAAAAGGTCACACTGGTCTATTGCGATATATCTTTTTGACAATCCCGTCCAACATCAGCGCACCAAACACATTAAAATGGACATTAATTTTGTTTGCGAAAAAGTGGCCCGTGGTCAAGTTCGTGTCCTTCATGTTCCTTCTAGATATCAGATTGCCTACATATTCACCAAAGGACTTCCGCGCATACTTTTTGATGATTTTCGAGCAAGTCTCAGTGTTCGTGAACCTCCCGCTTCGACTGTCGGGGTGTATAGAATATTTACCGAATATTCTTACATTAATTGTATATCTCTTATTTTAGATAGAATTATATTCCTTTTGTAATTAGGTTGATTAGTTACATAGTTTGTAACAAGTTGAATATTTTCTGTAACATTATATATTGTAAATAATCAATTAATAAAATCAATAAACATATTCTGTCTCCATTCACATAGTATATTTTTATTTACTTTGTCCTATAAAAAATATCATACATTTGATTTAAAAGTAATTTAATTGTAAACTTGTTACTTTATTCTTAACAGAATATTTTATAGCACACAAATATATGTGGCAAAAGCTTTGGTTCAAGAGTCATTGTGGTAGTTCCAATGAGCTGAACAGTTATCTTCAGAGCTTTTTTTGAAGTTTCAAATTATATACCATCATATAAGTCATATGGTAAAATTTTAAAAATACAACATTTAAAAATACATAAAGACATATCCATAACCTAAAGATTGAAAATTGATCATTTTATACTCGTCACTAAGTAAGAAAGACTGAATTGGTAGAACATTCAAATTCAAACTCCCTTAAATGGTAATGATACATATATATAATTTGATTTTTCATTTTTTATTTTTCTAAATTTAAAATCAAATCAAAAACTCAAAATTTATAATTTTACAATCCGAAAACAAATTAAAAAATTGAAAAATCAATCCAAATTAAAGTTTGAATTGGTTTTTCGATTTAATCCTAATAATGCACCCCTACTCTTATGGGTGTAGGAAGAAAGAGAATTTTTCACATATAGTTGACGGCAAGGGTTTATTTTAAATAAATAGGATTACTTTATAATTAGTTCTTTGAGCAAGTCATTAATTTCAAATATTAGAAGAGCAGATTTTGCTCCCCAAAATAGCACTCTCGACTTCTCCCTTTCTCTCATTCTCTCAATCTCTCGAGCTCCTGCAGATCATACACATATAGTGTATGATTATTAACATGGTATCAAAGCCGGTTGCGTTTGGAATCGATCAGGAATTCAACTTCCATTGCGTGATCGAGAACGAAGGAACTGAATATCAATCGAGAACGCGAGGAACTGAATCGAACATAATATCGCAGTTGAGATTGAGATCGAAGGAGTTGATCGAGTATACTGAGGAGGAATTAACAATCGCGAAGGGACTGAAAATCAGAATCGCGACGCAATCGAGATCGAAATCGAATCTCAGGTTTGAATTACTGATTTTAGAGATCGAAATCGCGACGCAACTGATTCCTAAGTTGTGAATTTATTCTCTCTATTTCAAATCGATTCTAGTTTCGAATTGATTCCAATTTCAAATCGATTCCAGTTCACGTAATTCAATTTATTCAAATTCATTAGAAATAACTATAATTGGAGAAAATCTGAGAAATGAGACATCGTTTTCAGCGGATACACTTCGGCTTTGGCTGTCATTGCGACGACGAAGATCGCCGGAGTTTCGAACTGGAAATTCAATTTTATTTTCATACTGGATCTGTGTTGGTGAATTGTTCTGTATTGTTAAAATTAAATTCGTGTTGGTGAATGTTGAATTGTTACTATTGTGTCACCGTGGTTACTAATGTTGTTCATAAAGCACCAACTGCTATTGATTTTGTGTTGACGAATTGATGAAAAGTGTCGTTCGTCGTTTTTGTGTTGGTATTATTGTTGTTGGACACTGTGTTTCAGCTGTGACTAATGCTGATGTAGTCTGATGCTCCAGTATAGTGTAGCAGTTGTTGAAAATGTAGGAGCAGTAGCATCTATTGGTGTGTAGTTACTGATGTTTGTGTTGATATTTCTGATATTGTAGCTGAAGGAAGCAATAAGGGTTGTCGTAATCAGGAAGGGAGTTCTGAGAGTTGTTCTCCTATTTCATTGAATGAAAAAAAAGGCATGTATGGATAAAAGTAAAGTAATTGTATGTTCCAACATAGAAGATCCTAAACAAGAAGGTTTACTTTGTTCAAATAACATTGTTAATTTGTGCGGTGTTAGTGTGCAAGATGGCAAGTTTTCCCCTACAGTGGATGAGAGAAAATTAGAGAGCTATAGTTTGTGGATACTGAGTCAACAACTGCTTTATGCAGTAATATACTGTATGAGAATAGTTTGATAAGTGTCCGACAAGCCCCACGCACTGAAGATCACTCTGGGAAGAACAGTGATGTTCTGAATAATAGAGGTTTAAAGAGCAGCACAGATGAGCCTGGATAGCGGAAAGGTTGCTAGTATGGCTGGGTTATCCTACCGTTGTTGGTGCATGAAATGTAGAGCTGGATTGGGCTTGTCGGATGTTAAGAGTAGGAAATGTCTATCGATAAGAGGATCGAGGAGTTCTTAGCGACAAATAGACTGAGAACTGATGGATACTACGTCAGAGACAATATGGATTGAGTTGAAGATCAATTCAAGGATTCAAAGAGTTATTCACATGTCGATCAAGTGTTAGATTGCCTATTTTTATATGTGTAGCTCAGGATAGGAGAATCGAGGGATTTCTACCCGGAATTGGACTATAAATTGAGGGAGACTACGTTTCATATCCGAGTTTATTATAATAGCTTGCGTGATGAGAATTAATGGATTCTCTAGTCCGAATGAGACTAGATAATGAGGTGTTCTTGTCGTTGTTTTACATAAGGAGAATGGAAAGATAATCTAGTCCGAGTGAGACTAGAGAACGAGGGGTTCTTCATTATTAATGTGGGAGTTGAAGCTCCTGGTTGATGCTTTTACCTGTTGTTATTGCTGCATATTGCAGCTCATGATAGTTGCTGAAACTCTTCTAACTGCTCACTGGTGTGACTGTTTCAGCTAATGGAATTTTTGTGATGTTACTGAAAAATGTTTGCTACTGATGGATTCTGAAAATGAAGAAAAAATATATGAGTACTGCTAGGACTTGCTGCTGGAATTTGAATATTTTGGTATACTGGTACTGCTAGATGATGCTGATTTTGAGGTCCATTTTCAGGAGATTTTTCAGCGATGCATGATACTTCTAGTTTGAGGGGGGTGTTGAGATATAAGTTAGTTGGATATTAGTTTGATATAAGCTCCTTAGATATTTTGATTTCATTTAGATATTTGTCATTAGGGGGTTAGTTGTCACTTATCACTTATAAATAGCACTACTTTGTAATTAGTTCTTTGAGCAAGTCATTAATATCAAATATTAGAAGAGCAGATTTTGCTCCCAAAATAGCACTCTCGACTTCTCCCTTTCTCTCATTCTCTCAATCTCTCGAGCTATTGCAGATCATACACATGTAGTGTATGATTATTGACATACCTCTATTCAAATTAGGTGAACCTATTACTATTTGAGGAGTCTATAAGTTGATTTTTTTATCACGTTTTTCATATATTTTTATCAAATTTTCATTATAAATTATTATGACTTATAATTCTTTTTTATGTAGTTTCTAATTTATGAATTTCATTTTTATAAAAATTGAAATTTTTATGTTAAAATTTACAGTCAAAGTTATAAAATTTGTCCCTCATATTTTAAAAAGGCTCACATAAATTAAAACACAAAAAATATATTTTTTCAATGAAGGAAATTCAGTTGAACCCTTCCCTTTCACCTAGATGTGTCCCTAATTGATAACATGGAACAAATTGGCAATCCAGCTATTTTGGTTATAGTAATGCGGTCAGTTTAAGGAATATATTGTTAGGTACGCGAACAAAGTCTCATTCAAAAAATTGATAAGAAAATATAATTTACATATAATATGTAATAATACTCTTAATGATGCGTGATCTTTTGAAAATATAAAATCAAACACAATATTTTATATTATGTTACAAATACTTTAAGATTTTGTTTAGCCCAACATTATAATATGACGAAATATACTTGTTCAAACTCATTTTTAGGCTTAACTTCTATTTTCGCATGGTCATATAGTAATTATAATCTTTTCATCTCAATTTATGTGACGGTATTTTAGTGTGTACTGAATTTAAGAAACAAAGAAAAAAAATTTAAAAATTGTTGTTTAAGACTAGTCATAAACAGTTTGTGGCTATTAATTACTACCTCTATCTTAATTTATGTTGCACCCTTTCATTTTTAGTTCGTCCATAAAAAAATGTCATATTTTTATGATTAGAAACATGTTAAATTTCAAATTCTCTACCCTTAATAAAATTATTTATATCTACATAAATGAAAATGAAAGATAAGGCTACGTACAATAGACCATTGTAGTCCGACCCTTCATCGGACCTTCCGCATAACGAGAAATTAGTACACCGTACTATCTTTTTTTCAATTTTCGCATGATATAATATATAAACTTTTCGTCTCAATTTATGCAGTGATGTTTTACTGTGCACTAAATTTAAGAACTAAAGATAAAATTTAAAACTTGTTATTCAAGACAAGTCATAAATATTGTGTGGCTATTAATTACTCTCTATATCTCAATTTATGTAACATATTTTTATTTTTACCTTCTCCAAAAAAAATGTCATCTTTTTATAATTAGAAATAAATTATTTTTAACACTCCCTTGTTATTCTTAATGAAATAATTAGTAATCACATAAATATCTAAATTTTATTTAAGATTTTAGATTTTAAAATTTCATTTTTCTCTTAAATTTGTGCAGACGGTACCACTTTTCATAAATAAAATTGTACTCCTTGCACCTCCTGTTGTTATCATCACACATTCCTTTGTGACGCCCTAATATACGTCATAGGAAATTGTACTCCGGGTCAAGATTGGTATGTACTGGAATATAATCTATATTGACTACATTAGTGAGATGACTTGTCATAAATTATTTAATTTTAGCATTTAATTTTAATATTAAGGAAATGATTTGTTAGAATCTATATTGATTGCATTTCTTTTTAGCCGAGGGCCTATCAAAAACATCTTCTTCATCTCACAAAAGTAAAAAAAATAAGATATGCGTGCATCCTATCATCTACACACCTCACTTGTGAGATTACACTAAATATGTTATCATTATTGTTGTTGACTTGTTAAAATCTAGTTAATATAAGAAGTACGGTTTTGCATCATAATATTTCAAATTTATGATCTCTTCACCACTATTAATTTAGTTGGAGATCCCTCTTGCCTTATTAGCTCAGAAAAAACACATGCTTAGAACTAAATTTTCTTAATGTATATATATCAAAGTAACTAATTAAAATATTGATGGTGAAAAGAATTGGCTTACCGTCTCTACTCGCCTATAGGTCAGAATTTACTTCCTTTACCTATAGTTTAGAGACACACGTATACAAGAAGAATACTATGAACTTCGGTATCCATTGACAGAATATACCGTGGTATACACGGCTTACGGCTTAACAACAGTGTATATCACGGTATATCACAAGTATTTCACACTTATTTGGCCGTGATATACATGGATTATACACACACTTATTTGGCTGTGATATACATGGCTTATACAACTGTGTATATCACGATTTATAGAGCATAATTTAGCAACTTTAGTTTGTAATTAATTAGCATTGTACACTTATCATAATTGTAGAATTACTGTACAAGTAGAATACGGTTTTAGGAGATGAATAGGAATATGGTTTTTCTATTATAGAAATTATAAATTATATATATACTCATTCATTAATAAAAATAATCAAGGGATTATTTCTTTCATGGTATCAAAAGTCTAGGTTTCACGTATCTCCTTTTCTCCCAACCTTCGGCTGCCTCGATTTCCGAGCTTCTATCTCGATTTCTGTGCCGAGTCTACCTCCTCTCTTCCCAATTTTTCTTCCAAAATTCCTCAATCACCTATTGTTCTTTCTTTATGTCTACGTCAAAGAACAAATTTCATCCTGCTCTTACTGTTTCTAACATCAAGAATCACATCCATATCATTCTTGAAATAGAAAACGTCCAATACGCGACGTGGGCTGAACTGTTCAAATTTCACGCTCGCATAAAGTCCACCATCACATAATCCTCGCGGCTCCTGAGGATACATAGATTCCTAAACCCGAGGATGATCCTAAGTTATGGATGACTCGTTATTCCACCGTTCTTCAGTGGATTTACTCCACTATCTCTACCGACCTGTTGCAAACGATTATAGAACCAGACGCTACGTCTATGACTACTTGGGATAGAATACGTGATATATTTCAAAATAATCAGAATTCTAGAATTGTTACCCTTGAACAAGAATTCTCCCACGTCAATATGGAAGATTTCCTGAACATTTCAGCTTACTGAAAAAGGATGAAAGAATTGGCGGACCAACTCCGCAACGTGTCATTACAAATGATCGTTTGGTACTATAAATGGTTGCAGACCTATCTGAGGCCTATAGTGGTGTGGGTACGCTTCTTCGTCAGAGCAGTTCTCTTCCACAATTTTATCAGGCTCGTTACATGCTCGCTTGGCCAAAAGGCCAAAATGGAGGCTATCGGCGCAAGTCCCATGGTCATGATGACGTCCTCCACTAATTTTCAAGATTGTTGATAATTCGGTCCAAAATCATGCTCACAATGGTGACAAGAATACGCAAAAAATAATGGCAAAAATCGCGAGGGCAAACGCGGTGGTTCTAGCAGTGGTGGTGGCCAAAATAGTGGCAGTAGGCCCCGTTCTAATAATAATGGGCCACAGTCCAACTGGTCTCACAGTGGGCCTGAGCCAGTGGCCAACAACCCTTATTCTCTAACATTTCCAGTCCCTAGACAATGGGCTGCCTAGAATTCTTTTCAGCCCAATACAACATGGACCAGTAGTTTCTGCAACAACTCTGGGCCGGGGTAGCAAGCAGGTGTATTTGGGCCTCGGCCTCCACAGACCCATCATGATGTGGGACCCACCCTAATCGACATTGAAGCCGTAATGCACACTCTTGGATTGAATCCGCCAACTGAAAATTGACACCGGTGTCACTTCTCACATGACGCCCGACCAAGGTACTCTCTCGTCTTATTCTAATTTAAACTAAATCGTGGCATAAATATTAGCAATGGCAACTCAATTATAATATGTGGTTATGGTCATAAAACTTTGTCCCCCCCCATGCACCTCTTGTCTTAAAAAATGACTTTCATGCCCCTAACTTAATTAAAAATTTAGTATATGTCTGTAAATTCACCACTGATAATTGGGTGTCTATTGATTTTGATCCATTTGGATTTTTCTGTGAAGGATTTCAAGACGGGCATACCTCTCGTGAGGTGTGATAGTAGGGACGATCTTTATCTTATCACACCAACATCTTGTCTCTCGAGTCCAGCCTTGCCATCTACCTTTGCAGCTCTATCTCCTTCCTTGTGGCATGCATGTTTGGGTCACCCTGGGTCTTCTGTTGTTTCTTCGTTGCATAGAAATAATTTTATTTCTTGTAAGAGTACGCGTAGTACTCTAATTTGTCAATCATGTCCTTTAATAAAACATGTTAGATTACCTTTTGTAGCCTCTACTTCTCGTACTTTAATATCATTTGATATTATTCAGAGCGATGTATGGACATCTTCCATTTTAAATTATGTGGGTCATCGTTAGTATGTTCTATTTTTGGATGATTATTATAATTTTTATGGTCTTTTTCGTTAGCGAAAAAATCTCAAGTTTTTTTCACATTCTTAAAATTTAGAGCATTCACCTGTACCCAATTTGATCGAAAAATAAAAAATATTCAGTGTGACAATGACAAATAATATGATAATGAGTTGTTTCGGGATTTTTGTGATTCTAATGACATAGTTTTTGTTTCACTTGTCCTCATACTTCCTCGCAAAATGGAAAATTCGAACAAAAAATTCGTATCATTAATAATATTGTCCGAACATTATTGGTCCATGCTTCGGTGCCCCCTTTCCTTTTGGCATCATGCTCTATAAATGACTACTTATCTTCTTAACATACTTTCTACCAAAGAGTTGGCATATTCCCGCCCTCTTCAAATCTTATATTATAAGACTCATTCGTATTCACATCTTAGGGTCTTTGAGTGCTTATGTTATCCTCTATTTCCGTCAACTACCATTAACAAACTTCAAGCTCGTTCTACCCCTTGTGTGTTTTTTGGGTTATCCATCGAGTCATCGTGGTTACAGTGTTTTGATTTATAATCTAATAGAATCATCATTAGTCATCATGTTATTTTCGATGAAACCCAATTTTCATTTGAAAAAGTTCGTAGTGCCGAGCCTAGTTTGTATAATTTTTTAGATGACGATGTATCTCCATATATTATCCATCATTTATCGGACTTATTCCACACAAAAATCCATCATCGGGCCCACTACCTGCTGGACCTACCGTACTATCAATTCTGCCCAGCCCTCATATCACAGGTCCAACAACTAGGCCAAATATCCAGCCTAGTTCTGCCCCTGCTCTTGTTCCGATTTCGGATTCTAGGATTGGTCCAGCAGGCCCACTGCTTGCTGGCTAGTACGTCACCCCTCCAATTATGTCCCAAAATCCACACAGTTATCCCCGAGTCACAGACCGATCATTCATAGTCAACGGGGTATTTTAAACCAAAAATACATTTTAATCTAAATTCTAATATTCTTAAATTCCTCTACCCCGTAACCCAGTGAATGCATTAAATGATTCGAATTGAAAATTGTTTATGAACGACGAATATAATGCTCTTATTAAAAATAAGGCGTGAGAGTTGGTACCCCGTCCTTCTAGTGTAAATATTATTCGGTCTATGTGGATTTTTACTCAGAAAGATAATTTTGACGGTTCTTTTGCGAAGCATAAGACTCGTCTTGTAGGTGATGATAAGACTCGGCATGTTGGCGTGGATTGTGTTGAAACATTTAGTCTGATGGTCAAACGGCTACCATTCACAATGTTCATAGTCTGGCTCTTTCGAAAGATTGGCTCATTCATCAGTTAGATGTGAAGAATGATTTCTTACATGGTGATCTTAATGAGACCGTTTATATGCATCAGCCTTTAGATTTTCGAGACCCCAAATATCATCATCATGTCTGTTTATTGAAGAAGTCATTGTATGAGCTTAAGCAGGCCCCACGGGCTTGGTATAAGAGATTTGCGACTATGTGTCATCTATTGGGTTTTCACACAGCAGGTCTGATAATTCATTATTCTTTTATTATCGTGGTACTTCCCCGGCTTATATATTATTATATGTGGATGATATTATTTTTGACTGCCTCTTCTGATGTTTTGCGAAAGTCTATCATGACAATGTTCAATTCTAAGTTTGCTATGAAGGACTTAGGACTCTTGAGTTACTTTTAGGGGATTGTTGTGACTCGTCATGCAGGTGGGTTATTCTTATCACAACGAACATATGCAACTGAGATCATTGAGTGGGCTGGTATATCCTCGTGCAAGTCTACTTCCACTCCAGTTGATACTAAACCCAAGCTGGATTCTGCGGCTGACTCACCGTATGAGGATCCGACCCACTATTACAGTCTTGCAGAGGCTCTTCAATATCTTACTTTCACGAGATCATATTTACGTATGTCGTACATCATGTGTGTTTGTTTATGCATAATCTCAGGGTTGAGCACATGAATGCGCTCAAACGCATTATTCGATACATCAAGGGGACACTTGACTATGACTTACATTTATATCCTTCATCGACGTCTACACTTATCTCGTATACAGATGTTAATTGGGGTGGTTGTCCAGATACCAGACGTTCTACGTCCGATTATTGTATGTTTCTTGGTAATAACTTGGTTTCATGGTCTGCAAAACATCAATCTACATTATCACGCTCTAGTGCAGATGACGGGTATCGAGGAGTGGCCAATGTGGTCTCTGAGTCCCCTTTGTTACGCAATCTTCTTTTAGAGCTTCATTGTCTTATTCAAAAAGCTACATTTGTTTATTGTAATAATATTAGTGTCGTCTACCTTTCTGGTAATGCAGTTCAACACCAGCGCACTAAACACATTGAGATGGATATTCACTTTGTTCGCGAAAAGATAGCTCGTGGACAAGTACGCGTCTGTCATGTCCCTTCTAGTTATCAAATTGCAAACATATTTACTAAATGTTTTCCCTCGGTCATTTTTGAAGATTTTAGGGGCAGTCTCAGCGTACAAAGATCGTCTGCTATGACTGCGGGGGTGTGACAGAATATATTGTGATATACATGGCTTATACAACAGTGTATATCACAGTATCACAAGTATTTCACACTTATTTGGCCGTGATATACGCGGCTTATACAACTGTGTATATCACGGTTTATGGAGCATAGTTTAGCAACTTTAGTTTGTAATTAATTAGCATTGTACACTTACTATAATTATAAAATTATTGTGCAAGTAGAATAAAGTTTTAGGAATAGAATAGAAATATGATTTTTCTATTATGAAAATTATAAATTGTATATATACTCATTCATTAATGAAAATAATCAATGAATTACTTCTTTCAATAATGTTAGTGATATTACAAACAATTAATTTCTAGCTTTGTCCGTGAGATGATGCGTCATGTAGTATTTATTCAATGAAAGAATTATTTAATTATTTGCGAACAAAGTTTCATGTTATTTTTTTATTCTTAAAAAAGAAAAACTATATTTGAGGTGATGAATTATTGTTAAAAGACTATTTTTGGCTTACCCAGACATTATGAGGATGAATCGAACTTAGGTCAAACTCATTTTAAGGCTTTCATCGCATTGATAAGAAAAAAAGAATAATATAATTCTTGAAGACATACTTCAATCTAGAAGGTTATAATTTTCTAAATGTTAAACCAAATTTATGTCAAATGTCTATTTCACTACTCTAATATGACCCACATAAATACACTTTTTTTTTTTGTGGGGCTCGTGTCAGGGATATTGTTATATCTTCTAAATCTCTTATATCTCCTTCTTTGAGGCTAACAACCACATACAATGTAAAATCACACCTACTGGGATCTGGGGCATTGAGTCTATCATAAATAAAAACATGATACCACCAAAGGATATGATATAGTGGATAATGTTATTTCTACCTTAATCAAAGATCTCGGGTTCAAACCCTGGGTATAAAAAGTTCTTGTTAGAGGTTAGAGAACGCTTTGAAAGTATGTATGTCCTAGAGACAATCTGTATTAAGACACAATGTACTTTATACACATTCGTATTTTTATTAATGATGATTAATATTATGACATTTGCATTTGTTGAATTATTAGTTGATTGTTTATAATATTCTATAAATGCGTACCTAGAGTTTACGTGTTTATTAATGATGTAAGAATTAATGTTATAACGTAACTCTTAAATTATCTCGACTAATGATCATCGAAATTGGGATATCGATGATATGAGATACGTCGACATATGGTCTGCATCATATCCTTAGGCTCACTTGCTACGAGTTATGGAAACTCGTGATAGACACATGTATACTTGTTGAAGTATTGGTATGCCCTGCTGATGTTCTGTTTTGTTATATGTCTATAATGTCATCGGCGTGTGGGAGATAAAAGTCCTTAGACTTGAGGTTAATATCACCTTGTTTACGGAGTAATGTACTTTGATCCCGTCCTAAGCTCAAATGCCTTATAGGTTGAGACGCGACTTGTTTTGGGTACATTACGAAGTAGATTAAAGGTGGTATGTGAGCCAAGATTAGGGTTCATTCCTTGAATGTATATTCAAGTGAACACTTAGATACTCATATGATATTAGGTTGACTAAGTCATTGGTAATCTGATGGACGTATACGTGATATGGTCCTGTTGTCAACTAATATAGACGAGTTATAATGATCAAGCCATTTGGATAGACACTTGACAGATCCTAAGCTTGATTGAGTGTGTTATGAATGATTTTTTTTTATCTTCCCACATATAGGTTCAGTTCACATATCTTGTGTAACTAAACTTTACATATTGAGTTCGTCTTCTGGCGCAGTCTAGGAGTTTCGTGAAGATCCTAATATAATTAGTGACGATATGTAAATGCCTGAAGGGTAACACTAAGTCAAATATTCCGTCGATTGAAGGATGTAATTAGAAGGAGATACTTTTATGTTCGGTTGATAACCGGGACATTAATATATACACATTCATTAATGAAAATAATCAATGGATTATTAATTTCAATAATGTTGGTGATATTACAAACAATTAATTTCTAGCTTTGTCCGTGAGATGATGCGTCATGTGGTATTTATTCAATGAAAAAATATTTAATTATTTTCGAACAAAGTTTCATGTTATGTTTTTATTCTTAAAAAAGAAAAACTATATTTGAGGTGATGAATTATTGTTAAGACTACTTTTGGCTTACCCAGACATTATGAGGATGAATCGAACTTGGGTCAAACTCATTTTAAGGCTTTCATCGCATTGATAAGAAAAAAAGAATAATATAATTCTTGAAGACATACTTCAATCTAGAAGGTTATAATTTTCTAAATGTTAAACCAAATTTATGTCAAATGTCTATTTCACTACTCTAATATGACCCACATAAATACACTTTTTTTTGTGGTGGTGGGGGGCTCGTGTCAGGGATATTGTTATATCTTCTAAATCTCTTATATCTCCTTCTTTGAGGCTAACAACCACATACAATGTAAAATCACACCTAGTGGGATCTGGGGCATTGAGTCTATCATAAATAAAAACATGATACCACCAAAGGATATGATATAGTGGATAATGTTATTTCTACCTTAATCAAAGATCTCGGGTTCAAACCCTGGGTATAAAAAGTTCTTGTTAGAGGTTAGAGAACGCTTTGAAAGTATGTATGTCCTAGAGACAATCTGTATTAAGACACAATGTACTTTATACACATTCGTATTTTTATTAATGATGATTAGTATTATGACATTTGCATTTGTTGAATTATTAGTTGATTGTTTATAATATTCTATAAATGAGTACCTAGAGTTTACGTGTTTATTAATGATGTAAGAATTAATGTTATAACGTAACTCTTAAATTACCTCGACTAATGATCATCGAAATTGGGATATCGATGATATGAGATACGTCGACATATGATCTGCATCATATCCTTAGGCTCACTTGTTACGAGTTATGGCAACTCGTGATAGACACATGTATACTTGTTGAAGTATTGGTATGCCCTGCTGATGTTCTGTTTTGTTATATGTCTATAATGTCATCGGCGTGTGGGAGATAAAAGTCCTTAGACTTGAGGTTAATATCACCTTGTTTACGGAGTAATGTACTTTGATCCTGTCCTAAGCTCAAATGCCTTATAGGTTGAGACGCGACTTGTTTTGGGTACATTACGAAGTAGATTAAAGGTGGTATGTGAGCCAAGATTAGGGTTCATTCCTTGAATGTATATTCAAGTGAACACTTAGATACTCATATGATATTAGGTTGACTAAGTCATTGGCTAATTCAATGGACATGTCTGTGATATGGTCCTGTTGTCAACTAATATAGACGAGTTATAATGATCAAGCCATTTGGATAGACACTTGACAGATCCTAAGCTTGATTGAGTGTGTCATGAATGATTTTTTTTATCTTCCCACATATAGGTTCAGTTCACATATCTTGTGTAGCTAAACTTTACATATTGGGTTCGTCTTCCGGCGCAGTCTAGGAGTTTCGTGAAGATCCTAATATAATTAGTGACGATATGTAAATGCCTGAAGGGTAACACTAAGTCAAATATTCCGTCGATTGAAGGATGTAATTAGAAGGAGATACTTTTATGTTCGGTTGATAACCGGGACATTAGAAATGGGAAAAGGGCAGAAAATAAGACAGGATCGCGGTGCCAAGAACAATGGGCAGCACCGCGGTGCCTCTTTAGTGGGACCGCGGTGCCTGTACATGCGTGTTCAGCGATCCGAATTTGACCAGGTCCGATTCTCTGGCCGGGCCTTTACCTAAACCCTAAAGCCTTTGTTTACAATTATAAATAGAGGGCTTACCCTCTCATTTCAGAGACACCAAACCTAAGAGAGGTAAATCTCTTTTAAAGCTCTGTCAGAATCCCTAGTATTCCTGACTTAGCAAATTACATCATAGTTTCCAGAACTTACAAATCGAGGGACGTTTGCGTGTGTTAATAAGATATGCATTGATTTTAATACAAAGATTAATAATACAAGAATTATGAATAAAATGCATGAAATTAAAAAAAAGATTAAAAAATGGTCTAACCTATTTACATAACATTAGCTCTCGATGAAAATAATTCAATTGAACTTCCTTTCCTCTACCCTCCTCCTCTAATTGATGGTGAAAAGAATTGGCTTACCGTCTCTACTCGCCTATAGGTCAGAATTTACTTCCTTTACCTATAGTTTAGAGACACACGTATACAAGAAGAATACTATGAACTTCGGTATCCATAATTGACAGAATATACCGTGATAAACACGGCTTACGGCTTAACAACAGTGTATATCACGGTATATCACAAGTATTTCACACTTATTTGGCCGTGATATACATGGATTATACAAACACTTATTTGGCTGTGATATACATGGCTTATACAACTGTGTATATCACGGTTTATAGAGCATAATTTAGCAACTTTAGTTTGTAATTAATTAGCATTGTACACTTATCATAATTGTAGAATTACTGTACAAGTAGAATACGGTTTTAGGAGATGAATAGGAATATGGTTTTTCTATTATAGAAATTGTAAATTATATATATACTCATTCATTAATAAAAATAATCAAGGGATTATTTCTTTCATGGTATCAAAAGTCTAGGTTTCACGTATCTCCTTTTCTCCCAACCTTCGGCTGCCTCGATTTCCGAGCTTCTATCTCGATTTCTGTGCCGAGTCTACCTCCTCTCTTCCCAAATTTTCTTCCAAAATTCCTCAATCACCTATTGTTCTTTCTTTATGTCTACGTCAAAGAACAAATTTCATCCTGCTCTTACTGTTTCTAACATCAACAATCACATCCATATCATTCTTGAAATAGAAAACGTCCAATACGCGACGTGGGCTGAACTGTTCAAATTTCACGCTCGCATAAAGTCCACCATCACATAATCCTCGCGGCTCCTGAGGATACATAGATTCCTAAACCCGAGGATGATCCTAAGTTATGGATGACTCGTTATTCCACCGTTCTTCAGTGGATTTACTCCACTATCTCTACCGACCTGTTGCAAATGATTATAGAACCAGACTCTACGTCTATGACTACTTGGGATAGAATACGTGATATATTTCAAGATAATCAGAATTCTAGAATTATTACCCTTGAACAAGAATTCTCCCACGTCAATATGGAAGATTTCCTGAACATTTCAGCTTACTGAAAAAGGTTGAAAGAATTGGCGGACCAACTCCGCAACGTGTCATTACAAATGATCGTTTGGTACTATAAATGGTTGCAGGCCTATCTGAGGCCTATAATGGTGTGGGTACGCTTCTTCGTCAGACCAGTTCTCTTCCACAATTTTATCAGGCTCGTTACATGCTCACGCTCGAAGAAGCCGGCTTGGCCAAAATGGAGGCTATCGGCGCAAGTCCCATGGTCATGATGACGTCCTCCACTAATTTTCAAGATTGTTGATAATTCGATCCAAAATCGTGCTCACAATGGCGACAAGAATACGCAAAAAATAATGGCAAAAATCGCGAGGGCAAACGCGGTGGTTCTAGCAGTGGTGGTGGCCAAAATAGTGGCGATGAGCCGTTACAATAATAATGGGCCACGATCCAAGTCTCATGATGGGCACGAGCGGTGGCCAACAACCCTTATTCTCTAACATTTCCAGTCCCTAGACAATGGGCTGCCTAGAATTCTTTTCAGCCCAATACAACATGGACTAGTGGTTTCTGCAACAACTCTGGGCCAGGGTAGCAAGCAGGTGTGTTTGGACCTCGGCCTCCACAGGCCCATCATGATGTGGGACCCACCCTAATCGACATTGAAGCCGTAATGCACACTCTTGGATTGAATCCGCCAACCGAAAATTGACACCGGTGTCACTTCTCACATGACGTCCGACCAAGGTACTCTCTCGTCTTATTCCAATTTAAACTAAATCGTGGCATAAATATTAGCAATGGCAACTCAATTATAATATGTGGTTATGGTCATAAAACTTTGTCCCCCCCATGCACCTCTTGTCTTAAAAAATGACTTTCATGCCCCTAACTTAATTAAAAATTTAGTATATGTCTGTAAATTCACCACTGATAATTGGGTGTCTATTGATTTTGATCCATTTGGATTTTTCTGTGAAGGATTTCAAGACGGGCATACCTCTCGTGAGGTGTGATAGTAGGGACGATCTTTATCTTATCACACCAGCATCTAGTCTCTCGAGTCCAGCCTTGCCATCTTCGTGAACTTCGAACAAAGTTTCATGTTATGTTTTTATTCTTAAATAGTGCGTTTTAATTTTCTTCGATCAAATTTATTTTTTGGCTGCACAAAAACATTTTTGCACCACTAGAATTTATTTGTTGGCTTCGTCACTGATAGTGTAGTGGATGATTTTATTTCTACCTTAAACAGAGATCTCGAATTTGAGCTCCTAAATATAAAAAAATCTTGTTATAGGTTAGAGAGCGCTTCTCTCGAATATAGACGCTATCCAACGCGAATTTGGATGTAACACCGGACACGTTTGGAAAACCAAAAAGAAGAAGTAAACTCATTGTAAGTGCCTGTCCTTATCAGCATATACCTTCCCTTGTGACGCCTTCATGGATGTCACAGGGTTGATTGATGACAGATTATTGCAAGTGGACACTAGTCGGCAAAAGAACTTATTTCAAGATTAATCAACCTAATTTCACAGTGAATTTTCCTATGAAAATGACAGTGAAAGATTGGTATATCAGGTTCAGAGCATGTATTCATCGATTTCAGTTTGGAAATCAATTATGATATTGTTAAATGATTTCAAAAAGGATTCTTAACATTGTATAATATTCAACAAGGTTGTTCTAATAGTTGCTTGATTTTCAACAAGTCGTCCAGGGCAGGTCCAGTGTAAATTTAGAGGCGTTCAAGAAAATCAAATAAAACAAAAGATTATATCATACCGACGTAAAAAACAATAGCACATCCTTTGACTGACTTAATTTACACTTAATCTCTCCATAATGATAATATTTGTTCGAATAATTCATAACTACTATAGTGATGTGTTGTTATATATGTATACTGTCATTTGGTATTTACATCTTATTTAACTGTTATATATAAAAGTATGCAACTAATTATTTTTCTGTATTTTTTCAGGTTATAAAAGAAAATATTATACTTGTTAATTTTAAAATCTTGATTTTTTTTATATCTTATTAATTAAAAATACTAATAAATTTATAACTAGTTGTTCCATACTGATAAAGAATTAAAATATTAGGAACACATGCATTTAAAATAAATTCGAAATTTAAATATTTCAAGTTTGATGTAAGAATTCTACAATTGTAGATTGTTTCGTAAATTTCAATCTCTTAGTAATAATATAAATAACGCTTGATTTGATGAAATATTTTGTCCGAACCTTCGTCAAAAGGGAATTCAATAGTTTCCCTTGAATGTTGTCGAATAGGTAATTTTACAAAGAGGTATTTTACAAAGTGTACCGTTATAATGAAACTCACTGTTGTTATACGTAGAATGCTATTATAAAAAAGTAAAATATAATATGAAAGATCAGATCCGGAGTATTTTCAGGTCATTATAGTGAAATATTGTTATAACGAATTGCAATTATAGAGAGGTTTGATTGTAGTTTTAAACGGCACAAGTGGTTAATTTTGTGTATGCTTCCAGCGTGTTTGATTTCTTGGAAACAAAGAATAATAAATTGTTCTATTCTTATAAAGCAAAAAATAATATTTTTTTATAGATAAATCCAGCAAGTTGAATAACTATTTGAGAAATTTACCTTTGGCCAAAAACTACGAACTCAGTTAAATTCTAATGTATAAATACATCAATAAATACCACCAAGGCACCAAATAATGTGGTAATTTCGAATGCTAAGTAACTTGAATTAGGGGAATGCCTTAACCTCGATTCGGTATGACGAACTCAATAAATGATTTAAATAAAAATAACAATAATATATTCAGTATATTTTCATAAGTGGGGTTTGGAATGGATAGAGTGTACACATACCTTACTGAAAGATAGAAAAGTTATTTCCGATAGACCCTCAACTCAAGAAAAAATATTTCAAATAAGGTCAAACAAGCATTTTAAAGAAGTAACCGCAAAATATAAAGGAAAGCATAACAATGAATTATGTAGAAAGAAAATAGAAATAATATGATAATCAAAGTACAAGAGACAAAAGATAGTAGCAAAAATCAAAAGGCAATAAGCTACAGGATAATCCTAGGTCTACTAGTACCGAAAATCCGCGAGACAACACTCTACTACCTACTAACCTTCTACCTTAATTTGTATCCTCCATACCTGTTATCTAAGGTCATATCCTCGGTAAGCTGCAACTACGCCATGTCCTATCTAATCACTTCTCCCCAATACTTCTTCAGCCTACAACTACCTATCTTGAAACCATCCATAGCCAATCTGTTACACCTCACTATTTAGCGACACTGATTAAGAACGTAATTAAGAAAAAAGAATACAAATATTGATTATTAAGTATGTTTATATATGCTAATCCGGAAGTTAGTACACGAAGGATGTGATTCCGGAAAATTTTGGTTACAACGTGTGTGACATTGTGGAATTAAAAATGATAGTTATATATATTTCCTCTATGAACTAGTAACATATTATGTAAGTTACGACGACGAGGATACGAGTTCTTAGGAAATTTTCAAGATTAAAAAGAAGTGGGACATAAGATTAATTAAGGGTAAGAAAGTGGACTAAATTGCAAAAAGAGGAAACTATTTTCAGATTTGTTAAGACTTAAACAAAACCCTTTCATCTTCATTCACAATTCAAACACTTATCCCCTCTCCTCTTTTCCTTAAGCTTAGCCGATTTTTGCCCCATTCCATAGCCAAAACTTTAAGCTTTTATTCCTCTTCCTAGATTTAATCTTGCATCTATATTCTAAGCCCAAAATCAACACCCAAAACAATGGGTATTTCACCACTGCTGGCCGAAAATTATTGCTCCAAAATTCAAGATTTTAAGGTGAAATTTTGGAAGAAAAACATGCTAAGAAGATGGATTAAACCTATAGAATGCATGCATGTCATTTGGAGTTGAAGAACTGAACAAAAAAGGGAGAAGAATAACGAAAACAGTCGGTAAATTCGGACTGGGCAGTGGGCGATCGTGGGGGACTGTGTTTGACTCAAAATTTAGGTTGACGTACTAGTTGAGACGAATCTTATTTTTCGAGTTGGTTAGTTCGGCGAAAAGGTACAGATGCTCAGTTTGGTGATCCTCCGGTCTAGGTTCCTGCTCAGTTGTTTGGAAAGCTCTCTTGATTCAGAGCTTTGTCATTTTGGTACAAAACTTTATTCTGACTTATGTATAGTTAGGGGCACGACGGGGCCCTGTCCCGTCATATGTCATTATTGTACTCCTAGAGGTCTGTAGACAGTTGTGGATTGTACGTATGTAGAGTTGTACTCTGTTTTGGGATGTTCCCATGTATATGTGATACTATTTGGTGGAACCTTGTCGGCTTGCCTATTATATTATGTTGGCTAGTTGTGACTCCTCAGGAGGCAGGTTTATTCATGTGTAAAGGAAGTCTTGCCGGCTTGCCTATTCGGATATATGTTATGGTTGCAGTCTTATGCTGCCGGATTTCATACTTTCCTTAGTGTTAGTTGGATTATGTGTGACAGGTTAGTATAATGACGTCATTACGTCATTAGGGCGTTTAGTCGCGTTCCGTCGGATCGAATTATGACAAAGTGGTATTAGAGCAGTTAGTCCTCGGAATGTCTACAGACCGTGTCTAGTAGAGTCTTGTGTATGAGTATGTTATGCACCATACTTATACGCAGGAGGCTGCCAGACATTTAGGATTGGTTTCGATTCTTCTTACTCTAAGATCGTGCGATAGAGCTGTGTTATTAGGTCAATCCCTCCCTAACGAATTATTGTGGTTGCAGCTATACCTCCAAGGAGGGCGACAGTGGCCCAGAAGGGAAAAATCAGTGTTATTCGTACTTGACTTAGTGCGTCAAGCCATAAGGGAAGTAGAAGAATTTGAATAGAGGTATAATGACCACGTTTGGAAATGCTAGGTCAACGTCAGGTAATGTAACTCTTCAGAATCTCTTACGTACCAACTAAGAGAATAAGTTAACAATTCATCACTTAAGGGATTGGAACCAGGAGCAATGTATGAGATTATGTATGTATACTAGAATATGTTGAAATTATGAAAAGTACGACTAGTACGAAACGAGTGAACAAGTGTTAAAGGAAATAAAGCTGTTTATAATTACGAGTAGTGAGAAGAGAAATCCCTCTCAGACCATGAATGAGGCGTCAACTTGTGAAATGTATTGTAGTATTCTCTATCTTACGAATTGGTACTCCATTATGTCACGTTATCTTCTCCATAGTTACATAGATTGAACTTTTCCTTCCAAAGATAGAAAATGAAGCTTACCTACTCTTTTCTCCTCCATACCTCTAATTAAAATATGAGCTCTAATTGATAGAATCTGTGACTGTTTTATGGTATACCATGTTGCTCGACTATGTGAAGGTAGGAAACTGCAAAAAAATATTATTTCCATGTAAGAATAAGAGGGGACTATTACTTCTAGAATAATAAGATTGATACAAAAGAATGAAAGCATTTTTCTTATTTTAGACCGAGTACTGAAAAATATTGGACATAAGGATTAATTTAGTTTCTTTCGCAAATGACTTAGAACTTGGGAATGATGAGCATCCTATTAGTGTATAGTGTGTCAAGCATTTAAAATATCATAAAGAGTAGTGTTCATCGCACAAAAATTGGAAAAAAAGGGGTCAAAGCAAGGACGTGCAGCGAACCTCTGGAGTTCATATTATCGGTTAAGAAGTTAGTTGAAGGATTGGTAATCAAGGTATGTATTCGTGCACAGTTTCAATGCGTTGGTTCACACAGAATGCTAAGATGGGGTTATTCGGTCTCTTGGAACCAAAGGTTAAAAGGGAAGAAGCTCATAATGACTCTCTTAACTTGTGTAGTGGGTGATATTTTAGTACTAATCTTACAGAGCATCCAAATGGAGGAATATGGTTATTGTGGAAGCCTCATCTCTATGAGGTAGACATCAAATTGGACATAATAATTGATACACTGCGGGGTAACACATAGGGGTACAAATAAAAGTTTCCATATGACCTTAGTGTATGCGTTTAATGATGTGGCTATTAAAAGGAAACTATGGATAGATATTTGAAGGTTACATGGCCAGGTACAAAGTCCATAGGCAATAATGAGTGATTTTAATCGGGTATTAAGGAAAAATAAAGGAGTAAAATGTCATGTAGCTATGACTGGGATAAGGAATTTTAAACAGTATATAGTAGAATGTGATTTGACGGAACTAAGATTATCAGGAGCATACTATACATGGTAGTGTGCTAAAAAGGGTGTATAGCAGTACTTACTAATCAAGAATGAGTTGATAATCTACATGCTTCTAAGGTGCATTTCATGAAACCAGGCCTACATGATCATTTTCTTGGAATAGTTATGTGAGAAGGAGGCATAGAGACTCAGTACAGATTCAGATACTTTAATATGTGAATGTTGGATCCTGAATTTCTACAGACAGAAATAGAAGGGTGGAAAACAGATAAGAAAGGTACAAATATATAGATGAATTAAACAAAGTGATAATAGATATTCGATGTAGCCAAAGTGACAAATGTTGATGCAGCCAAAGATACAACTGAGTCAGTAAGTCCAACAAGAGGATAGAACAAATGCCACTTGAGGAGACAAAAGGTAATAATGAGAATAAGGAGGAACAAAGAGATACTGGGGAATAATATGATAATAAATAGAATAAGAAAGATAACAATGGTAATGTGGTAGAAGTAGAACAACTCATCGAGGACTCACAATTGATGAAAGAATCAGAAACAACTCTTACTACTAAAGAATAGGTTGAAGGAGCTTTTGTATCAGCAGAAGTTAATGAGGAGCGGAATGTTGACGAGAGTCAGGAGATGTGTACCAATGGTAACAACTCTAATAATAGTAACACATTAATATTAAATGAAGATGGGATAATGATGTTCAATGTGGAGCAGAATATTACAGTACAAGTGGATATGTCTATTCTAAATATTAATCAACAGAGAAACTTAATCATAGATAATATAAGGGGTGATCAACATGACAAACTTAAGGACTCAAGGGTCAAAAAGTTACATGATTTAGGTAGATATCTGGTGACAACTATGGTATATGCAAAGAGTGATGCATTGGAGAGGTTGTTCCCTGGGATAGTTTATACTGTATTGTTGACGATATGAGCGATTATTAGCAGTCCAGAGTCGACAGAAGTCATATGCTGATAACCGAAAGTTCCAGGTTGGTGATTGGGTATTCTTGAAGGTACACCCATGAAGGGTGTGATGAGGTTTGGTAGGAAAGAGAAGCTTAGCCCGAGATACATTGGGCCTTACCAGATCATTTGTAGGATAGGCAAGGTTGCCTATGAGTTGGATCTACCGTCTGATTTGGAAGCAGTACACTCAGTCTTTCACGTATCGAGGCTACGTAAGTATATTGGTGATCCCTCCAGAGTCTTCTCAGTAGATGATTTCCAGGTGACAGAGGAGTTATCTTATAAAGAAAGTTCCATAGCCATACTTGATCGTCAAGTCAGAAGATTACGGACAAAGAATATGGCTTCTGTCAAGGTATTGTGGCGAAACGACAATAGGGAGGAAACGGCTTGGGAGGCAGAAGATGAAATGAAGAAGAAGTATCCTCATTTGTTCCCTGTGCCTCCAGGTAAATTCAACTCGATCCCTTATTTGATTAAAAAAGTTGGTGAATTGTATATGTGTGATATATTGTGGCCATATGTGGCATCTGTTAGTTTGCTGAGTGTAGGTGGATAAACATAGTTATAAATGAGACTCTGCCAAAAAAATTATAGCATGAGACCTATGACGAACATTCGAGGACGAATGTTTCTAAGGGGGGAAGGATGTTACACCTCGTTATTTAGCGACACTGATTAAGAACGTAATTAAGGAAAAAGGATACGAATACTGGTTATTAAGTATGTTATATATGCTAATCTGGAAGTTAGTACATGAAGGATGTGATTCCGGAATTTTTTGGTTACAACGTGTGTGACATTGGGGAATTAAAAATGATAGTTATATATATTTCCGCTATGAACTAGTAACATATTATGTAAGTTACGACAACGAGGATACGAGTTCTTAGGAGATTTTCAAGATTTAAAAAGAAGTGGGACATAAGATTAATTAAGGGTAAGAAAGTGGACTAAATTGCAAAAAGAGGAAACTATTTTCAGATTTGTTAAGAAAACAAAACCCTTTCATCTTCATTCACAATTCAAACACTTATCCCCTTTCCTCTTTTCCTTAAGCTTAGCCAATTTTTGCCCCATTCCATATCCAAAACTTTAAGCTTTTATTCCTCTTCCTAGATTTAATCCTGCATCTAAATTCTAAGCCCAAAACCAGCACCCAAAACAGTGGGTATTTCACCACTGCTGGCCGAAAATTATTGCTCCAAAATTCAAGATTTTAAGGTGAAATTTTGGAAGAAAACATGCTAAGAAGATAGATTAAACCTATAGAATGCATGCATGTCATTTGGAGTTGAAGAAGTGAACAAAAAAGGGAGAAGAATAACGAAAAACAATGGGTAAATTCGGACTGGGCAGTGGGCGATCGTGGGGACAGTGTTTGGCTCAAAATTTAGGTTGACGTACTAGTTGAGACGAATCTTATTCTTTGAGTTGGTTAGTTCGGCGAAAAGGTACAGGTGCTCAGTTTGGTGATCCTCCGGTTTAGGTTCTTGCTCAGCTGTTTGGAAAGCTCCCTTGATTCAGAGCTTTGTCATTTTGGTACAGAACTTTATTCTAACTTATGTATAGTTAGGGGCACGACGGGGCCCTGTCCCGTCATATGTCATTATTGTACTCCTAGAGGTCTGTAGACAGTTGTGGGTTGTACGTATGTAGAGTTGTACTCTGTTTTGGTATGTTCCCGTGTATATGTGATACTATTTGGTGGCAGCCTTGTCGGGTTGCTTATTATATTATGTTGGCTAGTTGTGACTCCTCAGGAGGCAAGTTTATTCATGTGTAAAGGTAGTCTTGCCGACTTGCCTATTTAGATATATGTTATGGTTGCAGTGTTATGCTGCCGGATTTCATACTTTCCTTAGTGTTAGTTGGATTATGTGTGACAGGTTAGTATAATGACGTCATTAGGACATTTAGTCGCGGCCCGTCGGGTCGGGTCGTGACCCAATCTCTCACACCTTCGCACTGGGGCCTCTGTGCATATCCTCTGCACATGCCCCAAGCATCCCAGCCTCGCTTCCCGCATCTTGTCCTCCACTGAGGCTACTCCCACCTTATCCCGGATAACTTCATTTTTAATCTTATCATTCCTAGTATGCCCACACATCTATCGCAACATATTCATTTCTGCCTCATACAACATAGTTGGTCTAACCACCACTTTGTAGAACTTACCGTAAAGTTTTGGTGTCACCTTCTTATCGCACGACACTCCGAAAGCGGGCCTCTATTTCATCCACCCTGCCCTAGTGCAGTGTGTGACATCATTATCAACGTCTCCATTTTCATGGATAATGACCCCAAAAGATACTTAAAACTTTCTCGTTTTTGGATGGCATGCATCTCGAGCCTCACCTCCACGTCCTTCTCATGCGCTATGTCACTAAACTTGTACTCTAGGTATTCTGTCTTAGTCCTGCTCAACTTGAACTCTTTGGACTCTAAGGTATGTCTCCAAACCAATAACTTAGCGTTAACTCCACCACGGGTCTCTTCAATCAGCACTATATCGTCTGCAAATAACATAAATCATGGCACCTCACCTTAGATTTTTGCGGCAATTCATCCATCAACAAGGCAAATAAAAACGGATGAGGAGAATAAAATCACTACTTGGAAGCTTGTTTGAGGTCATCGAGAGACTTCTTGAGTTAATAAACTAAAGAAGAAGAAGAAGAAGAAAAAGAAAAAGAAGAAGGAGAATGAGAAGGATGAGGAGAATAATGAGGAGAAGGAGAAGAAGGAGAATGAGAAGGATGAGGTGAAGAAGAAGGAGCAGAAGTGTCGCGCCCGATTTTGACCGCGATATTAATCAGCGAATCTTGCCTGTTAAAAAAATAAAAGTAAAAGCAAAAAAGGTGCTAAAATGCAAAAGGATTCGCGGAGTCGCCACTTAAATAATTTGGGTGAATTAGGACACCTAAATGTTAACTAAGTAAATTCAACACTAACTCCATTTAAATGGTCTGCTAAACTATGTGAGATTCTGGGCAAGAGTTATTTATTAATCTAGAGGGAAGGAGTTAGACACCCTCTAAGATCCGCTAACTTGCGGTTGTCCGTTCAAACCTAGGTTATTATTACGTTTAAAACAAATGCATGTTTAAAAGTATTTTCAAAAAAGAAAGATGATGCATGTGTTTTATATGTAAAAAATAAGATGTGTCTTGATGACATAAATGGTGTATAAAATTTGTTTCTTAAGGATACATGCAAAAATTAATTCCTAGATGCAAGTATGTATTTATAAGGCATTGTAAAATATATATTGTATAGCATAGTATATAAAATAATGCAAGAATCATTTTTGGAAAAATGAAGTGATTAACAAATATGAGCAAGAGATGATCAAATTAGTTTTTAGGAAATGGTGATCATGCATGATGGGTCTAGACTAAGCAAATTAGGGCGAATTTCTAATATCAAACCACTTATGAATTATTGATTCAAGGTCTAACTATTCTAAGTGTTCGACTAGTAATGCAATGTTAGACAATTAATTTACACAAATAAATGAGGGGTGGGTAGGAAATCAATAAAGATGACTCGAAGAATGGCGATGACATTCCGCCTGTAGTCTGGAGTTTCAGATGTAAGAGAGATGCACATAGAGGCGGGTCTTTCTTTAGTGAGAGTCGTGATGAGTCTCGTAATGAGACTCTTCATTTTGCTCCGATGCATTTCAGGTAAAAAGAATAAGAGAAGATAAGGATTAATACATGTCCATAGTTTAACAAACATAACAGATAGATATTTGGCATAAAAACACATGTAATTTACAACAAATACACTATGACCAAGCTACTCATGTAATTTACAACAAATACACTATGACCAAGCAGTAGCTATCAATAGGTGACAAAATAACGAGAAAAATAAACTAGAGGACTTAAAGATTCAGTCGACACTTGCAACCACTTAGCAAACCGATTACAAGGATATATCTATATTATTGAAGCAATTATATTTTCAGTAACTTTGAGAGAATTAACTAGGAAATTGTTGCAGTACTAAATGACCAAGTGACTCTAGGTAAAAGAAACATCTGGGAGCTAAGCAAATCCTGTCGCATTTCCGCAACTAATCTATAAGCAATCCTGACCGAGCGACATAATTTGAAATACAAGTAGTAATAAACAACTTGTAGAGTTACACATTATTATGAAAGTTTTAAACAGGTTATATCATAGGTTATCTATTATCAATTAGCCAGTTTCTTAAACAAATACATTATTTCGGACAGATTCATATATACCGGCAATGGATTAGATTAGTGGACTAAATATAGGCAAACAGAGACACAATAAGCTTGTAGCTTAGCAAAGGAGTGAGAAAGCTACAGACAGTTCAATATAAACACCCGGGTTATAACACCTAGATAGTTTGTCAATATATCCTTAACTTAGCCGTACAGGACTTGACTAAAAACAGGGCAAAAGGAAACGAATTGGCATCTCAATCTTCTATTCACAAATCCTTACTAAATCTAAGTTATGAGCAGCATTATAAATAACATCCATCTAACATATAAAACAATTTAACAAACTTCAAGTCCATTCTACCCTTGGTGTGTTTTTGAGTTATTCATCGAATCATCGTGGTTACAAGTGTTTTGATTTATCATCTAATAATATC
Source organism: Przewalskia tangutica (assembly GCA_029844215.1). Classification (NCBI taxonomy): domain Eukaryota; kingdom Viridiplantae; phylum Streptophyta; class Magnoliopsida; order Solanales; family Solanaceae; genus Przewalskia; species Przewalskia tangutica. Next base: position 25,807,223 of record CM056729.1, on the reverse strand, counting down.
ATCATTAGTCATCATGTTATTTTTGATGAAACCCAATTTTCGTTTGCAAAAGTTCGTAGTGCCGAGCCTAGTTTGTATAATATTTTAGCTGACGATGTCTCCCCATATATTATCCACCATTTATCCGATTTATCCGCATCCAAAATCCACCAGCGGGCCCTATTGGACCTACCGTACCGTCGATTCTGCCCAGCCCTCCCGTCACAGGTCCAACAACTAGGCCGAATATCGGCCAGTTCGCCGCCTCGCTCTTGTTTCGATTCCAGAGTCCGGCTGCATCTTGGCGATCATCACCCATCCAATTATGTCCCAAAATCCACCCAGTTCTCCCCCGAGTCACAGACCGATCACTCATAGTCAACGGCGAATTTTTAAATCAAAAAAATATTTTAATCTAAATTATAATGTTCTTAAATTCCTCTACCCCGTAACCCAATGTCTGCATTAAATGACCCAAATTGAAAATTGTCTATGAACGACGAATATGATGTTTTATTAAAAATAAGGCGTGAGAGTTGGTACCCCGTCGTTCTGCTGTAAATATTATTCGGTCTATGTGATTTTTTACTCATAAGGATAATTCTGATGGTTCTTTTGCGAGGCATAAGACTCGTCTTGTAGGTGATGGTAAGATTCAGCAAGTTGGCATGGATTGTGGTGAAACATTTAGTCTAATGGTCAAACCGGCTACCATTCACATTGTTCTCAGTCTGGCTCTTTCGAAAAATTGGCCCATTCATCAGTTAGATATGAAGAATGTTTTCTTACATGGTGATCTTAAGGAGACCGTTTATATGCATCAGCCTTTGGGTTTTCGAGACCCCAAATATACTCATCATGTATGTTTATTGAAGAAGTTCTTGTATGGGCTTAAGCAGGCCCCACATGCTTGGTATAAGAGATTTGCAGACTATGTGTCATCTATTGGGTTTTCACACAGTAGGTTTGATAATTCATTGTTCATATATCATCGTGGTACTTCCCTGACTTATATATTATTATATGTGGATGATATTATCTTGACTGCCTCTTCTGATGCTTTGCGAAAGTCTATCATGACAACACTCAATTCTAAGTTTGTTATGAAAGACTTAGGGCCCTTGAGTTACTTTTAGGGGATTGATGTGACTCATCATGCAGGTGGGTTATTCTTATCACAATGAAAGTATGTAGCTGAGATCATTGAGTGAGCTGGTATATCCTCGTGCAAATCTACTTCCACTCCAGTTGATACTAAACTCAAGCTGGGTGCTGTGGCTGGCTCACCATACGAGGATCCGACCCACTAACGCAGTCTTGCAAGGGCTATTCAGTATCTTACTTTCACAAGACCAGATATTACATATGTCGTATATCAAGTGTGTTTGTTTATGCATGATCCCAGAGTTGAGCACGTGAATGCGCTCAAACGCACGATACATTCAGGGGACACTTGACTATGGTTACATTTATATCCTTCAACGACGTCTACACTTGTCTCGTATACAATGTTGATTGGGGTGGTTGTACAGATACCAGACGTTTCACGTCCGGTTATTGTATGTGTCTTGGTAATAACTTGGTCTCATGGTCTGTAAAGCGTCAGTCTACATTATCACGCTCTAGTGCAGATGCCGAGTATCGGGGGTGACCAATGTGGTCTCTGAATCCTTTTGGTTACGTAATATTAATAACGTCTACCTTTTTGGTAATCCGGTTCAACACCAGCGCACAAAACACATTGAGATGGATATTCACTTTGTTCGCGAAAAGGTAGCCCGTGGATAAGTACGCGTCTGTCATGTCCCTTCCTGTTATCAAATTGCAGACATATTTACTAAATATCTCCCTCAGTCCTTTTTGAAGATTTTAGGGACAGTTTCAGCGTACAAAGATCGTCCGCTATGACTGCGGGGGTGTGACAGAATATACCGTGATATACCGGGCTTATACAACAGTGTATATCACGATATATCACAAGTATTTCACACTTGGCCGTGATATACAAGGCTTATACAGTTGTGTATATCACGGTTTATGGAGCATAATTTAGCAACTTTAGTTTGTAATTAATTAGCATTGTACACTTACCATAATGGTAGAATTATTGTACAAGTAGAATAAAGTTTTAGGAGTAGAATAAGAATATGATTTTTCTATTATGGAAATTGTAAATTGTATATATATACTCATTTATTAATGAAAATAATCAATGGATTATTTATTTCAATAATGTTGGTGATATTACAAACAATTAATTTCTAGCTTTGTCCGTGAGATGATGCATCATGTGGTATTTATTCAATGAAAAAACATTTAATTATTTTCGAACAAAGTTTCATGTTATTTTTTTATTCTTAAAAAAGAAAAACTATATTTGAGGTGATGAATTGTTGTTAAGACTACTTTTGGCTTACCCAGACATTATGAGGATGAATCGAACTTGGGTCAAACTCATTTTAAGGCTTTCATCGCATTGATAAGAAAAAAAGAATAATATAATTCTTGAAGACATACTTCAATCTAGAAGGTTATAATTTTCTAAATGTTAAACCAAATTTAAGTCAAATGTCTATTTTACTACTCTAATATGACCCACATAAATACACTTTTTTTTTGTGGTGGGCCCCCCTCGTATCAGGGATATTGTTATATCTTCTAAATCTCGTATATCTCCTTCTTTGAGGCTAACAACCACATACAACGTAAAATCACACACAGTGGGATCTGGGGCATTGAGTCTATCATAAATAAATATATGATACCACCAAAGGATATGATACCACCAAAGGATATGATATAGTGGATAATGTTATTTCTATCTTAATCAAATATCTCGGGTTCAAATCCTGGGTATAAAAAGTTTTTGTTAGAGGTTAGAGAACGCTTTGAAAGTATGTATGTCCTAGAGACAATCTGTATTAAGACACAATGTACTTTATACACATTCATATTTTTATTAATGATGATTAATATTATGACATTTGCATTTGTTGAATTATTAGTTGATTGTTTATAATATTCTATAAATGCGTCTCTAGAGTTTACGTGTTTATTAATGATGTGAGAATTAATGTTATAACGTAACTCTTAAATTACCTCGACTAATGATCATCAGAATTGGGATATCGATGATATGCGATACGTCGACATATGTTCTGCATCATATCCTTATGATCACTTGCTACGAGTTATGTCAACTCGTGATAGACACATGTATACTTGTTGAAGTATTGGTATGCCCTGCTGATGTATTGTTTTGTTAAATGTCTATAATGTCATCGACGTGTGGGAGATAAAAGTCCTTAGACTTGAGGTCAATATCACCTTGTTTACGGAGTAATGTACTTTGATCCTGTCCTAAGCTCAAATGCCTTATAGGTTGAGACGCGGCTTGTTTTGGGTATATTACGAAGTAGATTAAAGGTGGTATGTGAGCCAAGATTAGGATTCATTCCTTGAATGTATATTCAAGTGAACACTTAGATACTCATATGATATTAGGTTGACTAAGTCATTAGCTAATGCAATGGACATGTCTGTGATATGGTCCTGTTGTCAACTAACATAGACGAGTTATAATGATCAAGCCATTTGGATAGACACTTGACAGATCCTAAGCTTGATTGAGTGTGTCATGAATGAAAAGATTTTTATCTTCCCACATATAGGTTCAGTTCACATATCTTGTGTAGCTAAACTTTACATATTGGGTTCGTCTTCCGGCGCAGTCTAGGAGTTCCGTGAAGATCCTAATATAATTAGTGACGATATGTAAATGCCTGAAGGGTAACACTAAGTCAAATATTCCGTCGATTGAAGGATGTAATTAGAAGGAGATACTTTTATGTTCGGTTGATAACCGGGACATTAGAAATGGGAAAAGGGGCAGAAAATAAGACAGGACCGCGGTGCCATAAACACTGGGCAGCACCGCGGTGCCTCTTTAGTGGGACCGCGGTGCCTGTACGTGTTCTGGCAGTCCGAATTTGACCCAGTCCGATTCTCTGCTGGGCCCAGCCCACGGAAACCCTAAAGCCTTTGTTTACAATTATAAATAGAGGGCTTACCCTCCCATTTCAGAGACACCAAACCTAAGAGAGGTAAATCTCTTTTAAAGCTCTGTCAGAATCCCTAGCATTTCTGACTTAGCAAATTACATCATAGTTTTCAGAACTTATAAATCGAGGGACGTTTGCGTGTGCACACTCGGACTACACAAAGTAACATAATCAACTGCTTGGCTGATTGCTGCAATAATGTAAGTCTTATGTCGAGGAATTACATTTACTTTGTTATTTTATTTTACATTACATATCATACTTCAGTTTGACCGCTTATGTCGGGTTTGAAACATAAATTTTCAAATTTCGCTGCGTGTACGAACCCGATATAAACACCTGACGTGGTATCAGAGCTTGACCTGTTTCGTGTGATTTGTAATGCATATTAATGATAATATGGGTTAGGATTTGTTTAGATCTATATTTTATGTGTTTAAAAACTTTAAAATCCTAAATCTTTAGAACACATGATCCTTGTGCCCTAATCTGTTAAAACAATTATGTAATCAAGAAAATCAATCAAATAAATAACTCTTCTAAGTTGATATGCGTTATCCGACTTAAAGCATGGTGCATTGAAACGAAGAACGAGAAGAAGATTAGATTTGATGGTCGATGAACATGTTGTTTTAATGGTGATGGTAATACAAGTGATATATCTGAAAGATCTGGCCCTAAACCAGTTTTAGAGGTTCGAAAAATGTCGGGATTTGTGTTTCTAGAGGTAAGGCTCCGCGGTTCCATAATGGAGCATCGCGGTGCCTGCTAGGGTTAAGGGCGGCGCCGGGATTCCACGATGGAACACCGCGGTGCTGCCCAGATGAAGTCAGAGGCTCCGCGGTCCTGTTCATGGGAGCCGCGGTGCTGTTCATCCAGAAACTTAAAATTAATTTCGGACAATTCTGCCTTCAAGGCACCACAGTTACACCTGTTAGGACCGCGGTGCCTGTGACGATAATTGATGAAGCACCGCGGTGCTAATTAGTTTTGCAGATTCCAGTAGCTCACTACCTCAGAGCCACCGCGGTGCCGACGACGCTTTTATAAAAAAAAAATTGAAAATCAAAAACAGAAGTTTAAAGGTTTCAGATTCTGAATATGAAGTTTTAAAAGTTTCAGTTTCTGAAAATAAGATTTAAAATTAAACAGATTTGGTCTTTTTGGGCAAATCTGTAATTAAAGAAAGTTTTCTAAAAATTGGTTTTAAGTTCTGGAAATTACAAACAGGTCCCAGAAACTTGAAAATATTTTTTGAAGTTTGAAATTGTATTTTCTGAGTTTATAGGGGTTCAGATTGAATTTTTAAATTCTTAAGGGACTAAACTGTAAATATTTAAAGTTTGCAGAATTCTTGAAAATCAGAATTTTAAAATCAGAAAATTTTAGGAACTGTTTTGCATTTACATAGATTATAGAGTTTAGACAAATAGACCCATAGTGTCACGACCTGACCCGACGGGCCGTGAACATGGTGCCATAATTGGACGTCATTATGCTAACCTACCACATATTCAGACTGATACTAAGGACAATATGAAATCCTGCAGCATAACGCTGCAAACATAACATACGTCTGAATAGGCAAGCCGACAAGACTGTCTTTACACACGAATAACCCTGTCTCATGAGGAGTCACATCTAATCAAATATAACGAGTGACGCAAGCCGACAAGGCTGCCACTATATACGGAAACATACCAAAATGAAATACAGCAACACATATACCAAAACAGGTTTACAACTCCACATACGTACAACCTACAACTGTCTACAGACCTCTAAAATACGATAATGAGATATGACGGGACAGGACCCCGTCGTGCCCCTAGATATACCTGAGTCAAAAGCAAGGTTTTGTACCAAAATGACTAAGCTCCGAAACAATGGAGCTTTCCAACCAGCTGAGTAGGAGTCCTAGGCCTGAGGATCACCAAACTGAGAACCTGTACCTGCGGGCATGAACGCAGCCCCCCGAGGAAAGGGGGTCAGTACGAAATAATGTACTGAGTATGTAAAACATGAAGCACTGCAAATAAGATCATAATGGCCAAAGATAACATGAGACAAGTATAATAATCGAGTTACCATTTAACTGTGTCATATACAAATGAGAGTCAACTGTACCTTATAAAAATGAGAGTCATATCGAAATCAGGTGTGCCTGTCCATAGAATAATCTTGTCTACATACATTGTCGGCCCTTTAGTGAGGGACTCGGTGGAACTATTATATCTATAAACATTGCCGACCCTTTAGTGAGGGACTCGGTGGAACCATTATATCTATAAACATTGTCGGCCCTTTAGTGAGGGACTCAGTGAAACCATTATATCTATAAACATTGCCGACTCTTTAGTGAGGGACTCGGTGGAACCATTATATCTATAAACATTGCCGGCCCTTTAGTGAGGGACTCGGTGTAGTCATATAACCATACCATCATGAATAGAATATCATGAATAACCTTATACAGTTTAAATCATCATTTGACTCTCAATAAAATCATTAAATATACTTTTTACTAGAAGATCAAGGCACTTCTCATAACACATATCCTTAGGAATTAAACTGTGTAGAAATCATGTACGTCCGCTGTACGTTCATTAAATCATGCCAAAAAGAAAGAAGGAAGAGTTCCACATACCTTTTCGCCGAACTAACCAACTCGAAGAATAGGATTCGTCTCACTAGTACGTCAACCTTAAATTTTGCCCCAAAATAGTCCCTTAATCTCGGTTTTAAGCTCCAACTTTTACACCATTTTCACTACCTCTTCCACTCCAAAATGACATGCATGAATTCTATGAGTTTAATCTATCTTCCTAGCATGTTTTTCTTCCAAAAACTTGTCTTAAAATTGGAATTTTCCTGACCTTAAATTTAGCCAACAGTGGCTGAAAATTACCCACTGTTTGGTGCTTAACTTGGCTTGTAATTTGTAACAAAATCTTGGCTAGGAAGAAGAACAAAAAAAAAGCTTCAATTTTTGCTAAGGAATGGGGGAGAAATCGGTTGAACAGGGAGATGAGAAAATATGAAAAGTGTCGAAGGTGTTATTTTGAGTTAAAGGTGGAGAGAGCATTGACAATAGTGGGCTGAAATTATAAGAGCATACCCACGGTTTTTTGAGGCCCAAATCTCTAAAATTTTGTCCACTAATTATTATTTCTTCCACTAAGTTTAATCCCACAAATAATTAGTCTCACACACAATCAATCACATAAATAAAATCTGAAAATGTCGATGCCCTCATTATATTCTACACGATATACACTCCAAAATCCCCATTGGAAGAATTCAACTACTAGTATTAAGTTCATCGTCACATTCGTTATGTCCAAAATTATTCCGGAGTCACAACCTTTGTATACTAATTTCCGAATTAGCCTATATAATTATACATCATATCCAATATTCCAATCTTAGTCTCTTAATTACGTTCTCTAATCATCGCTCTAAACTTGCGAGGTGTAACATCCTTCTCCCCTTAGAAACATTCGTCATCGAATGTTCATAATAAGTCCTTATGCTATAATAATTTCGGCGTAGTCTCTCCTATAACTATACCTACCAACCTAAATTCAGCAACTCCAAAGATACCTCACAGGGCCACAATATATCACAAAGGTAACAACTCTACCCCACCTACATCAGCTCAGGAAATGCAAATAGCAGCAAAACAACAGCCATAATTCAAAGTACACTAAGCCACACAAGTCCAAAAAACAACTACAAATAGTTAAGAGGTCACACCATGTTTGAAACCAAGACATTTGAAACTGAAAGAAAGGCAGCAACATGTATTTGAGGTGCAGCAGGAACATTAGTAGCAATAGTAAAATAGTAGCTATATAGTACATCAAGTGACATCAAATAACAGCCATAATGATAGCAATTATGGTAGCTAAATACTACCGGCAATAGCAGGTATGTTCAGCAACAACTTAATATAACAGTGAGCAACTAAGGAAAACAGTTTTCAATACACATAACAGACTAAAACACAATTCATGGTGACTAAATGTAGTTTTGGTCTGTGTGCTCACACTGGTGCAACTTATCATCTCATTAGGAGTGTAAAGGGGTCAATGGTCATGTTCTCATCTTCAGCACACAATGTATCTATTCCAAGTAATCACATTTTAGTCTAATCTTCCCAGTGTGTGTGAGCCACTGCTTCTGTCACATATTTAGCTATTCTCAGATAATTTCTACATTTAGTTTTCCAACTGAATCATTAGAAAAGTTAGTAACATGTTGTTGCTAAGTAAACAAGACTAGGACTTAATACCTATAGGCAGTAATAACACAGGAACACCACCATGCTCATGATTATACCCAGGTACACACATGCTACGTCTAAACTTAGCCATTTTCTTTAGGTCTTATCTTAAACCTTTAGGCTCCCAGGGTTGCAGCTCAAATCAGTTGGCAAAACTCACAGAGAAGGGAATACAATTTCAGGTAGGACATGTTAGCATAGATGAACATCACACAACCTTATTACCAGATGGACATTAGACTCTCTGCAAATCAGGCAGGCTATTAAACATATGAGTTTCAAGTTCCTTTCATGGTTGGAACATATGCCATTAAGGTAACAATGAAATACTGATTACACACATAATATAACAAATTAGCTTATTCAAAACTATCAACTTAATCTCAATCCCTTAAGACTGCCTTCTATTAAGAAGGCACACCAGTACACTGGTTTACAATTACCTTTTTATTCCTATAAATGCTCTAATAGCATAGTCAATTCAAGCATTAGTCACCATGGACATAAAAGTAGGTAACCACAATTCCTTGATTGAATTGATATGAAGATATGTCGTAGCTTGTGAACAATTATAAGAAGAGACATATGCCACTCATGGGCCAACCAGTTAGTAAGATCAAGTTGTAACCAATTAAGTCAACATGATTTCTATTTTAGACTATAAGCTTAATGTCATGCCTCTTTTAGGATAAAATCAGATACCAACTTCAAAATAAATCACCTAGTACAGGGGAAGGGCATAAAACTGGAGATATGTCATTAGAACCAAATTAAGAGATATTCTTCAAGTTACATTAACATTCAGCAGCCAATACAACAACTATCTGTCCTATCGTGGTGGTAACAAGTTGCCAAACATCTAACCTTAGAGGTACAATAACAAATAACAACAACTTGTCCTGGTACAATTCTTTAATAACTTTACTAATGCAGCCCTTATTCCAGAAGATAGGAGCAGCAATAAATTTTATTCAGAGTACACAAGTCAAGAATGCAACAACATTGGTCTCTCAGACCTCCATTCTTGATCTCAATAATCATATAGTAGAGTTCATGCCAAATATAAAACTATACAGTTGTGATAGAAACGAAATTTAAAAATTGCACCCAATAGTTTCATTCATACTATCCTTTCTTGTGTCTTTCATATTTAGTCAACTCACAACTCAAGCAGTATCCATAGGCATCTAATATCCCCCTAATGACCTTAGCAAACCAATTCAACAATTCTCAAATCCACACAACAGTTATAAGACATAACATTTAACAGAGAATGAGGTTCAGGCAACATATGGATTTTGACCAAAACAAGCAATCATACTAATAACACAAGAAACTACCCTAACATATGTACATAAGGGACAGAACTAGTGTAAACTAGCACTCCAACCAGTAGGCAACTTTATCCTCTTATTCCATTATGGAGAAAAGAAGACACACATATTAAGCTAAATTGAACATACAGACTTAGCAAGTGAGATCTTTAAATTTGAAGGGACATTCTTAAATATGTAAGAATATTTGAATGGTCAATACCAGTTATGGGCACATATTTAAGCAACAGACAATCAGATAAATGAAGAGACATTCAAAGGAACACTTATAAACACGAGATCTTTGTTCTTTACCTACGCATACATTTAAACTATGTGATTTTAACTCTTCTAGACATATGGTGACGGCAGGGTTATACAAGCATGATCAGAATAGACATAATCAGGGTCCTAAGACACTATCACCAAAGTTACTGGAGACTTAACATGCCATTCAAAACTGGACTGATTGAGGCAAACATAATTTCAAAATGGTCATGTAGACAAATGGTCATATTGGATCCTATGCATCTGACTCTAGATGTACAACCAAAACTTTAAGAAAACAAGACATGATCCTAATTGGTATGCAGATAGACCTGAAACACACTCATTTATCAACATAGACAAAATAATTGAAGAGTAGAGAATATAGCCCAAGCAGATCACATTAAGGCATACAAAAGATATATACTGCACCAAGTCACAAATTTTGATGTTGCCTATGTATTCACATCTAGACAAATAACATAAGACATTTATGATTCAAGACAAAAGATTGTGGCCACATAATTGTTCTGAGGCAACAAGTGACATCAAAACAGTAACCAACAACCATCAATAAAATGTAGCAACTATTGAAAATATATTTTCAGATCCCAAACTTTACCTCCAAAAATTTGGTCCCCATCTCAGTTATCAAATTACTAATGGTGGTCTAATAAGTCAAGTATGTAAGAATCCAAACTCTAATTCTTAGAACTGTTAACATAATTAACACATAACAAATACAATAGTTAATTGCCTCAACTTGCCTTAAAAATGTAACTCATTTCAAACTTAAAATGCAACATTTATCTATACCAAAACACAGCAGGCAGTAGCCCTTTCAGCACAACCAGGTAGCTCAACAAGGTTATATGTACAGCAAATATAACAATAACACATAAACCATCTATTTCAACAAAGCTCAAACATCCAATATCATACTTAAGAAGACCTTGTATATCTAAGGTCTCAACAGTTACTTAATATTCTAAGATTCCCGGATATTTTGCGTCCCAAGCTTACCAACCTATATACGAAGTCCATATTTTCCCTACTGGCCGCTGTCGCTTCCTTTGGAGGCATCGCAGTAACACAATAATTCGTTAAAGAGGGATTTTCCCAATAACATAGCTCTATCGCACGATCTTAGAGTAAGAAGAAAAGAAACCAATTCTAAATGTCCGGCAGCCTCTTGCGTATAAGTATGGTGCACAATATACCTATACACAAGACTCTACTAGACACGGTCTGTAGACATTCCGATGACTAACTGCTCTGATACCACTTTTGTCATGACCCGACCCGACGAGCCGTGAACATGGTGCCCTAATTGGACGTCATTATGCTAACATGTCACGTATTCAGACTGATACTAAGGACTATATGAAATCCGACGGCATAACACTGCAAACATAACATACGTCTGAATAGGCAAGCCGACAAGGCTGCCTTTACACATGAATAATCATATCTCCTGAGGAGTCACATCTAATCAAATATAACGAGGGACGCAAACTGATAAGGCTGCCACTATATACGGGAACAACCCAAAATGAAATACAACAACACATATACCAAAACAGGTTTACAACTTCACATACGTACAACCCACAACTGTCTATAGACCTCTAAGAATACGATAATGAGATATGACGGGACAGGGCCCCGTCGTGACCCTAGATATACATGAGTCAAAAACAAGGTTCTGTACCAAAATGACTAAGCTCCGAAATAATGGAGTTTTCCAACCAGCTGAATAAGAGTCCTAGGCCTGAGGATCACCAAATTGAGAACCTGTACCTAGGGTGGCGATGGCGGGGCAGACCAGGGTCGGGTTTGGCGGGGCGGGGCGAGTCGGGCGGGAAAATGGCGGGAGTCGGTGGGGCGGGCTCGGAGAGTCGGGTCGGGCGGGACCATACCATGTCGTCCGATCCGATCCCGCTGGGTAGAAGTCGGGGCGGTCGGGGCCTGTCGGGTTGGGACGGGTACGGGTTGGCGGGTTTTTTTTTTTTTTTTTTTTTTAATTTTTTCACTAAATTAAAAATACTAAATTACTAAGTACTAACAAAGTAACATTAACATATACTTGTCATATAGTCATAATGTCATATACATATACTATAATATTATAGACTTATAGTATTATAATTTATAATTATAGTATTATAGTATTATACTCATATATATAATATATTTATAAAGTATAAACTATAAACTATAAAGTATAAAGTATAAAGTTATAAACTAAATAATTAAACAAAGACAAGAATAGTGTAAAAAAAACATCCCAAGGTTTTGTTTGCCTTTTATATTATTAATTTCATTGAAATATCAAATATACAAGATTCAAAATTACATTGTAATTATCTTGTTGTTGAAAAAATTGCAAAAGAGTGAAAGACATAGAAAAATTTAAAAATTGCAATGAAATAAATTACCAATTTGAAAATATTTTTCTAATTTCTTTATAATTTCTTGTGGTTCTTGGTTGGAATTGGTATATCTTGATCAAATTGTTCCACGCCGCTACTCATGCCTTGAGATAAAATGTCGTTGTAGTTGTCGCCATCTTCTTCGTTAATCTCAGTTGATCGCCTCCTTCGCTCGCTCGTATCCAATCTCGAATAGTACCGCCATCTCCAAGTGTCTCGGCTAATGAGTGTCTGTTCTCTCTATTTGAAATCTGCTGCAGAAAAAGCGCTTCGAAGCGATGACGCAGATGTTCAAAATATCTCGCCATCATTGAAAGTGTCGAAATGTCTTCTCATTCTGGCTCCAATATTTCAGCAAGTCTTCCTTTCCTTCTTCATTGATAACTGCTTGGTAAGGTAAATTACCCTGCAAAACAAAAACATCGAACTCACTAATTTGGTTAGCACTGCTACCACCGCATTCTGAGGCTTTCAATAGAATTAATATTAGGCCTAGCCACAGAAACTGCTTGTCTTTTTTTAGGTTGTGTTGAAGAAGAAGATGATACAAAAGTCGGTTGGTTACTAGCACTTTCTTGCTGGTAATGCCGATATACTTTTTTGCATTCATCTTCTACGCTATTCAACACTTCTTCTAGCGTTAGTTCAATAGGTGGTTCAACATTTAAATTTTTGGGAGTTGGAGGTGGTATGCGTCCATACTGATTATATATATTTTCAATAAGACTTTTACAACCCTCTACTTTAATAGTCGGGTTTAATACAACACCAATAATATAAATAGGGGGAATAGGAATAAAATATTTTTTTAATTTCATAAACATTTTTTTAATAGCTGCAGTATAAGCAGGTTTTTCCATATTCTTTAAGAAGTAAAAATATTATAGCTATATAAAACAACATAGTTGAAATAGTAGGATAATATAAAGTAGAAAATTCTTTTGTTGCTCGTTGAAAATTTTCTAAAAATACAATAAGTTCTCTAATTTTCTCCCAATCAGTATCCACAATCATATCATTTGGATTATGATTATGAGCGTTAAAAAATAAAGTAATAGGTTTTCTATAGTCATAAGCAACAACTAGTTGGTCATATAAAGAATTCCACCTAGTTGATACTTCTTCGGGAATTTTTCTGTAAGATAGTCCACAATCGTGGCAAGTTTTGTTATATTCTTTTCTTTGTTGAATTCTATTATTTTTAAAAATAAAGTGTATAGAAAATTGTATTTTTTCAAGAATATTTTGAAAAAGTGTAAGACCATCCTTTACAATTAAGTTATAAATATGGCACGCACATTTGATATGAAAATGTTTTGGAAAAGACGGAGTTAAAACATTTCTTAAAATATTAATAGCAGAATTGTTAGAAGATGCATTATCTAATGTAATACTCATAACTTTATCGGTTATTCCGTAATAATCGGCGACTGAATAAATATTTTCTGAAATAAACTCACCAGTGTGCCTACTATCTATATATCTATATGCTAAAATACGTTTTTGCATAGACCATTTATAATCTATCCAATGACAGGTTACCGTTAAATAATCATGGCCGTTAGTACTACGACCTATATCAGAAGTTAAAGCAACTTTGCAATTTAAATGATATAATGCATAACGTACATACTGTTGATATTCATGTGCAAATTTAAATACATCTCTTTTAACAGTTGATCTAGGAAAACCTTTATAAGCAGGATTATACATATCTCTAATATAATGAATAAAACCAGGAGATTCGGGAAATGAAAAAGGCAAACCCTCCACAGCAACTAATTTTGCTAGTGCTTCCCTATCTTTATGTTTATCGTATTTAGGGCCTACAACTCCCCCCGTCATAGGGTTAATTTGACCCTGTACTTTCTCCGGGACAGTAGTATGTGAACCTTGTCCCGATTGAGAGGACGCTTGCTCACCAGTTTTTTCAATCATGTATTGGGCATGCAAGGCTTTGTGTTTTTGCAACAGGTGTCTTCCTAAACCCCCCGTCCCACCATGACCTTGTCCAGTTTTAAAAGAATAAACATTTTACAAGTTTTACATACAGCTACTTGATTAGCTACGTCCCTGTCAAAATATTTCCATACAACTGATTTTAATGGTCGTTTTGCCGGACCTCGTCTCATAGTAGGGGGGATAGGAGGCATTTCACTAGTGGGTGTATCATCATCTTCATTAATAGGTGTATCATCAACTAGAGTGTCATCTAAATTAAAATCTTCTTCAATTTCAGGATAATCATTTGTGTCAAGATCATATGGTATTTCAGGAAACATTTGGGATCTATAAAATCATCTTGTCTAGGAATAAGCTGGAGCAGAATACTAGAAGAAGTACCCTTGCCCTTGTTACCACCCCTACTAGAAGAAGCCTGACCCTTACCCTTACCCAACATGCCTCTTAGTCCTTTCATTTTAATTATGCTAATAAATAGTTAAAGATAATGAAATTAAATGTGCTAAATGAAATAAAGACAAAATAATAATTTAATGAGAGAACGAATGTACCAAACGCCGACGTAAGTCGGCGTGTAATCGAAGGTTGAAAATTGAAACTTTGCTCGATAGATAATCCTCAAGCTAGTTGCCAACTTCACTCCCAATTCTCAAATTAATAAATAGATTGAATATGTAGACAATGTTGTATAGAGAATTAGAGATTGATTGAGAGATTAGAAAGATTTGTGAAAATAATAAGAAGAGGAATGAGGTATTTATAGTGGTTAAAAATAAATATAAAAGGGGTAGGGGGGGTTGGGGGAGGGGGGGGGGAGGCCTAAAATGGCCGTTGTCCAACGACCAAAATCTAAAAGGGCCGTGGGACACCGGCTCTTTTGCAAAGGTCGGCCCAGGCGGGATTGGGGCGGGTCGGGCGGGGTCGAGGCGGGATCGGGGCACTGGCGGGTCGGGTCAGGCGGGACCATACTGTCCCGCCGGTTCGAGCCGGTCCGTTTTTTTAATACCGGGGTGGTGTGGGGGGCGGGTCGGGACCGGGACGGTCGGTCGGCGACCCAGCGGCCTTACTCGTACTGCGGGCATGAACGCACTTTCGAGGAAAGTCGGTACAAAATAATGTACTGAGTATGTAAAACATGAAGCACTGCAAATAAGATCATAACTGGCCAAAGATAACATGAGACAAATATAATAATCGAGTTACCATTCAACTGTGTCATATACAAATGAGAGTCAACTGTACCTTATAAAAATGAGAGTCATATCGAAATCAGGGATGCCTGTCCATAGAATAATCTTGTCTACATACATTGTCGGCCCTTTAGTGAGGGACTCGGTGGAACCATTATATCTATAAACATTGTCGGCCCTTTAGTGTGGGACTCGATGAAACCATTATATCTATAAACATTAGCCCTTTAGTGAGGGACTCAGCGGAACCATTATATCTATAAACATTGTCGGCCCTTTAGTGAGGGACTCAGTGTAGTCATATAACCATGTCAGCATGAATAGAATATCATGAATAACCTTATACATTTTAAATCATCATTTGACTCTCAATAAAATCATTAAATGGAACTTTTTACTAGAAGATCAAGACACTTCTCATAACACATATCCTTAGGAATTAAACTGTGTAGAAATCATGTACGTCCGCCGTACGTTCATTATATCATGCCAAAAAGAAAGAAGGAAGAGTTTCACATACCTTTTCACCGTACTAACCAACTCGAAGAATAGGATTCGTCTCACTAGTACGTCAACCTTAAAGTTTGCCCCAAAATAGTCCCTTAATCTCGGCTTCAAGCTCCAATTTTTGCACCATTTTCACCAACTCTTCCACTCCAAAACGACATGCATGAATTCTTTGAGTTTAATCTATCTTCCTAGCATGTTTTTCTTTCAAAAACTTGTCTTAAATTGGAATTTTCCTGATCTTAAATTCGGCTAGCACTGGCCGAAAATTACCCACTGTTTGGTGCTTAACTTGGCTTGTAATTTGTAACAAAATCTAGGCTAGGAAGAAGAACAAAAAAAAAGCTTCAATTTTTGCTAAGGAATGGGGGATAAATCGGTTGAAGAGTGAGATAAGAGAATATGAAGAGTGTTGAAGGTGTTATTTTGAGTTAAAAGTGGAGAGAGCATTGACAATAGTGGGCTGAAATTATAAGAGCATACCCACGATTTTTTGAGGCCCAAATCGCTAAAATTTTATCCACTAATTATTATTTCTTCCACTAAGTTTAATCCCACAAATAATTAGTCTCCCACACAATCAATCACATAAATAAAATCTGAAAATGCCGATGCCCTCATTTTATTCTACACGATACACAGTCCAAAATCCCAATTGGAAGAATTCAACTACTAGTATTAATTCCATCGTCACATTCATTATGTAGAAAATTTTTCCGGAGTCACATCCTTTGTATACTAATTTCCGGATTAGCCTATATAATTATACATCATATCCAATATTCCAATCTTAGTCTCTTAATTACGTTCTCTAATCATCGCCCTAAACTTGCGAGGTGTAACACATAGTTATCATTAATAGTATATTATTGAATAATATACAAATGTGATATGTGATTGAATGTGATGCATTTAAATTATTAGCATAGCATCCGCAATTATTGTCTAGGTAGGTGACGCCCAGTAATTATTTAATTTCAAATGACCGCTATAACTGTCTGGGTAGACGACGCCCAGTATGTGATTAAAATCATCTTTATCATGTCTGTTGGGTTTGATGGTTTTCCGTCTAATTGTGTTTAGAAATTGCATGATAGGATGTCATATGATGTATGACTTGATTGTTGATCTTGAATGAATCCCCGAAAATCGAAAATGTTCTCCAAATATTAAATACAAGTCTAATTATAACACGTCGTCCATTATAATTGTTAGGGTGTTAAATCCTTTTCGGCGATACAAGTATTTATGCAAAAGACTTTACTCTTAGTCTAAGAGGACCGAGGCCCTTTCATAGATGTGTTAAAATGAAAGTAGATAATAAACTTTTATAGGTATTTACACCAAATTATTTGCTTGTAAAAGTTAAATTTACTTAGGCATTTAAACACAGTCGTGTAATGGGGTTGGCTTGTTTAGATGAATCTTGGCGCCAAAGTGTCGGACTAATCTAAAGACGTAAGAATAAAAAGAAAGATATTTAATCAAACCAAGAGTTGTAGAGTTGCTTTACAATTGGTTGAGGACCTACCAAAGTGTGCTATGGAAATTATCAGCCAAAGCAAACGCAGATATAACATATGTTTGGATCTTGACCCATTATGACATTTATATTGATTTAGGTCTGTATTCTACCTTGGGTCGTCGAAGTATGTAAAATAGCGGGAGCTAATTAAATAAAATGTCATGTTAAATTAGTCTATAATGAATGTGTATTATTGGAAGAATGAATTATTGATTGCATTTGTTCCTATTCTATCTATATCTTCAGATCTTCAGAAATGTCAAACTTTTCGTTGAAAATGCTTATGGAGTCCAACAGACTTACTGGACCCAACTTCATAGACTGGCTCAGGAATGTCAGAATTGTCCCGAGACAAGAAGAGATTGAGTATACATTGGACAAAGTATTCCCCACCGCTCCGACGGAGGACTCTGTTGAGTATGCAACCTTCGACAAGGCTGCTTACCAGAAACATTATAAGGATGTCACCTCAGCTCAATGCTTAATGTTGTCTTCCATGTCACCACAATTGCAAAGACAACATGAAACTATGGGGCCCAACAAAATGTTAGCCCATTTGAGGAGTCTCTATGATTCGTAGTCTCAGACAATGGAGTATGACATGCTAATAGAACTCTTCAAGTGTATGCTAAATGAAGAGGGTCAAGTTTCACCTCATGTGTTGAGGATGATTGAGTTGATTGAGAGGTTTGCCTCTATAGACATAAGGTTTCATGACAGAGTCTCCACCACCCTTATCTTGCACTCACTTCCTAGGTCGTTTGAGAGTTTCATTGTTAATTATAATATGAATGGAATTAAAGCAACATTGTCGAAGTTATATAATATGTTGAAAACTTTTGAATCTTCGACCTCCAAGACCAAATCTATTCTGATGGTTGGCTCCTCTAGTCGCCCCAAATCGAAAGGTAAGGGATAACAAAAGGGGAAGGGCAAAACTGTTGCTCCGGTAGCAGTAATGAAGCCCAAGGGAGGGGCGAAGAAGAAGAAAAAACTGCCGGCATCGGATGTTTGCATGAATTGCAACAGGAAGGGGCATTGGAGAAAGGATTGCACTGCTCCAGGCGGAGGAATGACACCAGGTGCTATTGGGCAAGGTATGTTTGTAATTGAAATTAATCTATCTATAAATGATTCTCATTCATGGGTATTTGATACCGCTTGTGGCTCACACATTTGTACAAATGTGCAGGGGCTAACTGATAGCAGGAAGGTCGGGCCTCGCGATGTGGACCTGCGCGTCGAAAATGGAGCACGAGTTGTTGCTGAACGCGTGGGAACTTATAGGATAGATTTACCTTATGTCAAAGTTTTAATGTTGAACAATTGTTATTATGTTCATTCTTTAACAAGGAATATTATTTTCATTCATGTACTTGATTCAGATGGTTTTTCCTCAAACACGTCTAATGACAATATGATTTTGACTTTACATAATGTTGTGTATGGAATTGCACCTCTTGTGAATGGATTATATACATTAAACTGTCGCAGGAAAATTTTCAATGTACAAAATAAAAAGGCTAAGTTAAATGAAAGAAATTCTACCTACTTGTGACATTGCAGACTTAGTCATATCAATCAAACGAGGATAGAACGGTTGAGGAAATTAAATTACCTCAAACCATTTGACTTACAATATTATGGCAACTGTGAATCCCGTTTGAAAGGTAAGATGACCATTAAACCTCTTTCTGGAAAGGGGATCCGTGCCAGGGAGGTGCTTGAGTTGGTACATACGGACGTATGTGAACCATTTTTTACTCAAGCTAGAGAAGGTTTCTCGTACTTCATCAATTTTACAGACGACTTATCAAGGTTTGGATATGCGTATCTTATGAGATACAAATCTGAGGCTTTTGAGAAGTTTAAGGAGTTTAAGTGCGAAGTTGAGAAACAACTCTCAAAGAGTATCAAGACTCTCCGATCTGATCGTGGGGGTGAATACTTAGGTAAAGAATTTCTTGACTACTTAAAGCTTCATGGAGTTCATTCCGAATGAACACCTCGTGGAACACCACAGATGAATGATATTGCCGAGAGGAGAAACCGAACCTTGCTTGACACGGTTCGTAACATGATGAGCTTTTCAGCTCTTCCTACATACCTTTAGGGATACGTTATTTTGATCTCAATAGATGTTCTGAACAGAGTTCCATCTAAATCAGTCGAAAAGACACCATATGAGATATGGTATGGCAAGAAGCCATCACTTAGACACATAAGGCCCTGGGGTGTCCTGCATATGTCAAGTAGTTGATTACTGATAAATTGGAATCTAAGAGTGAGAAATGTTACTTTATTGGGTATCCAAAGGAAACTAAGGGATACTATTTCTATCTTCCTGGATAACATAAGATTTTTGTTTCTAGGAACACAACTTTCTTTGAAGATGAATATGTCTACAAGGATGAGAGTTGCACAGAGATAGAACTTGAAGAAATTCAAGAACAAAGTAACATAGAGGTTGAAACCTTGCCAAGTGAACAAGGAAAGGATTCAGTGGGAGATTTTGGCGAAGATTGGGTATTTAGGGTACCTTCTTCGGCTAGTGGGAGTGCTACGAGGAGTAATGCAGAAATGCAAGATCTTCCGGCACAGACCTTTGGAGAAAGTGCACATGTTGCATTTCCTCCCATTCAGGAAAGACATGAAAATGATATTCCTGAAAGCTCTAATGTTGGTGGATCGACCAGCACACAAGAACCTACTCACAGTCAGAACATACATGTAACTGAACTGTAAGACAATCAACTTCGTATGTCTACTAGATCTCATCGTCCTCCGGAAAGACTAAATCTACTTGTGGAAACACAAAATGAGCTAGATATTCCAGATGATGACGAGCCTAGAACCTATAACGAAACAATTCTAGACATTGATTCGAAGAGATGACAAGAGCCATGAAATCCGAATGAAATCTATGTATATAAATCAAGTGTGGAACTTGGTTGATTTTCCAAATGGGGTTAAACCCATAGGATGCAAATGAGTCTTCAGGAAGAAGATTGATGCATCTGGAAAGGTTCAGACTTATAAAGCTAGACTAGTGGCTAAAGGTTTTACTCAGCGTCCTTGTGTGGATTATGATGAAACCTTTTCACCGGTGGCTAAGATAAAGTCTGTTCAGATTTTGCTTTCGATACCTGCGCATTATGATTATGACATTTGAAAGATGGACGTCAAAACTGCATTTCTCAATGGTAATCTAATTGAGGAAGTGTATATGAAACAACCCGAGGGTTTTTCATGTGAGTCCAGACCAAATGCTGTGTGCAGGCTACAGAAGTCCATTTATGGGCTTAAGCAAGCATCTAGGAGTTGGAACATTTATTTTGACAATGCTATCAAATCTTTTGATTTTGTCAGAAGCAAAGAGGATCCTTGTGTTTATATCAAACGCAAGGATGAAGGCATTGTCTTCATTATTATATATGTTGATGACATATTGATAATGGGAGACAATAAGGCTCTCATGCAGTCAGTTAAATATTTGTTGTCCAAGACCTTCATGATGAAGGATTTAGGTGAAGCCTGCTACATTCTGAGAATTAGGATCTATAGAGATAAACCTAATAGATTGTTGGGGCTGTCATCTACATAAACAAAGTGCTTAGACGCTTTTCAATGGAGAATTCCAAGAAAGGCGGTCTACTGATGGGTCAAGGCATCAAGTTATCAAGGAAGGCCTTCCCTTCTAATGCTATTGAACTTGAGCGCATTGAAGCACGATTTATGCACACACTAAATGCAAGTGCACGTGTCGTGACAAGTAATATAGTCTAGAAGACCGAGTTATCGTCCTCAGGGATTAATGTCCAATTATCAAATTTTATTCTATGGTATCTATTTGGTAACCGATAATTGATGAATTGTTTATAACTAAAGTTATAGATACTAACTAAATTACTTTATTTTACTTCAGATATGGTGGAAATAGGGCTTCCAAATCTCCTCAACTATCCGCTCATCTTACTTGTTAATGCAATTAATTATGGTTCTTCTTCTATTTTGAGACAGCAGGTTAACTAAGCCGTTTTATACTCCTGTTAAGGTAATATAAACACTCAACCCCAATATAGAACCCTTCTACCTTTCGGTGACAAGATTGACTATAAAGGAGGATTAAGAGCAATAACCTATTAAGCTACACAAGTATCGGGGTACTTTCGTCCACGATTTAACCTATGTTTATTCAACTATAGCATATTCACAATCTCCCCTTTCGGCTTTCGATTAGAAATCATATAGATTATGATAATTAGTGATCAATTAATTACCAAGCGATCAAGATAAATATTGAATAAATCTCAATAATGATAAGAAGAAACCAAAACATGCATTAATTCATAAGAATGAGTTTCAAGTGATTCGATATGGAAAGCCCTAAATTAAGTTAGTTCCTAGCCATAGACATGCCAAGAACTAAACTAATATCCAACATAAACTACAAAGAAATAAAACAAAGAACAAAGAAATTACACAAAAGTAGTCTCCAATCTTGATCTCCAAGTTGTGATGAATTGGAAAAAGTGGGAACCCCTATTCTGACCTAGGAAGGTCCTTTTTATAGCCTAAAAAACGTTCCCAGACTTTTCCTTCTTGGCCTTGGCCCATTCAGATTTGGCAGAATTCCCGCCTCGGCGCCGCGGCCCTGCAACTGGCGCCGCGGCGCCGAAACTCCTGCGGCTCTCTGTACTTTGGGCGTCGTGGCGCTCTGATGCTGCTGGTTGGAGGCGCCGCGGCGCCGCCCTGTTTCTCGCCCGGATCGCCAACTTTCTAGCTTTTTGAGCTCTGGAACCTCTGTTTCTGCCCTCTTTTCGCTCCTTTTCGCCAATGTGCCACTTTAAACCATTATGACTCAAAAGAAAGAAAATCTATCCTAAGACGACACATATTTGTACAAAAATGGGCAAAAGACTAACTAAAAATGACTCAAATAGTGTATATAAAATACACCGATCAAATACCCCCAAACTTAACATTTGCTCGCCCTCGAGCAAAGATCAAAAGAAAGAAATAAAGACACGAGGAAAAAAAAGAAAAAGAAAACAAAATGACTCAAGAAACTGATCACTTTGCTGCACAATTGTCACTTAAAAAAGCATGAAAGTTAGCAGAATAATATGTAGGAACATATAACATTGATTTTTAGCATTCTAAACACATCAAGTTAGATATTTCGCAAATTCACTTTAATCATGCTCAATGGAAGTAAGAATACCTAACTGTGCACGTTAATTTCAAAATCCTATGGCATGTTTACTTGTTATTCTCCACTAATCATGGATACACATATAAGAGATCTTCAGAGAGTTTCAGGGTTGTAATGTAGGCTTAGGCATGGGTAGGTAAAAATAGGCTTTTAGGCTCAACTTTCGTACCATAAGCTCTTTTTCTTTCAGCTCTTCCCTTTTCTTTTGATTTTCTTTTTCACTTCATACCCATCTTTCCCCTATTTTGTTTTGAGAGAATGAAGTGTATTATGAATAGCCGACACCCCCAAACTTAGACTTTTGTCTATTTATTATTACTTTTTCATTGGGGTACATCAAAATTGTTCACTCTCTTTTGTCTCTTTTTCAACACTTTATATTCCAATCACCTCATTTTTTTCACTTATGGCACAAATATGGAATTATAGGGTGTCAAAGAAAGGTCTTATTTTTAGGCTCAAAGGGACTGACTAGGGATATAATTTGAATGTCAGGGATAGACAAAAATGGTAAGAAAGGGCTAACAAAGAAATGTCTGAGTCATCTCCCTAACATGCATATCCTAACTATTTCGCTTCAAATAGCAAGCAAGCAGACACATAGATTTTCATTATTAACAATGCACAAATCAAGCAAGATACCCCAAATAGTTCGATTTCATGAATTTTTGGCATATCTAACCTAAGTGTTCAGATGGTTGCTTCTAATTCCATTAAATTATTCAACTTTTACTTCACTAGGCGTTTTCAGTAACTACAGCATGCATGATCTAAAAAAATTATGACTAAAAAAATACTCAAAAATACACAAAACAAATAAAAAAGACTCAAAAACAATAAGACACCCCCCAAACTTAAATCATACATTGTCCCCAATGTGTGCAAGACTCAAAAAATAAAAGAAAACAGGACAACGTACAGACTTGGTTTAAAGTGGTGGCGGTGGCGGCGGATAATGCATGGCAGATAACGTCAGAAATCCTGTCAGAGTGGAAGAGGGAAACCGTTTCTAGGGCTCTTTTATTTTTCAGATTTTTCGTCGCGGTGCCACGGCCCTACAATCGGCGCGCGGCTGACTCTGCGACCCTCACGAACTTCGGTAGCGTGGCACTCTGATTTGGCGTCGCGGCGCCGGACTTGATCTTACGGACTTTTGGCGCGCGGCCCTGCGTCGGCGTGGTGCCCAACTTTGCGCCATACGCGCCTTGGCGCCACGGCCTCTGGCCGTGTGGCGGCGAGCAATTTTCTCTTCACGTTTTCATCCTCAAATTTTTGGCCCTGTACCTGTCATCACAACATGCAAACAATACCTCCCGTGAGACTGTTCTAATTAAAACTAAATTGCATAAAATGAAATAAAATAAAATAACCTTGGGTTGCCTCCCAAGTAGCGCTGTCTTTAACGTCTTTTAGCCGGACGCAAGTTCCTTATCAAGAGGCATGGGGTAAATTAACCCCACAGCCTATCCATTTCATCAACATTTTTCGCTTCCGCCTCCTGTTTTTCTTTTTCTCCTTTTTCTCAAGAGGAGGTTTAGCGTTGCTCACCTGTTTTGGCGGAATTATTTCCCTTGCTTTGGCTTGTGCTGGCTTAACCGATGTGATGACAGTGCTGACTGCAAAACACTTGCTTATGACTGGGGGTTCAATGATGTGTTTAAACACCTTGAACACCATATCTTCATTCTCCACTCTGAGTGTCAGCTCGCCCTTCTCCACATCAATCAGGACTCTCCCGGTTGCCAAGAATGGTCTTCCCAATATGATGGGGATCTCATCATCTTCCTTCATATCAAGGATGAGGAAGTCCGCAGGACAGAAGAATTTTCCCACCTTAACTAAGACATGTTCAATCGCTCCCCTGGGATGCACCACTGTCCTATCTGCCAACTGCAAGCTCACAGTGGTTAGTTTGGCCTCACCCAACCCCAAACTCTTGAAAACGGACAAGGGCATAAGATTTATGCTAGCCCCCAAATCACAAAGGGCACTATTACATGTCACTCTGCCAACTGTGCAAGACAATGTGAAGCTCCCTGGATCATTGAGTTTGGGGGATAATTTCTTCTGCAAGATGGCACTGCATTCTTCTGTCAATGCCACTGTTTCATACTCAGCCAGCTTCTTCTTCTTCCCAAGAATTTCCTTCATAAATTTAAAATAAGTAGGCATTTGCTCTAATGCCTCAATGAACGGAATGTTAATGTGTAGCTTTCTGAATACCTCCAAGAACTTGGAGAATTGCTTATCAACCACTTTCCTTTGAAACCTCTGCGGGTAAGGAATCCTCTCAATGTATTCCCTCACTGGGACTGTTGGAACTTTCTCTAACATAGGGCGGTCTTCAGTAACCCTCTCCTTCTCTGCATCTACTCTCTGTTCTACTATAGGATGGGGTGTAAGCTGTTCTAGCTGCTTTCCATTTCTCAGCTGCACCGCTTGACACTGTTCTCTGGGGTTCATCTCTGTATTACTAGGCAAAGTGCCCTGTGGTCTGCTGTTTGCCATATTTGCTAGTTGTCCCACCTGCGTCTCCAAATTCCTGATAGAGGATCTTGTCTCTGCCATGAACTGGGTCTGTGAGTTGGTGAGTGTCAACAGGGCTGCTCTCAACTCATCTGGCTTTTCTTGTTGAGCAGGTGCACTGAATTGTTGTGAAGATGAGGCCTGAGTGAATGGTTGCTGATTTTGGTATTGGCCTCGAAATTGGTTCTGCTGCCCTTGATCACCCCTCCATGAAATGTTAGGGTGATTCCTCCACCCTGGATTGTAGGTATTTGAATAGGGTTGTTCTGGGGCCTTTGGTAATTCCCCACTACTTGGCATTCTGCTTGCTCGATAGAGATATTGTTGGGGTCTGCTGATGTGCACCTATCAAAGGTATGAGGACCTCCACACATCTCACAACTCAACGACATTTGAACTGCATTCACTGACACTGTGTTCTGTTGCAGTTGCTTGGTCAAGAGAGCAACTTGTGCATTTAACGATGTGATTGCATCAATCTCATGAACTCCTATTGCTCTTCTTCCACTCACCCCTCTGTCCTCTATTACATGATTATTGGTGGCCATGTCTTCTAGCAAATCATGGGCTTCGTGTGCTGTCTTCCTCATGAAAGTTCCACCTGCAACTGCGTCAATGATAGTTCTTGTGGTCCTGCTTAGCCCATTGTAGAAAATATGGACCAAAATTCCACAGCTCAATGCTATGATATGGACACTTCCTCTGTAAATCTTTAAATCTCTCCCAAGCCTCATAGAGTGACTCACCATCAGCCTGATAAAAATTATTCAACTCCCCTCTCAGCTTAGCGGCTTTGGACGGTGGAAAGAACTTTGCTAAGAACTTCTGTGCCAACTCCTGCCATGTGAATATTGAGTCTGTAGGCAGAGAATTCAACCAAACTTTTGCTCTATCCCTGAGTGAGAAGGGAAATAGCCTCAATCGGATGACGTCGTCAGTAACGCCATTGTACTTGAAAGTTGCACACAATTCCAAGAAGTTCGCTATGTGCATATGAGGATCTTCCGTTGGCAACACTCTGAATTGAACAATATTCTGCACCATACTCAGGATTGCAGGCTTGATTTCGAAATTATTTGCTCATATTACTGGGAGCCTGATGCAAGTTTGTGCTCCATTCACCCTTGGCAGCACATAATCTCCCAAGCTTCTCTCAGCTTGGACCTGGACCCTTTCTTCCACATCCATTGGTAACCTCCGGGGCATCCTTTGGTTAGGTTGATGATCACCTAACCCTTCGTTCATCTCATTGTTGTTCTGCAAGCCCCCCATTGCTATTAAGGCCAAAATTCGTCTGTTTCTCCTGTTCTGCTTGCAAGTCTTTTCAATCTCCGGGTTGAAGGGAACAAGTGTATCTGCTCCTCTTCTCCTTCGCATAAACTAGATGCCTGCAACAGATCAAAATCAACAAACGGATCACGGCGCACGGTTTCACGAATAAAAGAGAAAAATATAGTAATAAATAAAAAAATAAAAACAAAAATAAAAACCAAATTAGAAATTAGGAATAGATAGAATGATATTGAACTACGCCAATCCCCGGCAACGGCGCCAAAAACTTGATGCGCGATTTATGCACACACTAAACGCAAGTGCACGTGTCGTGACAAGTAATATAGTCTAGAAGACCGAGTTATCGTCCTCAGGGATTAGTGTCCAATTATCAAACTCTATTCTATGGTATCTATTTGGTAACCGATAATTGATGAATTGTTTATATCTATAGTTATAGATGCTAACTAAATTACTTTATTTTACTTCAGATATGGTGAAAATAGGGCTTCCAAATCTCCTCAACTATCCGCTCATCTTACTTGTTAATGCAATTAATTATGGTTCTTCTTCTATTTTGAGACAGCAGGTTAACTAAGCCGTTTTATACTCCTATTAAGGTAATATAAACACTCAACCCCAATATAGAACCCTTCTACCGTTCGGTGACAAGATTGACTATAAAGGAGGATTAAGAGCAATAACCTATTAAGCTACACAAGTATCGGGGTACTTTCGTCCACGATTTAACCTATGTTTATTCAACTATAGCATATTCACAATCTCCCCTTTCGGCTTTCGATTAGAAATCATATAGATTATGATAATTAGTGATCAATTAATTATCAAGCGATCAAGACAAATATTGAATAAATCTCAACAATGATAAGAAGAAACCAAAACATGCATTAATTCATAAAAATGAGTTTCAAGTGATTCGATATGAAAAGCCCTAAATTAAGTTAGTTCCTAGCCATAGACATGCCAAGAACTAAACTAATATCCAACATAAACTACAAAGAAATAAAACAAAGAACAAAGAAATTACACAAAAGTAGTCTCTAATCTCGATCTCCAAGTTTGTGATGAATTGGCAAAAGTGGGAACCCCTATTCTGACCTAGGAAGGTCCTTTTTATAGCCTAAAAAACGTTCCCAAACTTTTCCTTCTTGGCCTTGGCCCATTCCATTCAGTTTGGCGAAATTCGCCTCGGCGCGCCCTGGCTGGAGCAGCGGCGCCCAGCTCTGACTCTGTACTTTGGGCGCCGTGACGCTCTGATGCTGCTGGTTAGAGGCGCCGCGCCGCTGCCCTGTTTCTCGCCCGGATCTCCAACTTTCTAGCTTTTTGAGCTCTGGAACCTCTATTTCTGCCCTCTTTTCGCTCCTTTTCGCCAATGTGTCACTTTAAACCATTATGACTCAAAAGAAAGAAAATATATCCTAAGACGACACATATTTGTACAAAAATGGGCAAAAGACTAACTAAAAATTACTCAAATAGTGTATATAAAATACACCGATCACGCATGAAGAGGATCTCATATGCTTCGGCTATAAGATCAATCATGTATTCCATGACCTGTACTAGGCCAGATGTGACCTTTACACTTAGTATGACTTGCGAATTCCAGCAGAATATTGGCGAGGAACACTGAAAAGCAGTCAAGAGTATTCTTAAGTACATTAGACGTACTAAAGATTACTTCTTAGTCTATGGAGGAAGTAATGAGCTGGTTGCCAATGGGTATACCGATGCTAGTTTTCATACAGATGTTGATGATTTCAAATCTCAGTCTGGTTACACGTTCATTTTCAACGGAGGAGCAGTGATCTGGAAGAGTTCCAAACAGACTACTTCTACAAACTCGACTACTGAAGCGGAGTACATTGCTGGATCGGAAGCTGCTAAGGAAGATGTCGCGATTTCTGAGTTCTTGAAGGAATTAGGGGTTGTTCTGAGTGATAGTTGTCCAATAACTATTTATTGTGACAACACTGATGCGATTGCACAGGAAAAGGAACAAATCAACTAATAGAAACAAACATGTACCGAGAAAGTACCATATCCCGAGAGAGATGGTGGAAGCTGAAGATATCAAGATAGATTATATTTCCACAGACAATAATATAGCAGACCTGTTTACTAAACCATTAAGCTTGGTTAAGCATAATGGTCATTTTGAGAACATGAGTATTAGATATGTTGGTGATTGGCTCTAGGCCAAGTGGGAGATTGAAAGTATATGTATGTCCTAAAGACAATCTGTATTAGGACACAATGTACTTTATACACATTCGTATTTTTATTAATAATGATTAATATTATGGCATTTATATTTGTTGAATTATTAGTTGATTGTTTATAATATTCTATAAATGCGTCCCTAGAGTTTACGTGTTTATTAATGATGTGAGAATTAATGTTATAACGTAACTCTTAAATTACCTCGACTAATGATCATCAAAATTGAGATATCGATGATATGCGATACGTAGACATGTGGTCCGCATCATATCCATAGGGGATGTAGTATGTCTCACTTGCTACGAGTTATGGCAACTCGTGATGGACACATGAATACTTGTTGAAGTATTGGTATGCCCTGCTGATGTACTGTTTTGTTATATGTCTATAATGTCATCGGCGTGTGGGATATAAAAGTCCTTAGACTTGAGGTCAATATCACATTGTTTACGGAGTAATGTACTTTGATCCTGTCCTAAGCTCAAATGCCTTATAGGTTGAGACGGAGCTTGTTTTGGGTACATTACGAATTAGATTAAAGGTGGTATGTGAGCCAAGATTAGGATTCATTCCTTGAATGTATATTCAAGTGAACACTCATATACTCATATGGTATTAGGTTGACTAAGTCATTGGCGATCTGATGGACGTATACGTGATATGGTCCTGTTGTCAACTAATATAGACGAGTTATAATGATCAAGCCATTTGGATAGACACTTGATAGATCCTAAGCTTGATTGAGTGTGTCATGAGTGAAAGGATTTTATCTTCCACATATAGGTTCAGTTCACATATCTTGTGTAGCTAAACTTTACATATTGGGTTCGTCTTCCGGCGCAGTCTAGGAGTTCTGTGAAGATCCTAATGTAATTAGTGACGATATGTAAAGGCCTGAAGGGTAACACTAAGTCAAATATTCCGTCGATTGAAGGATGTAATTAGAAGGAGATACTTTTATGTTCGGTTGATAACCGGGACATTAGAAATGGAAAAAGGGGCAGAAAATAGGACAAGATCGCGGTGCCTTGTTTTAGGACCGCGGTGCCAAGAACACTGGGAAGCACCGTTGTGCCTCTTTAGTGGGACCGCGGTGCACATGCGTGTTACGGCGATCGAGTCGACCCGATCGATTCTCTGCTGCGCCATTACGAAAACCCTAAAGCCTTTGTTTACAATTATAAATAGAGGGCTTACCCTCCCATTTCAGAGACACCAAACCTAAGAGAGGCAAATCTCTTCTAAAGCTCTGTCAGAGTCCCTAGCATTCCTGACTTAGCAAATTACATCATAGTTTCCAGAACTTACAAATCGAGGGACGTTTGCGTGTGCACCATCGGACTACACAAAGTAACATATTCAACTGCTTGACGGATTGCTGCAATAATGTAAGTCTTCTGTCGAGGAATTACATTTACTTTGTGCTTTTATTTTACATTACATATCATACTTCAGTTTGACCGTTTATGTCGGATTTGAAATATAAATTTTCAAATTCCGCTGCATGTACGAACCCGACGTAAACACCTACACGCTTGCCCCGAAAATGAATGCTACCCGACGTGAATTTGTATATAACACCGGACACGTTTGGAAAACCAAAAGAAGAAGTAAATTCATTGTAAGTGCGTGTCCTTTCCAAAAGAAGTAAATTCATTGTAAATGCGTGTCCTTATCAGCATATACCTTCCTTTGTGACGCCTTCATGGTTCAGAGCATGTATTCATCGATTTCAGTTTGGAAATCAATTATAATATTCAACAAGGTTAAATGATTTCAAAAAGGATTCTTAACATTGTAGGATATTCAACAAGGTTGTTCTAATAGTTGCTTGATTTTCAACAAGTCGTCCAGGGCAGGTCCAGTGTAAATTTAGAGGAGTTCAAGAAAATCAAGTAAAACAAAAGATTATATCATACCGACGTAAAAAAAAAATAGCACATCCTTTGACTGACTTAATTTACACTTAAATCTCTCCATAATGATAATATTTGTTCGAATAATTCATAACTACTATAGTGATGTGTTGTTATATATGTATACTGTCATTTGGTATTTACATCTTATTTAGCTGTTATACATAAAAGTACGCAACTAATTATTTTTCTGTATTTTTTCAGGTTATAAACGAAAATATTATACTTGTTAATTTTAAAATCTTGATTGTTTTTATATCTTATTAATTAAAAATACTAATAAATTCATAACTAGTTGTTCCATACTGATAAAGAATTAAAATATAAGGAACACATGCATTTAAAATAAATTCGAAATTTAAATATTTCAAGTTTGATGTAAGAATTCTACAATTGTAGATTGTTTCGTAAATTTCAATCTCTTAGTGATAATATAAATAATTCTTGATTTGATGAAATATTTTGTCCAAACCTTCGTCAAAAGGGAATTCAATAGTTTCCCTTGAATGTTGTCGAATAGGTAATTTTACAAAGAGGTAATTTTACAAAGAGTACCGTTATAATGAAAGTCACTGTTGTTATACGTAGAATTCTATTATAGAAAAGTAAAATATAATACGAAAGATCAGCTCCGGAGAAAATCAGGTGATTATAGTGAAATGTTGTTATAACGAATTACAATTAGAGAGGTTTTATTGTAGTTTTAAACGGCACAAGTGGTTAATTTTGTGTATGCTTCCAGCATGTTTGATTTCTTGGAAACAAAAGAATAATAAATTGTTCTATTCTTATAAAGCAAAAAATAATATTTTTTATAGATAAATCCAGCAAGTTGAATAACTATTTGAGAAATTTACCTTTGGCCAAAAACTACAAACTCAATTAAATTCTAATGTATAAATACATCAATAAATACCACCAAGGCACCAAATAATGTGGTAATTCCGAATGCAAGTAACTTTGAATTAGGGGAATGCCTTAACCTCGATTCGTTATGACGAACTCAATAAATTATTTAAATAAAAATAACAATAATAACATACTCAGTATATTTTCATATGTGGGATTTGGAATGGATAGAGTGTACACAGACCTTACCGGAAGATAGAAAGGTTATTTTCGACAGACCCTCGGCTTAAGAAAAAACATTTCAAATAAGGTCAAACAAGCATTTTAAAGAAGTAACCGCAAAATATAAAGGAAAGCATAACAAAGAATTATGTAGAAAGAAAATAGAAACTACAACAACTAATATGATAATCGAAGTACAAGAGACAAAAGATAGTAGCAAAAATCAAAAGGCAATAAGCTACAGGATAATCCTATGTCTACTAGTACCGGAAATCCGCGAGACAACATTCTACTACCTACTAACCTTCTACCCTAATTTGTATCCTCCATACCTCCTATCTAAGGTCATATCTCGGTAAGCTGCAACTACGCCATGTCCTGTCTAGTGACTTCTCCCCAATACTTCTACCTCTCTTGTAACCATCCATAGCCAATCTCTCACACCTCCGCACTGGGTCCTCTGTGCATCTCCTCTACACATACCCGAAACGTCTCAGTCTCGCTTCCCGCATCTTGTCCTCCACTGAGTCTACTCCCACCTTATCCCGAATAACTTCATTTTTATTCCTATCCTTCCTAGTATGTCCACACATCCATCGCAACATACTCATTTATGCATCATACAACATAGTTGGTCTAACCACCACTTTGTAGAACTTACCTTTAAGTTTTGGTGTCACCTTCTTATCGCACGACACTCCGAAAGCAGGCCTCTATTTCATCCACCCTGCCCTAGTGCAGTGTGTGACATCATCATCAACGTCTCCATTTTCATGGATAATGACCCCAAAAATTTCCGGGATTTTTATGTTGAGATATCCTTAGAATACCCTTAGGGATCTTGGGTTTGATACTAAAAACTCTCTCGTTTTTGGATGGCATGTATCTCGAGCCTCACCTCCACGTCCTTCTCATGCGCTATGTCACTAAAACTTGTACTCCAGGTATTCTGTCTTGGTCCTGCTCAACTTGAACTCTTTGGACTCTAAGGTATGTTTCCAAACCACTAACTTAGCGTTAACTCCACCACGAGTCTCTTCAATCAGCACTATATCGTATAAGGATGAAGAGGAGGAGACGAAGAAGAAGAAGCAGAAGAAGAAGAAGACCAGAGGTAACTTTCATGTATACATCCTGTCGTGCACAGCGAATCCCTCATGTTTAAAATAAAAATGCAAAAAAGGGTGCTAAAATGCTAAAGGAGTTCTAAAAAGGGTTCGTGGATTCGCTACCTAATTAGTAGGACACCTAAATGTTAACAAACTAATGCCAACATTAACTTCATTTAATGGTCTGCTAAACTGTGTGAGATTCTGGGCAAGAGTTCTTTATTAATCTAGAGGGAAGGGGTTAAACACCCTCTAAGATCTGCTAACTTGCGGTTGTCCGTCCAAACCTAGGTTAATTATTATGTTAAAACAAATGCATATTTAAAAATATTTAAAAAGAAAGATGATGCAAGTGTTTTATCGAAGATTCATTTTTGATAAAAGATTTATAAGACTTGTGCTATAAAATACATGTAAAATTTAAAAGTATGCATTTATATTATATATAAAATAAATGATGGAAAGTTGATTTATTGACTAAATGTATGCATTTACTTGAAAATTTAATTTTAAAATATATGTGGCATAGTGCAAAAAAAGATGATTATTATTTGGCAAAAGTTTAGACATGCGTGGCCAACCTAAAATAATTAACTTAAAGGTAAATAAATTTCTAGTGTCAAACTGCTTTCTAATGGCGACTCAAAGCTTAACTATTCTAAGTATACTACTAGTGTAATGTTAGACAAATAATTTGCAACAAATAAATGGGGGAAGAGGGGATCAATAACAACGACTCGAAGAATGACGATGTCATTCCGCCTGTGGTTTTGGAGTTTCCTATGCGAGATGCGGCGATGAACATGAATGCGGGTCTTCATTTGATGAAAGCCGCAATGAGTCTCGTAGTGAGACTCTTCATTCGGCTCCGATGCATTTCATGTAAAATAAAAGAAGAAAATGATTAGTATATACTCTAAACCCTATCGGATAATAAACAACATTTGCGTGAAATTAAACATATGATCATTTTATTTTGGCAATAAGCAGCGGAGCGATGATAAGATTTCAGAACAAAAGAAAATTGCGCTTCTGAAAAATAACAAACTGGTGTTCAACATGCTAATTTATTTTTACGTTTCTATCCACTTATACTGATAACATGTTCACCTGTACATTACATGATATGTAACTCAGAGGTGCCTCATAGATACCACTTCCAAATGCAACAGACTATGTAACGTTAGAAACAGCAAAAAAAGAACAATAGTCTCCATATTTCTAGAGTAACAGAATGACTCATTATAATTCAGACCATGAAGATTTGCATTTCTTTTCCTATAGACTTGATCCATTAAAAATGACTACATATATGTCCAATTACATCAATGACATGTTACACTCTGCATCACATTATGGACGACTCAACAATGCTATAAATCAGTCATAAAAGAGCAGCAACAAAGGATTACTTAAAGAGGAGGTTCAGACAGTTCTTAAGGAAGATCTATGATACGGTTTTGGATGTATATAAGTTGATAAGAAATTGGTTTTCATTCAAGACTTAGCTGGATGGGCAGAGATCCCCTAAAATTCAAACAAAAACTACTCTATTCATCCACAAAGCAAATGCTTAGCAAAACACATTAACAATCACAGTCGCGACTATTAATTACAATTAGTACTACCTAAATAGGTTCAACAATTAGCTTAATAAGCATAAATATCGATTAATATTGACTAAATATATGCTCAATCAATCGTATAAAGAAACGTATTGTACACATTGATAACAAATGAATTTAAGACTGAAAGGGTGATGACTTTACCTTCTCCGGCCAGCGAAGTGAGACAGCGTATCAATTCGTCAATCCACTCAGAGGTTTTGTTGCTATGCGATTTAAGAGGAATAAAGCTTTGGTATCTTACTGATGAATCTCTATTATGCTTATGGAGAAAAAGAAACAAGGAGCTTGAGAGTTATTATTTTGGTTTTTACACTGCCTAACGCTGTTTTTCCTGATTTGTTCTTGCTGTTATCTTTCTGAATTTCTTGTTTTTTTCGATTCCCTTCCTCTTTCCCATTGCATGTGGAAATAACCGGTATTTATAGTCCCAATTTTGTTCTTATTTTGGGTAAGTGTAAGACAAGTTTTAGTGCTGATTTTGGTACGATTCGAGACAGATTTTTGGGCGAATCTTTGGTACCGATTTAGGATGATTTTATTTGTGATTTTGGTGTTTATTTGAGGTAAGATTTTAGGTTATGGTTTATGGTAAACTTTGATTGTACGGGTGATTTTTAGGGGCGGGAGGCGTGGACAAGGGAAGCCCAGATTCTCCGGCGAGAATCGCAGGGCATCGACAGAGATTGGGAGCTAGGGTTTTATTTTCGTGGTGCGTTAGAGAGGTGAGTGAAATAGGCTGAAAAGAAATGGGCTGGTCGGGTTTGGGGCTTAGTTTTGGGCCAGGGGCGAAAATAAAAGGCTGGGGGCATTTGCTTTTTGGGCTGCGGTTTTAATGGGATATTGGGCTGGAGTTTTAGGTATATTTTATGTATTTATTAGTTTTAGCTTGGGTTTAGATTATAAAGAATATTTATTATTTTGTTTTGAGTATTATGATATTTAAGGAGTGTTTAATGCTCTATATAAAATGCGGCGCCATTATTAAATTTCTTATTTATGTATGTATGTATTATTATAAGAGTTATTTTGCGGTGTTTAAAATTAGTTTAATTTTATAGGTAAATGATTAGAAGAGAGGGTCAAAATTGGGTGTCAACAACTTGTCCCTCTTTGACTGGAGATGATGGAAGAGTTTTCAGACAAAGACGTTGACTTTAGTCAATTTTGTCTCGATCATCTGAATTAGAAAGGATATTAAGAAATACACGGGAAAACGCCAATTCAAAAAATTGTCCCAGTGTCGAATTATGATGACACTGGGTTATTGTGACACTCTTAAAGGCAAGGCTGACACGGATTTAAAAATTTGTCTCAGTGTCGAATTATGATGACACTGGGCTACTATGATGATAGAAAATGACACTGGATTGTTGGTGTTGGAAAATTAAGGAACGACTGACAAGCGGGCTGACACAAATTTAGGGTGCGTTTGGTTCGGGGTAATAGAATCAGGGTAAGGGAATGGAATCCCCTGATTCTCTTTGATGTTGTTTGTTTAGCCTATTTTTCCATTCCCTTTACCCTCTTTTCTTTTTCCATTCTCTTACATTGATTCCCACCCCCTAGGTATTTCCATTCCCTTTCCCCAATTCATTACCCGGACCCCGAACCACCCTGGATCCCCGACCCCAGACTTCGGACCCCCAGACCCCGTTTCCATTGCGTTTATGAAACAGACCCAAACATTTAGGAACAATCAGGGTAATTTATTTCCTTTCATTTCCATTCTCTTACTGGATTCCATTTCGTTTACCCTGCGCGAACCAAACACACCCTTAAAATTTGTCCCAGTGTCGAATTATTATGACATTGGGTTACTGTGGTGTCTGAAAACTAAAGGTGGGACCGACCCATATTTAAAATTTTGTTCCAGTATCGAATTATGATGACACTGGTTATTGGTATTGTTGGATGGCAGAGGAGAGTGGATCGACGCTCGAGGCCGCTTCTGCCCTTTGTTGGGAAGATTGACCCCCCAACAAATTGCCTCAGTTCGCTGTAAGATAAAAATCCACATTGCGCTCATGCTTTCGTACATGCACGCTAAAGCTTAAGAAAAAATTAGTGCATAATTGTTAAGGCAAAAAATGATAAAGTATGGATATATAAGCATAGTCTTCAGTTGAATACATAGTTCTGACTGGAAGAAAATAGGCTGATTTCGTTAGCATATCCACAATAACCCATATAGAGTCATACTTCTGCTGAGTACGAGGTAAGCCCGTAATGAAGTCCATATTAATCACTTCCTATTTCCAAGTTGGGATCTCTATCTCCTGCAGTAATCCACCAGGCTTCTGGTGCTCAACCTTAACCTGTTGACAATTCGGGCACTGAGCAACAAACTCCGCTATGTCCCTTTTCATGCCATCCCACTAATATAAGCATCTGAGATCATGATACATCTTCTTTGACCCTGGATGAATAGAATAACGAGCATTGTGTGCCTCTTCCATAACCTGCCGTCGTAGCCCTACGGATCAGGTACACACAATCTGTTGCCATACCGTAGCACCCCGTCAGGTGCAACCTCGAATAGGGTCTTCTCCTTTCGAAGAACTGTGTCTCTATACTGTGCCAGAATAGGGTCCTCATACTGACGTCTCTTTACCTCTTCTATGATAGAGGACTCAGCAACTCCTCGAACAAAAACTCCACTATCTCCAGAATCAGACATACGGACTCCAAGACTAGCTAGCCAGTATATCTCACGAACCATCTCCTTTCTTTCTGGTTGCACATTCGTCAAACTACCCATAGATTTACGACTAAGAGCATCTGCTACCACATTTGCTTTCACTGGATGGCACAAGATATCAACATCATAATCCTTTAGTAACTCTAGCCACCGTCGCTGTCGTAAATTCAGCTCCTTCTGCTTAAAGATATATTGGAGACTCTTGTGATCCGTATAAATATCAACATGAACACCATATAAATAATGTCTCCATATCTTCAAAGTGTGAATAACTGCTGCTAAATCCAGATCATGCGTAGGATAATTCTTTTTGTGCTTCCTGAGCTGTCGGAAGGCATAAGCTATAACCCTGACATGCTGCATCAACACACAACCTAGTCCAATACTTGAAGCATCACAATAAATAACATAACCATCTGGTCCCCCAGGAAGAGTTAGAACTGGAGCTGTAGTCAACTTGTCTTTCAACAACTGGAAGTTTTGCTCACAAGCATCCGTCCATTGGAACTTAGCTGCCTTCTAAGTTAGCCTTGTTAAAGGCGCTGAAGTCGAGTCAAACTTCTCCACGAATCTCCTATAATATCCTGCTAGCCCCAGAAAACTGCGTACTTTAGTAGGTGTCGTAGGTCTGGGCCATGTCTTCACTGCCACAATCTTCTGCGTATCTACCTGAATACCGTCCGCTCCGATAATATGCCCCAAGAATGCTACTGAAGTCAACAAGAATTCACACTTAGAAAATTTGGCATACAACTTCTGGTGCTGGAGTACCCTAAGTACCGCCCTCAAATGGTCTGCATGCTCCTCTTCTGAACATGAATAAACCAGAATATCATCAATGAATACAATCACGAACATATCTAGGAATTGTTTGAACACTCGGTTCATCAAATCCATAAATACCGCTGGAGCATTGGTCAGCCCAAAAGACATCACTCTAAACTCATAATGTCTGTATCGGGTCATGAATGTTGTATTCGGTATATCTGCCTAATTTACCCGCACCTGATGATAACTAGACTACAAGTCTATCTTCGAAAAACACTTAGCACCCTGCAACTGATCAAATAAATCATCAATCCTGGAGAGGGGATATCTGTTCCTTATTGTTACCTTATTCAGCTGCCTATAGTCAATACACATCCGCAGTGATCCATCTTTCTTCCTCACAAATAATACTGATGCTCCCCAAAGTGATGTACAAGGCCTGATAAAGCCTTTTTCCAACAAGTCTCTCAGCTGCTCCTTTAACTCTTTCAGTTCTTCAGGTGTCATTCTATAAGGAGGAATATATATGGGTCGAGTATCTGGTAGCACATCTATACTGAACTCTATCTCCCATTCTGGAGGAAGACCTGGAAGGTCATCTGGGAACACACCTGGGAATTCATTAACTACCAGAACTGACTGAAGAGCCGGTGCCTCCGCTTCCATATCATGTACTCGAACCAAATGGTAAATATACCCTTTTCTAACCATCTTCCTTGCCTTGAGGTATGAAATAAACTTACCCTTCGGCGATGATGCATCCCTTTCCACTCTATAATTGGTTCGCCTGAAAACTGAAATCGAACCATCTTTTCTCTACAATCGACGTTAGCATAACAAGAAGCCAACCTATCCATACCCATAATAACATCAAATTCAGTCATGTCTAACTCTATCAAATCTGCTATGGTACGACGACTATATATAATCACCGAACAATTTCTATATACTCGCTTAGCTATGACAGAATCTCCTAGCGGTGTAGCTACCTCAAATGGTTCTATCAACT
The DNA here is from genome assembly GCA_029844215.1 of Przewalskia tangutica. Taxonomy (NCBI): domain Eukaryota; kingdom Viridiplantae; phylum Streptophyta; class Magnoliopsida; order Solanales; family Solanaceae; genus Przewalskia; species Przewalskia tangutica. The sequence continues at coordinate 25,768,246 of CM056729.1, read as the reverse complement.
CAAGTTCTATTCCAATTCTACTAGCAACAAAGGGAGATATATATGATAAGGTGGAACTTGGATCTATCAATGCATATATGTCTCGGAAAAAGATCGATAATATACCTGTAACCACATTTGGTGACGCCTCCTGATCCTGCCTACTAACCAAAGCATATATGCGGTTCGAGGGACCGCTACAACTGGAAACTCCACCACGACCTCTACCACGACCTGCTGGCATATGAATACTCTGCCCTGTGGGGCGCATAGCTATAGAAGAAGGTGAACCAGCAACCGACCCAGTAGGCTGAGCCATACCACTTGTACCGCTTCTATAAGGACATTCTCTCAGGCCTTAAAAAAAACAAGCACTTGTAGTAAAACGACATTCCCCAAAATGGGACCTACGACACCGAGAACACCGAGGCAAAAGTGGCCTCAACTAACTAGAACCCCTGTTCATCTGTGAACCTAAAGCCCTGGAGCTCTGACCAGCTCCTGAATACCCTGTGCGGTCAAATCTCCTACCCGTGGACTGTAGGGGTGCACTCTGTGGTGGCTGGGAAGAATATCTAACATGCTGTTGAGGCTGCCCGCCTCGAGACTTACCAGAATATCCAGCCGATCTAGCCCTCTTATTCTGGCCTCTGTCGTGATCCCTATCTGGCTGACGTCCCCTGTGTCGGTCTTCTACCCCCTGTGCATATGCTTGTATCCGAGCAATATCCATACCTGGCTGAAGAGACACTGCCATATAACCATCAGCCAAATAGAGATCTAGTCCCATCACATAACGTTGCACTCTATCTGCACTAAGCTCTTCCGAAGGTGGCGGTGTAGAAGAGCTCGCCGACTAGAGTACAATCTCAGGCGTAGAATGGGCACAGGCCCTAGTAACTCTCCGGATCTGACTAGTATCTCCTGCTACTGATTTGCCCTTCTAGGCCACTGTCGCTTTCTTTGGAGGCATAGCTGGAAACAAAATAATTCGTCAGAGGGGGATTATCCTAATAAGATAGCTCTATCGCACGATCTTAGAGTAAGAAGAAAAGATGACATCCTAAATGTCTGGCAGCCTCCTGCGTATAAGTATGGTGCACAGTATACCCATACACAAGACTCTACTAGACACGATCTGTAGACATTCCAAGGACGAACTGCTCTGATACAACTCTTTGTCACGGCCCAACCCGATGGGTCGCGACTGAGTGCCCTAACTGGACACTAGTATAAGAACCTGTCATATATAATCAGACTCATACTAAGGGAAATATAGAAATCTGTTATAAACATGTCTCCTGATGAGTCACAGCTAATCAAACATATCAAGATAGGCAAGCCGACAAGGCCGCCACTGTACATAGGGATATCCAAAACACATCACAGGCGTACATCTGACCAAAACACACATACAATCTACACAAGTCCAAAACACATCTACCACCCTCACCTGTCTACATACCTCTAAGAGTATTATAGTTAAACATGATGGGATAGGGCCCCGCCGTACCCCTGAATATACATAAGTCTATAACAAAAGGGACTGTACCAGAATGACTTGGCTCCAGATCAATGGAGCTCTCCAAATAGTTGAACATGAATCCTAGACTGGAGGATCACCAAACTGAATATCTGTATCTGCGGGCATGAAACGCAGCCTCCCGAGGAAAGGTGGTCAGTACGAACAAATGTACCGAGTATGTAAAACATAAAGTACAATAAAGAAGATCATAACTGGCCAAAAGATAACAGGAGACAAGTATGATAACCAAATTACCAATACAACTGTGCCGTATAAAAATGAGAGTCAATTGTGCCTTATTAAAATGAGAGTCATATTAAAATCATGGATGCATGTACATAGAATCATCATATTTATATACATATAACGTGTCCCGACCCTCTAGTGAGAGACTCAGTGGAATCATCATAATCATGAATACCTGTCCATATAACATACCCGGCCCATTCTGGGACTCGGTGAGCTCATCATCATCATGTATGCCTATCCATGGAATCATTATATATATATATATACATATAACGTGTTTCGACCCTCTGGTGAGGGACTCGGTGAACAATGCAAGACTGTGCACGAACATGACCCGACTCGAGACTCGGTGAAATGATATAATCACATCAAGCACGAATAGATTATCATGAGTAACCATATGCAAATTAAATCATCATTTGACTTCCAATGGAATAAATAAAATGAACTATCACTTGTAAAATCAAAGGCAACTATCATATCAAGTGTCACTAGGAATTAGGATTCAATGGAATTATGTACGTCCGTCGTACACTCACTTTATATAAATCATGCCAAAAAGAAGAAAGGATAGTTTCACATACCTCTTGTCGTCTATAACAACTCAATAATTAAAATACGTTTCGTCTAGCACTTCAACCTATAATAATGGTAACATGTCCGTCAACTCTATGATTACTAGTGTAAGTTATATACCACATGATGACTCTCTTTTCATATAAAAATTTGGACAGCATTTCCCCTACTTATACACATATACACCACTTATAAACAAGGCCAACAATACCAATAACAAGACACAACTCAAGGATATAACAAAACAGTCCCATAAATACGATATACACTACCATTATACATTCTGTCTCCTTACATTCATGGAATACAACCAAAACAATAAACAAGGTGACTAATACACCTATTTCTCATGTTAATCCAGCCCCTTAATCATATTAAAACTGTCGCTAAGATCGGTCCATGCTCCAACAACAACAAGAGTTCAAGTCTTATAGTTTGCAACATAACACCTTAATTCCTTTAGGACATATATCCACAATTATAACAATGTAATGAATGTTCATAGTTTATAATTCCAGCATTAAAACTTAACAAGAACAGTCCCTAATACATCACAACAATTCCCAACAATCTCGTGAAAGTCACGGCCCGCAACATAATACCATAGCTCTTCATAATTCCTTAAAATCCAATTCATATTTCAACACTTTCATATAAACAACTACAACTTTAAATATCAAGATTTCCTTCAATTTTAATATGCAATTAGTGACAATAATAGCAACAACAATAATCAAACCCAATGTATACAAAACAACCCCAAAATCGGTAATAACACTTCCAATCGGCGCCACTATAACACCAAAATAATCACATGCATTTCTTACTTCCAATTTTTCTTAATATGAGTTTATCTCTTAACTACAACATCATTTAACTCCAAATACTCAAATAAGAAGAATAAATCTTACCTTCAATTAGCTAAAAACAGTCCCTACTTCTCGGCACCACTGCTCTTATTTGACACCATTTCTTCAACTTCCAATGACATGCATGCCTTCCTTATGAGCTTAAATCCATCTTACTTGCATGTTTTTATTCCAAATATCTTATCTCCAAGACGTACAATTTCTGGGGCAGAATTTGGCCCAGCATTACCGAAACAACACTGGTTGGGGAGTTTAAAAAGGCTTGAAACTTAGTAGAGAACTTAATCTAGGAAAGGGATTTATTTTAGTCTTCTCTTGGCTTATGAGAGATGGTGGAGAATCAAAAATTCTGTGGGAGGGAGGAGAGAAGGGATAGGTGAAGATGTAATATTAATTAAAGTGTAGAGAATAAGTGGACATTGGTATAAGTGAGCATGGGCTGAATTTTTTAATGAGTGTGTGCATGCCCACGATTTTTGAGTCACACGTCTCTATAATTTGTCCACTTTTTATCATCCCCTCCACTAATATTAATCTCATAATTAATTAATTAATCTCCTACATAGTCAATCTTATATAAAATCTAAAAATTCCATGTCCAAATTTTATTATACACGGCACTTTAGTCCATACCACACTTGTTGTATCCAAAATTTATTTCGGGACTACGTTCTTTTGGTATACTAATTTCCATATTAGGATATGTAATTATACTTTATTTTCAATACTCGAATCTTACTTTCTTAGTTACGTTATCAATTTATTACCTTAAAATTACGAGGTGTAACAGGGTGCATAACCCCTTCCCTCTGGATTAATAAAAAACTCTTGTCCAGAATCTCACACAATTTTACAGACCATTTAAATGGAGTTAATGTTGAGTTGACTTAGTTAACATTTAGGTGTCCTAATTCACCCAAACTAATTAGGTGGCGACTCTGCGAACCCTTTAGCACCATTTTAGCATTTAAGCAACCTTTTAACATTTTTACCCTTTTTAGCACTTTTTTGCACTTTTTGCATTCAGGATTTGCTGAATAATGTCGCAGTCGAAATAGGGTGTGACATCATGACGACTCCACTGGAGATAATCAGGTTCATGACCATAACAAACCTAGGTTTATTATTGCTTGGCTTTATTTGCTTTTATTTATTTTAAATGCCTTAAAATTGTTTGCTTTAATTTTGTATGCTTAACTGCTTTAATTGCTACTTTCTTTTACTGTTTTCCTTAAACTGGCATTCCGCTCATATTTCCTTCCTTACGAAAATTTACACTATCACACACTACACACGAGGTGTGTTTTGCGCATCTGCAAATTTCTTTCAAATACCCAAATTTAAGAGAGTTGACATCTTGCGTGAAGAATCCGGACCATCCGGTGGCTGCGTAGCCTTCTCACTCGAGTATTCCGCTCGGAAACATTGCGTCTAGTAAAGACAAATCTTAGCAAACTTAAGATAGAGCTATACCACCCTTTTTATATTAAGGCATGCATGCATTTACCTTAGGTGGGTCGGTTCTTGGTATCAACACCACAATTAGGAAAACACCAAATTTGTCGATGGGTTTCTCAACCCAACGACCAATCAACATACTATGTGTAGCGTGACAATGATAGACGAATTCTAGCCTAAACATGACGTGCTGAAAATGGAAAAAACACGCATTTATTTTGTCGTCGTTTTCAACAAAAGCATTATAGTTTGACGGCTTGAAACTATCTATAATAATCTCGCATTTCTGGCGTTTAGGCCTACCTGGCATAAAGAGGCCCCATACATGTTAGAAAATTTGGCATACAACTTCTGGTGCTGGAGTACCCTAAGTACCGCCCTCAAATGGTCTGCATGCTAATCTTCTGAACGTGAATAAACCAGAATATCATCAATGAATACAATAACGAACATATCTAGGAATGACTTGAATACTCGGTTCATCAAATCCATAAATACGACTGGAGCATTGGTCAGCCCAAAAGACATCACTCTAAATTCATAATGCTCGTATCGGGTCCTGAATGCTGTCTTTCGGAATATTTGTCTCCTTTACCCGCACCTGATGATAACCTGACCGCAAGTCTATCTTCGAAAAACACTTAGCACCCTGCAACTGGTCAAATAAATCATCAATCCTGGGGGGGGGGATATATGTTCCTTATTGTTACCTTATTCGGTTGCTTATAGTCAATACACATCTGCAGCGATCCATCTTTCTTCCTCACAAATAATATCGATGCTCCAACATGCACGTAGTAGTGGAGAAGTGGTCGCTCTAGCTTCTCTCTAGTTTCTATCTCTTAAAACGTCCAAGGCCTAACAAAGTCACAAGAGTGAATCTTTTGGCTTGGATTTATCCAAGTGCTTTGTTTATGTCCTTGAATCATTAGGGGGGAACAAACGTTTGGCTATATACGGGGTGTTTGAGACTTGCTACACTTCTCATTTACTTCACCATAACATTTATTAAAGAAAGTTAATTCTCTTGTTTCCTATTCTGAAAAGCTTAAAGGTTGGTGGTCGAGTTCATTTATTGCAACCTATAGTTTCAACAACCACCGAGAAGACTATCTATATATCTTCCACTTCTCATAAGATATATATTTAACTCCTCATACTTGCGGCATCAAGTCTACCCAACCCCTTTCATGGGGTTGAGTAAGGCTCACCTCGAGGGCTTCATGAACTTCGGAAGCTCAACTTCCATCGGAGCTCAACAACTACAAGTCTTGGAAGCAAAGGGAAACTCACATCCGGGTGACTTCTTTACATTTTCCTTCTTCTTTACGTTTGTTTAGTTTAAGGTTTAAGCATTGGTATCTCCGGATTTATGTTCCTTGGTGTTTGCTCTCCTGTGTTCTTGTTTGTTGTTGTTGCGATTCTGGCTGTTTACCCTCTTACGGGCCCCTTATGAAGGATTCCTTACCTGAAACTCTCTGGGTTTTAGCTTTCCTCACCCTAGATCTATTTTTGTCCACCCGTGTCCCTGACTTTCTTAAAATCACACATTTTAAGACCCTTGTGTTTACGGGTGGTTACGGGTCCCTCTCTGGGGTCTTGCCCCTATTTGTGTTATTTTGGTGCTTAAGACCCTATTAACTTGCTACTTGAAGGTTATTTGAGTATCTCTTACCGTTCCTCATATTTCTATCATGTCTTGTTGATTAGCGTCTTTGAAATATTACGATTATTGTCTTGATTGTTCTTCGTGTTCTTAGCAAGTTTGTTCTATATTGTTATTGTGATCTTGATAGTTTGTTTGATTTGATCCTTAGGAACACTTTCCTTGTTGTTTCCCTAGGCTCAATTTGAATTTTTCGGAGCCATTAAGGCTTGATAGTGATGCTTTGCCTCTTTTGTGCAAGCCATAGCCTGCGCCAAACATTGCCAAACTGCCCTTTGCCATTTCGGGCCTTGCCCACTGCCCCTAGACTGCCGTGCAGTCCTTGTTTCCATTTTGGTGCAAGTCCGAAACTCGAGACACTCTAGGCTATTGTTGACTTGCTTTTTGTTCTCTTACTTACACTATATATATTTTATATTTAACATATACTATATTTTATATATTTGAACTCACGTGCTCATATATACCATATATTATAAACGTTATTTATAGATATATACACGTATATACTTTTGTTTTCCCGTGATTCGGCCTTGGCTTGGCTGGGCTTTGTCTTTGCAGATTTTATGAGCCGGTTATATCACAATTAAGACGGCTTGTTTCGTAATTATTGGAGGGTTAAGCTTATATTTTTAGTTATTGGAAAAAGGATTGCTACACGCATGCCGTAGCACATCATCCTTATCTGTTCACGGATAAAACCGTTCGAACCAACGAGGCACGCGACAACGAGGTATTCTTAAATCCTTGATTGATTATAATTCATTCATTAATTTAGTATTTTACTATCTATATTCACTAGGAAAACCTAAGAGTATCGATAGGCAAATATTAGGATTACGATATTTTGTACGAATGAATGTATGAATGAATATTTATTAACGCTTTTGATAAACCTTGTATAAATTTGAAAGCTTTGTAATTTAAACTCCGAGCCTGTCCGGACTTCATTCATTTACGACCCTTCCAGTTTATATATTGATATAGGCAAGTTTTTGTATATTTAATAGAAGTGTTATAATTCATAAACCGGGTCTGTCCGGATTTAAATTAATGCATTTCTCAATTGTATTCATCTCTTGCTTGTAATCGTTTTGGTTAACTTTGAGGATGGCGAGAAAGAAAAAGAAGTGGACTCATGAACACTTCACACGACTGCCCATCCGGATGGGGCAAGCTTCTATTGAAATCACCAACAACGTTGAGTTGCCCCCGATTGCTCATGAACCCACCACACCCGGGCTTGTGAACAATGGTCTTCAAGCGGGGGACGCTCACGCGGGAGATGCTGAGTTATCTACCAATGAGGGAACTTCGGACTTCATTCCCTCCTCTTGCACCCTTGGTTCACAAGACAGTGCATCGACTTCGAGTGGCAACAATTGTGATCCCGTCGTTTGTAATGTCGCGGATGGAAAGAACAAGACTACGGACCACGTAAGCCAGGCCAACAAGAAGGCTTATACGTGTATAGTCAAAGGAAACCGTGATGTTTCGAATGGAAAACGTTTGCATTTTGTAGCTGATTGTCGTAATGTGGGACCTCTACACTTACCTGGGGGTGATTTGGATGATCTTACGGAAACTGTGGGGCATCTTTTGGTTGGTTACTTTGCAGGGTCTTACCCGGGGAGCTTGGCATTAAGGAAGTTATGTCGCTCATGGGGAGTTGCATACCGCTTTAATGTCCACGCTTCGGGTTTGATCGTCTTCAAGTTCAACACGGTAATTGACAAGGATAAGGTCTTGACCAATGGGCTACACTTTGTTTATAACACTCCACTTCTTTTGAAAAACATGCCTCAATGCTTCACCTTTGACAAGCATGAGATATGTACCATTCCAATATGGGTTAGGCTTCCGTCCCTCCCATTAGAGCTTTGGAACGTTAATGCATTGAGCCGTATCTTGTCACGTATTGGCAAACCTATTGGGACCGATAAGCTCACTAGTGAAAAAGAGCTTATCTCATATGCATGGGCTCTAGTTGAGATAGACCTCTCTAAAGGTACACTTGATGCTATTGAACTCAAGCTTTGGGACGGCACCATCATTGACCAAAAGCTTATTTATGAAAAACTTCCGGACTATTGTGAGAAATGCCATATAATTGGGCACTCCACTACGGGTTATGATAAGCACTACGCCGACACTAATAGGCGGGTACAAGCGAAAGACGTGACACAAAACCTCAATGCCAAGGCAAAGGGGTTCACACTTACTTGGACTCACCCGAGGTGGGAGTTGAGACTATGAACACTAGCGGGAATGGTAGCCAGGGTGGCCAGCCTTTGGGTGCACAGACAGGGGCTGGCATAGGTCAAAATTTGGAGGATGCGAAAGGAGGAGGTCAACCATTGGGGTCAAAAATCGTGGTTGACGCAGGCCGGATTTTGGATGTTGCGGGTGTGGGTGTGGGTGCGGGTGCGGGTGGCCAGCCTTCTGGGGCACAAACCGAGGCTGTCAAAGGTCGGAAATTTATGGAGGGTGTCTCTAGGGACACCGCGGGTACTATAGAGAGTGTTGGCGAGATATGCAACTGTCGCGCCCTTTTTCGACCGCGGCATTTTTTAAAGCGAATCCTGCTCAAAATGCAATGTTAGAAAAATAAAATAAAATGCTAAGATAGTTTAAGAGGCTTAAAGGTTTTAAAAATGCTAAAAGGATGCTAAAATTGCAAAAGTGCTAGAAATGCAAAAGTGCTAGAAGGGTTGCTAGAATGCTAAGGGTTCACGGAGTCGCCACCTAATTAGTTTGGGTGAATTAGGACACCTAAATGTTTAACTGGTTTAAAGTAAAACATTAACTCCATTCTTTATGGTCTGCTAAACTTAGTGAGATTCTGGGTAAGGGTTCTTTATTAATCTAGAGGGAAGGGGTTAGGCACCCTCTAAGATCCGCTAACTTGCGGTTGTCCTGCCAAACCTAGGGTAATCATTATGTTTTAAAAATGCAAAGTAAAAGATCTTCCTACTTAATAAAATGCTAAAAATGTTAAAATGTTAAAAAGGTGTTAAAATATAAAAAGGGCAAAAGGTGTTATAAATAAATAAAAGAGCCAAATGCTAAATGTTTAAAAGTGCTTAAAATACTAAAGGTTGCTAAAAGGTATTAAATGATAGAAGGGTGCTAAAGGTGCTAAGAGGTGCTTAAAAGTGTTAAATGCTAAAGTGCTGAATAATTAATAAAATGTTAGGAAATAAATGCTAGCATGTTAAAATGTTTAAAAGGTGCTTAAAGTATTGAAAGGGCAAAAGGTGCTATATGCTAAAGTACAAAGAATGCTAGGAAGGTGCTAAAATGTTACTAAAGTTTAAAGAGGGGCTAAGAATGCAAAAACTGTTAAGATGCTAGAAAGTGCTAAATGCTAAAGTGCTTTATAGACTAATTATATGCTCATGCTAGCTAAATTAATCTTGCCTAGCACTGCTGATATTATATAAGAGATGCTTTAAGATGATTTTTGAGAGTTTAGGAAGAAATCTGTTATGAATTTTAATACGCAAAATGTTGGTTTTATAATGCAAGTTAAATCATTTTGGCAAAAATTAGACATGCATGGCAATCTTAAAAGACAAGTAAATTAAGCGATGAACTTTAAATTACCTTCCCCACTTATATGTTTAAAGGCTAATTATTCTAGATATCCTATTAATTACAAAGTTATAAATTACAATAACAAATAAAGTAAGATAAGGATGAGATGAGAGAATGAGGATTAGGCGGATGACCCAGTCTATTTGTTTTTCTAGGAGTTGCCGAAGAGGGAATGCGAATGCGGATGCAGGTCGCCATTTGAAATGGCTTGTGATGAGTTTCGCCGGGAGACTCTTTATTTTGCTCCGATGTGTGCCATGTAAAAATAAAGAAAGATAAGGATTAGTACCAACCCAGAATTTTATCAAGAATGATGAATGGGCATTTAGCATAGAGGATATTCAACATACTCTAAACTTGTCAATTAATAAACAAGCATTTAGCAAAAAAATAGACTCAGCGTATCCATGAATAGCGGTGAGGGTCAGCAGGTAGCAAACAGCAGGTAGTGGGCAATGAACAGCAAGCAGCAAGCAAAGTGGGCTTAACCCATAAATGAGCATTTAGCAAACATAATGCATTTCAAACCCGGTGTATCCATAAGAAAGCGATGAGGATCGGAAAGCGTGGCAGGTAGCGAAACGCAATTCAAGCGATCCTAAATGATAAGGTTGATTCTAAAGCGGTCCACAGTCCTAAAGCGATTTCACATTTACAAGAAGACAGATTAGCCTCCTATGGTACATGATACGTCTAGATCCAGGATTTCGGCAAATGCTCATAGTCAAATGGTCACTCTTGGCAAACCGAGAGGGAAACAGGGCTTCATTTTTTGCTAGGCATTTTTTAGCATAAATCGATTCAGCAGTGTAATCATTCCTGGATTAATTGACTGGCGTGATATATCTGTGCGACTTGCTAAACATTTACGAAGATGGGACAAATTAAGTAGCCAAGGCATAAGGAACCAACATTTTAAGTAGACAATGTAGATATATATATATATATATAACTGTCAAAGGAGTAGACATTTTGTTTTCATACAAAAGGGTTCATCTAAGTCATTTCCTTAACTCAACCTCCTAAACAGTCTTGATAGTCCACTTAGTCCACTGTATGTATTTAAGGATATGATACAAGATTACAAATTAAGACATGGAATACAATCAAAGATATAGCTTAACATAGTATGGTCTAATCTAATAAGAAATTTAAGGCAAAAGCTTAACAGACAATAACCAGAGCATGATATGATTCAGGGGACGTAAAATACTTATGAAGGATTTCCCTAATTAAGCGGGCATGGCACTTTTAGCTAGGTAGAGTAAGATACTCGATCTCAAACCGACATACTGGACAGAACAATCGGTTGAACTTGTTGACACCACAGAAACTTTCGATCAATCAACATCACAATCAGATATTAGGCAAACGTATTTGGCTTATGATATTAAAAGTGAACCCAGTAATAGCTTTAAATAATCAGAGTCTAACAAGATAGGCTAAAACATATTGAAGACTTTTATAACAACATTAACAAATATGATCAAGAAGTACCTAACAGAAAATACATAAATTCACATAAAGAACTGAAATTCGACAGGAAAGTGAATTACCTTCTCCGGACAGCGAACCGGGGCAGCGTATCAAGTCGTCGGCCCACTCGACGGGTTTCGGGTTTTGGGTTTGCAATGCGAATGAAAGGGCAAGGTTTTGTTTGCTGGTTTTTGGATGGAACTAAAAGAAAGGGGTATTTGAACTACCTATTCTCCTGAGTTGTCGACTGCTGCTAAGGGGGATGTCGAATCGATGCCTGCTGACTTCCCCAACTGAGCTCTGTGTTCGACTGCTGCTGAGGAGTGTCCTCGTCGATGCTATGGGTCTCCTGTCTTGCTCCTGCTCTCCCCGTATCTGCTCTTGTTCGATGTCCCGAATCGATGCTATGGGTTTCCTCCCTATTTTCGGATGTGGTTTCCCCGTATCTCCCCTGACTCGATTGATGCCTTTGCATGTTCTTATATAGCCCCCATTTGGGTTCCAAGTTAGGTAAGGTTTAATACCATTTAATGCGAAATCTTGGTATTAATCTCAGTAGTTAAGGGACGATTTTGTGCGATATTGGCTGCCTATTTTGGATTGATTTGCTACTGATTTTGTAGATTCGAATGGGTTCTGATAAGGCTATGATTCTGGAGGGATTTATGGAAGATTCGTTTGGTTATGGAAGGAAATCGTTCGAGAAGGTGCCTGGGTAAGGAAAGCTGGCTTCGTGCATGGGTGAGGAAGGTTCCCGGATTCTCCGGCGAGAATCTCGGGGTGTCTTTGGTGTGTGGCGAACTAGGGTTGCGGTTGAAAGGCTTAGGGTTTTATTTGTTTTCGGTTGTGTGAGGGAGACGATGCGAAGGTAAAGTGAAGTGAGGCTTAGGGGGGATGGGCTGAGGAAATAACGCTGGGGCGTTGGGCTTGCGTCGGGTTGGGCCTGGACGACGGGTAGAAGGGGCGTGTGGGCTGATTAAAAGATGGGCTGGGTAGTTATTAGGGTATTAGTTTTAAGTAGGTATTTAATTTTAGGAGTTAATTAGTTTAATTAATAGTTTTAGGCTTTTAATTAGTGACAAAGTAATTAATTAATTGTGATTAAATTATCTAATTGTTATAAAATAAATGTGGGTGTGTTATTTAATTAATGCTTAATGCTTTAGAATGCGGCGCTATTAAAATCTTATTATTGCATTATTGCGAAGTTAAATTAGAATTGAATTGAGTTTAGATTAAATTATTTAAATGCTAAATGCAAGTATGATATTTAAGAATTGTTTAAAGCTTTTATAAATGCGACGCTATTAAATGCATGTATTAGTTTAAAATTGATTTTAAATTACAAATGATTACTAATAAATGCGGCTATGCTACCTGACACGACGTTATCGCTAAATTATTTATTTTATGCATTTATTAATTATTTAAGAATTACGACAAAGCTTAAAGTTAATAAATGCGGGCGCGGGACTCTAAGTGCTTAAAACTCTACGTAAGACGCGATGCCATTATTAAATGCTATTTGTGCCTGTATTTATGTTTTATCGCTGCATTTTATCATAAAAAATTATTTTACAACATTAATGTAATTCTATGGTTAATGACTGGACGGGAGGGTCAAAATTGGGTGTCAACAGCTGTCCCTCTTTGTATGGAGATGATGGAAGAATCTTCGGACAAAGACGTTGACTCATAGCCAATTTTGTCTCGATCTTCGAGTGCGAAATCTTTGGCGGTAAACAAGGTGCGCAAAAATAAAAAGCGTCCCGATGTCGAGTTATGGCGACAACGGGATACCATGGTCAAAACACTAAGGCGGGCTACTTAGCGGACTCAAAGCTGTCGATGTCGAGTTATGGCGACAACTGGTTACCGTGGTCAAAACACGAGCGGGCTAGCGGACTCAAAAATCGATGTCGAGTTATGGCGACAACTGGCTACCATAGTCAAAACACCAAGCGGGCTAACGCGGACTCAAAGCTGTCGGTGTCGAGTTATGATGACAACTGGTGTGATGTAAGAATAAAGTAAGATAAGCGGGCTTGAACACGGGTGTCTGCTAGGGCTTGTGGTCTTTGGGTTACATGGTGATGTGGAAGCGAATGGGCCAGAAGCGGCTTGAGGCGCTTCCGCCATTCATTGGGAAGGTTGGCCCCAACAAATTGCCGGTTATTTGTAAGAAAATCCACGTTGTGCTCACGCTCCTGCGTGCTAAGACTTGAACAAGCGGTTAGTGCATAAGCTGTTAAGGCAAAAATGATGATGTATAATTTTAAAAGTAATGCAAGTGAGTAGAAAAGGTTATCTGCAAAATGTGATGCTGCTTGTGTTGATGCGATCTGCAAATCTTTGTGATTTTGCCGCACTTGCGGGCGTGTTGCGATTGTGAATGCGGATCGTTGTCCTTTGCTGCAATTGCTCCTGTAGACTAAAGCTCGAAAGAGTTAGTGCATAAGCTGTTAAGGCAGAATAATAAAGCATGAATGAGAAAAAATGCAATTTTGAGAGCAGAGAAAATCGTCCACTGTGTAGATGCGATATCGCGATGATGGCGTCGTTTCGGACTTCTTTGTCTTGATAACGTCGTTACTAGGCGATGTTCTTCTTTGGCGTCGTTGCGTAGACTTCTTTGTCTTGATAACGTCGTTACTGGGCGTATTCTTCTTGGCGTCGTTGCGTGGACTTCTTTGTCTTGATAACGTCATTACTGGGCGTATTCTTTGCTTGGCGTCGTTGCATGGACTTCTTGATTACGTCGTTATGCGGGCGTGTTCTTCTTGGCGTCGTTGCGTAGACTTCTTTGTCTTGATCGCGTCGTTACTGGGCGTATTCTTCTTGGCGTCGTTGCGTGGACTTCTTTGTCTTGATAACGTCATTGCACGGGCGTATTCTTCTGTGGCGTCGTTGCATGGACTTCTTGATTACGTCGTTATGCGGGCGTGTTCTTCTTTGGCGTCGTTGCATGGACTTGCGATTACGTCGTTATGCGGGCGTGTTCTTTGCTGGCGTCGTTGCGTGGACTTCGATCACGTCGTTGTGTGGGCGTGTTCTTCTTTGGCGTCGTTGCGTGGACTTCTTGATTACGTCGTTATGCGGGCGTGTTCTTCTTTGGCGTCGTTGCGTAGACTTCTTTGTCTTGATAACGTCGTTGCACTGGGCGTGTTCTTCTTTGGCGTCGTTGCGTGGACTTCTTGATTACGTCGTTATGCGGGCGTGTTCTTCTTTGGTGTCGTTGCGTGGACTTCTTGATCACGTCGTTATGCGGGCGATGTTCTTCTTTGGCGTCGTTGCGTGGACTTCTTGATTACGTCGTTATGCGGGCGTGTTCTTCTTTGGCGTCGTTGCGTAGACTTCTTTGTCTTGATAACGTCGTTACTGGGCGTGTTCTTCTTTGGCGTCGTTGCGTAGACTTCTTTGTCTTGATAACGTCGTTGCACTGGGCGATGTTCTTCTTTGTTCTGTAGAATAAATGCTCGCAAGCTAAGCGAGAAAAGGCGTTAGTGTATACTGTTTAAGCGAAATGATAAATACATATGAGAAGTGCAATTTTATGGGTAGAGATGTCATCACGAGATGTCGGCGAATCTTGAGATGTTGCCACTTGCTGCGGTGGATTGTTATGATGCCTTTGTTGTGTGCGATCACGCGGGTTGCAAGTTTGACTTTATGTCGAGTTGTGGCGCTAGGTTTTGTTCTTGGAACTACGAACTTTGATTGCCGATTGTTGATGCCCCTTTCTGCTGCTGCTGCTTCTGATGCGGACTTTGAATTTTGGGATTTTTTGTCATATCTTCTGCCTCTGTTGTTCTTCTTGCGAAGAAACTTCTTGCCGTATTTTATGCTTCGGCTATTGCATTTGCTGCTTCTGTTAATATGAAAAGACCTGCGCTCAAAGAAAATTTTGTGAGTTTTGGGAAGTCGATTTGTATTTGACCGCGCGCTTGTCCCTTGACATCTGCGTGCAGTGCCTTGGATTTGCGGCCACATGCAGTTTCTACATTGTCCCAGTTTTGAGAAGGTGTCATCTTTGCTCTTCTTTTACGAGACCCTGCTTTGCTATAGGAACGAGCGAGTTCAGGCTCGTTAAGCTCAGATGTCCTTGAATCGGTCATGTCGTTGGGTCGTGCCTTTGATCTTGCGAAATATTGCTGCTCTGTCATTGCTTAGTCAAATACAAATCGACCTTTTGGGGGGATGATAAATCTTTCTAAAAATGCAACAAACGGTGTTAGCATAAAGCACATAATTTGCAGGTATGTAGCAGATATATTGCACATAGCATATTCAAACGTTTCCTAACATGCAGGGGGCCTCTTTATGCCAGAGGTAAGCCTAAACGTCACTTATGCGAGATTATGAAGGATTTGTCCAAGTCGTCCAACTATAATGCCTTTGTTGGAAATGGCGACCAAATGACGGTGCACTTTTCCCAATTTTAGCATGTCATGATTGGGCTTGGATCATTTGTCATTGCCACGCTACACGTAATATCTTTGGTTGGCCGTTGGGTTGAGAAACCCGTTGACAAGTTTGGTGTCTTCCTAATTGTGGTGTCGATGCGAGGCCAGACCCACACAAGGTAAATGCGTCATGCACTAAATAAAGGGTGGTATATCTCTATCTTAAGTTTCTAAGATTTGGCTTTTACGGGCCTTGAGTTCCCGGCGGACAACTCGAGTGAGAAGGCTACGCGGTGATCGAGACGAACCGATCTAACTCATGTAGCGCCAACTCTCCTAAAATTTGGATATTTTTTGAAAGAATTTTGCGGGTGCGCGGAGCACACCAGCGCGTGAGTGTGTGATAGTGTGAATTTTCCAGAATGGAAGAAATATGAGCGGAATGCCAGTTTAAGGAAAGCGGTAAAGCAGGTAGCAATTAACAAAACAAAATACAGCACAAAAAATTAAATGCAAAATAATTGCCAAATAATAACCCTAGGTCTGTTGTGGTTAAGAACCTAAAATCCCCAGCAGAGTCGCCATTTCTGTCGCGCCCTTTTTCGACCGCGGCATTTTTTAAAGCGAATCCTGCTCAAAATGCAATGTTAGAAAAATAAAATAAAATGCTAAGATAGTTTAAGAGGCTTAAAGGTTTTAAAAATGCTAAAAGGATGCTAAAATTGCAAAAGTGCTAGAAATGCAAAAGTGCTAGAAGGGTTGCTAGAATGCTAAGGGTTCGCGGAGTCGCCACCTAATTAGTTTGGGTGAATTAGGACACCTAAATGTTTAACTGGTTTAAAGTAAAACATTAACTCCATTCTTTATGGTCTGCTAAACTTAGTGAGATTCTGGGTAAGGGTTCTTTATTAATCTAGAGGGAAGGGGTTAGGCACCCTCTAAGATCCGCTAACTTGCGGTTGTCCTGCCAAACCTAGGGTAATCATTATGTTTTAAAAATGCAAAGTAAAAGATCTTCCTACTTAATAAAATGCTAAAAATGTTAAAATGTTAAAAAGGTGTTAAAATATAAAAAGGGCAAAAGGTGTTATAAATAAATAAAAGAGCCAAATGCTAAATGTTTAAAAGTGCTTAAAATACTAAAGGTTGCTAAAAGGTATTAAATGATAGAAGGGTGCTAAAGGTGCTAAGAGGTGCTTAAAAGTGTTAAATGCTAAAGTGCTGAATAATTAATAAAATGTTAGGAAATAAATGCTAGCATGTTAAAATGTTTAAAAGGTGCTTAAAGTATTGAAAGGGCAAAAGGTGCTATATGCTAAAGTACAAAGAATGCTAGGAAGGTGCTAAAATGTTACTAAAGTTTAAAGAGGGGCTAAGAATGCAAAAACTGTTAAGATGCTAGAAAGTGCTAAATGCTAAAGTGCTTTATAGACTAATTATATGCTCATGCTAGCTAAATTAATCTTGCCTAGCCTGCGTACAATATTATATAAGAGATGCTTTAAGATGATTTTTGAGAGTTTAGGAAGAAATCTGTTATGAATTTTAATACGCAAAATGTTGGTTTTATAATGCAAGTTAAATCATTTTGGCAAAAATTAGACATGCATGACAATCTTAAAAGGCAAGTAAATTAAGCGATGAACTTTAAATTACCTTCCCCACTTATATGTTTAAAGGCTAATTATTCTAGATATCCTATTAATTACAAAGTTATAAATTACAATAACAAATAAAGTAAGATAAGGATGAGATGAGAGAATGAGGATTAGGCGGATGACCCGTCTATTTGTTTTTCTAGGAGTTCTTAGAAGAGGGAATGCGAATGCGGATGCAGGTCGCCATTTGAAATGGCTTGTGATGAGTTTCGCCGGGAGACTCTTTATTTTGCTCCGATGCGTGCCATGTAAAAATAAAGAAAGATAATGATTAGTACCAACCCAGAATTTTATCAAGAATGATGAATGGGCATTTAGCATAGAGGATATTCAACATACTCTAAACTTGTCAATTAATAAACAAGCATTTAGCAAAAAAATAGACTCAGCGTATCCATGAATAGCGGTGAGGGTCAGCAGGTAGCAAACAGCAGGTAGTGGGCAATGAACAGCAAGCAACAAGCAAAGTGGGCTTAACCCATAAATGAGCATTTAGCAAACATAATGCATTTCAAACCCGGTGTATCCATAAGAAAACAGTGAGGATCAGAAGGCGAAGCGAGTAGCGTAAACGCAATTCAAGCGATCCTAAATGATAAGGTTGATTCTAAAGCGATCCCCAGTCCTAAAGGCGATTTCACATTTACAAGAAGCAGATTAGCCTCGCATGGTACATGATACGTCTAGATCGAGGATTTGGCAAATGCTCATAGTCAAATGGTCACTCTTGGCAAACCGAGAGAAAGCAGGGCTTCATTTTGTTAGGCATTTTTAGCATAAATCAGTTCAACAGGTGTAATCATTCCCTGGATTAATTGACCTGGCAGCGACATCTATTGCGACTTGCTAAACATTTACGAAGATGGGACAAATTAAGTAGCCAAGGCATAAGGAACCAACATTTTAAGTAGACAATGTAGATATATATATATATATGCAACCTGTCAAAGGGAGTAGACATTTTGTTTTCATACAAAAAGGGTTCATCCAAGTCATTTCCTTAACTCAACCCCTCCCTAAACAGTCTTGATAGTCCACTTAGTCCACTGTATGTATTTAAGGATATGATACAAGATTACAAATTAAGACATGGAATACAACCAAAGATATAGCTTAACATAGTATGGTCTAATCTAATAAGAAATTTAAGGCAAAAGCTTAACGATGATAACGAGCATGATATGATTCGAGGGCGTAAAATACTTATGAAGGATTTCCTAATTAAGCGGGCATGGCACTTTTAGCTAGGTAGAGTAAGATACTCGATCTCAAACCGACATCTTTGGGACGAACAATCGGTTGAACTTGTTGACACCACGAAACTTTCGATCAATCAACATCACAATCAGATATTAGGCAAACGTATTTGGCTTATGATATTAAAAGTGAACCCAGTAATAGCTTTAAATAATCAGAGTCTAACAAGATAGGCTAAAACATATTGAAGACTTTTATAACAACATTAACAAATATTATCAAGAAGTACCTAACAGAAAATACATAAATTCACATAAAGAACTGAAATTCGACAGGAAAGTGAATTACCTTCTCCGGACAGCGAACCGGGGCAGCGTATCAAGTCGTCGGCCCACTCGACGGGTTTCGGGTTTTGGGTTTGCAATGCGAATGAAAGGGCAAGGTTTTGTTTGCTGGTTTTTGGATGGAACTAAAAGAAAGGGGTATTTGAACTACCTATTCTCACGAGTTGTCATCGCCGCTAAGGGGATGTCGAATCGATGCTGTGACTTCCCCAGAGCTCTGTGTTCATTCTTTCTGAGAGTGTCCTCGTCGATGCTATGGGTCTCCTGTCTTGCTCCTGCTCTCCCCGTATCTGCTCTTGTTCGATGTCCCGAATCGATGCTATGGGTTTCCTCCCTATTTTCGGATGTGGTTTCCCCGTATCTCCCCTGACTCGATTGATGCCTTTGCATGTTCTTATATAGCCCCCATTTGGGTTCCAAGTTAGGTAAGGTTTAATACCATTTAATGCGAAATCTTGGTATTAATCTCAGTAGTTAAGGGACGATTTTGTGCGATATTGGCTGCCTATTTTGGATTGATTTGCTACTGATTTTGTAGATTCGAATGGGTTCTGATAAGGCTATGATTCTGGAGGGATTTATGGAAGATTCGTTTGGTTATGGAAGGAAATCGTTCGAGAAGGTGCCTGGGTAAGGAAAGCTGGCTTCGTGCATGGGTGAGGAAGGTTCCCGGATTCTCCGGCGAGAATCTCGGGGTGTGCTGGTGTGGCGAACTAGGGTTGCGGCGGTTGAAAGGCTTAGGGTTTTATTTGTTTTCGGTTGTGTGAGGGAGACGATGCGAAGGTAAAGTGAAGTGAGGCTTAGGGGAGATGGGCTGAGGAAATAACGCTGGGGCGTTGGGCTTGCGTCGGGTTGGGCCTGGACGACGGGTAGAAGGGGCGTGTGGGCTGATTAAAAGATGGGCTGGGTAGTTATTAGGGTATTAGTTTTAAGTAGGTATTTAATTTTAGGAGTTAATTAGTTTAATTAATAGTTTTAGGCTTTTAATTAGTGACAAAGTAATTAATTAATTGTGATTAAATTATCTAATTGTTATAAAATAAATGCGGGTGTGTTATTTAATTAATGCTTAATGCTTTAGAATGCGGCGCTATTAAAATCTTATTATTGCATTATTGCGAAGTTAAATTAGAATTGAATTGAGTTTAGATTAAATTATTTAAATGCTAAATGCAAGTATGATATTTAAGAATTGTTTAAAGCTTTTATAAATGCGACGCTATTAAATGCATGTATTAGTTTAAAATTGATTTTAAATTACAAATGATTACTAATAAATGCGGCTATGCTACCTGACACGACGTTATCGCTAAATTATTTATTTTATGCATTTATTAATTATTTAAGAATTACGACAAAGCTTAAAGTTAATAAATGCGGGCGCGGGACTCTAAGTGCTTAAAACTCTACGTAAGACGCGATGCCATTATTAAATGCTATTTGTGCCTGTATTTATGTTTTATCGCTGCATTTTATCATAAAAAATTATTTTACAACATTAATGTAATTCTATGGTTAATGACTGGACGGGAGGGTCAAAATTGGGTGTCAACAGCAACATGGAGAGCCAACCCATGATTTTGAGCAAGGTTGGCTTGGGTTTGACCTTGGGGGTGATTGCTGATTTAGTTGGTCAGCCTTCGGGGACACAAATCGGGGTTGACAAAGGTCGGACTCAGCACCGGGAGACCATAGGGGTCCCTCGGAATCTAAGGGAAGCAAGGACGAGACATGTCAGCATTCAGGCAAACCTGAGGATACTCATAATGCAACTGGTCCTACTGTTGCGGATGACCAACCGTCGGAACCACATACCGAGGATGGTAAGGGTGTGAAGGGCGTGAAGGCACAATTTACCAAGGCTAATGACCCGAGCACCATGAGCCCGATCGTTAAACAATCCCCCATCTTCCGGAAGCTTGTGGACATGCACGGTAACATCTTGGTACAAAATGCAGTCGACGAAAAAGCTAAATCGGCCATTGAGGCAGTCCTTGGGCAAGGTTATGATCTGTCTACTTTTTTGGATGAGCACAAGGGGGGCCAGCCTTCGGAGTCACAGACAAGGGCGGGCACAGGAAAGGGGGCTATGATAGATGATGGGTACACAGAAGTAAAGA
This sequence comes from Przewalskia tangutica, assembly GCA_029844215.1. Taxonomy (NCBI): domain Eukaryota; kingdom Viridiplantae; phylum Streptophyta; class Magnoliopsida; order Solanales; family Solanaceae; genus Przewalskia; species Przewalskia tangutica. Next base: position 25,747,129 of record CM056729.1, on the reverse strand, counting down.
AGAGAGGGAAGGGGAAAACTAGCACGGGGTCACAAACCGTGCCTAGTTCAGGACCGCAAACGAGAGCCCAGTACAGGTTTAGAGATGGTCAAGGGGTCCACACCTATTTTAACTCTCATGTGATGGAAGCGGGAACAGTTGGTAGTTGTATCCATAATGATCAGGGGTCATACTCATATTCTTGATCCTCAGACCCATGGTGGCCAGTCTTCGGGGTCCCAAACCGAGGCTGACAAAGGTTGGACTAAGACTAGGATAAAGGAGGGGAATGACTGAGGGTTTTCGATTAGAGATGGGGCCAGCCAGCGGGGACACAAACCGTGGCTGGCACAGGACTGCCTATTGATACCAAAGGTGTAGGACAACCCGCAGACATAGCGGGTAGTCCAATTGACGTGGATATTGGTGGCTAACTTGCAGAGGCACAGACCGAAGTTGGCAAGGGTAGGACTGATATGGATGTTTAACCTTTCGGCCCTTCGGCTAAGGTTGGGAAAGGTGGGAACTTTAATGGTACCAAAAAGGATGAGGGGCACGTGGGCCTGAGGACTATGGCAAAAGCTAAGGCTAACAAGGGTGGGCAAAGCTTGCCCATACCCTTGAGCAGAATGACGACTCTCCCCCCTAAAAAGAAGGGACCTTATGATGGCACCACCTCTATCAACACTAATGAAGATAGCACGAAGGGGACTATTCCCCCTCCGTTATCGAAATGATCGTTGCTTTTTGGAATATAAGGGGCCTGCACTGCTCCTCTAAGCAAAAAGAGATCTACTCCGTGGTGCATGAGAATAACATTGACATTTTCGGTATCCTGGAATCGAAGCTCAACAACACGACGCTTGAGCGTTTCTGGTCTTCTAAATTTCGCAACTGGAGATCTTAGATAATTTTGCCCATCATACGGCGGGGAGGATATTTATTTTATTCAACCCTGCCAAAGTAATGCTACAAGTGCTTGATATCAACCCGCAAGCCATTCATTGTGGTGTTACTTGTGCTATCTCCTCCAAGAGGCTTCATGTCACCTTCGTTTACGGGCTTCACACGATTGTCGATAGACGGGTATTATGGGAGAAGTTGAGGGATTATGAGACCCCCATGACTGAGTCGTGGCTTGTAATTTGGGATTTCAACACGGTTATGAAGGAGGATGAGCGTTTCAACATGGCGCCCATCTCCAATTATGACACGAAGGATATTGTTGATTGTTGTCGGGATCTGAGCCTCACGGACTTGTCCTCGACGGGTTGTGAGTTCACATTCAGCAGTAGCAACATGATGAGCAAGCTCGATAGGGCCATCATCAACGCCCATTGGTCACAAGCTGGTTGGTATGGCAATGCACATTTCCGTCGGTCCGGGCCCTTCTCGGACCATACGTCGTGCATTATCACTATTTTGGATCGTCCGAGAATGCATAATAGACCCTTCAAGTTCTTTAACATGTGGGCTACTCTTGAGAACTTTGGTAGAATTGTGACGGAAGCTTGGGAGCAGAATGTTTATGGCAATTCTCAATTCGGCCTTTGCCGGAAGTTACTTAGCCTCAAAGGTCCCTTGAAGCAACTCAATGAGAAATACTTCTCCCACATCTCTTCCCGGGTTAAAAGGGCAAAGTAGGAGCTTGATATTTCTCAACAGGAGGCTTTGAGCAACTCGTATCTTGACCACTTACACACGCGAGTCACCGAGCTTAGGCACAAGTACATGGTTCTTATTGATGCGGAAATGAGTTTCCTTAGGCAACTTGCCAAATGTGAGCATCTAAAGCACAGTGATAGGTGCACTAAGTACTTTCATGGAATGGTCAAGCGCAACTCCAAGAGGAATTTCATTGCGGCCACTACCAAGAGTGATGGTTCACTCACAAACTCTGGGGACCAAGTCGCTGCAGAATTCATCAAGTACTATAAATGGTTGCTTGGTACTTGGGAAGCTTGTGATCCTATTGATATTAGTGTCATCTCGGGGTGAAATTGTCTTTCGGTGAAACAAGGGAGTGACCTCATTAGAAATGTCACAGACGCTGAGATTAAATGTGCTTTATTCGGTATTGGGGATGACAAAGCTCCTGGTCTGGATGGTTACTCTTCGGGTTTCTTCAAGAAAGCTTGGAATATTGTCGGTAGGGAGTTCTGTGTTGCGGTTAAGGAGTTCTTCAGCTCGGGAAAGCTCCTCAAACAGATCAACCACACTACCATCACCCTTATTCCTAAGTCTTCTCACTGCTCAACGGTGGGCGACTACAGACCTATTTCGTGTTGCAACATCTTGTACAAGGTCATCACCAAGATTATTGATTCACGGTTGGTGCCAGTTTTGGACTATCTCATTGATCCAGACCAGGGGGCTTTTGTCCAGGGCAGAAGTATGTCTGACAACATACACCTTGCTCAAGAGCTTTTGAGGGGTTACAACCACAAGAGGGTCTCAAGTAGATGCATGCTCAAAGTTGATCTCCGAAAGGCCTTCGACTCGGTAAATTGAGAATTTCTCACGGCTATTATGATTGGTTTGAATTTCCCGGAAACACTGGTGGCTTTGATTATGGAGTGCGTCTACATGACTTCTTATTCGATTTCTATAAACGGGAGCTTACACGGGCATTTTAAGGGCCGCAAGGGGCTATGACATGGGGACCCTCTCTCCCCTACCTTGTTTGTCATTGCCTGGAATATCTGCGAGGATGATCAACAAGAACACTCAGACGCCGGTTTTCCACTACCACCCCAAGTGCAAAAGCTTAAGGATCACCCACCTTGCTTTCGCCGATGATTTGCTTCTTATGTTAAAAGAGGACATTACTTCCGTCTGCATTCTCATGGAATGCCTTCGAGACTTCCAGAAATGCTCGGGTCTCGGTTCTAATGCCCTCAAGTACAGCTTGTACACGACTGGTATTACGGAACACGACCTTGATGATATTAAGCAGATTACTAGCTTCGACACTGGCACTATGCCGTTCCGCTACCTCGACATTCCCCTAGCCGCGGAGAGGATGAGGTTGGTTCACTATGACCCCTTTATGAACAAAATTTCTGGGTACACTGATTCATGGATGAGCGCTACTTTATCTTATGCGGGCAGGCTTGAGCTCATCAAGTCTGTCCTCCAAGGTGTGGAATGCTTCTGGTTATCTATGCTGCCAGTGCCTGTGGCGGTTTGTAAGAAAGTTTACGGGCTTTGTAGGACTTTTCTGTGGCATTCCAATCACCCTCTTGTAGCCTAGAAGGAGTGCACCAGGCCGAAATCCGATGGTGGCCTCGGAATCAGGGATATCAAGGCCTGGAACCTTGCTTTGCTTGCTAAATGCCTTTAGAATATCCATCAAAAGAAGGACACGCTCTGGATTAAATGAATCAATCACAAGTATCTTAACAACAACAACAACATTTGGACGTGGGTTGCAAAGAACGATGACTCACCTTTGATCAAGCGGCTTCTCATTATTCGGGACATCATTCTTGACCGTGAAGGGTCCCATGATCGGGCGGCTACTACAATGGCGGCATTGTATAGTTGCAATCACAATCCTTATGATTACTTCAGGACACATGGGCAGCCGGTGATATGGGCGAAAGACGTTTGGAGTTCCTGTATCACTCCAAAGCAGTCTTTCATACTTTGGCTTTGTGCGAGGAAGAGATTATGTACGAAGGATAGGGTCACTTATATGGACATTGATAGAAGGTGCTCCCTTTGCGGCCATTCTGATGAGTCAATAGCACACCTATTCTTCAACTGCACGGTTAGTAGTTATCTTTGGTCAAGGTTCAAGACATGGCTTGACATCCGGAGGGCTATGACCACCATTGATAGTGCTTTGAAATATATTAAGAAAGAGGGGCATAGTACAGGTTGGCAAGCTAAAGCTAAGCTGGTTGGGCTGACCACCACCGTCTACCACATTTGGACTGAGAGGAACAAGATTATTTTTGAAGGGTCAAAACTTGATAGAGATACTATTCTTTTTAGGATCAAGATTAGCGTCTACAAAATTTTGTTCTCGTTATACCTCATTTTTTCTAAGATAGATTTGTAGCTCTAGCCACAAACTAGCACAATGGACAATCTGTTTGGACCTGAGGCCTACACGGGTCTCCTTTTGCAAATCTCTAGACTACCCAACTTGTGGGATCAGCTGGAGTCTCCCGACCTCCCGAAATGTGGGATTGGCGGGAGTCTTTTCTGCTATGTACCTCATGACTTCCCGACCTGTGGGAAAGCATGAGAAAGTAAGTTGTCTGAAAGGTAGGTACTATGGCTATTACTCTTAGCGATATAACGTGATGAGGATGAGTCTTTACCCATGTCCGAATAGGTACTCTTCCCATTGACCGTGGGTTTGTCCCGTTTGGGTTTACCATGGCAAGGGTTTAAGGAGGCCCACGGCTGCAACTTTATGCTCTATATAAGGGAATTGTCATAGTTTAGGACTATTTTGCGGGTTGCATTTCTCTTTTGCATAGCTTGGGCACTCACGACTACCCGACTTGTGGGCTAGCTTGAGCTTTTGTTATTGACGTACTTATATCTTGTGTTGATCAGCCCAGTAGGGACTCACTAGATTTACATCGTCATTATGCCTGTGGGTTCACCCACAAAACATGTACATTTGATGATTATTAATACACATTTACCTTTTCATCAAAAAAAATAATACCGGTGCTCCCCAAGGTGATGTACTAGGCCTGATGAAGCCTTTTTCCAACAAGTCTCTCAACTGCTCCTTTAACTCCTTCAGTTCTTCAGGTGCCATTCTATAAGGAGGAATAGATATGGGTCGGGTATCTGGTAGCACATCTATACTGAACTCTATCTACCGTTCTGGAGGAAGACCTGGAAGGTCATCTGGGTACACACCTGGGAATTCATTAACTATCGGAACTGACTGAAGAGCCGGTGCCTCCGATTCCATATCATGTACTCGAACCAAATGGTAAATATACCCTTTTCTAACCATCTTCCTTGCCTTGAGGTATGAAATAAACTTACCCTTCGGCGATGTTGTATTCCCTTTCCACTCTATAATTGGTTCGCTTGAAAACTTAAATCGAACTATCTTTTCTCTACAATCGACGTTAGCATAACAAGAAGCCAACCTATTCATACCCATAATAACATCAAACTCAGTCATGTCTAACTCTATCAAATCTGCTAAGGTACTATGACTATATATTATCACCGAACAATTTCTATATACTAGCTTAGCTATGGCATAATCTCCTAGTGGTATAGCTACCTAAAATGGTTCTATCAACTCAAGTTCTATTACAATTCTATTAGCAACAAAGGGAGATATATATGATAAGGTGGAACCTGGATCTATCAATGTATATACGTCTCGGAAAAAGATCGATAATATACATGTAACCATATTTGGTGACGCCTCCTAATCCTGCCTACTAACCAAAGCATATATGCGGTTCGAGGGACCGCTAGAACTGGAAACTCCACCACGACCTCTACCACGGCCTGCTGGCATATAAATACTCTGCCCTGTGGGGCGCATAGCTATAGAAGAAGGTGAACCAGCAACCGACCCAGTAGGCTGAGCCATACCACCTGTACCGCTTCTATAAGGACATTCTCTCACGCCGCAAAAAAAAAACAAGCACTTGTAGTAAAACGGCATTCCCCAAGAAGGGACCTACGACACCGAGAACACCGAGGCAAAGGTGGCCTCGACTGACTAGAACCCCTGTTCATCTGTGAACCTAAAGCCCTGGAGCTCTGACAAGCTCCTGAATACCTTGTGCGGTCAAATCTCCTACCCGTGGACTGTGGGGGTGTACTCTGTGCTGGCTGGGAAGAATATCTAACATGCTGCTGAGGCTGCCCGCCTCGAGACTTACCAGAATATCCAGCCGATATAGCCTTTTTTTTCTGGCCTCTGTCGTGATCCCTATCTGGCTGACGTCCCCTGTGTCGGTCCTCTATCCACTATGCATATGCCTGTATCCGAGCAATATCTATACCTGGATGAAGAGCCACTGCCATATAACCATCAGTGAAATAGAGATCTAGTCCCATCACATAACGTTGCACTCTATCTGTACTAAGCTCCTCCGTAGGTGGTGGTGTAGCAGAGCTCGCCGACTGGAGTACAATCTCAGGCGTAGACTAGGCACGGGCCCAAGTAACTCTTCGGACCTGACTAGTATTGCCTGCTACTGATTTGCCCTTCTGGGCCGCTGTCGCTTTATTTGCAGGCATAGCTGGAACCACAATAATTCGTCAGAGGGGGATTATCCTAATAAGATAGCTTATCGCACGATCTTAGAGTAAGAAGAAAAAATGACATCCTAAATGTCCGACAGCCTCTTACGTATAAGTATGGTGCACAACATACTCATACACAAGACTCTACTAGACACGGTCTGTAGACATTCCGAGGACGAACTGCTCTGATACAACTCTTTGTCACGACCCAACCCGATGGGTCGCGACTGAGTGCCCTAACTGGACACTCATATAAGAACCTGTCAAATATAATCAAACTCATACTAAGGAAAATATAGAAATCTGTAATAAACCTGTCTCCTGAGGAGTCACAGCTAATCAAACATATCAAGATAGGCAAGTCGACAAGGCCGCAACTGTACATAGGGATATCCAAAATGTATCACAAGCGTACAGCTGACCAAAACACACATACAATCTACACAAGTACAAAACACATCTACCACCCACACCTGTCTACAGACCTCTAAGAGTATTATAGTGAAACATGATGGGACAGGGCCCCGCCGTACCCCTGAATATACATAAGTCTATAACAAAAGTGCATGCCAAAATGACAGCTCGGATCAATGGAGCTCTCCAAATAGCTGAACATGAATCCTAGACTGGAGGATCACCAAACTGAATATATGTACCTGCGGGCATGAAACGCAGTCCCTCCGAGGAAAGGGGGTCAGTACGAACAAATGTACCAAGTATGTAAAACATAAAGTACAATAAAGAAGATCATAACTGGCCAAAAGATAACAGGAGACTAGTATTATAACCAAAATACCAATACAACTGTGCCATATAAAAATGAGAGTCAATTGTGCCTTATAAAAATGAGAGTCATATCAAAATCATGGATGCCTGTCTATAGAATCATCATATATATATACATATAACGTGTCCCGACCCTCTAGTGAGGGACTCGGTGGAATCATCATAATCATGGATACCTGTCCATATAACATACCCGACCCATTTTGGGACTCGGTGAGCTCATCATCATCATGGATGCCTGTCCATGGAATCATCATATATATATACATATAACGTGTCTCGGCCCTCTAGTGAGGGACTCGGTGAACAATACAAGGCTATGCACGAACATGACCCGGCCCGAGACTCGGTGAAATGATATAATCACATCAAGAACGAATAGATTATCATGAGTAACCATATGCAAATTAAATCATCATTTGACTCCTAATGGAATAAATAGAACAAACTATCACTTGTAAAATCAAAGACAACTATCATATCAAGTGTCACTAGGAAGTAGGATTCAATGGAATTATGTACGTCTGTCGTACACTCACTTTATATAAATCATGCCAAAAAGAAGAAAGGATAGTTTCACATACCTCTTGTCGTCTATACCAACTCAATAATTAAAATACGTCTCATCTAGCACTTCAACCTATAATAATGGTAACATGTGCGTCAACTCTATGATTACTAATGTAAGTTATATACCAAATGATGACTCTCTTTTCATATAAAAATTTGGACAGCATTTCCCCTACTTATACATACATCCACCACTTATAAACAAGGCCAACAATACCAATAACAAGACACAACTCAAGGATATACCAAAACAGTCCCATATATCTTATATACACTACCATTATACATTCTTTCTCCTTACATTCATGGAATACAACCAAAACAACAACCAATATGACTAATACAACTATTTCTCATGTTAATCCAACCCCTTAATCATATTAAAACAACCACTAAGATCGGTCCATACTCCAACAACAACGAGAGTTCAAGTCTTATAGTTTGCACCATAACACCTTAATTCCTTTAGGACATATATCCACAATTACAACAATGTATATGAATGTTCATAGTTTATAATTCCAGCATTATAACTTAACAAGAACAGTCCCTAATACATCACAACAATGCCCAATAATCTCGTGAAAGTCACGGCCCGCAACATAATACCATAACTCTTCATAATTCCTTAAAATCTAATTCATATTTCAACACTTTCATATAAACAACTACAACTTTAACATGCAATTAGTGACAATGATAACAACAACAATAATCAAACCGAATATATACAAAACAGCCCCAATATCGGTAACAACACTTCCAATCGGCGCAACTATAACACCAATACAATCACATGCATTTCTTACTTCCAATTTCTCTTAATATGAGTTCATCTCTTAATTACAACATCATTTAACTCCAAATACTCAAATAAGAAGAAGAAATCTTACCTTCAATTAGCTAAAAACACTCCCTACTTCTCGGCACCACTGCTCCTATTTGGCACCATTTCTTCAACTTCCAATGACATGCATGCCTTCCTTATGAGCTTAAATCCATCTTACTTGCATGTTTTTATTCCAAATATCTTATCTCCATGACTTATAATTTCTGGGGCAGAATTTGGCCCAACATTACCGAAACAACACTGGTTGGGAAGTTTAACAAGGCTTGAAACTTAGTAGAGAATTTAATCTAGGAAAGGGAGTTATTTTAGTCTTCTCTTGGCTTATGAAAGATGGTGGAGAATCGAAAATTCTGTGGGAGGGAGGAGAGAAGGGATAGGTGAAGATGTAATTTTAATTAAAGTGTAGAGAATAAGTGGACATGGGTATAAGTGAGCATGGGCTGAATTTTTTAATGAGTGTGTGCATGCCCACGGTTTTTGAGGCACAAGTCTCTATAATTTGTCCACTTTTGATCGTCCCATCCTCTAATATTAATCCCACAATTAATTAATCTCCCACATAGTCAATCTTATATAAAATCTGAAAATTCCATGTCCAAATTTTATTATACACGGCACTTTAGTCTGTTGTATCCAAAATTTATTCTGGGACTACATCCTTTTGGTATACTAATTTCCGTATTAGGATATGTAATTATACTTTATTTTCAATACTCGAATCCTTCTTTCTTAGTTACGTTCTCAATTTATTACCTTGAAATTACAAGGTGTAACAGGGTGCCTAACCCCTTCCCTCTGGATTAATAAAGAACTCTTGCCCAGAATCTCACACAATTTTACAGACCATTTAAATGGAGTTAATGTTGAGTTGACTTAGTTAACATTTAGGTGTCCTAATTCACCCAAACTAATTAGGTAGAGACTCTGCGAACCCTTTAGCACCATTTTAGCATTTAAGCAACCTTTTAACATTTTTACCCTTTTTAGCACTTTTTGCACTTTTTGCATTTTATTATTATTTTCTAACAGCAGTAGCAGGATTTGCTGAATAATGTCGCGGTCGAAATAGGGCGTAACAGCATGGCGACTCCACTGGATATATGTCACGACCCGACCGGGCGCGGTAGTGCCCTACACAGGCACCCTTTCGTATACATCGAGAGAATAGCGGTGAACATACACAACTCATAAAAATACTTAGACATTTAATATCAATAGGCTAGCCGATAAGGCCACATTCCGTAAAATATACATAATCCAAAAATAAAACAGTACATCTTTTTTTTCTTTACAACCCAATCCACAAGACATGACTACAGACCTCTAAGAATAACAACTGTGACGGGACAGGGCCCCGTCATACCCCTGAATGTACAACAACCGACAATACCGGGGATCTGAACCAAAGATAAGACTCCGGAGTAATGGAGCTTCTCAACAGCTGAGCAGTGATCCTAAGAGTGAAGATCAACAACCTGTATACTCTACCTGCGGCATGAACGCAGCCCCCCGAAGGAGGTCAATACAACATGTACCAAGTATGTGAAACTGAAAGTACTGTAATGAAATCATAAAGTCTAAAAATAAAGCTGGAGACATGTATGATAACTCAAATAACGACAATCGTGCCTTACTAACAATGAGAGTAAACAAGAGTATACTTTACTGCATAAAAATAGGAGGCTCATGATCAAAGTAGGGTCACCCGCCCGTAGTATCAATAAGCAATCCTACTCCTGGGACTATTTCACCCGCACAGGCCGTATGGACCCGCATGAGGTAACTTCCTCACATAGACTGTATCCGCCCGCATAGGTCGTGTGGACCCGCATGAGGTAATTTCCTCGCATAGGACTGGTCCGCCCCGCATAGGACTATTTCACCCGCATAAGCCCTACATACTCGCATGAGGTATTCCTCGCATCATGGGTAGCAAATCCACGAAATATGCAAATGCCACAAACCCGGGGAATGACCCCGTAACGAACAACATATCACTAGCACAACCGGATATCATACATAACATAAGTACTACCAGCTTATCATACATAACATAAGCACCTACCGGCTTATCACAATTATCATAAGCAAGTTAAGAAATCCCCTAACTTCTTATTAGCTTTGTTCATATACACTCTCATTTTAGTTTACTCAAGGCACTAACATGTCATTATAAAATCCGGGAATTTAACCCAAAGTACTACGTACTTCTATTCTTTTAAAATGACTCTTTTCATATAAAACTTCCAAGATACTAATAACCGTAATATTAAGTCATATCTACTTTTTAAGACAAGTCACAATACCTTTTAGAAATACATTTATAGGCTTCTAAATCAAGTGACTTCTTCCTTTAAAACCTTAAGCAATTGATGCCTTCAAATCAATTTGTCTTTCTTCATTCAAGTCATTTATCATTATTTACATTACTAGATTAAACCACTCTTTCATCTTTCCATAAAGCTATTATAACTAATTTCCCATAAAGCCGTTATACTAACTTTATGCTTTAGACACTTACATTCTTTTATAACCAAGAGACTTATACTTTCGAAATCAAGTATCATATACTTTTAAAATACTTCAAGTCTCTTAACTTTAGTAATCAAGTTTCTTAACTTTAGAATAGCTCAAGGAATCTATACTTTCCAAATCAAGTATTCTATACCTTTTCAAGTCAAGAAATCTTTGTTTACCTTATTAGAATAAACCATTCTTTTTACTTTCCATAAAGTTATTAACCAACTTTATGCTTTTGAAACCAAGGCATTTCTATCCTTTAAAAACAAGTGAGTTAATTCTCTAACTCAACCAACTTGGACATCCTTAAAACAAGTCAAGGATATCAAATGAAACTAAATTCACTTAAATCTCGTACGTCTATCGTACTATACATTTACAACTACTCATGCTCAAGAGATAAGAAAGTTCCACATACCTCTTCGGTTCAATCCACTTGCTAAGTCCAATATGACGTACGTAGTATGTCAACCTATAACGACCATAATACGTCTATTAACTTCTAACTTCAAACGTAGAATATTCTAAGTGCAAAGTCACTAAATTCTACGGAAAATCGGACAGCACTTCCTTTGTTTCTACATACTTTTCCACCTTTTTCAAGGCCCAAATTCAATAACCAAACATGCCACACTTAAGGCTCAACAATGTAGTTAACAATAGGGGATTACACACCTAATAGGACGTGTAAAATTCCGCCCCACAATTGATATCAAACTAGTCCAAAAGATAATGTCATTTTCGGCAATTTGAGGGACAACAACACAAAGTCTTTTCCAATTCCTTTTCAATCCAAGTTGTTTAGTATAACATGTTATCAAGTCGCAATCGATTACAACTACTACAATCTTCAAGTAGATAACATGCGACGATTCTAATTACCGACCAAATTGTATTTCAATTTCGAATGGCTCATAATGTCATTTTGGATTTTAGGCTTCCACTATCCATATAACTTATCAATCTTCAATACATAAGCTTCATGCTAGTTAAAAAGTAAGGCTACAACAATATGTAATCTTATAACACTTAAGAGAACAAGATTGTTACCTTGACGAGCCTTAATCCAACTTCAAGATCCGAAGTCGCTCCCTAGCAACTTAGAGCCTCTCCTTGACACTCCAATCCGCCATTTGAAGCCCTTAGAAGATCACAACCAACTTTCCTTTAATTTCCAAACCAAACCTATGAAAGCTACATAGGTTTTCACCTTGCGACTAATACAAAAAACGACACTTAACCGGGATCTTTCTATTGAGATACCCTTACAATACCCTTAGGAACCTTGGTTTAAAGTGTGGAGATTATTCAACAACAATTGAAATTTTTCTCCTTGAAACCCTAGCCAATGTCGAGAGCTCTCTTAAGTCAAGAACAAGTTTCTTGAAAAAATTGCTAAGTGTGGGAACTAGTCTTGCTACTAGTATGCTTAAATAACATAATTGAGGGTCAAGATTAGCACATATGGGTGGCTTGGATGCATTCTACTTAAAAGATCAAGCCAAGTGGCTCTTGACTAAGTCAACAATATCAAGCTCTAAGCCTAGCAAGACTTGGTCATCTTAACCTTGGCCAAATGACCATTTAATACATGTCCATTTCATCCAAGACCAACTAAGGGGGGTGACACATGTCACCCTCCCGTTCGTCGCAATATTTCGTTTTCCGACATTTCCATAATTCCGATAAATTTTTACTAGTCTCAAATCTTAACATTTTTGAGTTCTTACGTACGTTCTTAAAAACATGTCATGGAATTATGGGGTGTAACAATATAATCAGGTTCATGACCATAACAAACATAGGTTTATTATTGCTTGGCTTTATTTGTTTTTATTTATTTTAAATGCCTTAAAATTGCTTGCTTTCATTTTGTATGCCTAACTTCTTTAATTGCTACTTTCTTTTACTGCTTTCCTTAAACTGACATTCCGTTCATATTTCCTTCCTTACGAAAAATTCACACTATCATACACTACACGCGAGGTGTGCTTTGCGCATCTGCAAATTCCTTTCAAATACCCAAATTTAAGAGAGTTGCATCTTGCGTGAAGAATCCGGAACATCCGGTGGCCGCGTAGCCTTCTCACTCGAGTATTCCGCTCGGAAATCTTGCGTCTAGTAAAGCCAAATCTTAGCAAACTTAAGATAGAGCTATACCACCATTTTTATATTAAGGCATGCATGCATTTACCTTAGGTGGATCGGTCCTTGGTATCGACACCACAATTAGGAAAACACCAAATTTGTCGACGAGTTTCTCAACCCAACGACCAATCAGCATACTATGTGTAGCGTGGCAATGATAGACGAATTCTAGCCTAAACATGACGTGCTGAAATTGGAAAAAACACGTATTCATTTTGTCATCGTTTTCAATAAAAGCATTATAGTTTGACGGCTTGAACCTATCTATCATAATCTCGCATATCTGACGTTTAGGCCTACCTCTGGCAAAAAGAGGCCCCATACATGTTAGAAAATTTGGCATACAACTTCTGGTGCTGGAGTACCCTAAGTACCGCCCTCAAATGGTCTGCATGTTAATCTTCTGAACGTGAATAAATCAGAATATCATCAATGAATACAATAACGAATATATCTAGGAATGACTTGAATACTCGGTTCATCAAATCCATAAATACGGTTGGAGCATTGGTCAGCCCAAAAGACATCACTCTAAATTCATAAACCCGTATCGGGTCCTGAATGCTTTCTTCGGAATATCTGCCTCCTTTACCCGCACCAGATGATAACCTGACCGCAAGTCTATCTTCGAAAAACACTTAGCACCATGCAACTGGTCAAATAAATCATCAATTCAGGGGAGGGGATATTTGTTCCTTATTGTTACCTTATTCAGCTGTCTATAGTCAATACACATCCGCAACGATCAGTCTTTCTATCCTCACAAATAATACCGGTGCTCCCCAAGGTGATGTACTAGGCCTGATGAAGCCTTTTTCTAACAAGTCTCTCAGCTGCTCCTTTAACTCCTTCATTTCTTCAGGTGCCATTCTATAAGAAGGAATAGATATGGGTCGGGTATCTAGTAGCACATCTATACTGAACTCTATCTCCCGTTCTGGAGGAAGACCTGGAAGGTCATCTGGGAACACACCTGGGAATTTATTAACTATCGGAACTGACTGAAGAGCTGGTGCCTCCGCTTCCATATCATGTACTCAAACCAAATGGTAAATATACCCTTTTCTAACTATCTTTCTTGCCTTGAGGTATGAAATAAACTTACCCCTCGGCGATGCTATATTCCCTTTCCACTCTATAATTGGTTCGCTTGGAAACTGAAATCGAACCATCTTTTCTGTACAATCGACGTTAGCATAACAAGAAGACAACCTATCCATACCCATAATAATATCAAATTCAGTCATGTCTAACTCTACCAAATCTGCTATGGTACGACGACTATATATAATCACCGAACAATTTCTATATACTCGCTTAGCTATGACAGAATATCCTACCAGTATAGCTACCTCAAATGGTTCTATCAACTCAAGTTCTATTCCAATTCTACTAGCAACAAAGGAAGATATATATGATAAGGTGGAACCTGGATCTATTAATGCATATACGTCTCGGAAAAAGATCGATAATATACATGTAACCACATTTGGTGACGCCTCCTGATCCTGCCTACTAGCCAAAACATATATATGGTTCGAGGGACCGCTAGAACTGGAAACTCCACCACGACCTCTACCACGGCCTGCTGGCATATGAATACCCTTTCCTGTGGGGCGCATAGCTATAGAAGAAGGTGAACCAGCAACCGATAGTAGGCTGAGCCATACCACCTGTACCGCTTCTATAAGGACATTCTCTCAGGTCGCAAAAAAAATAAGCACTTGTAGTAAAACGGCATTCCCCAAGATGGGACCTACGACACCGAGAACACCGAGGCAAAGGTGGCCTCTACTGACTAGAACCCCTGTTCATCTGTGAACCTAAAGCCCTGGAGCACTAACCAGCTCCGGAATACCCTATGCGGTCAAATCTCCTACCAGTGGATTGTGGGGGTGCACTCTGTGCTGGCTGGGAAGAATATTGTTACACCCCGAAATTTCAGGATATGTTTATAAGGTAGTACGTAAGAACTCACAAGTGTTAAGATTTGAGACTTGAAAAATTTATCGGAATTATGGATTTGTCGGAAAACGAATTATTGTGACGAATGGGAGGGCGACATGTGTCACCCCCCCTTATAATGTCTTGGACGAAAATTACATGGGCAAAAGGGTCACTTGACCATTGTTTAGATGACCAAGTCTTGCAAGTAGAGAGCTTGACAATGTTGACTTAGTCAATGGGACCAAAGTCTTGATATTTAAAAGAGTTTCATCCTAACCACACATATGTGCAAATATTGACCCTCCATTGAACTATATAGTAGTACTAGTAGCAAGACTTGTCATAACACTTAGAAATTTTTTTAGAGAATTGGAGCTTAGGCATTAGGAGCTCTCGGCTTTGAGCTCATTTGAACAAGAAATTTTTTTGTTTGTTGTCCAATAATCTTCCCACTTTAAACCAAGGTTCTTGAGTATATTGTAAGCATATCTCAATAGAAAAATCCCGGAAAAAGAGAGTTTTCGTATTAGTCGCAAAGTGAAAACCTAGTGGCTTTCTAGGTTTTGGATTGGAAGTTGAAGGAAAGTTGTTGGTATGGTTCTAAGGGTCTCAAGGAGCGGATTGAAGTGTCTTGAAGAGGCTCTAGATTGCTAAGGAGCGACTTCGGATTTGAAGATTTGGATTAAGATTCGTTGAGGTATAATCTTGTCTTTTAAGGTGTTACAAGACTATTTATTTATTTTGTTGTTGTTAGCTTTACATGTTGATAGCATGAAGTTGGTATGTTGAAGTTTATAAGTATTATGGATTGCTTGTAGCTTAATCCGGAATGTTGTGCAAGCCACTTGAAAGTTAGATTACAATTTTAGTCGTTATGTTGAATCGTCGCATGTTGACCTACTTGAGGATTGTAGTAGTTGTAATCAAAGGCGACTTGATATCATGTTATGCTACCAATTTGGATTGAAATGGAAATTTGATAAGAATTGGTATGGTTGAACTCAAGGTGGCCGAATTTGGACTTTTAGTTTGTTATTCATTTGTATTGGACTACTTTCTAAATTGTGAGCCAATTGGGGCTGTTTAGTTATTCATTGTATTGGACTACCTTCTATATTGTTGTGAGCCAATTGGGGCTGTTTGGTTATTGTATTCGACCTTGAAAAAGGTGGCAAGTGAGTAGAAACAAAGGAGGTGCTGTCCGATTTTCCGTAGAATTTAGTGACTTAGCACCTAGGATATTCTATGTTTGAAGTAAGAGGTTAATGGACGTATGGTGACCATTATAGGTTGAAGTACTAAGTATAGCGTATCCTACTTGAAGAATGGAATAGCTCAAGGTTGAAGTACTTTGGAGCATTTTGCTATTTGTCGACAATCGTCGCGAGGTATGTGAACCTCTTCTTTCTTTGGCATGATCCTACGTATGAAATATCCATGTGATAACATTTTAAGATTCCTTCTACTCTTAAAAGTTAAGAAGTATCCACATTGTTGACTCTAAATTAAGTATGTTAAATTGTCCTAAGTCCTTACCAAGCCTTATGGGAGATATTG
Source organism: Przewalskia tangutica (assembly GCA_029844215.1). Classification (NCBI taxonomy): domain Eukaryota; kingdom Viridiplantae; phylum Streptophyta; class Magnoliopsida; order Solanales; family Solanaceae; genus Przewalskia; species Przewalskia tangutica. The sequence goes on along the minus strand of CM056729.1, from coordinate 25,730,526 downwards.
GTAAGAATGGTTAGGAAATTATGAGATTTGATTTCAAGCTATGTATCTTGATTTATTTAAAGTAAGTATGTAAGTTGATTTTTATGTTTGAAAATGACTTGAATTTATATGTGAAAAGGGATTGGTTTTAAAAGTGTAGATGACATGATTTTACAAGTATAAGTAAATGGACTTTAAAGAATGTATGTTATGAAGTTTTAAGACTATGAACTTTGATTTTCTTTAAAGGATTATGAAACTTTATTTTTCAAGTTATGGGACTTGATTTCTAAAGTATAAGCGACATGATTTGAAAGAGTGTATGCTACGAGGTGTTAAGGCTATAAGCCTTGATTTTATAAGTGGAAATGACTTAATTTTACAAAGTATGGCTTCTTAATTTATTTCAAAGGTTAAGAAGATGGCTTCCAAAAGAGTATGTGATTTGAGCTTTAAAAAGAAAGAAGTTCTATGATTCTTTTTAAGTATGTATGTATGTAGTATTTTGGATCTAGTTTCCTAATGTTGTAAGAATAAAAGTGTCTTAAGTTCTCTAAAATGAAAGGTTGTTATAATAGCTTTATGGGAAGTTGTTATGACGACTTAAGAAGAAGTGAAAAGATGGTTTGAAAATGTTATGTAAGGAAAATCACACCGAGCCTACAAATAGGCGGATTACGTTATGAAATACACAGGAGCCTACAAATAGGCGGATTATGTTATGAGATACACCGAGCCTACACATAGGCGGATTACGCCATATTACCAGAGCCTTCACATAGGCGGGTTACGTCATCTTACCGAGCCCCGGCGGGCGGATTATGTTATATGATTCCACAAGACACCGAGCCCACGGCGGGCGGATTATGTTATATGATTCCACGATGCACCGAGCCCCACAGCGGGCGGATTATGTTATATGATTCCACAAGACACCGAGCCGCGGCGGGCGGATTATGTTATATGATTCCACGATGATCGAGCCGCGGCGGGCGGATTATGTCACATGATTCATCAAGCACCGTGTCCATAAATGGGCGGATTATGTTATGTAAGATATGTAAGTTATGTGAAAAAGCTGGATTAAACTCTTAAGTAAGTATGTAAGAATATGTTGTTAAATCTTATCGAAAGAAGGAAAGGCAGTTAATATATGATTGATTTCGGGAGTTAAAATGACATTCTTTTATACGAGATATGATTTGGTTATTGCATTTTATTTCTGTTCCATACTAAATTTTTGTTATCGACCCCGCCAGCTGCGTTCATGCCGCGAGTTTTAGGTACCAGGTTGGTGATCCTTGCTCTTAGGATCTCTGTTGATTTTGGAAAGAAGCCCTTTCACTCCGGAGGCTTGTCTTTTAGTACGATTTCCACGATGTGGTAGACTTATGTACATTCAGGGTATGGCGGGCCTGTCCCTTGCGATTGTAATTCTTAAGTGCTGTAGTCACATGTTGTGGGTCGGTTTGTAAAAAGAAAGGGATGCTTCTTTGTTGTTATGTTTATGTATATGTGTCGGGAAGGTAGCCTTATCGGCTAACACGTGGTTTAATTTCTCGTTATTTTATTTTATAAGTTTCATGTATGTTCCATTGCTATTTCTCGATGTATACGAGCAGGGTGCCTGGGTAGGGCACGATCGCGAGCTTTGGTCGGGTCGTGACAAAAGTGGTATCAGAGCAGTTAGTCCTCGGAAAGTGTCTACAGACCGTGTCTAGTAGAGTCTTGATTATCGGTGTGTTGTGCACCACATCTATAATCAGGAGGCTGCAAGACATTTAGGATTGGTTTCCATTCTTCTCACTCTGAGATCGTGCGATAGAGCTGTGTTGTTAGGGTCGTCTCTCTAACGAGTTATGTTGATTGCGACTACGAGAAAGCGTGATGACCGGGAAAGACTATGTGGATTTCGTATCGGGTTGGTAATGATTGTAGTATAGTTGGTATTGTGACATACATCTATACGGAGTTATGTATGAAGTCAGACGCGTGTTGCCTAGAATGATGTTAGATTTCCAGGAATTGGTAAAGACTAACTAGATACCGGGAAGGTATGGAATAGTTAATAAATTCTCGCCAAGATCTTATGTTTTATTTGAGATAATTGGGAAAGGATGAGGTATGCGATAGGGTAGTGAACCGCCAGAAGCCATGTTAAGGAACTAACGGAATGTCATGTTAATAGATTAAGGCTGCGTAGTAGGCTTAAGAGAATTGCGGATGAGGTCCGGTATAGAGTAAGTAATGGTTGTTGTGATCGAGACAACATGGTTTTGGTTTTATGAGAAGTTTTTGTACCCGTTCTTGGGATGGTAAGGTAGGCTTGGAGCATGAAAATTTGCGAGCCTAAGAATATTGATTCTTTGAGACCTTAGGTATATAAGGCTTTCTCTGCGATAAGATTTTAAGTCGGACGAGGATAAGAGTTAAGTGCGGCGTGAGTGGTTGAGGACTGTTACGGGTCTCCCATGGCTGAAATGGAGTGGGATCAGTTGGTAGTAGTTCGCCACGTGGCAGTCACGAGGTGCAAGTCCCAAGTCTAGTTAATTGTTTCTGGGTTCGTGGGCGCGTTCACGGAACCAGTCGTGGCAGGAAATGGTCGTATATTGTCTTATAGAGTGACTCCAAAGATTAGAGGCCAGAATTGGTATGGAAGTTATGTATGTATGCTAGAAAGAGTAGGAAATGCGAAAAGATAACCTCTTTTGGGCTTATGATGGACGGATATGCGTGTGCGAGTATTAGGGCCATGTGTGGCATTGTTGGTATGTCGGGGTGGTGAAAGGAAACTATGTCGCTAATTATAAGTTTGACTCCGAAAGAACATTCGAGGACGAATGTTTCTAAGGGGGGAAGAATGTTACACCCCGAAATTTCAGGATATGTTTATAAGGTAGTACGTAAGAACTCACAAGTGTTAAGATTTGAGACTTGAAAAATTTATCGGAATTATGGATTTGTCGGAAAACGAATTATTGTGACGAATGGGAGGGCGACATGTGTCACCCCCCCCCCCCTTATAATGTCTTGGACGAAAATTACATGGGCAAAAGGGTCACTTGACCATTGTTTAGATGAGCAAGTCTTGCAAGTAGAGAGCTTGACAATGTTGACTTAGTCAATGGGACCAAAGTCTTGATATTTAAAAGAGTTTCATCCTAACCACACATATGTGCAAATATTGACCCTCCATTGAACTATATAGTAGTACTAGTAGCAAGACTTGTCATAACACTTAGAAATTTTTTTAGAGAATTGGAGCTTAGGCATTAGGAGCTCTCGGCTTTGAGCTCATTTGAACAAGAATTTTTTTTTGTTTGTTGTCCAATAATCTTCCCACTTTAAACCAAGGTTCTTGAGTATATTGTAAGCATATCTCAATAGAAAAATCCCGGAAAAAGAGAGTTTTCGTATTAGTCGCAAAGTGAAAACCTAGTGGCTTTCTAGGTTTTGGATTGGAAGTTGAAGGAAAGTTGTTGGTATGGTTCTAAGGGTCTCGGAGGCGGATTGAAGTGTCTTGAAGAGGCTCTAGATTGCTAAGGAGCGACTTCGGATTTGAAGATTTGGATTAAGATTCGTTGAGGTATAATCTTTTCTTTTAAGGTGTTACAAGACTATTTATTTATTTTGTTGTTGTTGTTAGCTTTACATGTTGATAGCATGAAGTTGGTATGTTGAAGTTTATAAGTATTATGGATTGCTTGTAGCTTAATCCGGAATGTTGTGCAAGCGATTGAAAGTTAGATTACAATTTTAGTCGTTATGTTGAATCGTCGCATGTTGACTACTTGAGGATTGTAGTAGTTGTAATCAAAGCGACTTGATATCATGTTATGCTACCAATTTGGATTGAAATGGAAATTTGATAAGAATTGGTATGGTTGAACTCAAGGTGGCGAATTTGGACTTTTAGTTTGTTATTCATTTGTATTGGACTACTTTCTAAATTGTGAGCCAATTGGAAATTTAGTTATTCATTGTATTGGACTACCTTCTATATTGTTGTGAGCCAATTGGGGCTGTTTGGTTATTGTATTCGACCTTGAAAAGGTGGCAAGTGAGTAGAAACAAAGGAGGTCTTTGTCCGATTTTCCGTAGAATTTAGTGACTTAGCACCTAGGATATTCTATGTTTGAAGTAAGAGGTTAATGGACGTATGGTGACCATTATAGGTTGAAGTACTAAGTATAGCGTATCCTACTTGAAGAATGGAATAGCTCAAGGTTGAAGTACTTTGGAGCATTTTGCTACTTGTCGACAATCGTCGCGAGGTATGTGAACCTCTTCTTTCTTTGGCATGATCCTACGTATGAAATATCCATGTGATAACATTTTAAGATTCCTTCTACTCTTAAAAGTTAAGAAGTATCCACATTGTTGACTCTAAATTAAGTATGTTAAATTGTCCTAAGTCCTTACCAAGCCTTATGGGAGATATTGGTAAGAATGGTTAGGAATTATGAGATTTGATTTCAAGCTATGTATCTTGATTTATTTAAAGTAAGTATGTAAGTTGATTTTTATGTTTGAAAATGACTTGAATTTATATGTGAAAAGGGGATTGGTTTTAAAAGTGTAGATGACATGATTTTACAAGTATAAGTAAATGGACTTTAAAGAATGTATGTTATGAAGTTTTAAGACTATGAACTTTGATTTTCTTTAAAGGATTATGAAACTTTATTTTTCAAGTTATGGGACTTGATTTCTAAAGTATAAGCGACATGATTTGAAAGAGTGTATGCTACGAGGTGTTAAGGCTATAAGCCTTGATTTTATAAGTGGAAATGACTTAATTTTACAAAGTATGGCTTCTTAATTTATTTCAAAGGTTAAGAAGATGGCTTCCAAAAGAGTATGTGATTTGAGCTTTAAAAAGAAAGGAGTTCTATGATTCTTTTTAAGTATGTATGTATGTAGTATTTTTGGATCTAGTTTCCTAATGTTGTAAGAATAAAAGTGTCTTAAGTTCTCTAAAATGAAAGGTTGTTATAATAGCTTTATGGGAAGTTGTTATGACGACTTAAGAAGAAGTGAAAAGATGGTTTGAAAATGTTATGTAAGGAAAATCACACCGAGCCTACAAATAGGCGGATTACGTTATGAAATACAGAGCCTACAAATAGGCGGATTACGTTATGAGATACACCGAGCCTACACATAGGCGGATTACGCCATATTACCCGAGCCTTCACATAGGCGGGTTACGTCATCTTACACCGAGCCCCATGGCGGGCGGATTATGTTATATGATTCCACGATGCAAGGCGAGCGGGCGGCGGATTATGTTATATGATTCCACGATGCAAGGCCCCACAGGCGGGCGGATTATGTTATATGATTCCACAAGACACCGAGCCCGGCGGGCGGATTATGTTATATGATTCCACGATGCAGGCCGCGGCGGGCGGATTATGTCACATGATTCATCGAGACACCGTGTCCGCAAATGGGCGGATTATGTTATGTAAGATATGTAAGTTATGTGAAAAAGGCTGGATTAAACTCTTAAGTAAGTATGTAAGAATATGTTGTTAAATCTTATCGAAAGAAGGAAAGGAACGGTTAATATATGATTGATTTCAGGAGTTAAAATGACATTCTTTTATACAGATATGATTTGGTTATTGCATTTTATTTACATTTCCATACTGGTACTGTTGTTATGACCCCTTCGGGGGGTTGCGTTCATGCCCGCAGGTTTTAGGTACCCAGGTTGGTGATCCTTGCTCTTAGGATCTCTGTTCAGTTTTTGGAAAGAAGCCCCTTTCACTCTGGAGGCTTGTCTTTTGGTACGATTTCCCTGATGTGGTAGACTTATGTACATTCAGGGGTATGGCGGGGCCCTGTCCCGCCGCAGTTGTAATTCTTAGAGGTCTGTAGGTACATGTTGTGGGTCGGTTTGTAAAAAAGAAAGGGATGCTTCTGTTGTTATGTTTATGTATATGTGTCGGAAGGTAGCCTTATCGGCTAACACGTGGTTTAATTTCTCGTTATTTTATTTTATAAGTTTCATGTATGTTCATTGCTATTTCTCGATGTATGCACGAGCAGGTGCGGGTAGGACACCAGTCGCGGGCCCGGGGTCGGGTCGTGACAAATATCTAACATGCTGCTGAGGCTGCCCGCCTCGAGACTTACCAGAATATCCAGCCGATCTAGCCTACTTATTCTGGCCACTGTCGTGATCCCTATCTGGTTGACCTCTCCTGTTTCGGTCCTATACCCCCTGTGCATATGCCTGTATCCGAGCAATATCCATACCTGGCTGAAGAGCCACTGCAATATATAACCATCAGTGAAATAGAGATCTAGTCATCACATAAAATTGCACTCTATCTGCACTAAGCTCCTCTGAAGGTAGCGGTGTAGCAGAGCTCGCCGACTGGAGTACAATCTCAGGTGTAGACTAGGATCGCCTGCTACTGATTTGCCCTTCTGGGCCGCTGTCGCTTTCTTTGGAGGCATAGCTGGAAACACAATAATTCGTCAGAGGGGGATTATCCTAATAAGATAGCTCTATCGCACGATCTTAGAGTAAGAAGAAAAGATGACATCCTAAATGTCCGACAGCCTCCTTCGTATAATTATGGTGCACAACATACCCATACACAAGACTCTACTAGACACGATCTGTAGACATTCCGAAGATGAACTGCTCTGATACAACTCTTTGTCACGACCCAACCCGATGAGTCGCGACTGAGTGCCCTAACTGGACACTCGTATAAGAACCTGTCACATATAATCAGACTCATACTAAGGGAAATATAGAAATCTGTAATAAAACTGTCTCCTGAGGAGTCACAGCTAATCAAACATATCAAGATAGGCAAGCCGACAAGGCCGCCACTGTACATAGGGATATCCAAAACGCATCACAAGCGTACAGCTGACCAAAACACACATACAATCCACACAAGTCCAAAACACATATACCACCCACACCTGTCTACAGACCTCTAAGAGTATTATAGTGAAACATGACGGGACAGGGCCCCGCCGTACCTCTGAATATACATAAGTCTATAACAAAAGGGTCTGTACCAAAATGACTTGACTCCGGATCAATAGAGCTCTCCAAATAGCTGAACATGAATCCTAGACTGGAGGATAAAAAACTGAATATATTTACCTGCGGTCATGAAACGCATCCCCCGAGGAAAGGGGGTCAGTACGAACAAATGTACCAAGTATGTAAAACATAAAGTACAATAAAGAAGATCATAACTGACCAAAAGATAACAAGAGACAAATATGATAACCAAAATACCAATACAATTGTGTCATATAAAAATGAGAGTCAATTGTGACTTATAAAAATGAGAGGCATATCAAAATCATGGATGCATGTCCATAGAATCATCATATATATATATATACATATAACGTGTCTCGACCCTTTAGTGAGGGACTCAGTGGAATCATCATAATCATGGATACCTGTCCATATAACATACCCGACCCATTCTGGGACTCGGTGAGCTCATCATCATCATGGATGCCTATCCATGGAATCATCATATATATATACATATAACGTGTCCTGACCCTCTAGTAAGGGACTCGGTGAACAATGCAAGGTTGTGCACGAACATGACCCGGCCCGGGACTCGGTGAAATGATATAATCACATCAAGCACGAATAGATTATCATGAGTAACCATATGCAAATTAAATCATCATTTGACTCCTAATGGAATAAATAGATTAAACTATCACTTGTAAAATCAAAGACAACTATCATATCAAGTGTCACTAGGAATTAGGATTCAATGGAATTATGTACGTCCGTCGTACACTCACTTTATATAAATCATGGCAAAAAGAAGAAAGGATAGTTTCACATACCTCTTGTCGTCTATACCAACTCAATAATTAAAATACGTCTCGTCTAGCACTTCAACCTATAATAATGGTAACATGTCCGTCAACTCTATGATTACTAGTATAAGTTATATACCAAATGATGACTCTCTTTTCATATAAAAATTTGGACAACATTTCCCTTACTTATACACACATCCACCACTTATAAACAAGGCCAATAATACCAATAACAAGACACAACTCAAGGATATACCAAAACAGTCCCATATATCCGATATACACTACCATTATACATTCTTTCTCCTTACATTCATGCAATACAACCAAAACAGCAACCAAGGTGACCAATACACATATTTCTCATGTTAATCCATCCCCTTAATCATATTAAAACAGTCACTAAGATCGGTACATGCTCCAACTATAACGAGAGTTCAAGTCTTATAGTTTGCAACATAATACCTTAATTCCTTTAGGACACATATCCACAATTACAACAATGTATATGAATCTTCATAGTTTATAATTCCAGCTTTATAACTTAACAAGAACAGTCCCTAATACATCACAACAATTCCCAACAATCTCGTGAAAGTCACGGCCCGCAACATAATACCATAGCTCTTCATAATTCCTTAAAATTCAATTCATATTTCAACACTTTCATATAAACAACTATAACTTTAAATATCAAGATTTCCTTCAATTTTAACATGCAATTAGTGACAATGATAACAACAACAACAATCAAACCCAATGTATATAAAATAGCCCCAAAATCGGTAACAACACTTCCAATCGGCGCAACTATAACACCAATGCAATCACATGCATTTCTTACTTCCAATTTCTCTTAATATGAGTTTATCCCTTAACTACAACATCATTTAACTCCAAATACTCAAATAAGAAGAAGAAATCTTACCTTCAATTAGCTAAAGCAGTCCTACTTTTGGCACCTGCTCTATTGGCACCATTTCTTGACTTCGATGACACGTACCTTCCTTATGAGCTTAAATCCATCTTACTTGCATGTTTTTATTCCAAATATCTTATCTCCAAGACTTACAATTTCTGGGGCAGAATTAGACCCAGCATTACCGAAACAACACTGGTTGGGGAGTTTAACCAGGCTTGAAACTTAGTAGAGAACTTAATCTAGGAAAGAGAGTTATTTTAGTCTTCTCTTGGCTTATGAGAGATGGTGGAGAATCGAAAATTTTGTGGGAGGAGAGAAGGGTAGGTGAAGATGTAATTTTAATTAAAGTGTAGAGAATAAGTGGACATGGGTATAAGTGAGCATGGACTGAATTTTTTAATGAGTGTGTGCATGCCCACGGTTTTTGAGGCACAAGTCTCTATAATTTGTCCACTTTTTATCATCCCCTCCACTAATATTAATCCCACAGTTAATTAATCTCCCACATAGTCAATCTTATATAAAATCTAAAAATTCCATATCCAAATTTTATTATACACGGCACTTTAGTCCATACCACACTTGTTGTATCCAAAATTTATTCCGGAGTACATCCTTTTGGTATATTAATTTCCGTATTAGGATATGTAATTATACTTTATTTTCAATACTCGAATCTTACTTTCTTAGTTACGTTCTAAATTTATTACCTTGAAATTACGAGGTGTAACAGGGTGCCTAACCCCTTCTCTCTGGATTAATAAAGAACGCTTGTCCAGAATCTCACACAATTTTACAGACCATTTAAATGAAGTTAATGTTGAGTTGACTTAGTTAACATTTAGGTGTCCTAATTCACCCAAACTAATTAGCTGGCGACTCTGCGAACCCTTTAGCACCATTTTAGCATTTAAGCAACCTTTTAACATTTTTACCCTTTTTAGCACTTTTTGCATTTTATTATTATTTTCTAACAGCAGTAGCAGGATTTGCTAAATAATGTCGCGGTCGAAATAGGGTGTGACAGCATGGCGACTCCACTGGAGATAATCAGGTTCATGACCATAACAAACCTAGGTTTATTATGGCTTGGCTTTATTTGCTTTTATTTATTTTAAATGTCTTAAAATTGTTTGCTTTAATTTTGTATGCTTAACTGATTTAATTGCTACTTTCTTTTACTGCTTTCCTTAAATTGGCATTCCGCTCATATTTCCTCCCTTACGAAAAATCCACACCATCACACACTACACGCGAGGTGTGCTTTGCGCATCCGCAAATTCCTTTCAAATATCCAAATTTAAGAGTGTTGGCATCTTGCGTGAAGAATCCGGACCATCCGGTGGCCGCGTAGCCTTCTCACTCGAGTAGTGCGCTCGGAAACCTTGCGTCTAGTAAAGCCAAATCTTAGAAAACTTAAGATAGAGCTATACCACCCTTTTTATATTAAGGCATGCATGCATTTACCTTAGGTGGGGCGGTCCTTGGTATCGTCACCACAATTAGGAAAACACCAAATTTGTCGATGGGTTTCTCAACCCAACGACCAATCAGTATACTATGTGTAGCGTGGCAATGATAGACGAATTCTAGCCTAAACATGTCATGCTGAAATTGGAAAAAACACACATTCATTTTGTCGTCGTTTTCAACAAAAGCTTTACAGTTTGACGGCTTGAACCTATCTATCATAATCTCGCATATCTGGCCTTTAGGCCTACCTCTGGCATAAAGAGCCCCATACATGTTAGGACTCGCTTTTGATGTATTGTTTTGTGCAATATGCTTGCTATGTGCCTTTACAATAGTTATATGTCTTATACTAACATGGTTGCTGTATTGTGAAAGTCTTATTCTTTTCCTCCCCAACCTAAGGTCGATTCATATTTGACTAAGAGGTGGCAGAATGCACGTACTTTGCAAGATCAAAAACACAATCACACAGCAAGTGACTGAGTCATGGGCACTTCATCATTTGGGATGCAGACCACGGAGACGTTCTAAGATGGAACCCGTGGAAAGCAGACAAAGGTTGCAGATCCAAACAAGCCAAGCGTCCAAGAATTAAAGTCGCAAAGTCAATACAAATCGACCCCCCCCCCCCCCCAAAACTCACAAGTTTTCTTTGAGCGTTGGTTCTCCATATTAGCAGAAGCAAAAAGACAACAATAATCAAAGTTCAAGCCGAGAGGGCAACAACAAGTCCATGTCGTTCATAAGCGCACAACGCCCGGGCAACAACGTCAGGCGGTTCCCCAAACTAACGAGTTTTCTTTGAGCGCAGGTTCTTCATAATTAGCAGAGGCAAAAAATACAGCAACTATCAAAGTTCAAATTCCCCAAAAAAATCTGGCGCATCAGCTCGATTGCAGAGTCATACTGTAGCCATGCGGATCACAAACGTACAACGCAAAAACAAAGACATCATTACAACCAAATGTTGTTCGCAAACGAAAATGCATAAAAAATGACATCATTGCCACCCATGTGGTTCAAAAACGCACAACATTCAAATCAAAAGCATCATGGCAATCCATGCGGTTCACAAACACATTACGTCAGTGAAATTATAGCATCTCAACAGTTGCATCATTTAGTATGTCCGTGCGAGGACAACATCTCAGAATTCACAACATTCTACAGGGACGACATCTCTACTCGTAGAATTGTATTTTTCATATATTCATTATTTTGTTTTAACAATTATGTACTAATTATTCCTTCAGCTTAGCTTGTAGGAGCATTAATTCACAGGAGCAGGAGCATCAACACAATGACGCCTTCATCAGCATTGTCAACACAATGATGTTTTTATCAATATTATGTCTACGCAACAGTTTCATCATCAGTACGACTACGCAACGACGCTATCACCATCGTGTCAACCCAAATACGTCATCAGCATTGTCAGCACCGCGATGCCATCAATGTCATCAGCATCGGCAACTACGACGCCTCTAGCATATTACATCTGCAGAGAGATGACTAATGACTCACAAAATCACATTTCTCATATATTCATGCTTTATCATTTTTGTCTTAAACATTTATGCACTAATTTTTCTTAAGCTTAGCTTACATGAGCATTAATTCACAGGAGCAGGAGCATCAAAACAATGACGCATTCATCAGCATTGTCAATGATGTCTTCATCAACATCATGTCTGAAAAGGACGTCATGTTTGAAAACGACGCCATGTAAAAAATGACGTCAAGTCCGAAAATGACGCCTACTCCGAAAAACGACGCCATGTCTGAAAATGATGTCAAGTCCGAAAATGACGTCATGTCCGAAAATGACGCCATGTCTGAAAACGACGCTAAGTTCGAAAACGACGCCATGTCCGAAAACGATGTCATATCCGAAAATGACGCTATGTCCGAAAATTACGTCAAGTACGAAAACGATGTCAAGTCCAAAAACGACGACATGTCCGAAGATGACCCCATTGTCCAAAAATGATGCTATATCCGAAAACGACTCCATGACCTAAAATGATGTCATGTCCGAAAGTGACGCCACGTCCAAAGAAGACGTCATCAATATATCGATATCGCGATGGCGGCATATCGTGCGGGGCGATATCTCGGCGTCGACATCACATCAACACAGGGATGCCGTCAACAACAGCGTCAGCACGTTACACAGAGACGACATCTCTGCTCTCAGAACTGCATTTCTTATATATTCATGCATTACAATTTTGCCTTAATAGTTATGCACTAACTTTTTCTTAAGCTTTAGCATGCAGGAGAAGGAGCGCAACGTGAATTTTTCTCTTACAGCGAATCGAGACAATTTGTTGGGGGCCAGTCTTCCCAACAAAGGGTAGAAGCGGCCTCGAGCGTCGATCCACTCTCCAATAACCTAGTGTCATTATAATATGACACTGGAACAAATTTTAAATCTGTGTCAGCCCGCTTGTCAGTCGTTCCTTAATTTTCCAGCACCAACAATCCAGTGTCATCACAGTAGCCCAGTATCATCATAATTCGACACTGGGACAAGTTTTTGAATCGACATTTGCCCTTGCATTTTTTAATCATTGTTCTAATTCAGACGATCGAGACAAAATTGGCTATAAGTTAACGTCTTTGTCTAATACACAAATAAATAATAACTAGCCCAATTCCCATCCCTTAATTAAAGCATACTACCCACTTTTAAAAGACCCGAGGCGCAGTAGCCCGTCCAACCCACAAGTCTAAAATCCTTATTATCATCTCCCCTATCTAAACCTAAAAGACCAAAAATCACAAAAAAAAAACAAACAGCCCTAAATCCTAAGAACCTCAGCTGACACATATATCTTTCATCTCTAATCCACCACTGTACCAAGATTTTCGCCGGATAATCAGGTGTTCCTTTCCCCTATCAGTCCATAATACCCCCCGTCAAAGCCAGTACCAAGAATCCATTACAATAAAATCTTACCAAAAACGAATTCCAAACCTTACAAAAATCAGCACCAAAATCAATACCAAATCAGTACCTAAATCGCACGAAATCAGTCTAAAATCGTATCAAAATCTTACCAAACTTGGAACCCAAATCAATACTATATAAATCAAACGATTTATACATGCAGAATGCATCAATCAATATCGAAAATTAGCAGGGAAAAGGCATAAACCCACAACAACTTAGAATCTCTAGAAGATTTTTTTAACATAAGTTCTGTTTGCAAAGCAGAAACCTTGTTCCCTTTTATCGCATAAGCACAAATCTCCGAGTGGGTCGACGACTTGATACACTGCCTCGGTTCGCTGCCCGGAGAAGGTAAATCCCTTTTCCTCTCGAAATTTCATTTAATTGTGTGTTATGAATGTTTATTGTAAATTTAGTTGTTTTCAATTATGTTAATCTGTTTTTACGTGGTTGATATGATTCAGATGGATATTCTTATGTGTTTTATAATATGAATGATTAACTTGTCAGTTTGGATTAGTTAGGAAATACCTAAAGCATCTGGGAATTACGTGTTATGCCATAACTGTCTATGATCAGATATCAAAATAAAAGCTTGAAACTGAACCCCCCCCCCCCCCCCCGGTATACATTCTGAGGTTCAACTTAAATGAATTACTTGCTTGATTAACATGGCACTGCTAGTCTGTTTATCTCAAGTCAAAAACGCAATAAACATAGGGACCTATAAATCGTATATCCAGTATATCATACATATAGTTTTGTGTATGTATCGTCAAGCATATCACATAGTAATGGTTTGGAGTTTGTCCTATGCTTATTTTTGTATTTGTGTTGTCGTATGATTCATTGTATGCGCATAGTCTATCTACCCATTCTATTTTAAAATCTATCACTCTGTGTTGGGCCATTATAACTGAATCGTGTGCATCTCTGAATATGTGACCGCTTAGCTATTCATTTATTTATTTGTTCGGACATATACTAATATTTATCTTTTCTTATTTTTACATGAAATGCATTGGAGAAAACGAAGAGTCTCAATACGAGACTCATCGCGCCTCTTATAAAAAATGAAGATCCTTGCCTATGTTCATCTCCGCATCTTGCATATGAAATTTCAAACCGCAGGCGGAATGACATCGCCACTCCTTCGAGTCATCTTTATTAATTTTTTATTCTGCCCCATTTATTTGTTCTAAATTAATTGTCTAACATTACACTACTAGTAGTACACTTAGAATAGTTAAACTTTGAGTCGTCATTATAAAGTAGTTTAATGCCATAAATTTGCTTCCTCTTAAGTTAATTATTTTAGGCTTGCCGTATAGTGTTTAAGTTATGCTAAACCACTTAATAACCTCCACTCGCATAATAATTTATATAGTTAAGATATTGCTTGTCACTAAATGCCTAACCTATTTTCTCTTATTAATATTCATTTAGGAAAATCATTTTAGACACTTTACATGCTAGACCTATTTTAAAACATGCATTTTTATTTAACATAATAATAACCTAGGTTTGAATGGATAACCACAAGTTAGCGGATCTTAGAGGGTGTCTAACCTCTTTTCTCTGGATTAATAAAGAGCTCTTGCCCAGAATCTCACACAATTTTGCAGACTATTTAAATAGAGTTAATGTTGACTTGACTTAGTTAACATTTAGGTGTCCTAATTCACCCAAACTAATTAGGTGGCGACTTTGCGAACCCTTTAGCACCCTTTTAGCATTTAAGCAACCTTTTAGCATTTTTACCTTTTTAACACTTTTTTGCACTTTTTGCATTTTATTTTTATTTTCTAACAGCAGTAGCAGGATTTGCTGAATAATGTCACAGTCGAAATAAGGTGTGAAAATGGCGTCCTTGTGTTGTTATGATGTTGCAAATGTTGATGTGTCATCCTTGCATGGACGTGCTGCCACTGTGAATGCGGATATATCGTTCTTGCTGCAATTGCTCCTGTAAATTGAGGATCCTGTATGCTAAAGCTCAAGAAAAAGTTAGTGCATAACTGCTAAGATAGATGCATGAATATATAAGAAATGCGATCAGGTGGATATGAATATCATCCTGTGTGATGTGATGGTGATGTTGTTGACGGTGTCATGGTGTTGATGTGATGCTGTAATTGGTGAGATGTCATCACTGCACAGACTTGCTGGATGCTGTGAATGCTGAGATGTCATCACTACACGGACTTGCTGGATGTTGTGAATGTTGAGATGTCATCACTGCACGAACTTGTTGGATGCTGTGAATACTGATGTCATCTCTGCACGAACTTGCTGGATGCTGCGAATGCTAATGTCGTCTCTGCATGAACTTACTGGATGTTGTGAATGCTGATGTCGTCTCTGCATGAATTTGTTGAATGATGCGAATGCTGATGTCATCTCTGCATGGACTTGTTGGATGTTGCGAATATTGATGTCATTTATGCATGGATTTGTTGGATGCTGTCAATGATGTTGTTGTCTCTGCACGGACTTGCTGGATGTTGCGAATGCTGATGTCATCTCTGCATGGATTTGTTGCGAATGCTGATGTCGTCTCTGCACGGACTTACTAGATGTTGCGAATGAGGATGTCATCTCTGCACGGACTTGCTGGATGTTGTGTGTGCTGATGTCGTCTTTGCACGGACTTGCTGAATGCTGTGAATACTGTAAATGCTGATGTCGTCTCTGCACGGACTTGCTGGATGATGCGAATGCTAATGTTATCTCTGCACAGACTTGTTGGATACTATGAATGTGGATGTCATCTCTGCACGGAATTGGTAGACGTTGCGAATGCTGATATCGTCTCTGCACGAACTTGTTGAATGCTGCGAATGCGGATGTCTCTGTACGGACTTGCTAGAACCTGTGAATGCTGATATTGTCTCTGCACGGACTTATTGGATGTTGCGAATGCTGATGTCATCTCTGCATTGACTTGCTGGATGCTGTGAATGCTGATATCGTCTCTGCACGGACTTGCTGGATACTGCGAATGCTGATGTCGTTTCTGTACGGATTTGTTGGATGCTGTGAATGTTTCAATTGCTGAGATGATATCCCTGCACAGACATGATGTAACTACAATGATTTCTTTGACCTGGATGCGATGCATTTGTGAACCGTCTAGATTGCAATGATGCCCTTATTTTGAGTTGCAATGATGTCTTTACTCTGGTTGTTATGCGTTTGTGAACCGCCTAGATTGCAATGATATCTTTCCTCCGGATATTATGCGTTTGTGAACCGCATTGAGTTGCAATGATGTCTTTGCTCTGGATGTTACACATTTGTGTACCGCATAGATTGCCATGTGACTCTGTGACCGAGCTGATGCGTTGAACTTTATTGCAGAATTTGAACTTTAATTGTTGTTGTTCTTTTCTGCTTCTGATGCTCCTGCTAATATGAAGAACTGTGAAATGCAAAATTTGATTGTTGCTGTCTTTTCTGCTTCTGCTGCTTCTGAAGAACGACGGAATTTGAACTTTGATTGTTGTTGTCTTTTTCGTTTCTAATGCTTCTGATGCTTCTGCTACTATGAAGAACTGCGGAATGATGTCTCTTCTGTTTTCGCTGTGGAATTTGAACTTTCATTATTGCTGTCTTTTCTGCTTATGTTGCTTCTGCTGCAGAATTTGAACTTTGACTTTTGTTGTCTTTTCTGCTGCTTCTGTTACAGAATTTGAACTTTGATTGTTGCTGTATTTTCTGCTTCTGCTGCAAAATTTGAACTTTGATTGTTGATGTGTTTTCCGCTTATGCTGCTTCTGCAAATATGAAGAACTGTGAAATTTAGTCTTTGATTGTAGTTGTCTTTTCTGCTTTTGCTACTTCGAAGAACTGCAAAATCTTTGTCTTTATACGCTACTTTTTTTATACGCTAATATGAAGAACCTTCATTTGTGTTTTACGATTTTCTTTGTTTGTATTTTCTACGCTAATATGAAGAACCTTCATTGTTTATTTTACATACGCTAATATGAGCTTTTGTTGTGTTTTCTGATTCTGGTGTTGTATTTTCTGCTTCTGCTAATATGAAGAATCTGCGCTCAAAGAAAAATTATGAGTTTTAGGAGGGGGGGGCAATCGATTCGTATTTACTCTACAGCTTTGATCCTTTGATATTTACACGCCTGCCTTGTTTGGCTCTGCCACTCCTGTCTGGTTTCCTGCCTTGGCTAACTGTTAGTGAAAATATTTATCGCTTGTGTCTAAGTGTGTATTTTGCTAAAGGTTTTGTCGGATTGACTAAATGAACATCTTATCAAAATTGGCCTAGTTTTAACTTTTAAACATGCAAGGGCGTTTGGTCTAAACGGGTCTTGTGTGGGATTGTTTGTCTATCCTACCAAAAGTGTGTATTTTGTTATTTCCAAAACAAGGGGGAAGTTTCCTAATGGTGTGACCGAAGCTGATTTTGGCCGCCTACGTATCCCAACGAGGGAATCAGGTCATAACATAGTTCGTTACAAACAAGACTGGATAAAAATTAAAATTTCTAAAGGTGAGACCGAAGTCGATATGGCCTCCTACGTATCCCAACGAGGAAATCAGGTTATAACGTAGTTCGTTACAAACAAGGCTGGGTAAAATTAAAATTTCTAAAGGTGGGACCGAAGCCGATATGGCTGCCTACGTATCTCTGCCAAGGGAATCAGGTCAAACGTAGTTCAAATTAGCAAAAGGGATTGTGATTTTTTAAACGTGGGACCGAAGCCGAAATGACCACCTACGTATCCCACCAAGGGAATCAGGTCAAACATAGTTCAAATGACAAAAGAGATGTAAAACATTATTAAAACTTAAATATGAGTCTGGATTAATATTCTTTTTTTATCAAGATTCTAGGTGGACCAGGACAGGGGTGCAAGTCAAATTTTCAAGTCGCCTCCTTGCTCTGCATCACCAGATGGTTGGCTCTTCAATGTATTCGTCCGGAAGATTTTTGAGTCCTTCCACACAGTTTTTTGTATCGTCTTTTTTTTATTCCTGCGCAGTGCATGTTTTGATGAATGGTTGATTCGGGCGGAACAAGTTCTGGCCAGAGAGCATCTATTTTCTGCAAGACTAGCGGTCATCAGTTCTTTGGAAGTGGTAATAGCAGGGGTGATGAAGGCTGCAGACTCAACTCTTCCTTCCCTTTGGACCGACATGATGGTCCCTTCCAAATTATATCATTCGTCGATGTGCATGCCAACATTATCCTGATTCAGCAGGGGGTCATTGCATACATTGAGATGGGCTTCTTTTAGCTGAATGACTCATTCTTTGATCAGCTCCTCGATTTTGTCTTTGAGTGTATAACAATTTCCCGTGTCGTGTCCGATGGCTCCGGAGTGATATGCACAATGTTTAGTTTTATCGTTCCATCAGGAAGTAGGTCTGGGAATATTTCTTGGATTGGTTGGAGTATACCTGCAACTCTAAACCTCTCGTACAGCTGCGGCAAAGGTTCGGCTAGAGGAGTGTATGTTTTTATGGCTTTTCCTTATGGCTTGCGTTGACTTTGGTTATGACAGTCCTTTGGCTTTGTGAGTATGATGAATAAATGGGTGTTTGGGGTGCATTGTATATGGGTTGTGTACGATAATTAGGAAATGGAGTAGGTGGGTATTGGTAGTAATGTGCAGGATTTTGGATGTTTGGATAGATAGGCTAGAGTGGAGTATTTAGGCTCATGGATGGGTTGGTGAGATTCCGGAGCCTCTCAATTTCGGCCTGCATAGTTGTCATTTGTTGCGGCAGTTGGGCGAGGTATTTGTCAGCCAATTTCCATATGCTCACGCAAGTGTACGTATCGTTCACAAGTAATATAGTCTAAGAATAGAATAGATCCACAGGTTATCCGATTATCTAAGCTTTAGTTTATATTTGGTGAACGTTAATTTATTTGTATTTTTATCTAATAACTAAGACTAAGTAATTGCAGTAAATAGACTAATTATGATAATACTTTGGTTTAAATCAGTTATGATGGAAATAGGGCTTCTAATATCCTCGACTATCCACTCTTTTCAATCCTTAATGCAATAAGAATTACTTCTTCTTCTACGTTAAGATAGCGGTTAACTAGACTGTCTTATATTCCGGTTAGGATATATAATCGCTCAACCCCAGTGCAGAAACTTTATATATTTTTATGATAGGTTTTACCACATTGGAGGATTAAAACAATAACCTATAATGCTACACAAGTATCGGGGTACTTTCGTACGCGATTTTAACCTATGTCTATTCAATTACATCATATCCAAATATCTCCTCTCGGTTCTTGATTCGAAATCATATAGGTTATGATAATTAGTGATCAATTAACTATCACACATTCACAATAATATTGAATAAATCTTAATCAAGAGAAGAAGAAACCAAACTAATGCATTAATTCATGAAAGAGAGTTTCAAGCTATTCAATAGGAAAGCCCTAATAAAGTGTTTAGCTCCTAGCCATATACATACTAAGAACTAATACAAACCAATATAAACTGAAATAAAAACAAATGAAAGAAAAAAAACTTGAACCAAAATTGTCTCCAATCTTGTGTTTTAGCCTCTTTTCTTGCCTCCCCAAAGTATGAATTAGAATTATGTACAAGATCCCCCGTAATGAGCAGGGTTTTAGGGTTTTATACTTGAGAAAACATGCGCTTCAGACCCTTTTAACCCTCTGAAACTCGGCCCAAAAATCAGAAATCCCGCATCGGCACTGTGGTGCCGAAAGTACTGCAGCAAATCCGAATTTTCAGAGTATTAGCGCCGCGGCGCCTGAGGCGTTAAATTCTCGAATTGTTGGTTCTTCGTCTGATTTCTTCTATACTTCTCGGGACTTCTTAGACTTCATTTCTTGGCTTTTATTGTGCAATTTCATCTCAATTATGCTTATTTCATCTTCTTTTTGTCATTTCTCCATTTAAGACCGTTGTGACTCAAAAGAAAGAAAAACAAACCTAATACTATACTAAACACAAACGAAATGAGTAAAATATTAACTAAAAATGACTCAATAAGTGTATACAAAAGATGTCTAACAAATACCCCCAAACCTAACATTTACTCGCCCTAGAGTAAAGAACTAAACAAAAAATAAAAACGAAAACAAAATCAAATAAAACACTCAATAAAATGGATCAAATAGTTATAGCAATGCTCTTTCAAAATCATGGGTGAAAGATGGGATAATATGTTAGAACATACATAGCATGAATATTCAGCAATCTAGAATTTCCAGTTAGATATTTCGCAAATTCACTTAGTTCACAATCATAGGAAATACAAACACTAACCTATGCATGTCATTTCATTCCATCTTTTCCAAATGCTATAGACATGTTTACTTGTTATTCTCCACTAATGATAGACATACACATTAGAGATCATCAGGACTTTCAAGGGTTGTAATGTAGGCTTAGGCAGGGGTATGTAAAAGTAGGCATTTAGGCTCAAGTTACGTACCATAAATATTTTTCATTCAACTCCTTCTCCTTCTTTTTTGCTTTCTTTTTAATATCATACCTATTTTTCTCCCCTCTTTTCTTTTGAGAGAATGATATGTATTATAAATAACAGGCACCCCAAAACTTAGGCTTTTGCATATTCTTCATTGGGGTGCATCAAATTTTCATTCTCTTTTTATTGATTTTTCAACACTTCCCATCCCAATATTTTCAATTGTCACTTATGGCACAACAAATGAATCATAGGGTGTCAAAGAAATATATTATTTTAGGCTCAAAGGGGCTGACCAGTGATACAATTTATGTCAGGATAGGTAATGAATGATCAGAAGGGATAACAAAGAAATGTCTGAATCATCTCCCTAAACATGTACATCTTAACTATTTCGCCTCAAATAACAAGCAAACAGATTTCTAGACATTTTTCAACCTTTCTTTCCATAACTGACACACATAGGCTAAGCACAAATATCTCAAATAGTTAGATGTCATGAATTTTTGACATATCTAACTTAAGCACACAAATTTTTGATTCTAGTTCCATTACATTATCTCACTTAATCCATTATATATCTTAAGCAATTACAACATGTTTGATCCATTAAAAAACGTATGACTCAAAAACACATGGAACAACACAAAGACAAATAAAAAAGACTCAAAAACAGACACTCAAAACAAACTAAGAACCCCCCAAACTTAAACGACACGTTGTCCCTAATGTATGAAGACTAAATATAAGGGACAACTTACTGACACAACACATCGATCATAACGGAGGTCTGGGATGGATTCTGGAAATCACACATCTTTTGGGCTCTCTGAAGTTTCAGCCCGTGGCCCTGCATTTTGGCGCCACGACGCTGTGCTCGATTTTTGCACTTTTCCAACATTTTTTATCCTTTTCCACACAGGGTCAGTCCCTAGTCCACCTGCCATCAAAACATAAGACAAAACCCAAGACCGTGAGACTGTTCAAGATAAAATAAAATAACTAAAACAAAAATTGAAATAACATAATTAAAAACATTGGGTTGCCTCCCAAGTAGCGTTGTCTTTAACGTCTTTTAGCCGGACGTAATTAATCCTTACTAGTGCCCAGTGGATCCTTCTGCGAACTGCTTGCAATCCGCACAGTTATTGTTGCAGGTCTCACTTCTCTCCCACAACACTTTTTTTCAAACAAAGGTCTCATATCAAAGATTATCCCCCAATTACACAAGGCAGACTTGTCTTCTAGGCTCTCTATAATGTAGGGATCAGTGAAAATCCCTACATCTCTCAACTTTTGGGGGTGCCCTTCAGAGTATGGACTTTCTTTTTGAGGGTCAGCAATGACATTTGGTGTTGTATTTTCTGCAATAGGATGGTCTTCAGTGAACTCTTCTTTCTCTACACCAACTAGTTCTCCAAATTCTTCAACAGCTTGTTGTGGTTCAGGTTCCTCACTCTGCTTACTCCCCACAATTGTGTCGCTAGACAGATTTTCTTTACTCGAGGGCGAGTAAATGTATAGACATAATATGTAAAGTATGTCAGGCAATATCAAGTCTCAACACAAATCACTAACATACAATCAATTGATAATCACAGAAAATAACACATATGAAGACAAGCCCACATAACAGCTGACGGAACCAACGTAATTGTAATTTATCTCCACTTCATGCCCGAAGGTCTATCATGCTATCCACATCACTTCCTACCACTACATATGATTCTCTAATCAGAGTCTAACTAAAGTAAATCGTAACCTACCTCAATGCCGAGCGGGTTCCACGAACAATCAAACCAATGTCTTCCCCTTACGTAGAGCCTCTGAATGCTTAAAATCTAGAAGATATGCGAACTACGTTATAATACAAATCTAGGAATACCCATATTGCTATATTTATATTAACAATATACTTACCATTTCAATTGTATGACTAAACCCCTACACATATAAAAATATTAGCATAACTTCAGGAAATTCAAATAACATTCCTTTCTTTCAACTTTCTCGTATCTCCCGCTTGTAAAGGATATAACAATAAATTCGTAACTCTAAATCAGGTGTTTATTGTACCACATCGAAGGCAACACTAGGATATATTATTATACCGAATCCCATATGACAGTACTTAGTGTAGTTGGTGAAAATTTACGAAGGAAACAACCCTATGAAATCTGTGTCGCCCGATTTTTTGCAAAATAAGGCAGAAACTTTAAACAGTCATAACTTCCAAACCATAAGTCAGATTTATCTCCGTAAAGTCTCAAACTTACGGGAACTGAGAAATATACAACTTTTATTCAGCACCCACTTTTATATTCCTTATGGATTTGTACAGTTTTCACGCTTTGCATGCTGCTCGTCTGGATTTCTGTAAAATAAGGTAGAAACTTTAAACGGTAATAACTTTCAAACCATAAGTCGGATTTATCCCCGTAAGATCTCAAACTGACGGGAACAGAGTAATATACAACTTTCATTCAGCCCATACTTTTATATCCCTTACGTATTTGTACAGTTTTCACGTTTTACAGGTTGTTGTAATCATTATGTCATGATAAATCCCTCAAGTTTCTCTATTCAAGTGGATTGTGGAATTTCCGTGTAATGACCTCTTTGAAAATTTGATTTCATTCAATAATGCATTAGTGTAAGGATCATGAACAGATTAATTCAATCATATAACATAGAATCTAACCTGAACTTAATTGAGCGCTTTCTTCTTGTCTTCTAGTTACTAGGGTTTCTTTCTCTTCCTTTCTTTCTCCTCTAGTTGCTGCAACGTTTTTCCTCCTCTTTATGTTAATAGGGTTTATTTTCTTTTTCCCTTTGTTTTGCTGCTTTACTCGTCTGTCCCTCCTCCCCATTTTCTTTGTAAAAAAAACTGTGCCCTACACAAAAGGTAGTGGGCTTAGCCCACCAACTCACTTAATTAATTTCATGCCCCATTTCATATATTAAAAAATCATCTAATTAAACTACCCTATAGTCCCGTACCCCTTTATCATAGTTTTAAGTGCTAAACGACCAAACAGGTCGTTACGTTAGATACCAATCAAACAATCGCTCGTCCTCGAGCGACAAGGTAGGGGTGGAGGAAAGAGGTACCTGAACTGTCGAACAACTGAGGATATCTACTCCGCATATCCACTTCGGTCTCCCAAGTATCATACCCCATAACGTGACCACACAAGACCTATAGACTCGACTACTATCATGACATAATTTCACCTCAAAAGTATACATCAACTACAAGTTGCAGTGATTCTATGATTTCCTCTTATTTATCAACTCTAGCTCATCAATTAAATAATACTAGGAAATTACCTATCTCGGTACAACACATCGCCCTTCCATCAATCTTATCATGTTAGTCATCTGAATATTACACCTTACCAGTGCAAACCCCCATGATACTTCGTCATAACACTTAGTCAAGTTCCATAGACTCCTCTCTTCAGTCATATTTATCAATTACGCTCTAACCAAATGACGCATGACAACGCCGCCAGAATCCATACCTAACTCAAGTAATCTCGTTTCCTTCAAATTTAAATCCTTTTTCCTTTCTGAAGATGTACCTTAATACTTCCAATTCGAATCCAAATATGCCCTCATCTTAATTCTTCAATTTTTCATATTCCCTTCCCAATCACTTATACCATTAACAATCAGAAATTTCCCAAACCCACGCGAGGGGTGCATCAAAATATAATTACTCTTGTAGAATAGTTAAACCCCTCACGAAAAAAAATAGTCGAAAACCACAACCTTAAGCATCTGGAAGTTTTCCTTACACCACTCTAACCTTTAAAATAAATACCCTTCCAAGTCTATCGTATGACAAGTACAATCCTTCACGAGTCCTTTCCATCAAAAGTACCGACCAACCCTCGTGATTCCAACAAGTCAATTATTACCAATGTAATACCCTGATACATCACTGTCCTGATACATTATTTGTAAGACAATCCTTACTTATCATATACAATACCCACATATATCCTTCCTAAGATTAGGTGCAACAGTAGATAACCCCTAAAGTAATAAACTTTCACCCTTATTCATCCCTAGATCGGTTAGGCATATTTCATATACCTATTTTGAGTTATTTTCGATTAGTATTTTACCCATTTTTGTTGCGTCTAGTAAAGTTTTAGGGTTGTTTTTTTTTCTTTTGAGTCACAGCGGTTCAAAAAGGCAAATGGCAAAAAGGAGTGAAAATGGGCATAAAAGGAGGTCCCGAGGCAGAAAAAGATCGAAAATCGATGACTCGGAAAAACCACAGCAGCACCGCGGTGCCCAGAGGCATGACCGCGGTGCCAAAACAACAGAAACCCGCAGGACTTTCAGCACCGCGGTGCTGACCTGTAGAACCGCGGTGCCGGTACGGAATTTTTCAGTTCCGAGTTGGAATTGGTCAAGGGTAATAGGGTCCCTAGGGCATAAAATTGATACCTATTTAAAGCCCTAGGGATCAGTTTTTAGGAGGGGGAGTCCATTCTTGAACACAAGAACAACACAAGGTACTTGGAGCAACAATTGGAGACTTTAATCTTCGTAATTTTCTATCTTTAGTTTTTATTTCAGTTTTATATTGAATATTGTGTTAGTTCGTAGCATGTCTATGGCTAGGAACTAAACACTTAATTAGGGCTTTCTTTATGATTCACTTGAACCTTTATTCATAATTTGATGCAATAGTTTGATTACTCTTCAGTTGTTAAGATCTATTCAATAATTGATGTGAATGCTTGATAGTTAATTGATCACTAAATATCATAACATATATGATTTCGAATCAACAACCGAGAGGAGAGATTTGGATATGCTGTAGTTGAATAGACATAGGTTAAAATCGTGGACGACAGTACCCCGATACTTCTGTAGCTTTATAGGTTACTGTTCTTAATCCTCCTATGTGGTAAATCCTACCATAGAAATATAGAAGGGTTCTGCACTGGGGTTGAGTGATTATATATTCTAACCGAAATATAAGACAGTCTAGTTAACCGCTATCTTAACATAGAAGCAGAATCGTTCTAGAACGCATTAAGGATTGAATAAAGTGGATAGTTGATAATAATTCCTTCATAAGCTGAATACAACCTAATTAGTTTACTTATTTCTTGTAATCATTCCAGTAGTTAAATAAAAAACCCAATCAATATTCGTTCGCCAAATAGATAACACAAAATAGATGCTCGGTACTTAGAAACCAGTCTCTATGGACGATATTCGGTCTCACAGACTATATTACTTGAGACGATACGTACACTTACGTTTTGCGCGTGTGGAAATCCGCCAAACAAGTTTTTGGCACCGTTGCCGGAGACTGACGTATATCTAATATCGAACCATCTATTTTTATTTCTAATTTGGCTTTATTTTTATTTTTATTGTTAGAATCGTGTGTCGTGATCTGTTTGTTGATTATGATCTATTTCACGAATCTAGTGTATGCGAAGTAGGAGAGGAGCATACACTATTATCCCTCTGAACCCTGAGATTGAGAGACTTTGCAGAAAAAAACAGGAAAGATAAACGAACTGCTGAATTGTTAGCAATGGGAGATCAGCAGAACAATAATGGGATACCAGTAGAGGGGTTGAATAATGAGGTACCGGTTGCCCCGAGACAAGTCCCACCACCTGCGGAGATGAGTTTGGGGGACTATGTTCTTCCCACAGTCACGGGAGCACAGACTTGCATCAGGCTCCCATCTATAAGGGCTAACAATTTTGAGATCAAGCCAGCCATCCTGAGCATGATCCAAAACACAATACAGTTTGGGGGACTGCCATCTGAAGATCCCCACATGCACATTGCAAACTTCCTGGAGCTGTGTGCTACTTTCAAATACAATGGTGTCTCTGACGATGCCATCAGACTGAGGCTCTTCCCATTCTCACTGAGGGATAGAGCCAAAAGTTGGTTGAACTCACTGTCTGCCAACTACGTCACTACTTGGCAGGACCTGGCCCAAAAGTTTCTAGCAAAGTTCTTCCCTCTTTCCAAAGCAGCAAAGTTAAGAGGAGAGTTGAACAATTATTACCAGGTGGATGGTGAGTCGCTCTATGATGCATGAGAGCGATTTAAGGATCTGCAGAGGAAGTGCCCACATCATGGCATAGAGAAGTGGATGTTGGTCCACATCTTTTATAATGGGTTGAGTGGTACTACGCGTACCATCATTTATGCTGCAGCAGGGGGTGCCTTCATGAAAAAGAGTGCCAATGAGGCACATGATTTACTAGAGGATATGGCAGCCAACAACCATCAGGGAGCAGATGACAGGTCAGTGACCAGCAGGAAGGCCATGGGTATTCATGAATTAGATGCAATCACTGCCCTGAATGCACAGGTAGCCCTTCTGACAAAGCAACTGCAGCAGAACACCATGACTGTGAATGCAGTCCAGACGCCTGTAAATTGTGAGATTGTGGGGGCTCGCATTATTTCGACAGATGCACAGTAGTTGATCCCAACAATGTGCCAATAGAGCAGGTTCAGGCGGTTAGGACCTTTCAGATGCCTTACAACTCCAACACGTACAATCCAGGGTGGAGAAATCACCCTAACTTTTCGTGGAGGAACGACCAACCCCAGCAGCAGACATATCAAAGTGGTTACCAGAACCAGCAGGGACACAATCAGGCCACTTCATCCCAATAGTTTAGGCCACCTGCACAGTAGTAGGAAAAGCCTGATGAACTAAGAGTTGCACTGCTCACACTGAACAACTCACAGAATCAGTTCATGTCAGAAACCAGGTCCTCTCTTAGGAACTTGGAAACACAGGTTGGGCAGCTTACAAAGATGGTAACCAACATGCATGTTACACCCCGTATTTGCAAGATATGTTTTAAGAACGTACGTAAGAACTCATAAGTGTTAAAATTTAAGACTTGTAAGTATTTAACGAAATTTTGGAATTTGTCGTAAATCTTATTATTGTGACGAATGTGAAGGCGACATGTGTCACGCCCCGTTAGTATGCCTTGGTCGAATTGGGCATGTCCCTAATGGTCATTTGACCTTTGGTAGGATGAATTAGTCTTGCAAGTAGTAGCATGAGAATATTGACTAAGTCAAAGGTCCCACTAGACTTGATATTTAGCAAGAGATCATCCAAACCACCCATTTGTGTGTATCATGACCCTCCAATACACTTTATATCACTAGTAGTAGTATGACAAGTTCCATACTTAGCCAAAAATCACAAAAATTGGAAGAACCACAAGAGGAGCTCTCGGGTTTGGCTAAGCTCTCTTTGCAAAAAAAATTGTTTGTTGTCCAACAATTTCCCCACTTTAAACCAAGGTTCCTAAGTGTATTGTGAGTGTATCTCAATAGAAAAATCCCGGAAAAAGATAGTTTTCGGGTTAGTCGCAAAGTGAAAACCTAGTGACTTTTCTAGGTTTTGTTTGGAAGTTTGAAGGAAATTGGTTGGTGTTGTTCTAAGAGTCTCAAGTAGCGGATTGAAGTGTCTTGAAGAGACTCTAAGTTGCTAAGGAGCGATTTCGGATTGAAAGTTGGACTAAGAATCGTTGAGGTATAATCTTGTTCTTTGAAAGTGTTACAAGATTATTTATATTGTTGTTAGCTTTACTTGTTGCTAGCATGAATTATATGTGTGGAAGTTAATATGGATTATAGATTGATTGTAGCCTTGGAAATCCGAAATGTAATGTAAGCCATGTTAAGTTGGATTACAATTTTAGTCGTTATTAGAATCGTCGCATGTTTTTGACTTGGAGATTATAGTAGTTATAATCGTTTGCGACTTGATATCATGTTAGGCTAATAACTTGGATTGAAATGGAAATTGGATAAGAATTGGTGTTGTTGAACTCAAGGTGGCCGAATTTGTACTTGTAGTTTGTAGTAGTTGGTATTTATTTGTATTGGATTACCTTATAGATTGTGGTGAGCCAATTGGGGTTGTTTGGTTATTGTATTCGGCCTTGAAAAAGGTGGCAAAGTTAGTAGAAACAAAGGAGGTGCTGTCCGATTTTCCGTAGAAATTGGTGACTTAGCACTTAGAATAATTCTACGTATGAAGTGAGAGGTGAATGGACGTATTGTGACCATTATAGGTTGAAGTACTAAGTATAGCGTATCCTACTTGGAGAGTGGAATAGCTATCAAGATTAAAGTACTTTGGAGCATTTTGCTACGTGTCGATAATCGTCGCGAGGTATGTGAACCTCTTCCTTCCTTTGGCATGATTCTATGTATGGAATATACTTGTGGTATCATTTCATGTTTCCTTCTACTCTTAGAAGTTAAGAGGTAGTTGTGTGATTTACTCTATGTAGAACTTTTCCTATCTTTGAGCATGACTAGTTGCGTGTGTGATGCGGTATCGTCTGACACCTTGATATCCTTTACTAGTTTTATGAATAGCCAAGTCGGGTGGGTTAGGAGATTAACTCACTTTGAAAGTATAAAGGATGTCTTAAGTCTTATTAAGGTTAAGGGACTTGAAGAGTTTTAAAGTATGTAATACTTGTTCCGTTTTAAACGTATAAGTCCCTTGGATAGGAAATTGTATATGGCTAAGGTATAAAGTGAATAAAACGACTTTATGGGGAGTTGGTTATATTTACTTTATGGAAAGATAAATGACTTGTTTTATTGAAAAGGCAATTTGTTTTTAAGGCATCAATTGCCTAAGGTTTTATAATAAAAGGAGTCACTTGAGTTTTAAAGGTTAAGAGACTAATTGTATTTTTGAAAGTTAAGAGAATTGATTTGAAAGTATTTAATACTTGGTTTCAAAAAGTAGAAGTCTCTTGGAAATAAAAGGAATGAGTTGGTCTAAAACTATAAAGGGTTATAACGGCTTTATGGGAAGTTGGTTATAACGGCTTTATGGAAGGTTAAAAGAATGGTTTTCTTCAGTGATGTAAGCAAAGAAATTATTTGAAATAAGGGAGGGCAAACTATTTTTAAGGTACCGATTCTTTGAGGTTTTTAAGAAAGAAGTCACTTGTTTTTAGAAGCGGTAATTGTATTTCTAAAAATGTATTGTGACTTGTCTTGAAAGACGGATAGGACTTGATACTATAGTTGTTAGTATCCGGGAAGTTGTAATTGAAAAGAGTCTTTCTAAAGGAGTTGAGGCGCGT
Source organism: Przewalskia tangutica (assembly GCA_029844215.1). Lineage (NCBI taxonomy): Eukaryota > Viridiplantae > Streptophyta > Magnoliopsida > Solanales > Solanaceae > Przewalskia > Przewalskia tangutica. The sequence continues at coordinate 25,700,774 of CM056729.1, read as the reverse complement.
GAGTACGTTGGGTTAAATTCCCGGACTATATGACATTATCGACCGAGAATGGTAGGCGGTATACCTTGCAGGCGCACTATATGACATTATCGACCCAGAATGGGCGGGCGGTATACCTTTACGCGGACTATATGGCATTATCGACCGAGAACGGGCGAGCGGATACCTTCACGCGCACTATATGACATTATCGACCGAGAATGGGCGAGGCGATACCTTACGCGCACTATATGACATTATCGACCGAGAACGGGCGGGCAAGATACCTTTGCAGGCGGTATATGACATTATCGACCGAGAATGGCGGGCGATATACCTTTACGCGCACTATGACATTATCGACCGAGAATGGGCGGCGGTATACCTTTACGCGCACTATATGACATTATCGACCGAGAATGGCGGGCGATATACCCACGCGCACTATATGACATTATCGACCGAGAATGGGCGGGCGGTATACCTTTACGCGGACTATATGACATTATCGACCGAGATCGGGGCGGATACCTTTATGGGCGGACTATGTGACCTTGATCGCGTCTAGATCGGTAGGTAGTATAGGTGCCCCTCCTTAATGGGCCGGATTATAGGTTATGAAAGTTAGGTAAGTTTTTTGGTAATGAACTTAATGATTCTTTTTTTCTAATAATGTACGTAAGAAAGTGGCTATAGCTTTGATTGAGAATGGAAAAGATAATGATGAGAAATTAAGTTCATAAGTGGTAATGACACCAGGATCGGTATGTATTTTTATACTTGTCCCTGTCATTACATTTATCTGATTATGATCTATTTATTAGACGTTATTTCTGTTCCATATTAAATTTTTGTTATCGACCCCGCCGAAGCTGCGTTCATGCCGCGAGTTTTAGGTACCTGTGTTGGTGATCCTTGCTCTTAGGATCTCGGTTGATTTTGAGAAAGCTCCACTTGCTCGGAGGCTTATCTCTTGTACGATATTTCCACGAGGTAGTAGATTCATGTATATTCGTGGGTATGGCGGGGCCCCTGTCCATACGCTTGTTATGTTAAAAACTCTTAGAGGTGCTGTAGTCTCATATGGTGGGTCGGTTGTAAGAAAGGAGGCAACTGCTTCAGTTGTATATATTTATGTCCAGGAAGGTAGCCCTATCGGCTAACCTGTTGTTTTACATCTATTGTTTTATTGTTTTTTTGTTTCATGTATGTTCCGCTGATTTTCTCTGATGTTTACCTGTAAGGGTGCCCAGGTAGGGCACCAGTCGCGGGCCCGGGGTCGGGTCGTGACAAAAGTGGTATCAGAGCAGTTAGTCCTCGGAAAGTGTCTACAGACCGTGTCTAGTAGAGTCTTGATTATCGGTGTGTTGTGCACCACATCTATAATCAGGAGGCTGCAGGACATTTTAGGATTGGTTTCCATTCTTCCCTCTCAAAGATCGTGCAGTAGAGCTGTCTTATTAGGTTGAATCCTCTCTGACCTATTCTTATGAAACAGTTATGCCTCCTCGGAAGGCGACCAGGGCCCAGAAGGGCAAGGCAGCAGCAGGAGCTGCTAGAGGTACACAGAGGGTTACCAGGACTCGGGCACAGACTATGCCTGAGGTAGTAGGCGGGGCAGCGAGTTCAGCCACGCCGGCAGTATTAGAGGCCGAAGGCGGCGGTAGCTCGCAGGTTCCTGCACCGAGCCTCGATCCGCGGCCGAGCGAGTTTAGAGATTATGGAGAGCGGTCGGGCTATTGATCGACATAGTGGTAGGCGGCAAGCGGAGGCGGTAGCTAACCTAGCCAAGCGGTTTGCGGATCCGGATTTTCAGGTTGTCATCCGCCCGAGTTTTATGGTTCGAGTGCGAGGAGGATCCACAGGGAGTTCGTTCGGCTCTGACAAAGAAACTATGCGAGTTCTTAAGGCTTGGAGGCAGTGCATTATACTAGCCTCTTCTGGGTTCTGCGATATTGCGTTGAACGGTTTGAGTCATGGAGTCTTGGCGAGAGGGATGATGCTCTTCCACTGTTTGGGAGGAGTTCAGAGGCCTTTATGGATCACTTTTGCCTCCTGAGATGAGGAGGGCCCGCGTAGATAGATTTTTGACCTTGAGGCAGAATGGTAGGACTATCAGGGAGTATAGCCTGGAGTTTGACTCCTTGGCCAGGCATGCGCACACCATAGTGGCTAGCATGGCGGATAAAGTTCATCGTTATGTGATGGGGCTAGACCGTCATATGATTACTACATGCTTGGGGGTGGCTCTTCAGCCCGGTATGGACATTGCTAGGATGCAGCCTATGCGCGAGGATAGAGGATAGAGAGGAGGATCAATTTGACTCAGGCCACGGCAAGAGGCCAAGACATCGTGTCTCGGGGCGCTTTTAGAGCGGGCGATCTCAGGCAGACTAGGTCTACATTGCGGCCAGCGCAGTGCTCCTCCACGATTTTCCGGCGAGGTTTTCACGACCACGGGAATGCGAGGCGGTCAGTCTCTAGAGCTCAGAGTCTCGGGGAGATGGGGTTCCAGACGATCGAGGCCACCTTTGCCTCCACGCGCCCGATGTGGTAGGTTACATTCGGGTATGTCGCGCAGATGCGGTGCTTGTTTTCTTGTGGTCGTCTAGGCCATATGTTAGAAGAATGTCCTTATAGAGGGTCTGGTGGGACAACACACTCTTGGATCGATTGCGGGTTCTTCGCCTTCAATAGCTAGGCAGGATGTTCATGCACCGACAGGCCGTGGCAGAGGTCGTGGTGGGAGTCCCCAGCTTTAGCGGTCCTTTGAACCGCCTATATGGTTTCAGGTATGTTCTTGACCCTTTAGAAACTTGTATGCATGATAAAGTTGTGGTATGTTTAAGTTTTATGAACAGATTATATTGAGACTATGTATATGTTAGAAAGAGTTGGGAGTACGAAAAGATAATCCCTGTTTGAGCTTATGATGGACAGATATGTGTGTGCGAGGTATTAAGGCCATGTGTGGCATTGTTGGTATGTCGGGGGTGGTGAAAGGAAACTATGTTGTTAATTTTAAGTTTGACTCCGAAAGAACATTCGAGGACGAATGTTTCTAAGGGGGGAAGAATGTTACACCCCGTATTTGCAAGATATGTTTTAAGAACGTACGTAAGAACTCATAAGTGTTAAAATTTAAGACTTGTAAGTATTTAACGGAATTTTGGAATTTGTCGGAAAACGTATTATTGTGACGAATGGGAAGGCGACATGTGTCACCCCCCCTTAGTATGCCTTAGTCGAATTGGGCATGTCCCTAATGGTCATTTGACCTTTGGTAGGATGAATTAGTCTTGCAAGTAGTAGCATGAGAATATTGACTAAGTCAAAGGTCCCACTAGACTTGATATTTAGCAAGAGATCATCCAAACCACCCATTTGTGTGTATCATGACCCTCCAATACACTTTATATCACTAGTAGTAGTATGACAAGTTCCATACTTAGCCAAAAATCACAAAAATTGGAAGAACCACAAGAGGAGCTCTGGGTTTGGCTAAGCTCTCTTTGCAAAAAAATTTGTTTGTTGTCCAATAATTTCCCCACTTTAAACCAAGGTTCCTAAGTGTATTGTGAGTGTATCTCAATAGAAAAATCCCGGAAAAAGATAGTTTTCGGGTTAGTCGCAAAGTGAAAACCTAGTGACTTTTCAAGGTTTTGTTTGGAAGTTTGAAGGAAATTGGTTGGTGTTGTTCTAAGAGTCTCAAGTAGCGGATTGAAGTGTCTTGAAGAGACTCTAAGTTGCTAAGGAGCGATTTCGGATTGGAAGTTGGACTAAGAATCGTTGAGGTATAATCTTGTTCTTTGAAAGTGTTACAAGATTATTTATATTGTTGTTAGCTTTACTTGTTGCTAGCATGAAGTATATGTGTGGAAGTTAATATGGATTATAGATTGATTGTAGCCTTGGAAATCCGAAATGTAATGTAAGCCATGTTAAGTTGGATTACAATTTTAGTCGTTATTAGAATCGCCGCATGTTTTTGACTTGGAGATTATAGTAGTTATAATCGTTTGTGACTTGATATCATGTTAGGCTAATAACTTGGATTGAAATGGAAATTGGATAAGAATTGGTGTTGTTGAACTCAAGGTGGCCGAATGTGTACTTGTAGTTTGTAGTAGTTGGTATTTATTTGTATTGGATTACCTTATAGATTGTGGTGAGCCAATTGGGGTTGTTTGGTTATTGTATTCGGCCTTGAAAAAGGTGGCAAAGTTAGTAGAAACAAAGGAGGTGCTGTCCGATTTTCCGTAGAAATTGGTGACTTAGCACTTAGAATAATTCTACGTATGAAGTGAGAGGTTAATGGACGTATTGTGACCATTATAGGTTGAAGTACTAAGTATAGCGTATCCTACTTGGAGAGTGGAATAGCTATCAAGATTAAAGTACTTTGGAGCATTTTGCTAAGTGTCGATAATCGTCGCGAGGTATGTGAACCTCTTCCTTCCTTTGGCATGATTCTATGTATGGAATATACTTGTGGTATCATTTCATGTTTCCTTCTACTCTTAGAAGTTAAGAGGTAGTTGTGTGATTTACTCTATGTAGAACTTTTCCTATCTTTGAGCATGAGTAGTTGCACGTGTGATGCGGTATCGTCTGACACCTTGATATCCTTTACTAGTTTTATGAATAGCCAAGTCGGGTGGGTTAGGAGATTAACTCACTTCTTTGAAAGTATAAAGGATGTCTTAAGTCTTATTAAGGTTAAGGGACTTGAAGAGTTTTAAAGTATGTAATACTTGTTCCGTTTTAAACGTATAAGTCCCTTGGATAGGAAATTGTATATGGCTAAGGTATAAAGTGAATAAAACGACTTTATGGGAGTTGGTTATATTTACTTTATGGAAAGATAAATGACTTGTTTTATTGAAAAGGCAATTTGTTTTTAAGGCATCAATTGCCTAAGGTTTTATAATAAAAGGAGTCACTTGAGTTTTAAAGGTTAAGAGACTAATTGTATTTTTGAAAGTTAAGAGAATTGATTTGAAAGTATTTAATACTTGGTTTCAAAAAGTAGAAGTCTCTTGGAAATAAAAGGAATGAGTTGGTCTAAAACCATAAAGGGTTATAACGGCTTTATGGGAAGTTGGTTATAACGGCTTTATGGAAGGTTAAAAGAATGGTTTTCTTCAGTAATGTAAGCAAAGAAATGATTTGAAATAAGGGAGGGCAAAGCTTTTAAGGTACCGATTCTTTGAGGTTTTTAAGAAAGAAGTCACTTGTTTTTAGAAGCCGTAATTGTATTTCTAAAAATGTATTGTGACTTGTCTTGAAAGACGGATAGGACTTGATACTATAGTTGTTAGTATCCGGGAAGTTGTAATTGAAAAGAGTCTTTCTAAAGGAGTTGAGCGCGTAATACGTTGGGTTAAATTCCCGCATTATATGACATTATCGACCGAGAATGGGCGGCGGTATACCTTACGCGGACTATATGACATTATCGACCGAGAATGGGCAGGCGGTATACATTTACGAGACTATATGACATTATCGACCGAGAATGGGCAGGCGGATACCTTACGGCGGACTATATGACATTATCGACCGAGAATGGGCAGGCGGTATACCTGCACGCGGACTATATGACATTATCGACCGAGAATGGGCAGGCGATACCTTTACAGGCGGACTATATGACATTATCGACCGAGAATGGGCGGCAAGATACCTTAGGCGCACTATATGACATTATCGACCGAGAATGGGCGGGCGTTATACGCTGCACGCGCACTATATGACATTATCGACCGAGGAATGGTAGGCAAGATACCGCTGCACGCGGACTATATGACAATATCGACCGAGAATGGCGGGCAAAGATACCTTTCAGGCGGACTATGTGACATTATCGACCGAGTTGGGCGGGCGTTAGATACTTATGGGCGCACTATGTGACCTTGATCGCGTCTGGGTGGTCGGGTAGTATAGGTGCCCTCCTTAATGGGCGGATTATAGGTTATGAAAGTTAGGTAAGTTTTTGGTAATGAACTTAATGATTCTTTTTCTAATAATGCGTAAGAAAGTGGCTATAGCTTTGATTGAGAATGGAAAAGATAATGATGAGAAATTAAGTTCATAAGTGGTAATGACACGGCGGATCGGTATGTATTTTTATACTTGTCCTGTCATTACATTTATGCGATTATGATCTATTTATTGACGTTATTTCTGTTCCATATTAATTTTTGTTATGCGACTCCGCCGAAGTGCGTTCATGCCGCGAGTTTAGGTACCAGGTTGGTGATCCTTGCTCTTAGGATCTCGGTTGATTTTGAGAAAGCTCCACTTGCTCCGGAGGCTTATCTCTTGGTACGATATTTCCCTGAGGTAGTAGATTCATGTATATTCAGGGGTATGGCGGGGCCCTGTCCCGCCACAGTTGTTATGTTAAAAACTCTTAGAGGTCTGTAGTCTCATATGGTGGGTCAGTTTGTAAAGAAAGGAGGCAACTGCTTCAGTTGTATATATTTATGTCCAGGAAGGTAGCCCTATCGGCTAACCTGTTGTTTTACATCTATTGTTTTATTGTTTTTTTTGTGTTTCATGTATGTTCTGCTGATTTTTCTCTGATGTTTACCTGTAAGGGTGCCCAGGTAGGGCACCAGTCGCGGGCCCGGGGTCGGGTCGTGACAATGCCACAGGGCGCTCTCCCAATCAATACAGAGGTGAATCCTAGAGAACAATGTCAAGCAGTATTGTTGAGGAATGGAAAGCAGTTGGAGCACGTTGCTCCCCAGCCTGCAGTGGTAAGTGAGAATGAGGGTGAGAAGGTAGTTGAAGTAGTGAAAGAGGGGGTCACTGAGGACCTCCCTACAGTTGAAAAAGCTCCACCAGCACCTTTGAGGGAATATGTTGATAAAATCCCTTACCATCAGAGACTACAAAAGAAGGCAGTTGACAAGCAGTTCTCCAAGTTCTTTGAGGTGCTAAAAAAGCTACAGATAAATATTCCCTTCATTGAGGCGCTAGAGCAGATGCCCGCATACTTCAAGTTCATGAAGGAGATACTTGGGAAAAAGAAGAGGCTAGCGGATTATGAGACAGTGTCATTGACAGAGGAGTGTAGTGTCATCTTGCAAAAGAAACTGCCTCCTAAGCTTAAGGATCCAGGGAGCTTCACCTTTCCCTGCACTATTGGTAGGGTGACATGCAACAGGGTGCTGTGTGATCTAGGGGCTAGCATCAATCTAATTCCCCTATCTATCTTCAAGAGGTTGGGTTTGGGGGAAGCCAAACCGACCACAGTAAATCTGCAGCTAGCCCACCGAACTGTGGTGCATCCCAGAGGCATAATCGAAGATGTGTTGGTTAAGGTAGGAAAGTTTTTCTTCCCTGTAGACTTCCTTATTCTTGATATGGAAGAAGATGATGAGATACCAATCATCTTGGGGAGACCATTCCTTGCTACTGGGAGAGCCTTGATTGATGTGTAAAAAGGGGAGCTGAGACTCAGGGTTCAGGAGGAGGAGATAGTGTTCAAGGTGTTCAAATCCGTCATTGAGTCCCATGCCATTGACAAGTGTTTCGCAGCAAGCCGCTGCCCAGTGATTCGGCCGGTCAGGGCCAAAGCTAGGGAGACCATCCCTACAACATTAAACCCAGATGTCAGCAAGGTGGCAGGAACAAAAATTGATGAGATGAAAGCCCTAAAAAAGGTAAGTATTACTGAACCCCCTTTGGTGAAGAAGAAAAATAGAATGAGAAAGAGGAGGATGATTATGAAATGGATAGGTTGTGGGGTTAAATTACCCCAATAATTTTTTATAAGTAACCTGCGTTCGGCTAAAAAACGTTAAAGACAGCGCTACTTGGGAGGCAACCCAATGTTTAAATTCTGTAATTTATTTTAATTAGGACAGTCTCACTTTTGGTGTGTTTGTTATGTTGTGATGCCAGGTGAAGGACTCAGAGGATGAAGCATGAAGGAAAGGGCGAAAAGACACGAAATCGAGTCAGCACTGCGATATCGATCTGCAGCACCGCGGTGCCGAATCTTCAGGAAATCCTCAGTACTTTATGCACCGTGGTGCCACAGAGGCAGAATCGCGGTGCCAGTTCATGATCCCCGAAAATATGAAAAGGCCGAGAATCGCCAAATATCCTTCCACAGATACCGTCACAATGCAATATCTGCCGCCACCACCACCATTTTGAGTCGTTGTACGTCTGTAAGTCATCCTTGTTTCATCTTTGAGTCATACACATTTGGGACAATGTGTCAGTTACGTTTGGGGGGGGGGGGTACTTGTATTTTCTTATAATTTTGAGTCGTTGATTCGTGTCTTTTATGTGTCTATATGAGTCACAATATTTTTTTATCATGCATGTTGTAGTTGCTTGAAACGCCTAGTGAATTAAGTAGGATAATGTAATGGAATGATAAGCAAAAATCTGTGTGCTTAAGTTAAATATGCCAAAGATTCATGAAAATCTGATTAGTTAGAATATTGTGTGCTTAGCCTGTGTATGTCAATTGCGAAAAATTTCCTGCATGCTTGCTATTTGAGGCGAAATAATTAGGATGTACATGTTGGGTTGGGGGGGGGGATTCATGCATTTCTTTGTTAGCCCTTCTTACCTTTCATTACCTACCCTGACAATGAATTGTATCCCTAGTCAGCCCTTTGAGCCTAAAATGAAAAGCTATTTCTTTGACACCCCAATTTCCTCATGTGCCATAAGCAATAACTGATGATACGGGGGAAAATGAAAGTGAAAAAGAAATACAAAAGAGAGCAAAAATAAATTATGCACCCCAATTAAAATATGAAAAAACTTAAGTTTGTGGGTGCCAGATGTGCGATTTAATGCACACACTTTAACGCAAGTGCACGTGTCGAGTCAAGTAATATAGTCTAGGTAAGACCGAATATCGTCCTCAAGGATTGATTTTCAAGTACCGATTATCTATCCTATGGTATCTATTTGGTTAACGTAAATTGAATTGGAATTCTAACTAATAATGCAGGAAATAAACTAATTATAAAAATACTTTGATTTAAATCAGTTATGATGGATAATTAGGGCTTCCAAGATCATCAACTTTCCACTCTATTCAATTCTTAATACAATTAGACTGACTTCTTCTTCTACGTTAAGATAGCAGGTTTACTAATCCGTTTTATACTCCCGTTAAGGCTATATAAACACTCAACCCCAGTAGCGCTCCTTTCTACCTTTCGGTGATAAGGATGACTCTATAGGAGGATTAAGAACAAAAACCCTGTTAACGTTACGCAAGTAATTTAGGTATTTAAACCCTCGTTAACGCTACACAAGTAATTGAGGTATTTTCATCCTCAATTCGACCTATGTCTACCCAACTACAACATAGTCACAACCTCCTCCTTTCGAAGTTTGATTAGAAATCATATAAGTAATGATAATTAATGATCAAGTAATTACCAAGCATTCAAAACAATTATTGGATAAATCTTAAATAAGTGAAGAAGAAATCAACTAATATATTAATTCATGAATAGAGTTTCAAGTGAATCACAAGGAAATCTCTAATAAAGTAATTAGCTTCTAGCCATTGTTACGCTAAGAACTAATACAATCTCCATACATGAACTGAAATAAATAAAGCAAAAAGAAAGGAAAGAAAATACTCAAGAACGAGTCTCCAACCCTTCTAGCATCCAAGGGTTGTGTTGTGGAATATTTACAAGATGGATTGGTGGATGGATGGATGTAGAATGGTGAATGGTGGAATGGAGAATTGTTGGATGAATTCTTCTAATGATGTAGAGACTATTTATAGACCAAGAATCCTTTAGGTGAAGGGTTAAGGATTTGTAGGTATGAAAAGTTATTAGAATCCTTTTAGGCAAGGGTTTTAAGGTAGGAAAAGTTATCCCTTTAGGTAGGAAAAGTTATCCCTTTAGGACTCTGAAAATATGTCAAATTCGGCCCAGAACTTCATAAATCCCGCGTCGGCGCCGCGGCCCTGCAGACTGGCGCCGCGGCGCCTGAAAACCTGCAACTTCCTGAACTTCCAGCCACGTTGGGGCGCGGCAGTAGCATATGGCGCCGGTGGCGTTTTTCTGGCGGATTCCGTCTCGTCGCCCTTTTTTCGTCCGGACTTCGTCTGATCTCCTCTATAATTCCCGAAACTTTTTAGACTTCATTTCTTGGCCCTTTTAGTGTGCAATTCCATCTCATTTATGCTTATTTCATCTCCTTTTCGCCATTTCTCCATTTATGACCGTTGTGACACAAAAGAAAGGAAAACGACCCTAATACTATACTAAACATAAATGAAATGAGTAAAATACTAAATAAAAATGACTCAAAAAGTGTATATAAAATACACCGATCAAATACCCCCAAACTTAACCTTTGCTCGCCCTCGAGCAAAGATAAAAAATATAAACAAAGACACGAAAGAATAAAATGACTCAAAGACATTGATCAAATTGTTGCATCAGTTACTTAGAAAAGCATGAAGGTTAGTAGAATAATATGCAGGAACATATAGCATGATTTTTTAGCATTCTAAACACATTAAGTTAGATATTTCGCAAATTCAATTAAATCAAGCTCAATGGAAGTAAGAATACCTACTATGCATGTCAATTTCAAAATTCTATGGCATGTTTACTTGATATTCTCCACTAATCATGGATACACATATAAGAAATCTTCAGGACTTTTCAGGGTTGTAATGTAGTCTTAGGCATGGGTAGGTAAAAATAGGCATTTAGGCGCATTTTATGTACCATAAGCTCTTTTGCTTTTCAATTCTTCCCTTTTCTTCTAATTTTCTTTCTTCACTTCATATCTATCTTTCCCCTCTTTTGGTTTTGAGAGAGTGAAGTGTATTATGAATACAGGCACCCCCAAACTTAGGCTTTTGCCTATTTATTTTTACTTTTTTATTGGGGTGCATCAAGATTGTTCACTCTTTTTGTCTCTTTTTTAACACTCTTTATTCCAATCTTTTCACATTTTCACTTATGGCACAAGTGTGGAATTGTAGGGTGTCAAAGAAAAAGTTTGATTTTTAGGCTCAACGGGGCTGACCAGGAATATTTTGAATGTCAGGGATAGTCAAAAAGTGGTAAGAAAGGCTAACAAAGAAATGTCTGAGTCATCTCCCTAACATGCATATCCTAACTATTTCGCCTCAAATAGCAAGCAATCATACACATAGGTTTTAACAATGCACAAATCAAGCAAGATACTCCAAATAGACAGATTTCATGAGTTTTTGGCATATCTAACCTAAGTGTTTAGATGGTTGCTTCTAATTCCATTACATTATTCAACCTTACTTCACTAGGCGATTCAAGTAACTACAGCATGCATGATCTTGAAAAAAAAATTATGACTCAAAAATTACTCAAAGATACACAAAACAATTCAAAAAGACTCAAAAACAATAAGACATCCACCCAAACTGAAATCACACATTGTCCCCAATGTGTACAAGACTAAAAAAAAATTAGGACAACTTACTGACACAACATAGCGGTTATAACGGAGGTCTAGGAGGAAAAATTCTGGAATTTGCACGGAATATGGCCCTCTGAAGTTCCGGCGCCGCGACCCTGAGATTCGGCGCCGCGGCGCTGCTAGTACTGTGGCTCTCTGAAGTTCCGGCGCCGCGGCCCTGATTCTGGGCGCCGCGGCGCTGACGACGGCTTTTCCTTTTTTCAGCGTTTTTGCTCATTTTTCCTCGGTTTTAGCTTTCAGTCCACCTGTTATCCAACAACACAAAACAAGAACCCAAGACCGTGAGACTGTTCAAGACAAAAATAAAACAAACTAAAGACAGAAATTAAAATAACATAATTAAAAACACTGGGTTGCCTCCCAACAAGCGTTGTCTTTAACGTCTTTTAGCCGGACGCAATTAACCTTTACGAGTGCCCATTGGATCCTTCTGCGAACTGCTTGCAATCCACAAAGTTATTGTTGCAGGTCTCACTTCAACTACAACAATTGCTTCAAACAAGGGCCTCAAACATAAAATTATCCCCCAAGTACACAAGACAGGCTTGTCTTTTAGGCTCTCTATAATGTAGGGATCAGTGAAATTCCCTACATCTCTCAACTCTAGGGGGTGCCCTTGAAGGTATGGACTTTCTATTTGGGGATCAACAGTGACCGTTGGTGGTATTTCTTTTGCAATAGGTATAGGAAAAAGAATTTCCAAAGAATCCAAAAAGGTGAATAATTGGATCTCAGTAATCTTTTCCTTCTCTACACCAACTACCTCGTCAGATTCCTCAACAGCTGGGTGTGGTTCAGGCTCGCTCATCCTATCCATTAGTTGCCCTATTTGTGTCTCCAAATTTCTGAGGGACACTCTTGTCTCAGCCATAAACTGAATCTGGCACTTGGTGAGCATAAGTATGCCTGCCCGCAACTCATTTCGATCTTCCTCTGGAACCTGTGGGTTAAGCTGCTGTTGATGACTCCACTGTCTCTGATAGTGGTAGTCCATGTGTCCTGATTTTTTTTTTTCGTTTTTAACCTGCAAAATAAGAAAAATAACAAAAGGTGATAAAAAGATGCTCGCAGAACAAGTTAGGAACTTGTTCTTGGAGCAACCAAATTAGAAATAAGAATAGATAAATTGATATTGAAAGTACGCCAATCCCCGGCAACGGCGCCAAAAACTTGATGTGCGATTTAATGCACACACTTTAACGCAAGTGCACGTGTCGAGTCAAGTAATATAGTCTAGGTAAGACCGAATATCGTCCTCAAGGATTGATTTTCAAGTACCGATTATCTATCCTATGGTATCTATTTGGTTAACGTAAATTGAATTGGAATTCTAACTAATAATGCAGGAAATAAACTAATTATAAAAATACTTTGATTTAAATAAGTTATGATGGATAATTAGGGCTTCCAAGATCATCAATTTTCCACTCTATTCAATTCTTAATACAATTAGACTGACTTCTTCTTCTACGTTAAGATAGCAGGTTTACTAATCCGTTTTATACTCCCGTTAAGGCTATATAAACACTCAACCCCAGTAGCGCTCCTTTCTACCTTTCGGTGATAAGGATGACTCTATAGGAGGATTAAGAACAAAAACCCTGTTAACGTTATGCAAGTAATTTAGGTATTTAAACCCCCGTTAACGCTACACAAGTAATTGAGATATTTTCATTCCCAATTCGACCTATGTCTACCCAACTACAGCATAGTCACAACCTCCTCCTTTCGAAGTTTGATTAGAAATCATATAAGTAATGATAATTAATGATCAAGTAATTACCAAGCATTCAAAACAATTATTGGATAAATCTTAAATAAGTGAAGAAGAAATCAACTAATATATTAATTCATGAATAGAGTTTCAAGTGAATCACAAGGAAATCCCTAATAAAGTAATTAGCTCCTAGTCATTGTCACGCTAAGAACTAATACAATCTCCATACATGAACTGAAATAAATAAAGCAAAAAGAAAGGAAAGAAAATACTCAAGAACGAGTCTCCAAGCCTTCTAGCATCCAAGGGTTGTGTTGTGGAATATTTACAAGATGGATTGGTGGATGGATGGATGTAGAATGGTGAATGGTGGAATGGAGAATTGTTGGATGAATTCTTCTAATGATGTAGAGACTATTTATAGACCAAGAACCCTTTAGGTGAAGGGTTAAGGATTTGTAGGTAGGAAAAGTTATTAGAATCCTTTTAGGCAAGGGTTTTAAGGTAGGAAAAGTTATCCCTTTAGGTAGGAAAAGTTATCCCTTTAGGACTCTGAAAATATGTCAAATTCGGCCCAGAACTTCATAAATCCTGCGTCGGCGCCGCGCCACATAGGCCGAAAAACCTACAACTTTCGAACTTCCAGCCACATTGGGCGCCGCATGGCCACTGCGCCATGGTGACATTTTCCTGGCGGATTCCGTCTTGTCGCCCTTTTTTCGTCCGGACTTCGTCTGATCTCCTCTATAATTCCCGGAACTTTTTAGACTTCATTTCTTGGCCCTTTTAGTGTGCAATTCCATCTCATTTATGCTCATTTCATCTCCTTTTCGCCATTTCTCCATTTATGACCGATGTGACACAAAAGAAAGGAAAACGACCCTAATACTATACTAAACATAAATGAAATGAGTAAAATACTAACTAAAAATGACTCAAAAAGTGTATATAAAATACACCGATCAGTGCCAATGCGAATGTGTATGTTCCGCTCTCAACAAAAAGAGAAAAGGGAGTAACGGGTATTAACTAAAAAAAATACATCAAGGAAGAGAAACAAGTTAAATGAAAAAGCGCTTATGGTACGTAATTTGAGCCTAAATGCATATTTTACCTACCCCTGCCTAAGCCTACATTACAACCATGAAAAGTCCTGATGATCCCTAGTATGTATGTCCATGATTAGTGGAGAATAACAAGTAAACAGGCTATAGTACCTTGACAAAAATGCAATGACATTGACATGCATAAGTTAGGTATTCATGCTTCCAGTGATTGTGACTGAAATGAATTTGCGAAATATCTAACTTGAAATTCTAGATTGTTCCATGCATGCTACATCTATTCCTACATATTGTCCTAACTAACGTTCATGTGTTTCTAAGTGACATTTTGCAACTGCTTAACGTGAGTCTTTGTGTATTTTTTATTTTATTTCTTTGTTTTGTTTTCTTCTTTGCTCGAGGGCGAGCAAAGTTTAAGTTTGGGGGTTTATTAGGCATATTTCATATACCTATTTTGAGTTATTTTTTATTAGTATTTTACCCATTTTCGTTGCGTCTAGTACAGTTTTAGGGTTGCTTTTCTTTCTTTTGAGTCACAACGGTTCGAAAAGGCAAAATGACAAAAAGGAGCAAAAAGTGGGCTTAAAAGGAGGTCCCGAGGCAGAAAAGGGTCGAAAATCGATGACTCGGAAAAACCACAGCAGCACCGCGGTGCCCAGAGGCAGGACCGTAGTGCCAAAACAACAGAAACTCGTAGGACTTTCAAGACATGATGACTGTAAACAGCGGTGCGATGCGAATTTTGATTCGAGTTAGAATTGGCCGAGGGTAATAGGGTCCCTAGGGCACGAAATTGATACCTATTTAAAGCCCTAGGGATCAGTTTTTAGGAGGGAGAGTCCATTCTTGAACACAAGAACAACACAAGGTACTTGGAGCAACAATTGGAGACTTTAATCTTCGTAATTTTTTATCTTTAGTTTTTATTTCAGTTTATGTTGGATATTGTGTTAGTTCGTAGCATGTCTATGGCTAGGAACTAAACATTTAATTAGGGTTTTACTTATGATTCACTTGAACCTTTATTCATAATTTGATGCAATAGTTTGATTACTTCTTCAGTTGTTAAGATCTATTCAATAATTGATGTGAATGCTTGATAGTTAATTGATCACTAAATATCATAACATATATGATTTCGAATCAACAACCGAGAGGAGAGATTTGGATATGCTGTAGTTGAATAGACATAGGTTAAAATCGTGGACGATTACCGATACTTGTGTAGCTTTATAGGTTACTGTTCTTAATCCTCCTATGTGGTAAATCCTATCATAGAAATATAGAAGGGTTCTGCACTGGGGTTGAGTGATAATATATCCTAACCGGAATATAAGACAGTCTAGTTAACCGTTATCTTAACATAGAAGAAGAATCATTCTAGAACACATTAAGGATTGAATAAAGTGGATAGTTGATGATTTCGGAAGCCCTAATTCCTTCATAATCTGAATACAACCTAATTAGTTTACTTATTTCTTGCAATCATTCCAGTAGTTAAATAAAAACCCCAATCAATATTCGTTCGCCAAATAGATAACACAAAATAGATGCTCGATACTTAGAAACCAGTCTCTGTGGACGATATTCGGTCTTACAGACTATATTACTTGAGACGATACGTAAACTTGCGTTTTGCGCATGTGGAAATTGCCTAACAAAGTCCATCATCATTAGTCGATCATTATACTCCCCGTCGCCTGATGCGCGATTAGATGCACACACTTTTAAACGCAAGTGCACGTTATCGTATCAAGTAGTATAGTCTTAGATAAGACCGAATATCGTCCTCTAGGATTAGGGTTCAAGTACCAATTATCTATTTTCTAGTATCTATTTGGTGAATTGAAAGTGATTGGTTGTTTATGACTAAGAATTATAAAAGCTATTTTAAAGTATAAAGATTTAATTCAGATGTGATGAGAATAGGGCTTCTATGTATCCTTACTATCCGCTTATGTTACTTACTAATGCATTACTTATGGCATTCTTCTTTTGGAGAAAGCAGGTTTACGAAATCGTTTTATACTCCCGTTAGGGTTATATAAACACTCAACCCCAGTATTGTTCCTTACCTAACTTTCGCTGATAAAGGTAACGCTATAGGAGGATTAAGCACAAAAACCTAGTTGACCGTCACGCACAATGCGCAAAATTAGGGTTGTTAAGCCTCTCATCAACGCTACAAATCTAATTGAGGTATTTTCATCCCCAATTCAAGACTGTCTATCCAACTTACAGCATATTCACAATCCCCCCTTTTCAGAATCTGATTAGAAATCATATAGTGATAACTAGTTGTCAATTAGCTACCAAGAATTCAACTCAATTATTGGATAGATCTCTCAATAAGACTAATTACCATAAGCATGCATTAATTTATAACATAAGGTTCAAGAAATTCAACATAGAAAGCCCTATAAGAGAATTAATTCCTAGCCATAAATATGACAAGAACTAATTTCATGTTCATCATACAAAAACTGAATTAAAGTAAAGAAAGGGAAAGATATTACTAATGTTTAGGTCTCCAATCTCCTAGGCAAGAAAACCTTGTGTTTGGCAAGAAAGGGAACCCTTTAAAACTGCCTAGGGTTCTCCTTTTATAGGTTTAAAAACGCCTCCTTCTTTTCCCTGCAGGCCTGGCCCAAAAATCCGTCAAAAGACCTAAAATTTCCGCGTCGGCGCCGCGGCGCCGGAAGTTCTGAAATCCGTCGGGTGTTTTGGCGCCGCGGCCCTGATATCTGGCATGCGAGGCGCCGCGCAGTATCTTCTGTAGCTCCTGACGTTTAGCGCGCGCAGCCTTCGTCTTCGAGGCGCGCGCGGCACAGTCTGCCTCTCTGAATAATGGGCGCTGCGGCCCTGCTTTTAGTGCGAGGCGCGCATGGCAGTCTGGATTTTAGACTCGTTCGCCACTTTCTCTGTTTTCAGCTCTGGCATCTCCTCTTTTGCCCTCTTTTTGCTCCTTTTCCGCCATTTGGCCATTTCAACCACTTTGACTCAATAGAAAGAAAAACTATCCTAATACGACACTTATATGTGCAAAATGGGACAAAAGACTAACTAAAACAGACTCAAAAGGTGTATATAAAATACACCGATCATCGCCCACGACATAGTCAACTTTACAAAATTCTTGTTCATTTAACATTTACTTTATAAATTGAGTAGCCTTGTTCTATGACAACCTAATGAATTCACCCCATTTATGATGTCTTAGCCCATAGAATATGTCATGCTAGCACCACCCATCAGCCTTGCACATCTAACAACTGTGGTATATCTCACAAAATCAACAAGATTTTAGCTCAAACTGACCCCTTTATATCACCTCTTTAAAATCTCAAGTGAACCGGCAACACACCCTCTATTGAAAGATTACAACCTCCACTTCCCATAAAATTCAATCTCCACGGAAAAATTCCCCCACTTGACGTAAAGGCAATAGATATTTCCTTGAAGAACATCTAAACAACTTGTGCTTAACCCACACAATCTCATCTTGCCGACACTCAACTTTGCCATTCATTCTCCCGCGAAATACCAAACTAAGCACATCTCATGCTCCCATCAAAAGAATATTTTACCATTATGACTATTTTGTCACCAAACATACCCTATTTGGATTCTCGTCAGTACACCTCAACCTATAGGATACAGAGAAAATACTTTATATGAATCACATAAAGAGTCCTACCACCTGTGAGAGAACATAGAAATGAGTTTAAGTTACAAATCTGAACAATCTCGCACGAAGAGAATGAACTAGATATCAATCGGATAGAACTAGCACGAAAGGAGTAAAGAAGTGAAATATTTTCTAAATGTCCTATAGCCTCTCGAGGATGGGTACGGACGTCTATGTACCAATCCGCAAGGCTCTACTAGACATTGCTCTTATACTCATTAGATCGATTAACCTAGAAGCTCTGATACCAACTTTGTCACGTCTCAATTCACAAGTCGTGATGGCACCTACCCTATTCCCCCGAGTAGGTGAACCACGTTCTCATTAACAAGTTAAATCAACGAAAAATAAATAAAGAAAAAGAAGTTATAAAGTCTTAATACTTAAATGCTTACGACACCCCCCAAAATCTGGTCAAAAGGGTACAAGAGCGTTAAACAAAATCCGAAATAGAAGTCTGAAAAGGCCCGAAGGCTACATATTGTCTGTCAACTAACAAAGTAAATGGAAATAACTAGGAAACCCTTCAGGGGCCACGGATGATCAAGTAGTTCACCCTGAATGACTGAAAGATATCACCCTCGCGAATCAGCCACGAGGCGTAGAGTTGGAACCTAGATCGTACTCTACACTCAAGTGCAGCAAGAGTAGTATCAGTACAACACTAGTACCGGTAAACATCATGGGCCGACAATGATTAGATAACGCATGAATAAGTTGAAACCAACAAGTAGCACATAGAGCACACAGGCATGGTCACATATCATATACAAGTAAAGTGTAAAGAAATCAAGAATCTATCAAGACATATATAGTTCACCAATGATCAGTCAAATATAAGAGTGGATGGAAGCAATGCAAGGCAATAGTCACCTCTCTCACTCCACTCTTGTACACACATGCTAAGGGCAATGCCTCAAAGTCATGACCCATGGGGGACCCGCGAAGTCCATGTACCACTCGTGCTCTACGGTATAAACCTCAGAGTCTATCAATTACTCATGCTCTCCGGTAGAAACCTCGGAGGCTATCAATCACTCGTGCTCTCCGGCAGAAACCTCGGAGACTATCAATCACTCGTGTTCTCCGGCAGAAACCTCGGAGGCTATCAATCACTCACCTCACCATCATCACAAAATAATATGTAAAGTACGTCAGGCATGATATCAAGTCTCAATACAAATCACTAACATACAATCAAATGATAATCACAGAAAATAACACATATGAAGACAAGCCCACATAACAGCTGACGGAACCAACGTAATTGTAATTCATCTCCACTTCATGCCCGAAGGCCTATCATGCTATCCCCGTCACTTCCTACCATTACATACGATTCTCTAATCAGAGTCTAACTAAAGTAAACCGTAACCTACCTCAATATCGAGCGGGTTCCACGAACAATCAAACCAATGTCTTCCCCTTGCGTAGAGCCTCTGAACACTTAAAATCTAGAAGATATGCGAACTACGTTATAATATGAATCTAGGAACACCTATATTACTATATTGATATTAACAATATTCTTACCATTTCAATTGTATGACTAAACCCCTACACATATAAAAATATTAGCATAACTTCAGGAAATTCAAATAACATTCCTTTCTTTCAACTTTCTCGTATCTCCCGCTTGTAAAGTATATAACATTAAATTCGTAACTCTAAATCAGTTGTTTATTGTACCACATCGAAGGCAACACTAGGATCTAATATTATACTGAATCCCATATGACAGTACTTAGTGTAGTTGGTGAAAATTTATGAAGGAAACAACCCTATGAAATATGTGTCGCCCGAAATTTTGCAAAATAAGGCAGAAACTTTAAACGTCATAACTTCCAAACCATAAGTCGGATTTATCTCCGTAAAGTCTCAAACTTACGGGAACAGAGAAATATATAACTTTTATTCAGCACCCACTTCTATATTTCTTACGGATTTGTACAATTTTCACGTTTTTCATGTCGCTTCAAATGCGGATTTACGTAAAATAAAGCGAGAAACTTTAGCGGTCATAACTTTCAAACCATAAGTCGGATTTATCCCCGTAAGATCTCAAACTGACGGGAACAGAGTAGTATACAACTTTCCTTCAGCCCATACTTTTATATTCCTTACTAATTTGTACAGTTTTCACGTTTTACAGGCTGCTGTAATCATTATGCCATGATAAATCCCTCAAGTTTCTCTATTCAAGTGGATTGTGGAATTTCCGTGTAATGACCTCTTTGAAAATTTGATTTCATTCAATAACACATTAGTATAAGGATCATGAATAGATTAATTCAACCATATAACATAGAATCTAACCTGAACTTAATTGAGCTCTTCCTCCTTGTCTTCTAGTTACTAGGGTTTCTTTCTCTTCCTTTCTTTCTCCTCTAGTTGCTGCAACGTTTTTCCTCCTCTTTATGTTAATAGGGTTTCTTTTCATTTTCCCTTTGTTTTGCTGCTTTACTCGTCCATCCCCCCTCCCCCTTTTCTTTATAAAAAAAACAGTGCCCTACACAAAAGGTAGTGGGCTTAGCCCACCAACTCACTTAATTAATTTCATGCCCCATTTCATATATTAAAAAAGTATCTAATTAAACTACCCTATAATCCTGTACCCCTTTATCGTAGTTTTAAGTGCTAAACGACCAAATGGGTCATTACATTTAGCCTCCTGTCTTGCCTCCCCAAAGTATGAATTAGAATTATGTACAAGATCCCCCGTAATGAGCAGGGTTTTAGGGTTTTATACTTGAGAAAACTTGCGCTTCGGACCCTTTTAACTCTCTGAACTCGGCCCAAAAATCAGAATCTCGCATCGGCACCGGTCCCGCATAATGGCACCTTGGTGCCGAAAGTACTGCAGCAAATCCAAATTTTCAGAGTAATTAGCGCCGCGGCGCCTGAGGTGTTAAATTCACGAAATTTCGGTTCTTCGTCCGGGCTTCGTCTGATTTCTTCTATACTTCCCGGGGCTTCTTAGACTTCATTTCTTTGCCTTTTATTGTGCAATTTCATCTCAATTATGCTCATTTCATCTTCTTTTTGTCATTTCTCCATTTATGACAGTTGTGACTCAAAAGAAAGAAAAACAAACCTAATACTATACTAAACACAAACGAAATGAGCAAAATACTAACTAAAAATGACTCAATAAGTGTATACAAAATATGCCTAACAAATACCTCAAACTTAACCTTTACTCGCCCTCGAGTAAAGAACTAAACAAAAAATAAAACGAAAACAAATCAAATAAAAGACTCAATAAAATGGATCAAATAGTTATAGCAATGTTCTTTCAAAATCATGGATGAAAGATGGGATAATATGTTAGAATATACATCACATGAATATTCAGCAATCTAGAATTTCCAGTTAGATATTTGGCAAATTCACTTAGTTCACAATCACATGAAATACAAGCACATAACCTATGCATGTCAATTTCATTCCATCTTTCCCACATGTTATAGACCTGTTTACTTGTTATTCTCCACTAATCATAGACATACACATTAGAGATCATCAGGACTTTCAAGGGTTGTAATGTAGGGGTAGGTAAAAGTAGGCATTTAGGCTCAAGTTACGTGCCATAAGTATTTTTCATTCAACTCTTTCTCCTTCTTTTTTGCTTTCTTTTTAATCTCATACATATTTTTCTCCCCTCTTTTCTTTTGAGAGAATGATATGTATTATAAATAACAAGCACCCCAAAACTTAGGCTTTTGCATATTCTTCATTGGGGTGCATCAAATTTTCATTCTCTTTTTATTGTTTTTTCAACACTTCTCATCCCAATATTTTCAATTGTCACTTATGGCACAACAAAGGAATCATAGGGTGTCAAAATATTTTATTTTAGGCTCAAAGGGGCTGACTAATGATACAATTTATGTAAGAATATGTAATGAATAATCAGAATGGCTAACAAAGAAATGTCTGAATCATCTCCCTAAACATGTACATCTTAACTATTTCGCCTCAAATAACAAGAAAACAGATTTCTAGACATTTTTTAACCTTTCTTTCCATAACTGACACACATAGGCTAAGCACAATTATCTCAAATAATTAGATGTCATGAATTTTTGGCATATCTAACTTAAGCACACAAATTTTTGCTTCTAGTTCCATTACATTATCCACTTAATCCATTAGATATCTTCAGCAATTACAACATGTTTGATCCATTAAAAACAATTATGACTCAAAACACATGGAACAACACAAAGACAAATAAAAAAGACTCAAAACAGACACCCAAAACAAACTAAGATCCCCTCAAACTTAAACGACACATTGTCCCTAATGTATGAAGACTAAAAATAAGGGACAACTTACTGACACAACACATCGATCATAACGGAGGTCTGGGAAAGTGATAAATCCTTTAAAATGCAGCAAACCATGTTAGTGTAATGCATGTGATTATTGCAAAAGTGTATACAACACATATCAAGCATATATATTTCACAAAAGCGAGTCCTAAACATGTATTGGGGCCTCTTTATGCTGGAGGTAGACCTAAACGCCACATATGCATAATTATGACAAACGGGTCCAAGCCATTGGATTGAGATGCTTTGGGTTGGGAAATAAAGCTAAAGTTTATAATAACAAAATAAGCCAAAAACTAAATTGTTCTTATAGTCATGTTACAGTACTCATGATACAAATGCGAAAAATGAATTTACGTTTCCCTACTTTGGCATGTCACTTTTCGCTTGGATCCATTTATCATGATCATGCAACATATAATATGTTGTTGGGCCGTTGGGTTGTGAAAAGCGCTGACCAGTTTGGTGTTTTTCTAATTGTGGTGTCGATACAAGGGACCGACTCACCTAAGGTAAATGCATGCATACCTTAATATTTTTATTTTTTTTAAGCAATCCACGGACTCGAGGCCCGAGGTCTTTTTTATTTATCGAAAATAAAGATACAGGGGGGCCCAGAGGGGAAAAGTAAAGTACATGAAAGAAAATCACCTACCTGACTAGTCCGTGAGGCCTTGAGCGTCGACTATGAAGTCTGCAAAGTAAGAAGATGCTAAAATCAGATAAGCATTGATCATCACAGAGTTTATAACATACTTTGTGATGATATTACATATGATGATGCTAACAAAATGTAAAAACAATATAATACCAAAGATATAATCTACCTCCGGCTTTATAAAATCTTCAATTTGCAGCACCTTTTATTCATCTTCTTCCGAGTATTCAAGATACTTGATCATTTTTGTTTGAAATATTGGATCTTGTCTGTCTCTTTGGCTTCTTCCTTGTTGATTGTTCTTGTTGCTGACGTTTCAGGTTGATTCTCAGTTGTGTCATGTTAACAACAATCAAATCATGTCTATCGTCGCCAGCAACCCACTCTATGAGTCTGTCATGCATGCCTTAATATAGAAAGGGTGGTATAGCTCTATCTTAAGTTTCTAAGATTTGGTTTACTAGACGCAAGGTTCCCGAGCGGATTACTCGAGCGAGAAAGCTACGCGGCCACCGGATGGTCCGGACGCTCCGCGCAAAACGTCAACTCTCTTAAATTTGGGTTGTTGAAAGAAATTTGTGGGTGCGCAAATCACACCTCGCGTGTAGTGTGTGATAGTGTGAATTTTTTGTAAAGGAGAAAGTATGAGCGGAATACCAGTTAAGGAAAGCGGTAATAGAAAGTAGCAATTAAAACAGTTAAGCATACAAGATTAAAGCAAGCAATTTTAAGATATTTAAAACAAATAAAAGCAAATAAAGTCGAGCAATAATAAACCTAGGTTTGCTATGGTTAAGAACCTGATTATCCCCAGCGGAGTCGTCATGCTGTCGCACCCTTTTTTTTACCGCAATATAAATTCATCGAATCCCGCCTGTTTAAAATAAAAATGCAAAAAAAGGTGCTAAAATACTAAAGGAGTGTTAAAAAGGGTTCGCGGAGTCGCCACCTAATTAGTTTGGGTGAATTAGGACACCTAAATGTTAACAAACTAATGCCAACATTAACTCAATTTAATGGTCTGCTAAACTGTGTGAGATTCTGGGTTAAGGGTCCTTTATTAATCTAGAGGGAAGGGGTTAGGCACCCTCTAAGATCCGCTAACTTGCGGTTGTCCGTCCAAACCTAAGTTAATTATTATGTTAAAACAAATGTATGTTTACAAATATTTAAAAAGAAAGATGATGCAAGTGTTTTTCTTTCTTTAAAAAAAATGAAAGGCATTCTAGTCCAGACACCAACAATTTGGAAAGCATTGCTAATACCCAGTAAATTTGAGGAGCAAAGGAGGAATCACTTGAAACATGCATTTTTGATAAAAGATTTATAAGACTTGTGCTATAAAATACATGTAAAATTTAAAAGTATGCATTTATATTATTTATAAAATAAATGATACAAAGTTGATTTATTGACTAAATGTATGCATTTACTTGAAAATTTGATTTTAAAATATATGTGGCATAGTGCAAAAAAAAATGATTATTATTTGGCAAAAGTTTAGACATGCGTGGCCAACCTAAAATAATTAACTTAAAAGTAAATAAATTTCTAGTGTCAAACTGCTTTCTAATGGCGACTCAAAGGTTAACTATTCTAAGTATACTACTAGTAGTGTAATGTTAGACAAATAATTTGCAACAAATAAATGAGGGAAGAGGGGATCAATAACAATGACTCAAAAAATGGCGATGTCATTCCGCCTGTGGTTTTGGAGTTTCCTATGCGAGATGCGGCGATGAACATGGATGCGGGTCTTCATTTGACGAAAGTCACGATGAGTCCCGCAGTGAGACTCTTCATTCGGCTCCGATGCATTTCAATTTTCATGTAAAATAAAAGAAGAAAAGGTGAAATTAAACATATGATCATTTTATTTTGGCAATAAGCAGCGGAGCGATGGTAAGATTTCAGAACAAAAGAAAATTGCGCTTCTGAAAAATTACAAACTGGTATTCAACATGCTAATTCATTTTTACGTTTCTATCCACTTATAATGATAACATGTTCACCTGTACATCACATGATATGTAACTCAGAGGTGCCTCATAGATACCACTTTCAAATGCAACAGACTATGTAACATTAGAAACAGAAAAAAAAGAACAATAGTCTCCATATTCCTAGAGTAACAGAATGGCTCATTATAATTCAGACCATGAAGATTTGCATTTCTTTTCCTATAGACTTGATCCATTTAAAATGACTACATATATGTCCAATTACATCAATGACATGTTTCACTCTACATCACATTATGGACGACTCAGCAATACTACAGAACAGTCATAAAAGAGCAGCAACAAAGGATTACTTAAAGAGAGGTTCAGACAGTTCTTATGGAAGATCTATGATACGGTTTTGGATGTATATAAGCTGATAAGAAACTAGTTTTCATTCAAGACTTATCTGTATGGGCAGAGATCCCCTAAAATTCAAACAAAACCTACTCTATTCAGCCACACAGCAAATGCTTAGCAAAACACATTAACAAACACAGTCGCGACTATTAATAGCAATTAATACTACCTAATTTAAGAGGAATAAAGCTTTGGTATCTTACTGCTGAAACTCTATTATGCTTATGGAGAAAAAGAAACAAGGAGCTTGAGAGTTATTGTTTTGGTTTTTACACTTCCTAACGATGTTTTTCCTGATTTGTTCTTGTTGTTATCTTTATGGATTTCTTATTTTTTTCGATGCTCTTCCTTTTGCCCATTGCATGTGTAAATAACCGGTATTTATAGTCCCAATTTTGTTCTTATTTTGGGTAAGTGTAAGACAACTTTTAGGGCTGATTTTGATACGATTCGGGACTGATTTTTGGGCAAATCTTTGGTACCGATTTAGGATGATTTTATTTGTGATTTTAGTGTTTATTTGAGGTAATATTTTAGGTTATGGTTTATGGTAAACTTTGATTGTAAGGGTGATTTTTAGGGGCGATTTTGTTGGGAGAACGAGCTGGCTGGATGCGTGGACAAGGGACAAGGGAAGCCCGGATTCTCCGGCGAGAACCCCGGGGCGTCAGCGGCGATTGGGAGCTAGGGTTTTATTTTCGTGGTGTGTTAGAGAGGTGAGTGAAATAGGCTGAAAAAGAAATGGGCTGGTCGGGTTTGGGGCTTAGTTTTAGGCCAGGGGCAAAAATAAAAGGCTGGGGGCATTTGCTTTTTGGGATGCGGCTTTAATGGGATATTGGGCTGGAGTTTTAGGTATATTTTATGTATTTATTAGCTTTAACTTGGGTTTAGATTATAAAGAATATTTATTATTTTGTTTTGAGTATTATGATATTTAAGGAGTGCTTAATGCTCGATATAAAATGCGGCGCCATTATTAAATTATTTATTTATGTATGTATTATTATTATAAGAGTTATTTTGCGGTGTTTAAAATTAGTTTAATTTTATAGATAAATGATTGGAAGAGAGGGTCAAAATTGAGTGTCATCTTCCTGGAGATCATCACCATGAAGAAATGAATTGTTAACATCAAGCTGAAAAATAGTCTAGTTCTTCTTAACAGCCAGTGAAAGAAGACACTTGCAAGTAGTTAACTTGACAACAGGAGAAAATGTCTCATTGTAGTCAACCATTTCTTTGTGAGTATCACTCCTAATGACAAGCCTTGTTTGTACCTCTCAACACGCCCATCAGATTTCTATTTTATTCTGTAGACCCATATACATGAGATTACTTTCTTGTGAATGGGAAGAGGGATATTGTTCTAAGTCTTGTTTGTCTCAAGAGCCTTAAATTGTTGTAGCATGGTCTCTTGCCAAGCGGGGGTGAGAAATAGCATGTTGGTAAAACCGAGGTTCATGCAAATGCAGGTCAGCAGTAGAAATTTTAATATTACCCTTGGGAGAAACGGAAAGATGAACAGAAGAGCGGATTTAATATGCAAGATGAGCAGTTTGTGCCTGGTTCTGGTGCTTTGTCTAGTAGGAAGGGAGGGACAAAATTTGCTAAATGTCACGCCCCGAACCCCGGGCCCATGACTGGTGCCCTACCTGGGCACCCTCCTATTCATACAATACAATAAACCGCGGAAGATAAATAACACTCATATTTTTTTTTTACAAACCAAAGCAAAGCCGATAAGGCTACCATAATATAAATCACCCAAAAAGGGTCTACACTTGTTCAACAATGTAAACACAACGCTAGCCAGTCCAGCCCACATATGAATACAGACCTCTAAGAGTTTGGACAAATACTATGACGGGACAAGGCCCCGCCGTACCTCTGAATATACATATACATAATGACAAGCTCCAGAACATTGGAGTTATCCCAAAATGTTGAACAAGGATCCTAAGCTCGCGGATCCACAACTGTGTACCTAGACCTGCGGACATGAACGCAGCCCCCCAAAGGAGGTCAGTACAACAGGTACCAAGTATGGAACGGAATACAGTACAGTAAACAAGATCATAACTGTACAAAAGAATTACAGGGGGCAAGTATGAAAATCAAATATCAGATCCTACCGTGTCATATAACGATCAGAGCCAACTGTACATTGTATCACTGTACTACTATAACACCGTACCACTTTCACATATGAAAGTCATGTCAAAATCAGGGACACCTGCCCTCAGCATATAATATCACAGAAGCATGCTCGTGGAATACAACATCACTGTCAGCGTGTAACAAGTATAATATATAACCCGTATCGGCGAGCATGCGTGGAATTCCAAACATCACCGCTTGATCCATGATATAATATAAAGTCAACTGTCATGTCTATATGCCTATGATGTGTCCCGGCCCTTTAGTGAGGGACTCGGTATAATGAGAGTAAACTGGACATTTTTAATAATAGAAAATCAACTCATGGGACTATTTCACCTGCATGGGACTATTTCACTATATATAGATATACCCGCATCATGGAGTAGCAGTCCATGGAATAATCATGGGAATTGAACCCGCATGGTACTATTTCACCCGCATGGGACTATTTCACCCGCATGGACCTCGTGGACCCGCATGAGGTATTCCTCGCATAGGACTATTTCACCCGCATGGAACTTTTTCACCCGCATGAGCCCTACGGACTCGCATGAGGTATTCCTCGCATCGTGAGGAGCTATTCCACGGAATAGGCAAAATGCAACATGACTCGGGGATTGACCCCGTAATAAATACTATGACACTAGCACAACCGGCTATCATAAATAACATATGCAAGTAAATCATCTTTGACTCTCCTTACAATAAAATAAACAACCATCATTTTATACAATCAAGACAATGGCATGCCTTCCTTTAAACCAAATCAATACAATTATCATTTTAGCAAGCCAAAGTACTACGTACGTTCGCCGCACGTCCTGTTCCTTTATATAAATCCCAAGGCACTAGCCCTGCAACATCAAGTTACTTTTTCATCAAATCAAGCGACCTACCCGCTTTATACTCTAGTTACTCCTTTCATGTACTATAATGAAACCAAGTTCATTCTATTAACCATATTTAGACTTTTCATAAAAACAGTTATAACCACTTCCCATAAAGCCATTATAACAACTCTTATGAAACTAAGGTGCTATCACACCTTTCCTTTTAGAACCCATCAAGGCGCTATCAAGACACTTGTCGCACCCGATTTTGAACTCTCAGGCTTAAATGCGCGACGGAATGGTTATCCTCCCCAAAATTGTAAAAATAAAGTTTAAAAATGTTAAGGGAGTCGCCACCTAATTAATTGGGTGAATTAGGACACCTAAATACTAACCGATTAAAGTCAGCATTAACTCCATTTAATGGTCTATGAAACTAAATGAGATTCTGAGTAAGGGTTCTTTATTATCCTAAAGGGAAGGGATCAGGCACCCTAAAGGATCCACTAACTTGCGGTTGTCCGTTCAAACATAGGTTAATTTATTCTAGTTTAAGAGGTGTATGTTTTAGGAAAATTATTTAAATAAAAAAAAGATGTAGCAAATATCTAAAAGAAAGGTATTTTGATAACTTACAAAAAAAAGACTTTATAAGATTCACAAAATATGTAAAATTAAGACTTTTATACCTAAGGTTAATTATGAAATCATTCTTTATTTGACAAAGTAAAAAATGACAAATTATTCCTATAAGCATATAGAATTAGTTAGGAAATTGTCTTTGTAAATGTATATGAAACGTTAATGATATTAAGAAAAGTAATAAATTGCTCCTATGTTGTTTATGAAGAAATTATAAGAAAGTCTATTTTTCCTTTCTTTCTAGATAAGGAGTGGTATTTTGACTACATAACTAAAGCATAGCTAGGATTAATTAATTTATCTTGGATTTAGATTTGTATGACGAATCTAGAATTAACAAAGAGCGAATTCATCTTTATACTACCCTTCCCATATATTCAAAAGCTAATAGAGTTAGTTATCCTATTAATTACAAGGTTAACAAATAATTATAACGATAATAAATAAATAAGTAAATAAATAAAGAAACAAGGAAGGATGAGATTGGAATCGATGCACTGTCTGGAAAGGATGACGACGCCATCCATCCCATGGTTGTTCAGGAGCCCTGTGGCAAGAGGGTGTACTGCTATGATGAGTCTCGTACCGAGACTCTTGGTCATTTTGATGCATATCATGTAAGAAAATAAGAGGAGAAAAGATTAGTAAATATTTAAAATCTTATCTACCATAAATAAGTATTGACATACAAATCTAATCACACCCAAGTTGTTTCATTCAGAATGTTTACAGGTATATGATATGCTAATAGAAACTTGATCCAAAGAGAGTACATCAAAACAGGCCCAAAGTAATGAGTTTAAGCTTCTTTGAGGATATAAAAAGATGAGGGCCTAAGTAGTTAATTCAGATTTCTCAAAGGGGAAGGGTGAGCCCAAACGTATGCAACCAATGCTGGTTTGCAAGACATACAGTGATCCATATGTAAAAATACAAAGCAAGCCCAAGTATTCTAAGCATAAAACTTATAAGAAGAGGACTCAATCCAACATGTAATGGGCCCAATAAAACATATGCTCACATTCATGATGTACTAATTCACATAATATACATTTAGATATATTATTTCACATATACTTAGGTATACACAAGGACTGATATACATCCGACACCTAGGATATATCTGGCATACTCGAGGATATACAAAATGCATAACTCTACTACATACTAGAGGCACAGCTGGGCTTTACATCTGGTATGCTCAGGGTATATTACTGGTATATAAAATAGGTGAAATGACCAGTTTCAGTCATAGGTAAAGCAGGCATTTTAAAGACATTCCTCTTATCCTAGTTGAATCTTCATACCAATCTTACTCCTTCATGCTCGTATGAACCAAACTAACATATATATATACATATATATATAGTAATTAATCTGATACAGGGATGGAGGTATCAAACATGGTGAAATAATATAACAACACATAGCATGCTATTCCTATTTTAAGATGCATGACTCAAAATCATAATGACTAACCAGATTTTACCATGTCAACACCGAGTTAATCTCCTTATATGCTTACTAATGGGACACAGCCAGTAATGTGACAAAGAAAAAAGAACAGTCTATGTAAATACAATATGTTGGTATAGAGACTGTCGAAAATGAACTCCGCAGTAGATTTTGACACAAAAATGACTAAGGAAGTGCAATAATAGGATATGAACACACATAAGAACCAATGAGTTCAAGACCAATAGATACATTCTTTAAGGGGACAAATTCATTTTAGTCCTAAATAAACTACTGGATCCATATGGAAGAATCATGCAACAAGTATGTTTCCCACATGAGTTGAGTTATGGGAATACTTCAAATGTATTCACAAACTGAGCATATAACCAACTTCATTAACAGAATATGTGATATTTAATGGTAAGATTAATCAGTGGTTCATTTAGAGATTAGACTAATCTGAATTCAGCAAATAATAAAATAGGCATTACCCATCTTTTGAAACAGTCTTGACAGATGCATAAAGTGTTACACCCCGTATTTACAGGACATGTTTTAAGAACGTACGTAAGAACTCAAAAGTGTTAAGAATTGAGACTTGCAAATTTTTTTATCGGAATTATGAAATTGTCGAGAAAACGTACTATTGTGACGAATGGGAGGGCGACACGTGTCACCCCCCTTAGTAATGCCTTGTGTCACGACCCGAACCCGGACCCGTGACCGGTGCCTTAACCCGGGCACCCTAGTGACACAACATCAGAGAAAACCAGCGGAATGTAAACTCAAGATAAACAACCATCTAGAATATAAAACAGGCTAACCCAAAGTGGCTACCTCTAAATATAATTAAACGAACAGTTACATCATTACACCCCCAATTCATGACAGGACTACAAGCCTCTAAGAAAGTATAACACTATGACGGGACAGGGCCCCGCCATACCCCCTGAATGTACAAAAGTCTACAACCTCAGGGAATCGTACCAAAAGACGAGGCCTCCGGAGAAATGGAGCCTTCCGAGAACCGGACCGTGATCCTAAGAGCGGATCGCCAGCTATGAACCTCAACTGCGGCATGAACGCAGCCGAAGGAGGTCGATAACATGTACCAAATATGCAAATCGGAAATCGTAATAATATCATAAGTCAAAATATAAGTGAGTTATAGGCGAAAATCGGTTTACCTCAGACCGTGCCTTACTAACAATGAGAGTAACAAATGTAAGTTTTATAGCATAAAAATAGGAGGCTCACGATCAAAACAGGTACCTCGCCGTAGTATCATTAAGCAATCCTACTCGGGACTATTTCACCCGCATAGGTCCCGTGGACCCGCGTGAGGTCATCCGCCTCGTCATAGGACTATTTCACCCGCACGGGACTATTTCACCCGCATGGATCCCGTGGATCCGCATGAGTACCATCGCGTACTCGCGTGGGACTATTTCACCCGCGTGGATCCTATGGTCGGATCCGCACGAGTACAAGCGCGCACCGCGCATCATGGGTAGCAAATCCATGGCATAAATAATAACCCGGGTTTTACCCGTAACAATATAAACATATAAAACATATCTCATCCGGCTAATAAAACATAACATAAGCACTACCGGCCTACCACATCACAACATAAGCACTACCGGCCTATCATAACTCAAGCAAGTTAAGAATCACCTAACTTCTTATTAATAGTATTAATACATTCTCTCATTTTAGTATACCTAAGGCACGATCATGTCTTTTAGTAAAAATCCGGGAATTTAACCCAAGTATCATGTACCTCTAACCTTTTAAGAAATAACTCTTTTTATACAAAAATTCCAAGATACTAATCACCATAGTATCAAGTTACGATTTCTTTTCAAAACAAGTCACATTTCCTTTTAAAACTATCTCAAGCTTCTAAATTAAGTGACTTCATTTCTTGTAAAACCTTAGGCAATTCATGCCTTAAAACCATTTTCCTTCCACAAGTTCAAATCATCAAAACCTTTCTCCATTAAACTTTCACAAGCTAATATAACCAACTCCCCATAAAGCCGTTATATTAGAGTTAAACAATAGTAAAACACATTCCCTTAAGTCCAAGGGATTTTTATACTTTCCTTTTAAAACGAAGCAAGTATCAAATACTTATAACAAACGAAGATTTCCAAATCTTCAGACGTCTACCGTACTACATAGGTACAACTAATCATGCTCAAGAGATAGGAAAGCTCCACATACCTCTTCGGTCAATCCACAAGATAAGTCCACTTTACCGCACGTAGTATGTCAACCTAAAATGACCATAATACGTTTATCAAGCTCTAGTTATAATGCAGAATTTTTCCAAGTTAAAGTCACCAATTTCCTACGGAAAATTGGGCAGCGTTTCCTTTGTTTCTACATACTTTGCCACCTTTTCCAAGGTCGATTTTTAACGCTCAAATGCCATGTTTAAGGCTCAACAACCAACCAACACCAAGGGGATTACACACCTAAACTTTGGTGTGTAAAATTCAGCCCCACAAGTTACAACAACTAAACCAACAAGTCTAATGTAGTATTTAGGCAACAACATGCTCATAATATCCCCCTAACCAATTCTTTCATAATCAACCCCATTTCTTACATGCAACTACTCTAAGTGCATTTTCCAACTACAAGTTCTTCCTATTAAACATGCAACACCCAAAACCAACTACAAGAGAAGAAATGTTACCTTAAGTTTTAGCCAAACTTATTCCAACACCTTGCTAGCCTTTTCTCCAAGAACACCACCACAATAGTCTTCACAAGCTTGTAATAACCTTTCCTTCCTATTACACTTTCAGATTTTTCCTTAGGCTAGAATTCCTCTTGGGAATTTAGAGAGAAGGATGAGCTTTTAACTTAGAGAGAGATGGAGTGTAAAGATGAAAAGTTGAAAGAAATGACCAAGTCTTGGTCAATATAATGCATGTGAGAAAATCGGATGGGGACACTTGTCACCCTCCCATGGCCTCTTTTAAAATAAAAATCGACTTTCTAAGTTTTTCCGCCCAAAATTCCGCCTCGGCGCTGGCCACGCATCCGGCGCGCGCACGCAACTCCTGCGGACTCGGAACTTTAGGCGCGCGCCCGATTTCGGCGCGGCCATGAATTCCCGCTTGGCGCCGCGCCTCCGGCGCTGCACGAGGCCCCCGACCAAGTTTTACGATTTGAGTCCTAACTCCTTCCGCATGGCCCCATACGCACGGCCTGAACCACGAGGTATAACACCTTGGTCGAATTTAGACATGTCCATAATGGTCATTTACCATAAGTCTTGGATGAACAAGTCTTGCAAGTGTAGCTTGACAATGTTGACTAAGTCAAAGGAGACAACTAGTCTTGATATTATGAAGACCTTATCCTAGCCACCCAAATGTTTGTATCATGACCCTCCAATGTGCTTTATAATACTACTAGTAGTGATACATAGTCCAACACTTAGAGAAATTGAAGAAAATTTGGATGAGCAACTATGAAGCTCTCGGCTTCATGTCCCATGAAAAGAAAAAAAATTGTGTTTCTTGTCCAATAAACCCCACACTTTAAACCAAGGTTCATGAGTGTTATGTAAGTATATCTCAATAGAAAAATCCCGGAAAAAGAGAGTTTTCGTATTAGTCGCAAAGTGAAAACCTAGTGGCTTTCTAGGTTTTGGATTGGAAGATTGAAGGAAAGTTGTTGGTATGGTTCTAAGGGTCTCAACAAACGGTTTGAAGTGTCTTGGAGAGGTTCTAAACTACTAAGGAGCGACTTCGGATTGGAATTGGATTAAGATTCGTTGAGGTATAATCTTGTTCTTTGAAGTGTTACAAGATTATTTATTATGTTGTTAGCTTTACATGTTGCTAGTATGTAGTATATGTGTAGAAGTTTATAATGATTATGGATCGATTTTAGCCTTGGAAATTCGAAATGAAATGTAGGCCATGTTAAGTTGGATTACAATTTGATCGTTGTTAGAATCGTCGCATGTTATTGACTTGAAGCTTATGGTAGTAATAACCAAATGCGACTTGATATCTTATTATGCTACCAATTTGGATTGAAATGGAAATTGGATAAGAATTAGTTTGGTTGAACTCAAGGTGGCCGATTTTGGACTTGTAGTTTGTAGTAGTTGGTTAGTCATTTGTATTGGACTATCTTACATTTATTTGTGTGCCAATTGGTGATGTTTAGTTAGTCATTTGTATTGGACTATCTTATATTTAATTGTGAGCCAATTGGGGCTGTTTAGTTAGCCATTTGTATTGGACTATCTTCTATTTAATTGTGAGCCAATTGGGGCTGTTTAGTTAGCCATTTGTATTGGACTATCTTCTATTTAATTGTGAGCCAATTGGGGCTGTTTGGTTATTGTAATCGACCTTGAAAAAGGTGGCAAAGTGAGTAGAAACAAAGGAGGTGCTGTCCGATTTTCCGTAGAATTTAGTGACTTGGCACTTAGGATATTCTACGTTTAAAGTAAGAGGTTAATGGACGTATTGTGACCATTATAGGTTGAAGTACTAAGTATAGCGTATCCTACTTGGAGAGTGGAATAGCTATCAAGGTTGAAGTACTTTGGAGCATTTTGCTACTTGTCGACAATCGTCGCGAGGTATGTGAACCTCTTCCTTCCTTTGGCATGATCCTATGTATGGAATATACTTGTGGTATCATTTCATGTTTCCTTCTACTCTTAGAAGTTAAGAGGTAGTTATGTGATTTACTCTATGTAGAACTTTCCTATCTTTTGAGCATGACTAGTTGCACGTATGTAGTACGGTAGACGTACAAGACTATGATATTCTTTACTTGTTTTATGTAATGCCAAGTCGGGTGGGTTAGGAGATTAACTCACTTCTTTGAAAATAGTAAGGATGTCTTAAGTTGATTTTAAAGTTAAGGGACTTGAAGAGTTTTAAAGTATGTGATACTTGTTCCGTTTTAAACGTATAAGTCCCTTGGATAGGAAATTGTTTATGGCTAAGGCATAAAGTGAATATAACGGCTTTATGGGAAGTTAGTTATATTTGCCTTATGGAAAGATAAATGACTTGACTATGTAAAAAGGCAACTTGATTTTACGGCATCAATTGCCTAGGGTTTTATAATAAAAAGGAGTCGAGTTGATTTGGCTAATTTACGGCACAAATGAGAATAAGTATCGAACAAGCCACTGCAGCGTTAATAAAGGAAAATGTAATGACAATCCATTATGTTAAAACAAGTAGAAATCCTCCATCTGCATAGAAGCTAAGATAAGACAAAATTGTATTACATTTTCTAGATCATGGCTACTTGAATAAGATCGTTATAAATAAGTATAACTTATTCACGACGCACCAAAGATTTGTTACAAATTTTAAAAGAGTTTACGTATGAAGCTTTTAAGACTTTGAAACTTGTTTTCTTAAAAGTTAAGAGACTTGAAGTATTTTTGAAAGTTAAGAGATTTGATTTGAAAGTATAAATCTCTTAGTTATAAAAGGAATGAGTTTGTCTAAAACCATAAAGGATTATAACGGCTTTATGGGAAGTTGGTTATAACGGCTTTATGGAAGATTAAGAGAATGGTTTTCTCTAGTAAAGTAATCAAAGGAATAACTTGTATTAGGTAAGGGCAAATTGGTTTAAAGGTACCAATTGCTTAAGGTTTTTAATAAAGAAGTCACTTGATTTAGAAGCCGGTAATTGTATTTCTAAAAAGGTATTGTGACTTGTCTTGAAAAGTGGATAGGACTTGATACTACGGTGGTTAGTATCGGGGAAGTTTTATTTGGAAAGGAGTCTTTTGAAAAGAATGTACGTACGTAGTACTTTGGCTTGGTTAATTTAGATTTAGCCTATAGGTGCTGGTGATAGCCTTTGAGTGCAGTATTATGTTTTATTACGTTGCCGCGACTCTCGGTTGGAGGGCCGGCTGTATTGTTATAAGTTACTTGGACGTACCGACAGTGATGTGGGATTCCACGGGTATGCTTCCGTTATTTGTAGCACTTGGGTTAAATTCCCGGATTTTATAAAAGACATGGTAGTGCTTATGTCTTGTTTGATGGCTCGAGATATGGTAAGAGTATAAATGGCGGCAAGCCCAAGACGTTATACCACCTTCTCCAGGTAAGAGTATAAGTGGTAAACCCCAAGACGCCTGTACCACCCGCTTTATGTGTTGTTTGACGACCTACGAGATAGGGTAAGAGTATAAATGGGGGCAAGCCCCAAGACGTTATACCACCTTCTCCAGGGTAAGAGTATAAATGAGGGGCAAGCCCCAAGACGTTATACCCCCTGCTTTACCACCTTCTCCAGGGTAAGAGTATAAATGAGGGGCAAGCCCCAAGACGTTATACCACCTGTTTTGATTGATATTATGGGCGTGAGACCCATGGTTATGTTTTACACTTTTAGCTGTCGACAGTGATGGGGGATTCCACGGGCATGCTTTGATATTGGTGTGACTTGATCGCGTCCCAGTTTGGGCCGGGTAGTATATGTGTCCCTCCGTAGTGGGCCGGACTATGTTATGAAAGATAAGTAAGTTAGATAGAAATGAACTTAATGACTTCTCCTAAGTAAGTACGTAAGATATGGCTATAACTCTTAATGGAATGGAAAAAGATATTGATGTGAAATTAAGTTCATAAGTGGTAATGACACGGCAGGATCTGGTATGTATTTTTATACTTGTCCTTGTCATTCTTTTACGCTTATGATCATTTCTTGACGTTATTTCTGTTCCATATTCGTACTGTTGTATCGACTTCTGGCTGCGTTAAATGCCGCAGTTTTAGGTACGGGTTGGTGATCCTTGCTCTTAGGATCTCGGTTCGATTTTGAAAGCTCCATCTCGCTCGGAGGCTTAGCTCTTGATGCAGTTTTCCCGAGGTAGTAGATTCATGTATATTGGGGTATGGCGGGGCCTGTCCCGCCACAATGGTTATGTTAAAACTCTTAGAGTGCGTAGTCACATATTGTGGTCGATTTGTAAAAGAAATGAGGCAACTGCTTCGGTTGTATTTATATATGTTCGGGAAGGTAGCCCTATCGGCTAACCTGTTGTTTTACTTCCGATGTTTTATTTATAAGTTTCATGTATGTTCCGCTGATTTTCTCTGATGTTTACCTGTAAGGGTGCCCAGGTAGGGCACCAGTCGCGGTCCCGGGGTCGGGTCGTGACATAAAGGACCCATGATATTTCCACTACTAACCCAAAATGGGTCTAGGACCCTTATACAAATGTTATACATGTTACACCCC
This sequence comes from Przewalskia tangutica, assembly GCA_029844215.1. Taxonomy (NCBI): domain Eukaryota; kingdom Viridiplantae; phylum Streptophyta; class Magnoliopsida; order Solanales; family Solanaceae; genus Przewalskia; species Przewalskia tangutica. The sequence continues at coordinate 25,663,149 of CM056729.1, read as the reverse complement.
GTAAGTCCAGGACATGTATAAGAGAGTGTACGTAAGGAACCAAGACTTGGAAATTAGTACGAAAGGAAGAATTGTTTTTCCAACGGAAAATGTTCCGAACGTCGGAAAGGAAAAATGTTCGTTGTTGAGAATTGGATTCTCAAAATACATTATTTGAAGAGTATGGGACTTAGTAATATTATGGAAACTTATTTTTGCGGATTTGGTCACGTGGGGCCCACCCGAGGAATTTTACGTTTTGTGGGGCCACGAGGGTTACGGAATTTTATAGACGAATGAGAGGGCGACACGTGGCACCCCCCACATGGCTTGGTCGAAATTTGTACAAGGGTAAAATGGTCATTGACCACTTTGGAAGATTAGTCTTGCTAGCTTGATTTTGTTGACTAGTCAACATCACATGGCTTTTCATTAATTGTCTTTCATCCTAGACCACAAGTGTATTAATCCAAGCCCTCCAATGTGTTTTATATACATAGCTAGTGCAAGACAAGCTCATTTTACACTTAGAAAATATCCCAACAATTGTTGTTCTTCAACATGCTCTCGGCTAAGTGCAATTTCCCACATGAGAAATTTGTAGTTTTGATCCATTAGCCACAAGACTTTAACCCAATGTCCCTTAGGGTATTGTAAGGATATCTCAATAGAAAGATTTCGGAAAAACGGAGTTTTCACGTTAGTCAAGGCGGAAACTATTGGAGTTCTTGACTTTGAAGTTGGAACTTGAAGATGGGTTCTTCATAGGCCTCTAAGGAGTGCTTGGAGCGGATTGGAACTTAAGGAAAGGAGCTAAGAATTGCTAAGGCGCGACTTTGGATCTTGGAAATTTTAAGGGCTTATAAAGGTATTATTTTTTGTCGTTTTAGCAATTAAGGTTTACTTATCATTGTAGCTATTGTTATTAGCAAGCATGAGTTTTATAGTATGAAGTTTGATAAGTATTTGGACTATTGGAACCCTAATCCGAAATCTAGCATGTTTAGCTTTAAGATTTCAATTCAAGTCGATTATTAGTTAAGTCGTCACATGTTGTATAAAGAAGGGAATTTTAGTTGTTGAAGTTGTTTATGACTAAGTAACATGTTGACCTAAGAACTTGAATTGGAAAAGGATTGGAAAAGATTTTGAATTGTTAGTATGTAGTTGGTCGAGAATGGCTTGGAGTTTTAAGCTATTTCATTATGAATTGTGGGCGGAATTTTACACGTATTGTAAGGCGTGTAATCCCTTTGTTTGGTTGTTGTTTGGAGCCTTAAATGTGGCTTGTTGGTTATTGTATTCGGCCTTGAAAAGGTGGCAAGTGAGTCGAAACAAAGGAAGTCTTTTAGATTTTCCGTAGAATTAGAGACTAAATACTTAGTATTATTCTTCGTAGGGACTAGAAGTTGATAGTCTTGTTGTGACCATTATAGGTTGACACTTCTAAACGCGGCATATTCGAAGCAGCTTGTGGATATTAGCGAAAGGTATGTGAACTATCTCCTCTTCTAGCATGATTCCTTAAAATAAAGAAAGTAAGTTCTACTCTTGAATGGTCCATTCCTTGCTTGTATTTGGATTGCCTAAAATAGAATTTGTTCTATGTACTTCCTGAGTGTACTTTGATGTTTAAATTGTAAGTAGTATAATCCATTTCCTTAGGGAAGTTTGGATTCTTAAAAGTGAAGGTATTTTCTTAAAGTACATAGAAACTTAAAAAGGAAGTGATTTCCAAATCTTTTGGCTAGTGCCTTAGTTCTAAAACCTAAAGGTCATTATAATGACTTTAGGGGAGTCAAAGAGTGATTTACTTATTTGATTTAAAGAGGAGAAATGACATGATTTAAGAGAAGTAACTTGCGTTAAGGGTGAAGTTACTTGAGGTTTAAAAAGTAGAAGAAAACTTGTTTTCTAACTATTAGAGACTTGAAGTATTTTTGAAAGTTAAGAACTTGATTTGTAAGTATGTGATACTTGGTTTTAATAGTATAAGTCTCTTGGTTATTGAAGGAATGGATCGTCTAAAACCATAAAGGGTTATAACGGCTTTATGGGAAGTTGGTTATAACGGCTTTATGGAAGGTTTAGAAAGATGTCTATTTTGATTAAATCGGCATAAGTTGCCTAGATTGTAAAAATTTGGAGTTACTTGATTTCAAGCTTTGAAATGAGTTTTCTGAAGTGTAGTAGCATACCTTGAAAAATAGACACGCCTTGATACTACGGTGTTAGTATCTTGGGGCTTTACATAGAAAGGAGTCTTTTATAAAAGAATGTATGTATGCCTTGCTAAGTACTTTGGCTTGATAAATTGAGGATTTGTCTAAGTGTGCCTTGATAAGTACTTTGACTTGTTAAAAGAATTATTCTATGTATGCCTTGATAAGTACTTTGGCTTGTTAAATGAGAATTTATTCTACTTGTGCGGATAAGTACTTTGGCTTGATAAATGAGAATTTATTCTATTTGTGCGGATAAGTACTTTGGCTTGTTAAATGAGAATTTATTCTATTTGTGCGGATAAGTACTTTGGCTTGTTAAATGAGAATTTATTCTACTTGTGCGGATAAGTACTTTGGCTTGATAAATGAGAATTTATTCTATTTGTGCGGATAAGTACTTTGGCTTGTTAAATGAGAATTTATTCTATTTGTGCGGATAAGTACTTTGGCTTGTTAAATGAGAATTTATTCTACTTGTGCGGATAAGTACTTTGGCTTGATAAATGAGAATTTATTCTATTTGTGCGGATAAGTACTTTGGCTTGTTAAATGAGAATTTATTCTATTTGTGCGGATAAGTACTTTGGATTGTTAAATGAGAATTTATTCTATTTGTGCGGATAAGTACTTTGGCTTGTTAAATGAGAATTTATTCTATTTGTGCGGATAAGTACTTTGGTTTGTTAAATGAGAATTTATTCTATTTGTGCCACGATAAGTACTTTGGCTTGGTTAATTGAGAACTTGCCTATATGTCGGGTAATAGCCTTTGAGTGCAAGTATTATGTTTTATTAAGTTCCGCGACTCTCGGTTGAAGGGTCGGCTGTCTTGTTTAAGATTCTTGGGACGTCTGAAGCGGTGATGTGGGATTCCACGGGTATGCTTCCGTTACTTGTAGTACTTGGGTTAAATTCCCGGATTTTTATAGAAGACATGGTAGTGCTTATGTCTTGTTTGATGGTCGATCGAGATAGGGTAAGAGTATAAGTGAGGGTAAACCCCAAGACGCTATACCACTGTTTTACCACCTTCGGTAGAGTATATGTGAGGTACACCCGAGACGCTATACCACTGTACCCACCTTCTCGTGGTAGAGTATATGTGAGGGTAAACCCCAAGATGCTATACCACCCGTTTTACCACCTACTCCAGGGTAGAGTATATGTGAGGGGTACACCCCCAAGATGGTATACCACCCGTACCACCTTCTAAGGGGTAGAGTATATGTGAGGGGTAAACCCCCAAGATGCTATACCACCGCTTACCACCTACTCGGTGGTAAGAGTATAAATGAGGTAAACCCAAGATCTATACCAGGTGGGACTTGGTGTTCATGTATGCCTATTGGTGTTATGTTATATCTGGATGGCGGTGAGGAAGGATTCCACAGCACGATTGATATTATGGGCGTGAGACCATAGTTATATTTGAGTAGTGACTTTGAGGGCTGCGTCACGACTTGATATGATTGCTTATGTGCTATATGTAGGTTGGTTATCATACATGTCTCTGTTTTGTTTAGACTATTATGATTTCATTCTGATACTCTTTGTTCACATACTTGGTACATTCTTCGTCTTGACCTCCTTGAAGTGCGTTCATGTCGCGAGTTTAGGTCTTGATTCGGTGATCGGCAGTGTAGGATCCTCGGGGTTTTGGATAAGCTCCTTCATTAGGAGTTTATCTTTGGTATATGTCCTTGATGCAGGCTTTGTATAGTTTTGGAGTACGGCGGGGCCTTGTCCCGTCATAGTTGATTTAACTCGCAAGTCCGTATTCATATGTGGGATTGGACTCGTATGCGGTGTAGTGTCTTTTGTTTATGTATATACGGCAGCCTTGTCGGCTTTGCCGCTTCGCACGTTTGTTTTAAAAGAAAAAAAAATGAGGTGTTATTTGATTCATGACTTACTTGTATTGTTAAGGTAGAAGGGTGCCTGGGTAGGGCACGATCCAGGCTTGAGGTTGGTGTGACAGTGGTATCGAGCGATCGATCCTCGGAATGTCTGAGGCCGTGTCTAGTAGAGTCTTGATTATCGGTGTGTTGCGCGCCACACCCATAAACAGAGGCTACGAGGACATTTAGGAGTTGGTTTCTATTCTTTTCACTCTAAGATCGTGCCGTAGAGCCGTGTTAGTAAGAAAATTCCTCTCGACGTATGGTTGTGTTCTGATTATGCCTCGAGGAGGCGGCCTTGATGAGGCAAAGGAGTAGCGAGGAGCTACTAGTCGGACTCGAGAGAGTTGATAGGGCTTATGCCCGAGTTATCCGGATGTTGTTCGCGATCGGCGAGTCCCTGCGCGAGTTTGAGCCAGGCACGAGCCTCCGGTTTCGGTTAGGAGAAGACTATAGGGTCATGAGGAAGCGATTATGTTATTGACCAAGATAGCGGTGCTAGCGATTGTAAGTGATAGTACCCTGCAGGTAGGATACTTTGATTAGTAAAGTGAGAAGTAAGAATGTTGACAAGAATGGTAAGTGAACTGAGACTATAGTTGTGTAGAGTTCACACGTAGTAATTGGCCACAGCAGTGTAAGACGATAGGGAAGATTATGCGGTAGAAATACTTGACCTATGTGACGAACCTCTAGTGATTAGGGGATAGGGTAAGAAGTACCTTGAGATAAGAGTGAGGTTTATTTGACTAAGAATGAGGAGTTAAGTGTGACGATGAGTCGGGTTATGGACTCATTTCGGTCACCGATAGTATGGAATGGGGTAATGTCGGTTAGAAATGGTCAGATTATGTGATAGGGTCACGAGGATGTCGAGCCCAAGTTTAGTTAATCGTTGTACAAGTTTGTGGACGTTCCACGGAATTAGGTCGTAAGACCAGAAAAGCCTTAACGGGAATGTGAGTAGCTTAATGGCCAGGTTTGATTAGTAACTCCAAGGAGTGGAGAATAGAAACAAAATTTGAGATTTTGTACGTGTACTAGATGAGTTTGAAACTACGAAAAAGTATGGCAAGTAAGGAAAGAAAGGAACCTCTAAGGATCCGTGTTTGAGAGATCAGTAACGCCGAGTTTTGTGAGAAGGGACCACGGACGAAAGGTCCATTATTATGTTCACGTATGTTGTGGTGGCCATGTGTGGCATCGTTGGTCTTGTGCAGTTTTGATTGATAGGCATAGTATAGAGATTATGCCGGAGTTAGTATATCTTAGCAACCGACTAAGAACATTCGGGGCGAATGTTTCTAAGAGGAAGAATGTTACACCAGTAAGTCGAGGACATGTATAAGAGAGTGTACGTAAGGAACGAGACTTGGAAATTAGTACGAAAGGAAGAATTGTTTTCAACGGAAAATGTTCCGAACGTCGGAAAGGAAAAATGTTCGTTGTTGAGAATTGGATTCTCAAAATACATTATTTGAAGAGTATGGGACTTAGTAATATTATGGAAACTTATTTTTGCGGATTTGGTCACGTGGGGCCCACCCGAGGAATTTTACGTTTGTGGGGCCCAGGGTTCTGAATTTTATGGACGAATGAGAGGCGACACGTGGCACCCCACATGGCTTGGTCGAAATTTGTACAAGGGTAAAATGGTCATTGACCACTTTGGAAGATTAGTCTTGCTAGCTTGATTTTGTTGACTAGTCAACTTGTCCACTGGCTTTTCATTAATTGTCTTTCATCCTAGACCACAAGTGTATTAATCCAAGCCCTCGATGTGTTTTATATACATAGCTAGTGCAAGACAAGCTCATTTTACACTTAGAAAATATCGACAATTGTTGTTCTTCAACGTGCTCTCGGTAAGTGCAATTTCCCATGAGAAATTTGTAGTTTTGATCCATTAGCCACAGACTTTAACTTGATGTCCCTTAGGGTATTGTAAGGATATCTCGATAGAAAGATTTGGGAAAACGGAGTTTTCACGTTAGTCAAGGCGAAACTATTGAGTTCTTCACTTTGAAGTTGGAACTTGAAGATGGGTTCTTCATAGGACTCTAAGGAGTGCTTGGAGCGGATTGGAACTTAAGAAAAGGAGCTAAGAATTGCTAAGGCGCGACTTTGGATCTTGGAAATTTTAAGGGCTTATAAAGGTATTATTTTTGTCGTTTTAGCAATTAAGGTTTACTTATCATTGTAGCTATGGTTATTAGCAAGCATGAGTTTTATAGTATGAAGTTTGATAAGTATTTGGACTATTGGAACCCTAATCCGAAATCTAGCATGTTTAGCTTTAAGATTTCAATTCAAGTCGATTATTAGTTAAGTCGTCACATGTTGTATAAAGAAGGGAATTTTAGTTGTTGAAGTTGTTTATGACTAAGTAACATGTTGACCTAAGAACTTGAATTGGAAAAGGATTGGAAAAGATTTTGAATTGTTAGTATGTAGTTAGTAGAGAATGGCTTGGAGTTTTAAGCTATTTCGTATGAATTGTGGGCGGAATTTTACACGTATTGTAAGGCGTGTAATCCCTTTGTTTGGTTGTTGTTTGGAGCCTTAAATGTGGCTTGTTGGTTATTGTATTCGGCCTTGAAAAGGTGGCAAGTGAGTCGAAACAAAGGAAGTCTTTCAGATTTTCCGTAGAATTAGAGACTAAATACTTAGTATTATTCGTAGGGACTAGAAGTTGATAGTCTTGTTGTGACCATTATAGGTTGACACTTCTACGTACGGCATATTCGGCTTAGCTTGTGGATATTAGCCGAAAAGGTATGTGAACTATCTCCTCTTCTAGCATGATTCCTTAAAATAAAGAAAGTAAGTTCTACTCCTTGAATGGTCCATTCCTTGCTTGTATTTGGATTGCCTAAAATAGAATTTGTTCTATGTACTTCGAGTGTACTTTGATGTTTAAATTGTAAGTAGTATAATCCATTTCCTTAGGGAAGTTTGGATTCTTAAAAGTGAAGGTATTTTCTTAAAGTACATAGAAACTTAAAAAGGAAGTGATTTCCAAATCTTTTGGCTAGTGCCTTAGTTCTAAAACCTAAAGGTCATTATAATGACTTTAGGGGAGTCAAAGGAGTGATTTACTTATTTGATTTAAAAGAGGAGAAATGACATGATTTAAGAGAAGTAACTTGCGTTAAGGGTGAAGTTACTTGAGGTTTAAAAAGTAGAAGAAAACTTGTTTTCTAACTATTAAGAGACTTGAAGTATTTTTGAAAGTTAAGAACTTGATTTGTAAGTATGTGATACTTGGTTTTAATAGTATAAGTCTCTTGGTTATTGAAGGAATGGATACGTCTAAAACCATAAAGGGTTATAACGGCTTTATGGGAAGTTGGTTATAACGGCTTTATGGAAGGTTTAGAAAGATGTCTATTTTGATTAAATCGGCATAAGTTGCCTAGATTGTAAAAATTTGGAGTTACTTGATTTCAAGCTTTGAAATGAGTTTTCTGAAGTGTAGTAGCATACCTTGAAAAAATAGACACGCCTTGATACTACGGTGTTAGTATCTTGGGGCTTTACATAGAAAGGAGTCTTTTATAAAAGAATGTATGTATGCCTTGCTAAGTACTTTGGCTTGATAAATTGAGGATTTGTCTAAGTGTGCCTTGATAAGTACTTTGACTTGTTAAAAGAGAATTATTCTATGTATGCCTTGATAAGTACTTTGGCTTGTTAAATGAGAATTTATTCTACTTGTGCCCGGATAAGTACTTTGGCTTGATAAATGAGAATTTATTCTATTTGTGCCCGGATAAGTACTTTGGCTTGTTAAATGAGAATTTATTCTATTTGTGCCCGGATAAGTACTTTGGCTTGTTAAATGAGAATTTATTCTACTTGTGCGGATAAGTACTTTGGCTTGATAAATGAGAATTTATTCTATTTGTGCGGATAAGTACTTTGGCTTGTTAAATGAGAATTTATTCTATTTGTGCGGATAAGTACTTTGGCTTGTTAAATGAGAATTTATTCTACTTGTGCGGATAAGTACTTTGGCTTGATAAATGAGAATTTATTCTATTTGTGCGGATAAGTACTTTGGCTTGTTAAATGAGAATTTATTCTATTTGTGCGGATAAGTACTTTGGATTGTTAAATGAGAATTTATTCTATTTGTGCGGATAAGTACTTTGGCTTGTTAAATGAGAATTTATTCTATTTGTGCCGGATAAGTACTTTGGTTTGTTAAATGAGAATTTATTCTATTTGTGCCACGATAAGTACTTTGGCTTGGTTAATTGAGAACTTGCCTATATGTCTGGTAATAGCCTTTGAGTGCAAGTATTATGTTTTATTAAGTTCGCGACTCTCGGTTGAAGGGTCATTTGTCTTGTTGTAAGATTCTTGGGACGTCTGAAGCGGTGATGTGGGATTCCACGGGTATGCTTAGTTACTTATAGTACTTGGGTTAAATTCGGATTTTTATAGAAGACATGGTAGTGCTTATGTCTTGTTTGATGGTCGATCGAGATAGGGTAAGAGTATAAGTGAGGTAAACCCCAGACGCTATACCATCTGCTTTACCACCTTCTCGAGGGTAGAGTATATGTGAGGGTACACCCCAGATGCTATACCACTGCTGTACCACCTTCTCCGGGTAGAGTATATGTGAGGGTAAACCCCAAGATCTTTATACCACTGTTTACCATTCTCCGGGGTAGAGTATATGTGAGGGTAAACCCGAGATGCTATACCACCGCTTTACCACCTTCTCGGGTAAGAGTATAAGTGAGGGTAAACCCCGAGATCTTTATACCAGGTGGGACTTGGTGTTCATGTATGCTATTGGTGTTATGTTATATCTGACTGGCGGTGAGGAAGTATTCCACGGGCACTATTGCTATTATGGGCGTGAGACACATAGTTATATTTGAGAAGTGACTTTGAGGCTGCGTCACGACTTGATATATTGCTTATGTGCTATATCGTAGGTTGGCTATCATACATTTCTCCTATTTTGTTTAGACTGTTATGATTTCATTACAGTACTCTTTGTTCACATACTTGGTACATTCTTCGTACTGACCTCCTTCGGGGGGCTGCGTTCATGCCGCAGGTTTAGGTACGCAGTTCGGTGATCGGCAGATGTAGGATCCTGCTCAGGGTTTTGGATAAGCTCATTCTATTCCGGAGTTTATCTTTGGTATATGTCCTTGAAGACAGGCTTTGTATAGTTTTGGTACGGCGGGGCCTTGTCGTCATAGTTGATTTAACTCGCAAGTGCTGTATTCATATGTGGGATTGGACTCGTATGCGGTGTAGTGTCTTTTGTTTATGTATATATGGCGGCGCTTCGGCTTTGCCGCTTGCGCGTCGTTTGTTTTAAAAAGAAAAAAATGAGGTGTTATTTGATTCATGACTTACTTGTATTGTAAGGTAGAAGGGTGCCTGGTAGGGCACGATCCACGCCCGGTTCGGCTGTGACAGTGGTATCGAGCGATCGGTCCTCGGAATGTCTCTGCACGTGTCTAGTAGAGTCTTGATTATCGGTGTGTTGCGCGCGCACCCATAAACGAGGCTACGGGACATTTAGGAGTTGGTTTCTATTCTTTTCACTCTAAGATCGTGCCATAGCAGTGTGTTAGTAATAAAATTCCTCTCGACGTATGGTTGTGTTACGATTATGCCTCGAGGAGGGCAACGGCCTTGATAGGGCAAAGGAGTAGCGAGAGCTACTAGTCGGACTCAGAGTTGATAGGGCTTATGCCGGGTTATCTGGATGTTGTTCATGATCAGTGAGTCGCCTGCGCGAGTTTGAGGCCCAGCACGAGCCTCCGGTTTCGGTTAGGAGAAGACTATAGGGTCGTGAGAAGCGGTTATGTTATTGACCAAGATAGCGGTGCTAGCGATTTGTAAGTGATAGTACCAGGAGGTAGGATACTTTGATTAGTAAAGTGAGAAGTAAGAATGTTGACAAGAATGGTAAGTGAACGAGACTATAGTTGTGTAGAGTTCACACGTAGTAATTATTTTGATGTAAGACCAATAGGGAAGATTATGCAGTAGAAATACTTGACCTATGTGACGAACCTCTAGTGATTAGGGGATAGGGTAAGAAGTACCTTGAGATAAGAGTGAGGTTTATTTGGACTAAGAATGAGGAGTTAAGTGTGACGATGAGTCGGGTTATGGACTCATTTCGGTCACCGATAGTATGGAATGGGGTAATGTCGGTTAGAAATGGTCAGATTATGTGATAGGGTCACGAGGATGTCGAGCCCAAGTTTAGTTAATCGTTGTACAAGTTTGTGGATCGTTCCACCGTTCAGGTCGTAAGGACCAGAAAAGCCTTAACGGAATGTGAGTAGCTTAATGGCGAGTTTGATTAGTAACTCGAGTGGAGAATAGAAACAAAATTTGAGATTTTATGCGTGTACTAGATGAGTTTGAAACTACGAAAAAGTATGGCAAGTAAGGAAAGAAAGGAACCTCTAAGGATCCGTGTTTGAGAAATCAACCTTCGAGTTTTGTGAGAAGGGACCCGGACGAAAGGTCCATTATTATGTTCACGTATGTTGTGGTGGCCATGTGTGGCATCGTTGGTCTTGTGCGATTTTGATTGATAGGCATAGTATAGAGATTATCTGGAGTTAGTATATCTTAGCAATCGACTAAGAACATTCGGGACGAATGTTTCTAAGAGGAAGAATGTTACACCCGTAAGTCGAGGACATGTATAAGAGAGTGTACGTAAGGAACGAAGACTTGGAAATTAGTACGAAAGGAAGAATTGTTTTCAACGGAAAATGTTCGAAACGTCGGAAAGGAAAAATGTTCGTTGTTGAGAATTGGATTCTCAAAATACATTATTTGAAGAGTATGGGACTTAGTAATATTATGGAAACTTATTTTTGCGGATTTGGTCACGTGGGGCCCACAGAAATTTCGTTTGTGGGGCCACGAGGTTCTGAATTTATGGACGAATGAGAGGCGACACGTGGCACCCCGCGTGGCTTGGTCGAAATTTGTACAAGGGTAAAATGGTCATTGACCACTTTGGAAGATTAGTCTTGCTAGCGATTTTGTTGACTAGTCGAAACTTGTCCACTTTTTTCATTAATTGTCTTTCATCCTAGACCACAAGTGTATTAATCCAAGCCCTCGATGTGTTTTATATACATAGCTAGTGCAAGACAAACTCATTTTACACTTAGAAAATATCGACAATTGTTGTTCTTCAACATGCTCTGGTAAGTGCAATTTCCACATGAGAAATTTGTAGTTTTGATCCATTAGCCACAGACTTTAACCCAATGTCCCTTAGGGTATTGTAAGGATATCTCAATAGAAAGATTTGGAAAAGCGGAGTTTTCACGTTAGTCAAGGCGGAAACTATTGGAGTTCTTGACTTTGAAGTTGGAACTTGAAGATGGGTTCTTGTAGGACTCTGGAGTGCTTGGGCGTGATTGGAACTTAAGGAAAGGAGCTAAGAATTGCTAAGCGCGACTTTGGATCTTGGAAATTTTAAGGGCTTATAAAGGTATTATTTTTGTCGTTTTAGCAATTAAGGTTTACTTATCATTGTAGCTATGGTTATTAGCAAGCATGAGTTTTATAGTATGAAGTTTGATAAGTATTTGGACTATTGGAACCCTAATCCGAAATCTAGCATGTTTAGCTTTAAGATTTCAATTCAAGTCGATTATTAGTTAAGTCGTCACATGTTGTATAAAGAAGGGAATTTTAGTTGTTGAAGTTGTTTATGACTAAGTAACATGTTGACCTAAGAACTTGAATTGGAAAAGGATTGGAAAAGATTTTGAATTGTTAGTATGTAGTTGGCCGAGAATGGCTTGGAGTTTTAAGCTATTTCGTATGAATTGTGGGGCGGAATTTTACACGTATTGTAAGGCGTGTAATCCCCTTTTGTTTGGTTGTTGTTTGGAGCCTTAAATGTGGCTTGTTGGTTATTGTATTCGGCCTTGAAAAAGGTGGCAAGTGAGTCGAAACAAAGGAAGTGCTGCCCGATTTTCCGTAGAATTAGAGACTAAATACTTAGTATTATTCTTCGTAGGGACTAGAAGTTGATAGTCTTGTTGTGACCATTATAGGTTGACAACCTACGTCTGCGGCATATTCGGCAGCTTGTGGATATTAGCGAAAAGGTATGTGAACTATCTCTCTTCTAGCGTGATTCCTTAAAATAAAGAAAGTAAGTTCTACTCATGAATGGTCCATTCCTTGCTTGTATTTGGATTGCCTAAAATAGAATTTGTTCTATGTACTTCCTTGAGTGTACTTTGATGTTTAAATTGTAAGTAGTATAATCCATTTCCTTAGGGAAGTTTGGATTCTTAAAAGTGAAGGTATTTTCTTAAAGTACATAGAAACTTAAAAAGGAAGTGATTTCCAAATCTTTTGGCTAGTGCCTTAGTTCTAAAACCTAAAGGTCATTATAATGACTTTAGGGGAGTCAAAGGAGTGATTTACTTATTTGATTTAAAAGAGGAGAAATGACATGATTTAAGAGAAGTAACTTGCGTTAAGGGTGAAGTTACTTGAGGTTTAAAAAGTAGAAGAAAACTTGTTTTCTAACTATTAGAGACTTGAAGTATTTTGAAAGTTAAGAACTTGATTTGTAAGTATGTGATACTTGGTTTTAATAGTATAAGTCTCTTGGTTATTGAAGGAATGGATACGTCTAAAACCATAAAGGGTTATAACGGCTTTATGGGAAGTTGGTTATAACGGCTTTATGGAAGGTTTAGAAAGATGTCTATTTTGATTAAATCGGCATAAGTTGCCTAGATTGTAAAAATTTGGAGTTACTTGATTTCAAGCTTTGAAATGAGTTTTCTGAAGTGTAGTAGCATACCTTGAAAAAATAGACACGCCTTGATACTACGGTGTTAGTATCTTGGGGCTTTACATAGAAAGGAGTCTTTTATAAAAGAATGTATGTATGCCTTGCTAAGTACTTTGGCTTGAAAAATTGAGGATTTGTCTAAGTGTGCCTTGATAAGTACTTTGACTTGTTAAAAGAGAATTATTCTATGTATGCCTTGATAAGTACTTTGGCTTGTTAAATGAGAATTTATTCTACTTGTGCCCGGATAAGTACTTTGGCTTGATAAATGAGAATTTATTCTATTTGTGCCCGGATAAGTACTTTGGCTTGTTAAATGAGAATTTATTCTATTTGTGCGGATAAGTACTTTGGCTTGTTAAATGAGAATTTATTCTACTTGTGCGGATAAGTACTTTGGCTTGATAAATGAGAATTTATTCTATTTGTGCGGATAAGTACTTTGGCTTGTTAAATGAGAATTTATTCTATTTGTGCGGATAAGTACTTTGGCTTGTTAAATGAGAATTTATTCTACTTGTGCGGATAAGTACTTTGGCTTGATAAATGAGAATTTATTCTATTTGTGCGGATAAGTACTTTGGCTTGTTAAATGAGAATTTATTCTATTTGTGCGGATAAGTACTTTGGCTTGTTAAATGAGAATTTATTCTATTTGTGCGGATAAGTACTTTGACTTGTTAAATGAGAATTTATTCTATTTGTGCGGATAAGTACTTTGGTTTGTTAAATGAGAATTTATTCTATTTGTGCCTGATAAGTACTTTGGCTTGGTTAATTGAGAACTTGCCTATATGTCTTGGTAATAGCCTTTGAGTGCAAGTATTATGTTTTATTAAGTTCCGCGACTCGGTTGAAGGATCGGTGTCTTGTTGTAAGATTCTTGGGACGTCGAAGCGGTGATGTGGGATTCCACGGGTATGCTTAGTTACTTGTAGTACTTAGGTTAAATTCGGATTTTTATAGAAGACATGGTAGTGCTTATGTCTTGTTTGATGGTCGATCGAGATAGGGTAAGAGTATAAGTGAGGGTAAACCCCAGGCTATACCATCTGTTTTACCATACTCCCGGTAGAGTATATGTGAGAGTACACCCCAAGATCTTTATACCACTGTGTACTCCATACTCCGAGGTAGAGTATATGTGAGGGTAAACCCCAAGATGCTATACCACTGTTTTACCACCTCTCGAGGGTAGAGTATATGTGAAGTACACCCCAAGATCTTATACCACTCGCTGTACCACCTACTCCGGTAGAGTATATGTGAGGGTAAACCCCAGATCTATACCACCGCTTTACCACCTTCCCGGGTAAGAGTATAAGTGAGGGTAAACCCCAAGATCTTTATACCAGGTGGGACTTGGTGTTCATGTATGCCTATTGGTGTTATGTTATATCTGGGTGGCGGTGAGGAAGGATTCCACGGCACGATTGATATTATGGGCGTGAGACCTAGTTATATTTGAGTAGTGACTTTGAGGGCTGCGTCCACGACTTGATATGGCTTATGTGCTATATGCTTGTAGGTTGGCTATCATACATGTCTCTGTTTTGTTTAGGCTATTATGATTTCATTCTGATACTCTTTGTTCACATACGGTACATTCTTCGTCTTGACCTCCTTGAAGTGCGTTCATCTGCGAGTTTAGGTGCTTGATTCGGTGATCGGCAGTGTAGGATCTGCTCGGGGTTTTGGATAAGCTCCTTCTATTAGGAGTTTATCTTTGGTATATGTCCTTGATGCAGGCTTTGTATAGTTTTGGATGCGGCGGGGCCTTGTCGTCATAGTTGATTTAACTCGCAAGTGCGTATTCGTATGTGGGATTGGACTCGTATGCGGTGTAGTGTCTTTTGTTTATGTATATATGGCGGCCTTGTCGGCTTTGCCCTTGCACGTCGTTTGTTTTAAAAGAAAAAAAAATGAGGTGTTATTTGATTCATGGCTTACTTGTATTGGTAAGGTAGAAGGGTGCGGGTAGGGCACGATCCAGGCGAGGTTGGCCGTGTGAGTGGTATCGAGCGATCGATCCTCGGAATGTCTGAGGCCAGTGTCTAGTAGAGTCTTGATTATCGGTGTGTTGCGCGCCACACCCATAAGCGAGGCTACAGGACATTTAGGAGTTAGTTTCTATTCTTTTCACTCTAAGATCGTGCCATGTTGTGTTAGTAAGAAAATTCCTCTCGGCGTATGGTTGTATTCTGATTATGCCTCGAGAGAAGCAGCGGCCTTGATAGGGCAAAGGAGTAGCGAGAGCTACTAGTCGGACTCGAGAGTTGATAGGGCTTATGCCCGGGTTATCTGGGATGTTGTTCGCGATCGTGAGTCGCCTGCGCGAGTTTGAGCCAGCACGAGCCTCGGTTTCTCGGTTAGGAGAAGACTATAGGTCATGAGGAAGCAGTTATGTTATTGACCAAGATAGCGGTGCTAGCAGTTGTAAGTGATAGTACCCCAGAGGTAGGGGATACTTTGATTAGTAAAGTGAGAAGTAAGAATGTTGACAAGAATGGTAAGTGAACTGAGACTATAGTTGTGTAGAGTTCACACGTAGTAATTGGCCTCTGACAGTGTAAGACCAATAGGGAAGATTATGCAGTAGAAATACTTGACCTATGTGGCGAACCTCTAGTGATTAGGGGATAGGGTAAGAAGTACCTTGAGATAAGAGTGAGGTTTATTTGGACTAAGAATGAGGAGTTAAGTGTGACGATGAGTCGGGTTATGGACTCATTTGAATCGGCCGATAGTATGGAATGGGGTAATGTCGATTAGAAATGGTCAGATTATGTGATAGGGTCCTGAGGATGTCAGGCCCAAGTTTAGTTAATCATTGTACAAGTTTGTGGATGCGTTCCACCGGAACTAGGTCGTAAGGACCGAGAAAAGCCTTAACGGGAATGTGAGTAGCTTAATGGCCAGGTTTGATTAGTAACTCGCGAGTGGAGAATAGAAACAAAATTTGAGATTTTATGCGTGTACTAGATGAGTTTGAAACTACGAAAAAGTATGGCAAGTAAGGAAAGAAAGGAACCTCTAAGGATCCGTGTTTGAGAGGCGTAACGCCGAGTTTTGTGAGAAGGGACCACGGACGAAAGGTCCATTATTATGTTCACGTATGTTGTGGTGGCCATGTGTGGCATCGTTGGTCTTGTGCAGTTTTGATTGATAGGCATAGTATAGAGATTATGTCGGAGTTAGTATATCTTAGCAACCGACTAAGAACATTCGGGGACGAATGTTTCTAAGGGGGGAAGAATGTTACACCAGTAAGTCGGGACATGTATAAGAGAGTGTGCGTAAGGAACCAAGACTTGGAAATTAGTACGAAAGGAAGAATTGTTTTCCAACGGAAAATGTTAGAAACGTCGGAAAGGAAAAATGTTCGTTGTTGAGAATTGGATTCTCAAAATACATTATTTGAAGAGTATGGGACTTAGTAATATTATGGAAACTTATTTTTGCGGATTTGGTCACGTGGGGCCCACAGAAATTTTACGTTTTGTGGGGCCCACGAGGTTCTGAATTTTATGGGCGAATGAGAGGCGACACGTGGCACCCCATGGCTTGGTCGAAATTTGTACAAAGGGTAAAATGGTCATTGACCACTTTGGAAGATTAGTCTTGCTAGCTTGATTTTGTTGACTAGTCGAAACATGTCCACTTTTCATTAATTGTCTTTCATCTAGACCACGAGTGTATTAATCCAAGCCCTCGATGTGTTTTATATACATAGCTAGTGCAAGACAAGCTCATTTTACACTTAGAAAATATCGACAATTGTTGTTCTTGACGTGCTCTCGGTAAGTGCAATTTCCACATGAGAAATTTGTAGTTTTGATCCATTAGCCACAAGACTTTAACGATGTCCCTTAGGGTATTGTAAGGATATCTCGATAGAAAGATTTGGAAAAAGCGGAGTTTTCACGTTAGTCATGGCGGAAACTATTGGAGTTCTTGACTTTGAAGTTGGAACTTGAAGATGGGTTCTTGTAGGACTACAGGAGTGCTTGGAGGCGGATTGGAACTTAAGGAAAGGAGCTAAGAATTGCTAAGCGCGACTTTGGATCTTGGAAATTTTAAGGGCTTATAAAGGTATTATTTTTGTCGTTTTAGCAATTAAGGTTTACTTATCATTGTAGCTATGGTTATTAGCAAGCATGAGTTTTATAGTATGAAGTTTGATAAGTATTTGGACTATTGGAACCCTAATCAAATCTAGCATGTTTAGCTTTAAGATTTCAATTCAAGTCGATTATTAGTTAAGTCGTCACATGTTGTATAAAGAAGGGAATTTTAGTTGTTGAAGTTGTTTATGACTAAGTAACATGTTGACCTAAGAACTTGAATTGGAAAAGGATTGGAAAAGATTTTGAATTGTTAGTATGTAGTTGGCCGAGAATGGCTTGGAGTTTTAAGCTATTTCGTATGAATTGTGGGGCGGAATTTTACGTATTGTAAGGCGTGTAATCCCTTTTGTTTGGTTGTTGTTTGGAGCCTTAAATGTGGCTTGTTGGTTATTGTATTCGGCCTTGAAAAAGGTGGCAAGTGAGTCGAAACAAAGGAAGTGCTGCCCGATTTTCCGTAGAATTAGAGACTAAATACTTAGTATTATTCTTCGTAGGGACTAGAAGTTGATAGTCTTGTTGTGACCATTATAGGTTGACACTTCGTGCGGCATATTCGGCAGCTTGTGGATATTAGCCGAAAGGTATGTGAACTATCTCTCTTCTAGCGTGATTCCTTAAAATAAAGAAAGTAAGTTCTACTCTGAATGGTCCGTTCCTTGCTTGTATTTGGATTGCCTAAAATAGAATTTGTTCTATGTACTTCCGAGTGTACTTTGATGTTTAAATTGTAAGTAGTATAATCCATTTCCTTAGGAAGTTTGGATTCTTAAAAGTGAAGGTATTTTCTTAAAGTACATAGAAACTTAAAAGGAAGTGATTTCCAAATCTTTTGGCTAGTGCCTTAGTTCTAAAACCTAAAGGTCATTATAATGACTTTAGGGAGTCAAAAGTGATTTACTTATTTGATTTAAAGAGGAGAAATGACATGATTTAAGAGAAGTAACTTGCGTTAAGGGTGAAGTTACTTGAGGTTTAAAAGTAGAAGAAAACTTGTTTTCTAACTATTAAGAGACTTGAAGTATTTTTGAAAGTTAAGAACTTGATTTGTAAGTATGTGATACTTGGTTTTAATAGTATAAGTCTCTTGGTTATTGAAGGAATGGATACGTCTAAAACCATAAAGGGTTATAACGGCTTTATGGGAAGTTGGTTATAACGGCTTTATGGAAGGTTTAGAAAGATGTCTATTTTGATTAAATCGGCATAAGTTGCCTAGATTGTAAAAATTTGGAGTTACTTGATTTCAAGCTTTGAAATGAGTTTTCTGAAGTGTAGTAGCATACCTTGAAAAAATAGACACGCCTTGATACTACGGTGTTAGTATCTTGGGGCTTTACATAGAAAGGAGTCTTTTATAAAAGAATGTATGTATGCCTTGCTAAGTACTTTGGCTTGATAAATTGAGGATTTGTCTAAGTGTGCCTTGATAAGTACTTTGACTTGTTAAAAGAGAATTATTCTATGTATGCCTTGATAAGTACTTTGGCTTGTTAAATGAGAATTTATTCTACTTGTGCCCGGATAAGTACTTTGGCTTGATAAATGAGAATTTATTCTATTTGTGCCCGGATAAGTACTTTGGCTTGTTAAATGAGAATTTATTCTATTTGTGCCCGGATAAGTACTTTGGCTTGTTAAATGAGAATTTATTCTACTTGTGCCCGGATAAGTACTTTGGCTTGATAAATGAGAATTTATTCTATTTGTGCCCGGATAAGTACTTTGGCTTGTTAAATGAGAATTTATTCTATTTGTGACCGGATAAGTACTTTGGCTTGTTAAATGAGAATTTATTCTACTTGTGCCCGGATAAGTACTTTGGCTTGATAAATGAGAATTTATTCTATTTGTGTCCGGATAAGTACTTTGGCTTGTTAAATGAGAATTTATTCTATTTGTGCCCGGATAAGTACTTTGGCTTGTTAAATGAGAATTTATTCTATTTGTGCCCGGATAAGTACTTTGGCTTGTTAAATGAGAATTTATTCTATTTGTGCCCGGATAAGTACTTTGGTTTGTTAAATGAGAATTTATTCTATTTGTGCCCTGATAAGTACTTTGGCTTGGTTAATTGAGAACTTGCCTATATGTGCTGGTAATAGCCTTTGAGTGCAAGTATTATGTTTTATTAAGTTGCCGCGACTCTCGGTTGAAGGGTCGGCTGTCTTGTTGTAAGTTACTGGGACGTACCGACAGTGATGTGGGATTCCACGGGTATGCTTCCGTTACTTGTAGTACTTGGGTTAAATTCCCAGATTTTTATAGAAGACATGGTAGTGCTTATGTCTTGTTTGATGGTCGGTCGAGATAGGGTAAGAGTATAAGTGAGGGGTAAACCCCCAAGACGCTATACCACTGTTTACCACCTACTCCGAGTAGAGTATATGTGAGGTACACCCCAAGATCTTATACCACTGTTTGTACCACCTTCTCCAGTAGAGTATATGTGAGGGTAAACCCCAGATGCTATACCACTGTTTACCATACTCGGGTAGAGTATATGTGAGGTACACCCCAAGATCTTATACCACTTTGTACCACTTCTCCGAGTAGAGTATATGTGAGGGTAAACCCCCAAGATGATATACCACCTGCTTTACCACCTTCTCCAGGGTAAGAGTATAAGTGAGGGGTAAACCCCCAAGATGTTATACCACCGGTGGGACTTGGTGTTCATGTATGCCTATTGGTGTTATGTTATATCTGGATCATGGCGGTGAGGAAGGATTCCACGCACGATTGATATTATGGGCGTGAGACCCATAGTTATATTTGAGTAGTGACTTTGAGGGCTGCGTCACGACTTGATATGACCGCTTATGTGCTATGTATCGTAGGTTGGCTATCATACATGTCTCTGTTTTGTTTAGATGTTATGATTTCATTCTGATTACTCTTTGTTCACCTACTTGGTACATTCTTACGTCTTGACCTCGCCCGGAGTGCGTTAAATCTGCGCGAGTTTAGGTCTGTGATTCGGTGATCGGCAGTGTAGCATCTGCTCGGGGTTTTGGATAAGCTCCTTACATTAGGAGTTTATCTTTGGTATATGTCCTTGATGCGAGCTTTGTATAGTTTTGGGTACGGCGGGGCCTTGTCGTCATAGTTGATTTAACTCCAGAAGTGCTGTATTCATATGTGGGATTGTACTCGTATGCGGTGTAGTGTCTTTTGTTTATGTATATATGGCGGCCTTGTCGGCTTTGCCCTTACGTCACGTTTGTTTTAAAAGAAAAAAAAATGAGGTGTTATTTGATTCATGACTTACTTGTATTGTTAAGGTAGAAGGGTGCGGGTAGGGCACGATCCACGAGCTTGGGTTGGTGTGACAATACATTAACTATACGTAGAAGAACCATAATCGAATGCATCGTCGCAAAGGCATCGACACCTGAATAAAGAAAAATCACTATTTGTGATTTTCGGAAAACAAAGACTAAGCGAGTTAGAGTAAATTCGACACAATAATATAAATATCATCACACGAATATACAATATCAATTAAGCGACTAAATAATAGATAGAGAATGGGTTTAGGACGCTTTGCGGGTAGCGAACTGAGGCGACGACAAAGGTTTTCCCGAATCGTCGAAGGAAAGCTCGCAAAGAAACTGTTTGCAGAACAGATAGTAGTAAGTTGAATAGAAAAGAGAAGGTTTAGGCACGATGCTGTCTGTATTCTCGGTTGTTTGATTACTGGTGGATGATCGATCCATGAGTGCCTTTGCATGTTCGAACGTTGGGTATTTATAACCCCTATTTAGGCTTCGATTTATGGTAAGTTAGGACTTGGTTTGAGGGACGATTTGTATTGATTTTGTTGAGATTTCGTACTGTTCTTGTTATGGTAAGTTTGGACTGATTTTCTTGTGGATGACTCGCAGGATTATTTGGTCCTAAAGAAGGGTAGTTTTGATTTGGTTATAGTTATGGCAAGCACGAGATTTTGTTGCCATTTCGTCTTGGTCGAGGTTAATTGGTAAGGTTTGAAACAGAAAATGGAGGTTCGATTCGGGCGTGACTTGAGGAAAGATGCAGGATGTCTGCGTGATATGGAAGGAGACAGAAGCGAGGTATTATTGGTTTGCCGGATTCTCCGGCGAGAAATCCGGCTGGTGATGGAGCGAGGGTGCGGCGTTTGGATGGTGTTAGGGTTTGGGTCTTTTAGGTTTTCCAAGAGGGGCAGCCTTGAGCGGTATAAGGAAATAAATTTGGGCGGGGAGTTAAAGGGTTAAAAGAAAGGAATGGGTTATGAAATGCGGGTTTGGGTAATAAGGAAAAGGGGTGTTGGGCGGATTTGGGGTGGGCAAAGAATAAAAGGTGGGTGATTAGAGTTAGTTTAATTGGGTATTTAATTCAGTGGGTTATTAGTTTAGGAGTCAATTAGCTAGGTATTAGTTATTTAATTGGTTAATTAGTGGTAAACTAATAAACTAATGTGATTAAATTGTTTAGGTGTTTTATTAGTCTAAGCTATTATTATAATAATAAATGCGGTGTGCTAATTAATTAGTACTTCACGTTTATAATGCGAGACGATAAAATTATGGTTCTAAAAGAAAATTGTTTAATTTATTGGTTATTTATTTAAGGGATGGACAAAATTGGGTGTCAGTGATTGTCCTCTTTGTATGGGGAAGATGAAAGAATCTCGGACAAATACGTTGACTTATAGTCAATTTTATGCAGGTCATCGAATTGGAACAAAGTGTTCTTTGGTGTCCGAAAACTAAGTGTGGGGCCAGCGGATTTAACATTTGTCGGTGTCAAGCTATGGTGACTATGAGTTATTGTGGTGCTAGAATGTTGGGAGAGAGTAGGTCGGCGTTCGGTCCACCTTTGCCTTTTGTTGGGAAGCCTTGCTCCCAACAAATTACCTCGATTCGTAGTAAGAGGTAGGTCGCGTTGTGCTCCATCTTTGCGGCTCGTTAACGTTCACGTAGATTGAAGCTAAGATAGAGGCATTAGTGCATAAGCTTGTCAAAACAATGTAAGGATGTGAATATGTGTTGTGGTTGTAGTCGATTGTGTATACTATGTGATGATCGCGTCTGTATAGACGAGATGCAAATGTTCGTCGTTGTATGGGCGAGATGTAGATATTTCGTTGTATGGACGAAATCTGAGATGTTCGTCGTTGTATAGCGAAATGCAGATGTTAAATCGTTGTATGGACGAGATCACGAGATGTTAAATCGTTGTATGGACGAAATGCGATGTTAAATCGTTGTATGGATGAAATGCAGATGTTAAATCGTTGTATAGGCGAAATGCGAGATGTTAAATCGTTGTATAAACGCAGGATCACGAATGTTAAATCGTTGTATGACGCGAGATCTGAGATGTTAAATCGTTGTATGGATGAAACGCAGATGTTTGTCGTTGTATGGGCGAAATGCAGATGTTTGTCGTTGTATGGACGAAATGCGAGATGTTAAATCGTTGTATAAACGAGATGCAAATGTTAAATCGTTGTATGGGCGAAATCTGAGATGTTAAATCGTTGTATGGGCCGTCACGAGATGTTAAATCGTTGTATCGGCGAATCACGAGATGTTAAATCGTTGTATGGGCGAGATGCGGATGTTAAATCGTTGTATGGGCGAAATCGAGATATTAAATCGTTGTATAGGCGAGATGCAGATGTTAAATCGTTGTATAGACGAGATCACGAATGTTAAATCGTTGTATGGGCGAGATCACGAGATGTTAAATCGTTGTATGGGCGAAATGCGAGATGTTCGTCGTTGTATGGGCGAAATGCAGATGTTCATCGTTGTATGGGCGAAATGCGAGATGTTAAATCGTTGTATAGACGAGATGCGAGATGTTCGTCATTGTATGGGCGAAATGCAGATGTTAAATCGTTGTATGGGCGAATGCGAGATGTTAAATGCGTTGTATGGGCGAAATCACGAGATGTTCATCGTTGTATGGGCGAAATGAGATGTTAAATCGTTGTATGGACGAAATGAGATGTTAAATGCGTTGTATGGACGAAATGTATATGTTAAATGCGTTGTATAAACGAAGATCAGTGTTCGTCGTTGTATGGGCGAATGCGAGATGTTAAATCGTTGTATGGACGAAATGCAGATGTTAAATCGTTGTATGGACGAAATCACAGATGTTAAATGCGTTGTATGGACGAAATGCAGATGTTAAATCGTTGTATGGACGAAATGCGAGATATTAAATGCGTTGTATGGACGAAATCACGGATGTTAAATCGTTGTATAGACGAGATGCAGGTGTTCGTCGTTGTATGGACGAGATGCAGATGTTCGTCGTTGTATGGACGAAATGCAGATGTTCATCGTTGTATGGACGAAATGCAGATGTTCGTCGTTGTATGGACGAGATGCAGATGACGCCTTGTGGGGCATAGATAAAAAACATTTCTACATATGGAATTGTGTTATGCATAATCAAAGCTAGACGAAATAATAAAAAATGTAAATGATGTGGCCTGAGTAAAGAAGATGTGGCTTTTGCGAGATGTATTTGATGCAGACTTGTTACTGATGGACTCCGTGGGCGAATCTGTTGTATTTGTCGTCCTCCTTGTCCGTGTTGTCCTGCAAAATTCACTCAAAGAAAAATTGTGAGTTCGGGGAGGGGGGTCGGCCGATTTGTGTTGGCTCTTGATACTTGCACGCGTTGTCTTGTCTGGACATGCAACCCCTGTCTGATTTCGAGTCTCGGTCAAAACATTTGTTGAAAAATATTCTATCTTGAGAAAATATACTTATATATGTCAGTAGAAAATTATGTCGATATTTGAATAGTGACATGTTGTGAAACAAAAACGTACTTCCTTATCCAAAATCGTGGTATATTCTCCCATACTTTGGTGCTCCACGTCGAGCTCTCTTTTAAAATTTGTCCCGATTTTGGGACATGGAACCACTAAATGACCATGTCCATTGATGTCATTTGTAGTAAAACCCTTAAAATTGTCCCAGTTTATGTCGATCTTTCGAGCATATGGAATCATATTTGTCGGTGTCCTTTCGTGGCGGAGTCCTTAAAATATGAGTCCTTAAAATATTGTCGATTTTGGTGTGGCCGAGTCGGATATATATGTCGTAGATTTGTCTTGTATATGCGACAAGGCGAGTACAATCGCGGAAATGCCCGTTGTCAAGCGAAGATTTCTAAAAGGTGTGGCCAGAGGCGATGTAGGCGCTGCGTATCCGTTAAAGGAATCGGTCGAGCGTAGTTCGTTACAAGCAAGAGAGATTGGGATTTTCTAAAGGTGGGACCGAAGCGATGTGGCGCTACGTATCCGCGAGGAATCAGGTCGAACGTAGTTCCAATTACAAGCAAAGAAAAATTGGGATTTTTCTAAAAGGTGGGACCGAAGCCGATGTGGTCGCCTACGTATCCGCCAAGGGAATCAGGTCGAACGTAGTTCCAATTACAAGCAAAAGAGATTACATGGAAAATAAAGCACTCTAAATGTAGTATCTCTTCACTGCATCTGCGTTGATGGCCCTTGGCCACGCCAATCCATTTCGGCTAAGATGAGGGCCCTCCGTAAGCACTCGGTGAACCGTATAAGGCCGCGCCAATTGGGCGCGAATTTCCCTTCGCCTCACTTTGGTTAGGAATATGCGTTTGACACCGGTATCCGGTTGAAAGTTTCTTGGTCGCATACTTATTAAAAGCTCGCCATTACATTGCGGTAAAGTTTCGTGTGATGCGTTCATTCGTTTCTCATCAATAAGCATCAATTGTTCGTACCTACTCTGTATCCATTTGGCTTCACTTAGTTCGGCTTCCTGGATGATTCTCAAAGAGGGTATTTCCACCTCATTGGCGGCCATGGCTTTTGTTCCATAAACCAGAGATACGGTGTTGCTCGCTGTGGAAGTCCGGATGTAATCACGGTAACCTAAGAGGGCGAAAGGCAAGTTTTCATGCCAATGTCTGTAGTTATCTATCATCTTCCTCAGTATCCTCTTGATGTTCTTGTTGGCCGCTTCGACTGCTCCATTCATTTGTGGTCGATATGGGGTAGAGTTGCGATGAGTGATCCTGAAATTCTCGCATATTTCCTTCATCAGACCACTATTGAGATTGGACCCGTTGTCGGTTATGATTGATTCTGGAATTCCGAACCGACAGATGATGTTGTGATGAACAAAATCCACTACTACCTTCTTGGTCACAGACTTGTACGATGATGCTTCTACCCATTTTGTAAAGTAATCGATCGCCACTAGGATAAACCTGTGTCCATTTGACGCTGCCGGCTCAATAGGACCGATGACGTCCATGCCCCAAGCTGCGAATGACCATGGGGAACTAGTGACCGAGCTCATTTGGCGGCACGTGAATCAAGTCGCCATGGATCGGCATTGATGGCACTTTCGCCTGGCCCGATGCAATCTGTTTCCATCGTCATCGAGTAACCTCGCCGTAGTACTTCTTTGCTAGCATGAAACCGTTCGTGTGGGGTCCGCATACCTCCGTGTGTCTCTTCTAATAACTTGTTTGCTTCTCGAGTGTCAACACATCTTAACAAACCTAAATCCGGAGTTCTCTGATAAAGGACCTCGCCGCTCAGGAAGAAATGGTTGGCTAACCTCCGAAGAGTCTTCTTTTGTATGTTGGTCGTGCCTTAGGGTACTCACCGCCTTGAGATACCTCTTGATCTCGCCATACCAAGGTTTGCCTTACGATTCTTCATCTATCTGAGAACAATAGGCTGGCTGCTCTAGCACATCTACTTTGATTGGGTCAATATAGTTCTTGTCTGGATGTTGAATCATGGAGGACAAAGTCGCTAGAGCGTCTGCAAACTCATTTTGAGCCCTCGGAGTACGCCTGAACTCTATCTTAACGAACCTCTTGCGCAATTCCTTCACGCGCGGTGTAGATGCGAGTATCTTTACGTTCTTGGTGGCCCATTCGCCTTGCACTTGGTGAATCAACAGATCTGAATCCCCTACGACCAGCAACTCTTGTATGTTCATGTCAATAGCCATTCGGAGTCCTAGTATGCACGCCTCATATTCTGACATATTATTGGTGCACGGGAATCTGAGCTTTGCTGATATTGGGTAGTGTTGTCCCGTTTCTGATACCAAAACTGCTCCGATACCTACTCGCTGAAATTCGCGGCGCCATGAAGAACATTCTCCAACACGGATATTCTTCTAAAATGTCTTCTCTACAAACATCACTTCTTCATCTGGAAAGTAGGTCTGCAAGGGGATGTATTCCTCGTCTACCGGATTCTCTGCGAGATGATCTGCTAATGCTTGTCCTTTGACTGCCTTTTGGGTGACATATACGATGTCGAATTCACTTAAAAGAATCTGCCATTTTGCAAGTTTTCCAGTAGGCATAGGCTTCTGAAAGATATACTTGAGCGGGTCCATCCTTGAGATGAGGTAGGTGGTGTATGCGGATAAGTAATGTCTGAATTTTTGTGCAACCCAAGTCAAAGCACAACACGTGCGTTCCAGCATTGTGTAACGAGCTTCATAAGGCGTGAACTTTTTACTCAAGTAGTATATTGCTTGTTCCTTCCTTCCCGTCTCATCATGTTGTCCTAACACACATCCGAATGCATTTTCCAATACTGATAAGTATAATAACAAAGGCCTCCCGGGTTCTGGAGGCACCAAGACCGTGGTTGTGGTACTCTTTGATTTTGTCAAGGGCTTGTTGGCACTCCAATGTCCATTTAGTGGCAGCGTCCTTCTTTAACAACTTAAATATTGGTTCGCATATCACTGTTGATTGTGCTATGAACCTGCTGATATAATTCAAACGACCGAGAAAACTCATCACTTCCTTGCGATTTTTGGAGGAGCGATCCTGAATGGCCTTTATCTTGAAGGATCCAACTCTATTCCCGCCGCTCACAATGAAACCCAACAATTTTCCATGGGGGCGAAGCACACTTTGCCGGATTTAACTTGGGTTGTATTGCCTCGGTAGTTCAAAAACTTCTTCAGATGGACCAGATGGTCCGTAGCCCTCCGTGACTTGATAATGACGTCATCCACGTAGACTTCAATTTCCTTATGGATCATATCATGAAAAATAGTAGTCATGGCTCTGCGTAAGTTGGCACTGCGTTTTTAAGTCCAAATGGCATGACTCGATAATAATATACCCCGCGGAGTATGAATGCGATCTTCTCTGCATCCTCTTCGTTCATTAAGATTTGATGGTACCCGGCGAAACAATCGACAAATGACTGCAACTCATGCTTCGCACAATTGTCAATGAGTAAATGAATGTTCGGAAGGGGAAAATCATCCTTAGGGCTTGCCTTGTTGAGATCCTATGTCGACATAAACTCGTATCTTGCCATCCTTAACATTCTTGGCACAATATTGGCTAACCAAGTGGGGTACCTTGCTACCGAATGACATTTGCGTCGATTGTTTGGAGATCTCCTCCTTGACTTTCAAACTACGATCCGCTTGATTTTCCTTGGTTTTGCTTCACTGGAAGGCATGATGGTTCAATGGGCAGCTTATGAAAGCGATATGCGTGCTTAGACACGGCATATCATCATAAGACCAGCGAATATATCGACATCTTTGTGATAGGGCCACCAAATCTTCTTTCTGTGCGGTATTCAAGTGAACGCTGATCCTTGTCTCCTTCACGACTTTATCATCTCCTAGGTTTACTGTTTCTGTTTCATCCAGATTAGGTTTCGACTTATCCTCGAATTTTCCTAACTCTTCCGTTAATTCCTCTAGCGGGAAATTCCCTTCGGGTTCTGTCGGATTATTCTGACTTTGTTCGCTTGTTTCATGACATGTCACATTTTCATTATCGACAAGTATATTATTTTGTATGCTGAAAGAAAGGGAATAAAGAGCGTTGATTAAAACATAACTTGTTATTAAAACTTCAAAAGGGAAATAAGCTCATAAAATTGTGTTCCATAATTCAGAAAAAATACGGATTGAATTGTTTAAAAACGTCTAATTATTAATTCTACCCAGACTCATGAAAAAACAGTGTTGGGGTACAGGTCCAGTTGCTCAAGACATCTCCTGGCTCTGCACTCCAAATTGTCTGGTCGTCTGTGTAGTCTTCCAAAACCGCATGACACTCTGTTTCTTCCTCAGAAATGAAAAGGCCTTGAAGTCCCTCCGCAAGAATGTCTGCATCCTCCTCTTCTGGTAGCTGAGTAGGGTATGCTTTGACGAATGAATGATTCAGGGGTGGAACAGGTCTTGGCAGATGAGACTCACCCTTCCTTCTGTGATCAAATAACATCATCTCCTCGGCAGTGGGCTGATATCCGAGGCCAAAAGTGTCCTTCTTCTCCGGCAGGTGAATCGGCTCTGTGATTCCTCCTAGTTTTGGTCCAAGTCCTCGACCTGGCTCAAAGCCATTTCTCAGCATCTCTCGGGCCACCATTTTGGGAGTGCGAGGCAGTTGCATCCCTTTAGCCTTGCTAACGTCTACGATCTTGTTCATGTGGTAGACGGACCCATCCAGCTTCTCCATACTCTCGATGACTGGAATTGCCCCTTTGGTGTTAGCAGTGTTGTCCTTGTCTCCCTCAACCACAACTTCATGGTGATTCCAGATGAATTTCAAAACTTGATGCAAAGTGGAAGGGCGGCTCGACCACGTGGATCCAGTCTACCGAGTAACAAATTGTAGCATGTGGATATGTCGATACGGAATTCTATCTCGAACTCTGCGGGCCCAATCAGTAGTGTCAAGTCGGTCTCGCTGCGACGCTCCTCGAGTCCCATGAAACCTTTTACCGCGTGTAGCTTTCGGAGTTTCCCAATGTTGACTCACAAAGTTCGAAGAGTATTCAAAGGGCATACATTAACGGTGACCCCATCAATCAAGACTCGAGAGATAAACTTATTAGCACACTTGACTGTTATGTTCAATGCCTTATTATGACCCCGACCTTCAGGAGGCAATTCATTCTCATGGAAAATTATCTTTTGCACCTCCTTAATTTGCCGTCCGGTCTTTGAAAAGTTCTCATCGTAGTCTCGGGTACACATGAGCTTCTTTCAAAACCTCCATCAAAGAGGTTCGGTGGTTCACGAAATTCATCAGCGATGTGACAATAGAGATTTGTCTTTGGTGTTTTACTCAACTGTTCTACAATCGAATAGCCTCCTGTAGGCATCCTTCTCCAAAATTCCTCTACTTCTGGTTCGGTCACAGTCTTTTTCTGGGGTGTCTTTCGCGATACTTCTACAGATGAGTAACGTTGTCCGGACCTCGTCACCCCCACTGCAACAACCTCTATAACCTGTTTCTGTCTACCCTCATTATGTCGCTTGACCGAATGGCTCCATCCTGGTACTAAGACTGGCATTAGAGGCTTATGACGGCTCAACTCTACTTCCAACGGCGCCCTGGCCTTGGCAGTAATCACACGGGCAATGTGGTGAAGATTCCTGTCTCCTTCCCGATTGATGCGATGGTCCTCCATGTGTACACATCATCAAAGGTGATCATGTGAGCCGGCATTGTCGTGATTTGGCGAGGATTGTTGTTGACATTAGGGAGGTTCTTTCAACCGAATAGCTCCTTCTTTGATTAGTTCCTCAATTACATTTTCAATGCATAACAACCATCTGTATTGTGCCACGATGCTCCAGTGGTATGCGATGCTTAGTTTCATCATGCCATGGTGGGAGTGGATTGGGATTTTGCCATGGGATCGGCTGTATAAAACCAGCGGCTCTTAGTCTTTCATATAGTTGGGAGTATGGTTCAGCCAACGGAGTGTATGATTTTGTGGGCCTCCTCTCGGTGTTGGTTCGGGGTCTGGGTGTGTTTTGTGTGTGGTATTGTTGTGGGGGTGGGTATGCTGGTCGGTATTGTGAGGAATTTGTGTGGGCGAACGTGTGGCGGGTGTATATTGGTGGGTGGTTTAGATGGGTGAAGGTTGATTGTATGTGGAAGTATTTTGGCCACAGGGGTCATAGGGAGGGTTTTGGAAGGTGGGGGTTGGGTATGTTTGGGGTTGGTATGTTTGGGGTTGGGGTTGGTATGTTTGGGTTTGGGGTTGGTATGTTTGGGTTTGGGGTTGGTATGTCAGGGCTCGATTCGTTTTGTGTTGTTGCACCGTCATGATAGGGGCTGCTCCATCCCTCTTCTTATTCATTCCTCATTGACTCACGATTGTATTGCTTTGCTTGTTGCTTGCAGCGACCAAGTCGTGATCCTACATTGCGAGTCCTTCTTCCAAAATCTCTCATTTTACTACTTGAGAAAAATTGCGTCCAATGGCGATCAACCTCTCATAGTGCGTGGGGTCCTTGAGGATTGTCTGGCAGGTGTTGTCATTTCACTTTCTTTCATAGGTGTTTGGACGCCCTTTGCTTGAGATCTCCACCTCATTCGTATTCCACTAAGGTTTCTATTGACTTTTCTCCAATTTCATAAGATAGAATCTGTCGGGGCGTTGTCGTATTAAACTGAACCTATCTACAAAGTCACGGGCCATCGCCTCAACTACGCCACTTCTCGGATCTGGCTAGTATACGATCCAAGGCTTCTCCAGTCAAGCTCCTTATAAACAACTTCATGATGATTGATTGATCTCTTCCCACACCCACTAATTTGTCGCAATAGGATCTCAAGTGTGCACGAGGATTACTTTTGCCGTCAAACAGGTCAAACTTTGGTACCTTGTATCCAACCAGGCGATTCGGCGTCGGGATCGTCATAAATCCTCGTATTCCATCCGCGTGACCACTTGTCCATCTGAAGGTTCTTAAAAGCTTTCTTCAAGTCGTGAATTTCTCTGGCCACGTTTTCATCTATCCCAACTCTTGTCCTCTTCTCCATCTCTTCATATCGAGCAAACTCCGGGGAGGGTATAGGTACGGGTGTGAGATGTGGTGCATGGGTCACATATACGGGTGATCCGTATTGTTTATTATGGTATGTCATCGGTGCTGGTTGAGTAGGTTGGTTGTTTTGGGCGGGTAAGGTGGCTTGTATTATCTGGGGCTGAGGTGTGTGCGGGTTAGGGTCATTTATGGTCTGTGGGTTATGAGGAGGTGTGTTGTTGTGTTGTGGCTTTGGGGGCTGTGGGTTGTGAGGAGGTGTGTTGTTGTATTGTGGATTGGGAGGTTGTGGGTTATCTGTTGGGTGTTGGGGATGGCGTCGAAAGGACGGTGAATTAGGAAGTGTGGGTAGTTGTGTGTTGAGGCTTATTGATAGCTTAGTAATTTCCCGGAGTCTATCCATTTCTGCTTGCATGACCGCCATTTGTTGCAGTACTTGAGCAAGGTATTCATCGGAATATGGAGCATTTCCCCTTTCTGATGTCTCTGGTTCCTCTCGTTGAATGGCGATGAGTCCCAAGCCATCCTGTTCGTTTGCCCCTGAATCATTCATTTTTGTTGCTCGTGCTTTGGATCTGGTGAAATATGGGTGCTCAGCCAGTGCTTGCCAACACAAATCAGCCGACGAGGGGAGTAATACAGCAAAAATCCTTTTGTTCAAAACATGTGTCAGTATTAAACAGAATAGCAGAACATATGGGCATATAATGAAGCTTCAACAAATAAAGTAGATTAAAGCGCGTCCTAATATGCAAGGGGCCTCTATTATGCCAGAGGTAGGCCTAAGCGTCATATATGCAAAGTCACGTTAGATGTACCCAAACCATTGTATTGGAATGCCTTTATTGGAAATAAAGCTAATTGAAATGACATTTTGTAAGAAAACAATGAAAATCCCAAACTAAATAACTGTGTCGTCGATGTGATAGTGAAACTTAGGTCTTCTTTGGTATAGCCCCTGTCTGTTCCAAATATTGTACTGCATCGTGCATCAGGACCCACATGTCTGGGGTGATGACCTTTTCTTTGAGTGGACAATCTTTCATTCTATCGCTCGTGCCCACGTCCTTGAAACCTTGCTCTCCTTTCGGGCTGTAGGTTGTGCTGCTGTGATCCTCTTGCAACCATGTCTGATATTCAGATGTGCATCTTGCCTGTTCATCTCCGATGTTTACCTTGTTGATGTCGTCCCATTCTCTCGAAATTTGTCTAGTTAGGCACGATGAAGTTTGGTCCAAATGTGACTAAACTCCCATGTCCGTCGGAGTGGGATTATCATTCTTGGCGAATTGTCGAAATGCAGCGTAGGGAGGCGTATGGTTGCAGACCACTTTAAACCAATAAGCTCAATATATTATAATTCTTTGCAGCGTATAAAGGCTCCACCTTGTGAGGAATAAGGGATATTTCCACTGGATCGATCACAGTGCGGGATGTCAAAACTTGCACGATCTTTGATGCCGACCGGTGACACAAACCGTTTCGTCCTATCATAGAAGCTGTCGATCTTGTAAGATGCGCTGAAACAAACGTCTGTCATATTTGACCATTGGTAAAAATGTTCCATGGCCCACATTTGTAAGATAAGATTGCAACCTTGAAGAAGTTTGTGCGGCCTCTTTTGCATTTCCCAAGAGCTCGGAATATTTACGCCAAAATCATAGGAACCAAAGTGGGTTGTATGCCGTCAATTCCTCGAAAAGTGATCCGCCACGGAACATATGCAAGTACTTATCTTGCCATACTCAAGGAAAAATCAAGGTGCAGTAGAGCGGCGGTGAATGCAATAGGGCCTGTTTTGCCAATGGCGTAGAGTGCGTGAGAATTACATTTTGCATGTCTTGTAAGCGTTATTATGTCCATACCTCTCGTAAAGATAGTCAAGAGACACCCAGTTGTTCTCGAAACGCAACTCCTTAGTATTCTTAAGACCCGTATAGCGGAGAATTTCTTCCACGATTGGTGTTGGGAATAATCACATTTTCTACCTTGGTAAACTAAATTTGGTGAAATAATGCACTTCTTCCAATGTAGGAGTTATTTCGAAATCCTTGAATTTGAAAACGACTCGGTCTGGATCCCAAAACTGGATTAAAGCTCGGATCAAATGTGGATCTGGCGAAATACCAAATAGTGAGATGAGACACTGACAACTTCCTAATCATCGATCATTGCGATGTCGAAATCCTCCCACCATACTCTTAGCTTATTAGGAACTCCGCTAACCATTCTTATATGATCCATGTTATGATACAAATGCTGAAAAAAGAAATAAATAATAATAAACTTACATTTCCAACTTGGGCATGTCTTTTGGCTTGGATAGATCTATCATGATTGTGCAACACATAATATGCTGGTTGGTCGTTGGGTTGAGAAACCCATCGACAAGTCTGGTGTTTTCCTAATCGTGGTGTCGATACCAAGGACCGACTCACCTAAGGTAAATGCATGCATGCCTTAAAATAAAGGGTGGTATAGCTCTATCTTAAGTTTGCTAAGATTTGGCTTACTAGGCCTTGAGTTCCCGAGCGGACTACTCGAGTGAGAAGGCTACGCGACCACCGGTTGGACCGGATTCTCCGCGCAAAATACCAACTCTCTTAAATTTGGGGTGTTTGAAAGAAATTTGCAGGTGCGCAAAGCACACCCGCGTGTTGTGTGTGATAGTGTGAATTTTCCATAAGGGAGGAAGTATGAGCGGAATGCCAGTTAAGGAAAGCAGTAACAAATAGCAGTTTAAATAATATGCAAATATTTATATGTAAAGCAAAACAGTTTAGGTAAAACATAAAAGCAAACAAATGTGAAACACAAAACAAGCAAATTAAGCACAATAATTAACCTATGTTTGTTATGGTTAAGAACCTTAAGTATCCCCAGCGGAGTCGTCATGCTGTCGCACCCGATTTTGAACTCTCAGGCTTAAATGCGCGACGGAATGGTTATCCTCCCCAAAATTGTAAAAATAAAGTTTAAAAATGTTAAGGGAGTCGCCACCTAATTAATTGGGTGAATTAGGACACCTAAATACTAACCGATTAAAGTCAGCATTAACTCCATTTAATGGTCTGTGAAACTAAATGAGATTCTGAGTAAGGGTTCTTTATTATCCTAAAGGGAAGGGATCAGGCACCCTAAAGGATCCACTAACTTGCGGTTGTCCGTTCAAACATAGGTTAATTTATTCTAGTTTAAGAGGTGTATGTTTTAGGAAAATTATTTAAATAAAAAAGATGTAGCAAATATCTAAAAGAAAGGTATTTTGATAACTTACAAAAAAAGACTTTATAAGATTCACAAAATATGTAAAATTAATTACGCAATTCGTAGAACATGAAATTGTTTTATTAAATGATAAATTACATCCTATAGGTATATGTAAGATTAAGACTTTTATACCTAAGGTTAATTATGAAATCATTCTTTATTTGACAAAGTAAAAAATGACAAATTATTCCTATAAGCATATAGAATTAGTTAGGAAATTGTCTTTGTAAATGTATATGAAACGTTAATGATATTAAGAAAAGTAATAAATTGCTCCTATGTTGTTTATGAAGAAATTATAAGAAAGTCTATTTTTCTTTCTTTCTAGATAAGGAGTGGTATTTTGACTACATAACTAAAGCATAGCTAGGATTAATTAATTTATCTTGGATTTAGATTTGTATGTGAATCTAGAATTAACAAAGCGAATTCATCTTTATACTACCCTTCCCATATATTCAAAAGCTAATAGAGTTAGTTATCCTATTAATTACAAGGTTAACAAATAATTATAACGATAATAAATAAATAAGTAAATAAATAAAGAAACAAGAAAGGATGAGATTGGAATCGATGCCTTTATGCGGAAAGGATGACGACGCCATCCATCCCATGGTTGTTCGTGAGCCCCGTGGCAAGAGGGTGTCTTGCATGATGAGTCTCGTCTGAGACTCTTGGTCATTTGATGCATATCATGTAAGAAAATAAGAGGAGAAAAGATTAGTAAATATTTAAAATCTTATCTACCATAAATAAGTATTGACATACAAATCTAATCACACCCAAGTTGTTTCATTCAGAATGTTTACAGGTATATGATATGCTAATAGAAACAGTCCAATAGAGTACATCAAAACAGGCCCAAAGTAATGAGTTTAAGCTTCTTTGAGGATATAAAAAGATGAGGGCCTAAGTAGTTAATTCAGATTTCTCAAAGGGAAGGGTGAGCTGACGTATGCAACCATCTTTGGTTTGCAAGACATCTGATGATCCATATGTAAAAATACAAAGCAAGCCCAAGTATTCTAAGCATAAAACTTATAAGAAGAGGACTCAATCCAACATGTAATGGGCCCAATAAAACATATGCTCACATTCATGATGTACTAATTCACATAATATACATTTAGATATATTATTTCACATATACTTAGGTATACACAAGGACTGATATACATCCGACACCTAGGATATATCTGGCATACTCGAGGATATACAAAATGCATAACTCTACTACATACTAGAGGCACAGCTGGGCTTTACATCTGGTATGCTCAGGGTATATTACTGGTATATAAAATAGGTGAAATGACCAGTTTCAGGTTGCAGGGTAAAACAGGGCATTTTAAAGACATTCATCTTATCCTAGTTGAATCTTCATACCAATCTTACTCCTTCATGCTCGTATGAACCAAACTAACACATATATATATATATATATATATATATATATATATATATATGTATATATAGTGATTAATCTGATACAGGGATGGAGGTATCAAACATGGTGAAATAATATAACAACACATAGCATGCTATTCCTATTTTAAGATGCATGACTCAAAATCATAATGACTAACCAGATTTTACCATGTCAACACCGGGTTAATCTCCTTATATGCTTACTAATGGGACACGGCCCGATATGACAAAGAAAAGAAACGATCTATGTAAATACAATATGTTGGTATAGAGGCGCCGAAAATGAACTCATGATAGATTTTGACACAAAAATGACTAAGGAAGTGCAATAATAGGATATGAACACACATAAGAACCAATGAGTTCAAGACCCGATAGATACATTCTTTAAGGGGACAAATTCATTTTAGTCCTAAATAAACTCTTGGATCCATATGGAAGAATCAAGCAACAAATCGTTTCCCACGTAGGTTGAGTTATGGGAATACTTCAATGTATTCACAAAGCGAGCATATAACCAACTTCATTAACGAGAATATGTGATATTTAATGGTAAGATTAATCGTGGTTCATTTAGAGATTAGACTAATCGAATTGACAAATAATAAAATAGGCATTACCCATCTTTTGAAACGATCTTGTGGATGCATAAAGGACCCATGATATTTCACTACTAACCCAAATGGGTCTAGGACCCTTATACAAATGTTATACATTAACTATACACATAGAAGAACCATAATCGAATGCATACATGCCTAAGACAAAGATCGACACCTGAATAAAGAAAAATCACTATTTGACAGATTTGTCCAGAAAACAAAGACTAAACTGAGTTAGAGTAAATTCGACACAATAATATAAATATCATCACACAGAATATACAATATCAATTAAGCGACTAAATAATAGATAGAGAATGGGTTTCCGGACCTTTTGTGGGTAGCGAGGCGGCGACAAAGGTTTTCCGAATCGTCGAAGGAAGCTCATGCAAAGCGTTTGCGAGCGGATAGTAGTAAGTTGAATAGAAAAGAGAAGGTTTAGGCACGATGCTGTCTGTATTCTCGGTTGTTTGATTACTGGTGGATGATCGATCCATAAGTGCATTTGCATGTTCGAACGTTGGGTATTTATAACCCCTATTTAGGCTTCGATTTATGGTAAGTTAGGACTTGGTTTGAGGGACGATTTGTATTGATTTTGCTGAGATTTCGTACTGTTCTTGTTATGGTAAGTTAGGACTGATTTTCTTGTGGATGACTCGCAG
This sequence comes from Przewalskia tangutica, assembly GCA_029844215.1. Lineage (NCBI taxonomy): Eukaryota > Viridiplantae > Streptophyta > Magnoliopsida > Solanales > Solanaceae > Przewalskia > Przewalskia tangutica. The sequence continues at coordinate 25,626,317 of CM056729.1, read as the reverse complement.
GATTATTTGGTCCTAAAGAAGGGTAGTTTTGATTTGGTTATAGTTATGGCAAGCACGAGATTTTGTTGCCATTTTCGTACTGATTCGAGGGTTAATTGGTAAGGTTTGAAACAGAAAAGGGAGGTTCGATTCGGGGCGTGACTTGAGGGAAGATTCTGGGATGTCTGCGTGATATGGAAGGAGACAGAAGCGAGGTATTATTGGTTTGCCGGATTCTCCGGCGAGAAATCCGGCTGGTGATGGAGCGAGGGTGCGGCGTTTGGATGGTGTTAGGGTTTGGGTCTTTTAGGTTTTCCAAGAGGGGACGACGCAAAGACGGTATAAGGGAAATGGGCTGGACGGGGGGAGTTAAAGGGTTAAAAGAAAGGAATGGGTTATGGGCTGCGGGTTTCGGGTAATAAGGGAAAAGGGGTGTTGGGCCACGGATTTGGGCTGGGCAAAGAATAAAAGGTGGGCTGATTAGAGTTAGTTTAATTGGGTATTTAATTCAAGTGGGTTATTAGTTTAGGAGTCAATTAGCTAGGTATTAGTTATTTAATTGGTTAATTAGTGGTAAACTAATAAACTAATGTGATTAAATTGTTTAGGTGTTTTATTAGTCTAAGCTATTATTATAATAATAAATGCAGGTGTGCTAATTAATTAGTACTTCACGTTTATAATGCGAGACAGTAAAATTATGGTTCTAAAAATAAAATTGTTTAATTTATTGGTTATTTATTTAAGGGATGGACAAAATTGGGTGTCAACAACACTTATCATTTCAAGTAACTATTAAAAACATGATTTGGAAAGTCAAGGCATTAGTTACCATGTATTATTTGGGAGTTGAACTCCAAAAGTACTACGTACATACATTTGTTATAACAAGAATCATTTCATGAAGTATTAGGGCGTTTGGACCCCAAAGTACTTTGTACATCATTTCTTTATTAGAAGATTTAAACCATGAAATGTTAGGAAACAAAATAAACTATCTCTTGACTTTCAATATTCAAGTATCATATACTTTCAAACAAATTCTCACACTTTCAAAATATATCATGTCTTTTCCACTTATAACATCAAGGCTTATAGTCTTAAAATCTTGTATCATATACTCTTTAAAATCATGTCGCTTATACATATAATATCATGTCATCTATACTTTAGAAATCAAGTCCCATAACTTGAAAAATAAAGTCTCATAATCTTTTAAAGTAATTCGAGTGACCCATACTTTCATAATCAAGACTTATATATTTTCAAAATCAATTTACTTACTTCAAATAAATCAAGTCACTACATATTTTCGAAATTCAAGTCTCAAGTACTTTCCAAATTAATACTTTTATGAGTCGTGAATAGGTTATACTCGTTTATAACGATCTTGTCCATTGAGACATGATCTAGAAAATGTAATACAATTTTGTCTCATCTTAGTTTCTATGCAGATGGAAGATTCTACGCATTTCAATGTAATTGATTACCGATACATTTTCATTAACGCTGCAATGGCTTGTTCGGTCTTTTTTTTTCATTAGTGTAGTAATTTAGCATGGTCAACTAGACTCCAATACTTCCTAACGACTCTTACCAACATCCCCCATAAGACTTGGTAAGAACTTAGGAATATTCTAGACATGCCTTTAGCATAAAATTAATAACATGAATACTTCCTATGACAAGGAAAGTATACTCAAGAACAAGTCGTGTATACTCCTTACAACAAGGCAGGTATACTTCAAATATCAAGGCGAGTATACTCCTAACAACAAGGCAAGTATACTTCAATATCAAGGCAAGTATACTCCTAACAACAAGGCAAGTATACCATAAAATACTCATGTTTATAGAAAGAAGAAGTTCACATACCTCGTGACGACTAACCAATACGACAAGTAGCAAAATGCTCCAAAGTACTTCAACTTCATCGGTTATTCCTTAATCCAAGTAGACTCTGCTACACGTAATACTTCTATTAATATCATACTTACTATTGTAGGACTTATATCAAATAATTGCCCTCTAATTCTACAGAAAATCGGGCAGCACTTCCTTTGTTTCTACGTACTTTTCCACCTTTTCTAATGCCCGTATCCATCAACCAACAAGCCACATTTAAGGCTCAACAATTCAGCTAACCAAAGGGGATTACACGCCTAACAGGACGTGTAAAATTCTGCCCCACAATTAAAGTAAAATTGTCCAACATTCTTGGCCATTTTCGGCAATCACAGGGATAACACCACATCTATTCTTTTCCAATTCTTTTCAATTCAAGTTGTTATTCTTACATGTTATATAGTCGCAATCAATTATAACAACTATAATCCCCTTCTTATATAACATGCGACGATCGTAACTAACAACTAAATAATTACAATTTCAATGGCTAAGCATGCTAGGTTTCGAATTTAAGGCTTCCAAATTCCATAACAATTATAAACCTTCATTCCATAATATCACATGCTCATCTATCAACTACTACAACATGAAATCTTGAATTACAATAGCAAGACGGAGATTATTACCTCTTTAAGCCCAAATACAATCCAAAACCTAAAGTCGATCCTAGCAACTTTAGCTCCTCTTTTCGACGTTCCAATTCGCTATTTGCAACCCTTAGAAGCTTGTGAAGAACTCCTCTTCAAGTTCCAACTCCAACTATGAAAACCCCCTTAGGTTTTCATGTTGCGACTAACGTAAAAACGTAGTTTTTCCGGAATTTTTGTGTTGAGATATCCTTAGAATACCTTTAGGGATCTTGGGTTTGAATATTGGGATTTATGAAGCAAGATTGCAAAAAAATCCTCTTCTTTTCCCTCACTTGGCCGAGAGCTCTAAAAAAAATACATAAGTTCTTGAAATTTTTTCTAAGTGTTGGATTTTTCTAGTCTTGCACTAGTAATGTAGATATATACTACAACCAAGGGGTGAGATCAAAACAAATGTGTGGCTAGGATTGGGTCAATTAAATATCTTGTGTCAACTTGACTTAGTTGACTTGGTCAATTTTCTCAAGCTTGATCATCCACATTAGGCTACTTAACCTTGGTCACAAGACCACTTAACCTTGGTCAATTATTCGACCAAGTCCATGTAGGGGGTGACACGTGCCGCCCTCCCATTCGTCCATAAAATTTTGTTTCTCGAAATTTCCATAATTGATCAACATATCAGAAACCTTGTGGGCCCCACAAAAACGTAAAATTTCCCGGGTGGGCTCCTACGTGACCAAATCCATAAATAAATTCCCAAAATTCTAATAAATTCCATACGTCTCAAATAACACCTTTTGAGAATCTAATTCTCATCAACGAACATTCTTCCTTTCCGAAGTTCGGAAGATTTTCCTTGGGAAAAACAATTTTTTCTTTCGTACAAATTTTTAAAGTCCTGAATCCTTATGTACCTTCTCTTAAACATATCCTGAAATTACGGGGTGTAACACTAAAGGAAGAAGTTGAGTAAATGATGGAAAAGAAGCAGAATGAGGTAATTCAGTAAAGGTTGAATAAGAAAGAGGAAAAGAATGAGGAGGGGAAGAAGAAATAGAAGGAGCGATGGATGGACCTGGGTCTCGATTAAAGACAAGGAATAATGTCCTGTGTTGGATGTGTAATGGGAACTGAATTTGGAGAAATATCTATGAAATCAAGAAGAAGGAGAAAGTAAAATAGAATTATTATGAGAATGGTAAGGGAAAATGTGCTCATGAAATACCACTTCCCTTGAGAAGAAAATAGAATAATTGAGTAGACTTAACAATTTGTAACCCTTTTACCACATGGGTAACCAATGAATATGCAAGGAATGGATCTAGGCTAAAAATTCTCTCCCAAGTTTGTGCGAAACAACATAACACGAACAACCAAAAGATCTCAAATGATCATAAGTTAGGGCATAACCATGAAGTTTTTCAAACGGAGAAAGATTGTAGATGTTTATGTGGTGTCATGTGGGCACCAGAATCAGTGATTCAAGAGTTTAATCTTAAATTTGACACTATAAAAGCATGAAATGCAACAGAGTGAACCTCAAGGTGATTAACACACCTAGAAAATGTGCAAACCCTGTTATCTCAGCATCAGGAGGTGAATTAAAATTTGAAGACATGTGAATATGTTGAAAATTATTCATGAGATGTTGATATTGTTCTGTGGTGAAATCATAGACACTAGAATCAGGACTTGTTGCAACACTGCTAGTTTGAGGTAGTAGACCATCCTTTGAACATAGGAAGCAGATTTTTTGTTCTTGATAAACTAAAAATCTGTTGGATTCCCATGAAGTTTATGACATATTTTAATTGTATGATTGGGGTCTTCTTGCAATACTTGTCGAAGAGACTAAAAGTAGTAGCATTTAACCTTTTTGGGTCAAACTGAACTCTCTGAGTGCAATTTCTGTTGTTGGTGAAGTTTGATGAAGAACTTGTACCAACATGAAAGGATGCAGATTTATTTGAGAAACTAGAAATAGGAGCGAAACTCTCTTTTTGCTTCTCATCATGTCGAAGCATAGAATATGATTTACTCAGAAAGGAAGGGCAGACATCATCAAGATATTAGTTTTACAAGTGTAGTATAACTCATTCAAACAACTTAAATTGAAATAACTTATATTCTTCAAAAAATTTAGGTAAAGTCCCACAAGTACAAACAAGACTTACATATGTTGTGGAAATCTTATCCCAAGGGCTCTCAGTTTTGTGAAATATGATGCAATATTAGAAGATCCTTGGGAAGTGGCACTGATTTTCCTCTGAATCTGAATATATTTGGACCTATTCGATTGCCCAAATCTTTAATTTACATCAGATCATATGTATTTGGATGTGTCAAAACACATAACACTAGTGGCTATGTCTGGAGATAGGGAGTTAGTTATCCCAGCAACAACCATATCATTACATTTCTCCCAAAATGAATAAAGAGGTGATTCAGGTGCAGGTTTAGAAATCCTACCAAGTATTAACCCTAATTTGTTCTTAGCGGGTAAAGCGATAAGCATATTTTTTCTCCGAACAATAGAACCACTACCGTCAAACATAGGAGAAACTAAATGTGTCCCCGGACTATCAGAAGGGTGAACATAGAAGGCATGATTGGAGGAAACTAATAAATTCCTCTAAACCTTCATTTGTGATATTGTTAGACATGATTGCTTCAGCTAATTAGTAAAATCCACAACACAAATTTCAGGTAGATATATCAACCAATCAAATATAAACTCTATGTTGAGAGTTTCAAACCTTAGTTTGTGATGCTAAAACAGACAGAGAGTCGAGATTAGCTGCGTTACAACCTTCTTCGCAACCTGAAGAAGTAAGGCCTTCAAACATAAAGCACGTAAGATCTGGAATTTGCTCGAAGAAAACTACCTCCGGTGATCGAATCGGAAAAGGAGAACACAAAATACGTCAAAATCACCGTTAGTGACACCGTCAACGTCTGAGTACCACTGTGTTACCGAAAAACCCTCAGAAAATCGATGAGAGCACCGTGCTAAAGGAAAACCCTCAGAAAATTGATGAAAGACAAAAAAGGTGTAAAAAATTTCAACCTGCAAGATGATATTAATCTCCTCAAACAATGGATTTATGATAGTATTTCTCAGGATCTTCTTCTTACTACCATGAAATCTGGCGCCACAGCCCTTGATTTATGGAACCGCTTGAAGGAAATCTTTCAAGATAACAAGCACACTCGTGCGGTGTATTTGGAGGAACAGTTTAACAATACACGTCTTGAAAATTTCTCCAACATGATTGAGTACTGCAGACAGTTGAAACTCTTGGCGGATCAACTCTCCAATGTCGACACGCCTGTCTCGGACACTAAGATAGTGTTGCAATTGATTGCAGGTCTTCCTAAAGGAGACTATGATACGTTAGCCGCCATAATTCAACAGGCAGATCCGCTTCCCCGTTTTAACAAAGCTCGCTCGCAGTTGTTGCTCGAAGAGACTCGACGTGCTAAGCAGGATGAGCACAATCAGAAGACGTTAGCTGTCGAAACGCGCCCTCACGATCCAATGCCGCCAGAAAACTCTCAACCGCAGCAGGGACGCGATGGCAAGGGTGGCAAGGGCCGCGACAGAGGAGGTTGTGGTCATGGCGAAAGTCGCGAGCGGCGAATCAGCGGCGGCAACAACGGGGCGCGAGAATCGGCTCGAGCGCGGTTCCCAGCGGTATCCTCTACGCGCTGGCACGCTGATTCGATCACCGTGACCCGGCAGTACTCACCTGCACGGGTTGTTGGGCCTGCTCAGCCCCGGCGTATTCGATTACCGTATCAAGCCCACTTCGTACGCGACCCGGTTCAATGGCTGACAACAACTGGTACATGGACTCCGGAGCCACTTCTCACCTCACCCGATCTGCAGGTAATATTCTCAAACTGTTTGGTCTAAATCATCCTCAATTTGTGACAGTTGGTAGTGGTCACCTCATTCCAGTAAAGGGTTATGGTACATCCTATAAACCACCTCCTAATTCATTCCCCCTTCAAAATACCCTATATGCCCCACATGTGATTAAAAATCTAATCTATATCCGCAAATTCACTCGTAATAACTCTGTCTCTGTTGATTTTGACCCTTTTGGTTTCACTGTGAAAGGATCTTCATACGGGGACACCTCTTACGAAATGCAATAGCACGGGGGATCTATATACATTCACTCTCTCCTCCGCTACCAGATCTAGCTCTCCCGTCTCTTTAGCGATCATTTCTTCTTCAACATGGCATAATAGGCTTGGTCATCCAGGAGCCCCAGTTTTCCATTTTCTTAGAGGCAATAATTTCATTACTTGTAATGGAAAGCTTGCCCAAAACTGTGTTTCTTGTTCTTTAGGCAAACATACTCGTCTTCCATTTAAATCATCTACTAGTGTCACTTTTGCACCTTTTGATATTATACATGTCGATATATGGACATCACTTGTTGCTAGTTCTCTCGGTCATAAATACTATCTTATCTTACTAGATGATTTTTCTCACTTTGTTTGGTTGTATCCTCTCAAATTTAAATCAGAAGTGCTTGCCAAATTTCTTGAGTTTCGAACATTCATTCAAACACAGTTTGAAAAAGGTATAAAATCTTTTCAGTGCAATGATGGTCGTGAATTCAATAACTCTATGTTTCACTATTTTTGTACCAATAATGGCATAGTATTTCGCTTCTCCTGCCCACACACCTCCCCACAAAACGGTAAAGCTAAAAGAATCATTCGTACCATTAACAATATGATTCGCACTCTATTGATTCATGCCTCCCTACCTCCGTCCTTCTGGGTCTATGCTGCTAAAATGTCAGACTACGTTCTCAATATTCTCCCAACTAGCACCCTTCACAATATGACCCCTACTAAAATCCTCTATCATAGAGTCTCCTCTTATTATCATCTCCGGATATTCGGTTGTCTATGCTATTCTAACCTTGCCTCTACTGCTCCACACAAACTAGCCCCCCGGTCCACTCCATGTGTCTACCTAGGCTTCCCGTCGAACCATAGGGGTTATCTATGCTATGACTTGTCCACTAGTCAGATCCACATCACTCGTCGCGTCACATTCGACGAGACCACATTCCCGTTTTCAAATCTTAAACAGTTCCAAAAACCGAATTACTCTTTTCTTGACAAGTCTGTCATCTCTCCCATCATCCTCAGTTAACTAGAGCATAGCACTGCCGCAGAATCAGCATCAGTGCCACGACGCCAAATCTCCTACGAACAGGTTCCTACTTCACCGTCGACAACGTCGCGGCCCTTGATCACGGCGCCACAGTGCCGCTGACGGCTCCTTCCAGCACCATGGTCCTTGATCATAGCACCGCGGTGCCTCCTACGGCGTCAGCCCCCCTTCTCCATATCCAACAAATCCCTCCGCCTTGGAGCCTCCCACTATCCCCACTCACCAAATGGAAACTCGTGCAAAGCATGGAATCTTCAAACCTAAAGTCCAATTTAACTTGTCTGCCCAAACCATTTCACCAATCCCCAAGAACCCTATATTGGTCAAATAAGACCCTAATTGGAATGCGGCTATGTCTGAGAAATTCAATGCTTTAACTAAACAACACACATGGGATCTAGTACCTAGACCTGAGGGGTGAATGTGATTCATTGTCTGTGGCTATTTCGTCACAAATTCAGAGACAGTGGAGTTCTTGAGAGGTATAAGGCACGACTTGTGGCTAATGGCACAAATCAGCAGGAGGGCAGTGATTGTGGTGAGACCTTCAGCCCGGTTGTCAAACCGGCTACCATCCGCACAGTTTTGAGCATTGTCATGGGCAAACACTGGCCGATCCATCAGCTTGATGTGAAAAATGCATTCTTACATGGGGATCTGAGAGAGACGATCTACATGCATCAGCCACCAGAGTTCACCCATCCAGTAGTACCTCACTATATGTGTCGTCTCCGTAAGTCACTATATGGCCTGAAACAGGTCCCCCCGTGCGTGGTATGATCATTTTGCCATGTATATCTTACAGATTGGGTTTGTATGCAGCAAGAGTGATACATTACTCTTCATTTTTCATCGAGGTAGTAACACTGCTTACTTATTACTTTACGTGGATGATATCGTTCTTACTGTCTCCTTCGACGGATTGAAAAATGAGATTATTGCCTTGCTTAAGTCCGAATTTGCAATGACTGATTTGGGAAAGCTGGGTTACTTTTTGGAGATATCAGTGACCAGGTATGTCAACCACATGTTCTTATGTCAGCGTAAGTATGCAGAGGATATTGTGTACAGGGCTAAGATGGTGAATTACAAAGTTTCACCTACTCCGGTTGATTCGAAATCTAAGTTCAGTGCTATGGATGATGCTCCAGTCTCCGATCCTACTCTGTATAGGAGTCTTGCAGGAGCACTTCAGTATCTCACAATTACAAGGACAGACATTTCTTATGATGTTGGCGGTATGCTATTCATGCGTGCCGGGAAGTCTCATTTCACTGCTCTTAAGCGTATCATTCGATACATTAAGGGCACACTTGATTATGGTTTGCACCTATACCCCTCTGCACCAAACAGGTTGCTCTCTTATACGGATGCAGATTGGGCAGGGTGTCCGGACACGCGACGCTCCACCTCCGGCTTTTGTGTATTTTTAGGGGATAATTTGATTTCTTGTACGCGGCGGCGAGATACCCTATCTCGATCGATGCTCGGTCGAGTCTGAAGCGTTGCAAATGTGGTAGCTGAGATTTGTTGGCTCAGAAATTTACTGTTAGAACTTCACTGTTCTTTGCGTCAGACATCTATTGTGTATTGTGATAACATCTCTGCCATCTATCTTTCTCATAATCCGGTTCAACATCAGCGAACCAAGCATATTGAGATAGACCTACACTTCGTTCGTGAGAAAGTTGCGCTAGGTCATGTCAGAGTGTTACATGTTCCATCATCCTATCAGTATGTAGACATATTTACCAAATGACTTCCCGACGATTATTTCTTGACTTGAGATCGTCCTCGTCCGGCCTCCTCATTTCCGTGAGGGTGTGTAAACATGTATATTATAGAAATAATTGTATCCCTACCCATAATTAGAATATTTTCATATATTGTGTAAATATAATTATGGTAAGACTAGGATTCCTCTTTTGTATAGGCTTAGGATTCCTATTGTATAAGGGATGAATATTGTACTCTATATATACTTTGATATTAATGAGAAGACTCCTTAAGGGAGATTAATATCATCTTACACAACCAAAACCCTTCAAGGGTAACACCATTTAATAGAGGAGAACGAGCAGGACTCGAAACCACGCTCTGATACTATGCTAATAATCTCACAAAGGATCGAGTGCAGAAATGAAAATAGGAAACCATAAACCATATGAGAGGAGAGAGAGACGATTTCTTCATTTAATCGAAATGAAGAAATGAAAATTACATTGTCCAGAAAATTCTAAATCCTCCTTATATAATATCAAAATACAGGGACTAAGTAGAAAATAATAAAGGGAATTTAAGTTGGGTCCGGGAGGCATGAACTCTGGGCCTGGGTCTGGATCTGAACACTTAGGCCTATGTCAACACATTCTTTTTTAATCGAGTAAAAAAATAAGTGTGTCATATAATTTGAGAAATAAGAAAATATTAAAGGTATACACAGATTTATAATTTATGAACGATGCGTCATGAGTGAATAATGCTTGTTCAATTAATGAAGTTGGAGTATTATAATATAATACTAACAAAAATAGACTCTAACCTAAAACAATGTACAAACAACCGTGATCAAATGACTCTGAATTTAATTCAAAACAGATTGTTGTGTTCCTGTAAGTCAATACGCATGTCATATATGAAAATTTGGGAGCAAAAGGCGAAATCCCTCGCCCACAGGGCCCCCACCCCTCCGACCCGACATAAATTGGTGGAGGAGGTAAATCATGGTACTCAACGGCCCACTAGATGGGAGGCACAGTGCCTGATGGTGTCATATATGGAAATTTGATACTAATATAAACATAACCAACAACAACAACAAAAAGTTCCAAAGGGTAAAATTATTGACTTTTGATCATCGAAAACACTTTGTGATCATTTTGAAGTACACCTTGTTATGAGTATAACAACATCTCAGACTTAGATCCAGCTCATACGTTCTTAAAGTCATGGCAATATAGGGAAGAAGATAAATAATAACTAATATAGTAAAATAATGCATCAAACTAGGAAAGATTACAACAGTAACAACATTAGTGATAACTATTATAGCTAGGTTAATTGTAGGATATAGTAACAAATCGATTTTCCAAGATATAAATTCTTTTTTGGAAAATTTTAGAAATATATTGAAGTTATTGACAATTGACTAAACTAACAATTCTATTTGCAAGAGACTTACCTAACAATCCTATTTAATAGTGGTTTAATTTTCTGCGTGAGTGTGGTCAAAATTTGTTGAAAATGTCTGGGCGAAGCTATATACAAAATGAGGAATATTGAAGGTGATTTGGATGTTTGGAGCAAAAATTCATAGCTGAAATCGACATGGAAAATATCCCTGCGAGAATGTATACGTATATCACGTGTATATATCATGCAAATTACACAAATATACAGATATACAAGAGATACACTGATGTACAATGAAAATATATGCATATATGTAGGCGGGTTACATATATATAAATGGGATATACCGATATTTATATCGCGCTTCAGCTCGTCTAATTCGATGCACCAACTCAAATCGAACTCTTCAACTCAACTCCAAATGAGCTCAAAACTTAGGATAAGCTTCATACAAGTGTTATCAATAAAAAATTTGAACACCAACTTCGCATTACAACACTTTTCGAATTTCAATTTTTAGATTTAAGAGCTTCAAACTCAACAATACTCGGTGATTTCAATGAGTTCCAATGGTGCTTCAGTGATTGAAAGAGGCAGTAGTGTTAATGGCGGTATTGAAGTGGTAGTAGGAGGAAATACTGGAAGGAAGAGTTTTTTTTTGTTTTTTTATTTTGGTAAAAAGAGGTAAAAAAAAAAAGGTCAAAAAAAAATAAAAATTTAAAAAGAGGTATTGTTGAAAATGTCAATAAAAGAGTTGATTGCAATTCGACTCAGCTCGAATTAAATATTGTTATTTTATTATGAAAAAAAAAAAAATAAAAACTATATGCACAATAAGATGGAGATATGATATTATACTGGCTTCTTTCTCTATCACATTTTGTTGAATTTTGGATATATATATATACAAAAATAGAAATTTAATTTCAATAGTTCAAAAGTACAAATATGAGTACACATTTTACTTAACTATAATAACTGAAATATGTTTAAGAGTTCATGCCATCCATAAAAGGAACACAGTCCATATTCATATATATCTCTCCTTAATTAGAAAGCTTTGCAACTCTTCATATTCACAAAATTTATTGCTTTGAAAACTTGAGAAGTTACGTTCCTTGTCATACTAAGCATATAGATTTTCTTGTCCTATGAATTTGAGTCTTTTTCCACTAACATTTTCACCTTGCAACAATTCAGTTCCTTCACTGATCATATTCATCCCCAGGGTTATTTTGGTGTTGATTTTTATTTTTCCTTGGTTAATTTTTCAACTTTTTGTCATGGAAAAATCAACTCTTCTTCCTCTTTTCTTCCTAGGGTTACTCTTGAACTATCCACAATGATAGTTAATCCCAAATTAACCACCAGTGATGTGAGTCGTGATCATCAATATATGGTGTCTGCTCATGATGTTCCTGAAGGTCCAAATCCTACTCCGCCAAACGTAGATGAATATGTTAAAGCACCACCAACAACAACATACCCAGTAAAATCCCACCACGTGGGGGTATGGAGAGGGTAGAGTGTACACAGACCTTACCTCTACCTTGGTAGGTAGAGCGGCTGCTTCCGGGAGACCCTCTCAAGACCTGCGTAATCACAGGCAAAGCAAACGTTGGATAGCAAGATAAACGGTCACAGACAAGAAATTAAAGTTATAGGAACATGCTGGTAACAAAAATCGAATACGCCATGGTAGCACATTCTGTCAAAAGAAAGCAGTAGGTAACGCAAGTAAATAATATGAACAAAGTACACTAGAGAACACATAGTCACATAAATCAACTACAGGGAACAAATAGTGATGACCTAATTATAACTACTACGTACAATAATTTGCCTCTTGCTTATTATGTTACTGTTGAAGTATACCACATATTAGTTTACATATTTGTTTGTAGTTTATTGGTTAAAATGAGAAAATATCTCATGTAATAGAATATAATTAGTTGTTAGCATTATAAATAGGGCATTACAAGGGTATTTCTATTATCATAAAATAAGAAGAAAAGTCCCCACAAAACAGATCTCTTCTCTCTCTGGACCTCCTCCGCTTCCTCTCATTCTCCCTTCTTTGATTTTCCTTTTGTCTCTGTTGGAGTTGAAGCGATCCAGAATATTTAACATGGTATCAGAGCCTGCTGATTCGTAGGACCTTTGTATGCAATTAAAATCGAAATCGCAGATCAGGAGAAAACGAAGAAGGACTGGATTCAACATATGTAGTAACAGTTCCCGTTGAAATCTTCGATTTGTAGAGTCGAGGAAATTGGTGAAGATTACAGGCGCGATCGAGGAATCTGAGAATCAGACAACACTTATGAATCTGAAAATCGAAAACTGAAAGATCCAGAATCGCTGAAAATTAAATCGCGCGGAGGAACAGAATCACGATTTTCTTCTCTTCTGAAAAAAAAACCATAATTGAAATCGAATAACTGTAATATTGAGAGAATCTAAGATTGGTTCATCTTATTTGTTCCGCGATGGAGATGCTATCATATTCTGCGGATACACTCCGCCTTTGGCTATCGTTGCGACGTCGAAGATCACCGCGAATATGTATGCTTCTAAGGTATCAAATTAAGTTTCATATTGCTGTGAGTTTCTGTAAATTCAATTTTATTTTCGTAATAGTTCTGTGTTGGTGAATTTGCACCTTGTTGGATTCGTGTTGGATTGTTGTTAGTGAATAAAGTAGCAACTGCTATTGATTTTGTGTTGGTCAGTGACTGAAATTGTCGTTGATTTTGTGTTAGTTTCTATTCGTGTGTTGGTATTATTATTCGTTGCTGCTGTTGATGAAAATGCAGGAGCACTGCTCACTGGTGAGGAAATCTAACTGTGGATGAGAGGAATTTGTTTTCTATTGGTTATAAGAATGTGAAATGGAGAATTGACAGATAAGGAGGATCATCTGTATTTCTGGTTTCCGCTGTTGGATGGACTACCTGAACTTAGCTTCGACCCGAGGACTGAAATCAGAAAGAACGCACTGCAAGTGCTGTTTCTAGTATTGAAGCAGCATTAGTTGCTGTTGCTTAACGGAAAATATTTCGCTTGCCTTGTCGGCTAAGAACAAGGCTGGAACAATAGATCGATAGAATGATCGAGGAGTTTTCAGCGACAAATTGATTGAGAACTGAGGGATACTTCGTCGAAAACAATATGGATTGAGTTGAAGCTCAATTCAAAGAGTATTTCACAGGTCAAACAATCATTAGATTGCATGTTTTCACATGTGTAGCTCAGGATAGGAGAATTGAGGAATTTCTAGCCTAAATTGGAATAGAAATTGAGGGAGACTTCAAGGCATGTCTGAGCTTATTATAGAGCTTGCTATAGGAGAATCGAGGGATTATCTAGTCCGAGTGAGGCTAGAGAACGAGGGGTTCTTCATAGCATTTATATAGGAGAATCGAGGGATTCTCTAGTCCGAGTGAGACTAGAGAACGAGGGGTTCTTCAGTAATTGTTGTGGGAGTTGAAGCTCCTGCTAATTGGATGTTAATAATGTAGTTATTGTTGTTGCTGCAAATACAAAAGTAGGAACTTGCAAATTAAATGGTCAGCACCTGTTTAGGCTGTTTGTGCCAAATGGATCTAGTGAAAGAGGATCCTTTTAGATCTCTTCTGTTTGTACTAAAATGAAGGATCAGAGGGAATGCTTCTGTTGCCTTATAATTAAACACTAATAAAAGTTTTGTTAGTTCTAATGAAAATAGTAATCAAGAGGGTAAAGGATAAGTATATCTTATATCAAGTGATGATTATGGTTTTGGGCCAGAAACACCAGGTATGCAACCTCTTGTGCCTGGATTGAAGCGAGTCTAAGAAGACATTTGTTCGTCAGGGGATCGGAGTGATTACTTTTCATTGAACTCAAGCAAGAGGATAAAAAGTCTTGAGGGGTTGAATTTTGAAAGGAAGAACCTTGATGAGGAGTTTCAATTGACTAGCAAGTTCGAGTGGCTTCATCCATCTCAAATCAAGGATGCGAATAGGCCAGGGGACCCACTTTATGACAAGCAAACACTATATATTCCTCCTGATGTGTTGAGAAAAATGGACGCTTCTCAGAAGCAGTATCGGGATGTCAAATTTAAATACATGGACATGCCACTACAAGGAGGATTTAACTGTTTTATGATCAAAAGACCAATAAGCCTCGATTATTGCGTGAATCATGGTAGCTTTGTATACAGATGTGGTTCCAGTTGACAGTGTCATTGCTGGAACACATGGATGTATTGCTCCTGAATACGGATACACGCACAAAGTGAATGAGAAAGGTGTTGTGAATGGCTGGAGCTTTGTGAAGAACTCTTACAAGTACTACGATGATGTTGCTTGTTAGTAGTGTTCTGTTATTGATTTCAAGCTAGGACTGAAATCTATGTTTTCAGCGCCTAGCTTGAGGGGCGGTGTTGAAGTATACCACATATTAGTTTACATATTAGTTTGTAGTTTATTGGTTAAAAGGAGAAAATATCTCATGTAATAGAATATAATTAGTTGTTAGCATTATAAATAGGGCATTACAAGTGTATTTCTATTATCAAAAAATAAGAAGAAAAGTCCCCACAAAACAGATCTTTTCTCTCTCTGGACCTCCTCTGCTTCCTCTCATTCTCCCTTCTCTGATTTTCCTTTTCTCTATTGGAGTTGAATCGATCCAGAATATTTAACAGTTACTAAAGAAAAGGTGTTGTTATCACTATTTCCTTTTTTAAAGTAATATATATGTGTATGAATATATGATGAATAAATTAACCCTTTTCGATTTGATTCTGGTGAAATTATTTATGCATTTTTACATGGATTGTTACTCATAATCTGATGTTGTTGAGGTTCATCTTAAATAATACAAAGGTTGATATACTTAATTTGAACTAATATTTGTTCAAGAATTCATGAATCCTAAAATGATGAAGATATGCAGTGAAGTGAAAGAGAGACCGAAGAAGCTAGTGTAGTAACTAATCTTATTCATCTTTAATTATACAAATGAAGTGAATATATTTGTTTGTCATCATAAAAAAGAGTGAATTTATTTAGCTATACGCGTTTTAATGATTAACGAACAAAATGAACATATGTGATGGGAGGGTGTTCTCAAATATTTTGAGGGTCATATTCTAATTCATAAAAGTGAGCCCTTAATTATGTTAAGACCTGCGAATTATGTGACTTTACAGTAAATTAATCTGACTAATACTATTTAATATAAAATGAAAAAAGGGTCCTTAAATTTTTCATTTTTCGAGGGGCCTTGTGTGGTAGCATATTTCGCACGGATCCAAAAGACGGCGCTGTGTGATGGTTTATGACTTAAGATTAATTCATTTAGGCCTGATTAAATCATCATATAAAATTCTATATCCACCATGTGTTATTGTACATCTTCATTGAAGCATCATCAACAATTTAATTCAACAAAACTATTCCTACTAAAACGAAGAAAAGAAAAATTTACTCACTTTAATCGATCTTTATATGTTAGTGATGTACGTAATTCATATATAATCTGAATATATAAAAACTATTCCATAATTGATATACTTCACTCAAAGTGTCCATTAAGTAATTTTATTTTCTCTTTTAAATATATTAGTGAGAGTGTGGAAAGGAAGAATCGGCAAAATAAAAATAAACTGAGTATATTTTTCTTTCAGCTGGAAATTAAGCCTGCCCATATGTATAAGCTGAGAGTACACCTTATGAAATGACTACAGACTGTTATCAGGGACTCACTCTCAAAAACTTCAGCATGAATAAATAGATGTCATATGGTTGTAAGCTATTAAGTGTTTCGTATATAGCAGGACAGTGACCGTCCTCGGTAGCAGAATTTTAAGCAAACAACAATATTCAACTTAAACAGGATGTCATTTTTAATGGAGAACAATTATGTTGTCTAAACAATAAAAAATAAGGATTACCTTAGAAATAACTAATATATGAGAAAGTTATCATAGCATCACTCCACTTCCTCAAGACAACTTCCTTAGATCTTTTCTCCTACGAAAGCAAGTAGGAAATAAAATTATGAAGATGCAAAAAGAGCAAATAGAGAGTCGATGCATAAAATTTTAAAGTATTTCATTAGTGTTCTTAAAGAGGAACACTTGTTAAGTTTTTCTGAACTGATAACCACAAAATGGGGCTGGTTTTTTCGTTCAATAAAAGCATGATATGTGACTTTTTAAAGCTGAAAATGAAGTTTTAACCGGTTACGGGTAAATATAGGTAGTTTTAACGGGTGAGGGGTAAATATAGCTCTAAAGAATGATTGTAGGGGTATATATATTTGTTTAAAAAAATACAACGGAGGACAAATATAGCTTAATTTCGATAGTAGAAGGGTAAATATGACCTTTTCGTTAAATGTATACAAATAATTATAACATAACGATACCTCATAAATTACAAAGGTGTATTAAATTTATACAAAGAATTTAACGTAAAGATACTTCAGTGAATATTGTTGAGTTGTGGAGCCTAATTCATTGTCGATAGTCGACACTATGAAGACCTGATCGGCTAAGGCTATTTAGTGGCTAAGGTTATTTAGTGGAGGGTATTTTGGGAATTTTGGCTCATATAATGTACGCCTTAATTTTCGCTATATATAGACTAGAGCGATGTTCTTCTAGGTAATTTTCATCACGGAAATTCATTAGAAAAATGAGAGGAAAAGCGAATTGTAAACTCAAAACTCCTTTGATTATAGTGAAGAATCTACAATAACAAAATGGACGTAGCTCTCGTATTGAGGATGAACCAATATAAATATGTGTGTGTTATTTGTTCTTTCTCGATTTACTGTTTTCTGATTAGTCGGATTTGAGTCTTCAAATCCTAACAACTAGTATCAGAGCGATAGGTTGTGTTACGATTCAAAGAACGATGACAGGCGAAGATGGTTCGGCACAAGGCATCGGGAAATTCGATGGTACATATTTTGCGTTTTGGAGAATGCGGATTGAAGACTATTTGTACGGAAGAAAGCTTCATCAACCATTGAGTCTGAAGCCAGAGAAGATTAATGATGCAGATTGGAATATCTTCGACAGACAGATTTTAGGAGTCATTCGATTGACTTTGTCGAAGAACGTTGCTCACAATGTGGTGAAGGAGAAGACCACCGCTGGCATGATGAAGGTTTTGTCCGACATGTATAAGAAACCTTCGACAAACATTAAGGTATTTCTTATGAAGAAATTCTTTCATCGAAAGATGGAGGAAGGTGCTCATGTTGCAGCGCATGTGAATGAATTCAACACGATTATCAAGAAATTTTCATCTGTTGCAATCGAGTTTAATGATGAAGTGCAAGCCCTAATTTTGCTGGCGTCTGTGTCTAATAGCTGGGAGCCGATGAGAGCAGCGATTAGTAATTTTATCGACAGTAATAAACTGAAATTCAATGATGTTAATGATCGTATTCTTGCTGAGGAAGTTTGCATGATAGATTATGGTAAGGCGTCGACAAGTTATGCCTTGAATGTTTGTCACGATCCGTTCCGGGGCCCGTGACTGGTGCCTTACCCGGGCACCCAAGTAGGCATACATCAGAGTAATCAGCGGAATATAAAAACAAGACAAGTAACAAATGAAAAATGAGACACTGTTTATTTGAGAAAAAGTCGCCTTTCGGCATGTATATATAACCCAAGTCCGCGATTACATCCCAGTATACAATAGGACTACAGACCTCTAAGGAATAAACAACCATGGCGGGACAGGGCCCCGCCATACCCTGAATGTACAAAACTATCTACAACAACAGGGAGATCATACCCAAAAGTCGAGCCTCCGGAGAAGATGGAGCTCCTGACACCAAAGAAAATATCCTAAAACTGAGGATCCGCTACCTGCTTCCCTTTACCTGCGGCATGAACGGCCCGAAGGAGTCGATAACAGTACCAAGTATGTGAAGCGTAAAGTACTTTAAATGAAATCATACCATTTTAAAAGCAATTCTACAAATATGCGAAACAACCAATGTAACCACACATAGTGCCACGATAACCAAAAGCAAAATAGATATAACATAACCGGTCTTTTCTAGGCGCTAATGATCGAAGCAAGGCGATCGCCCGTAGTATCATCATGCGAGCCTAATCACGGAACTCCGCGATCGCATAGGTCACACACGCACCGCGCATGAGGTATTCCTCGCATCGGGGTAGCTAGCCCGCGGTATCCTCCTGGACTCCCGCAATCCGCATAGTCACATAGACCGCATAGTCACACAGACCGCATAAGGCACTCCTCGCATCGGGATAATACACCCGGAATGATCAATCCTAGAACTCCCGCAGCTCCGCATAGTCACACGCATCGTAGGCCGTATAGACGCATCAAGGGTGGCAAGCCCTCGGTATAACAAGTCGAGGGTATGTGATATAAGAACGATCAACGGGCTTAACGTTTAACAACGTAAGCACAACAAGAATATCCCCCTTACACAACATCACAAGACACTAACACGCGTATCATCATAACATGTTTACTTATCAAACCATCTTACTACACTTTTCAGAAATCAATACAAGATTTTCATAAACAAATAAGTAAAATCGTTCCTTTTATCTTTCTTAAGTCGTTATACCTAACTTCCCATAAAGCTAGTATAACTCTTAAGCTTCATTTAAAAATCAAGTATTACTCTTCTTTCAAAAATGATTCATAA
The DNA here is from genome assembly GCA_029844215.1 of Przewalskia tangutica. NCBI lineage: Eukaryota > Viridiplantae > Streptophyta > Magnoliopsida > Solanales > Solanaceae > Przewalskia > Przewalskia tangutica. The sequence goes on along the minus strand of CM056729.1, from coordinate 25,606,805 downwards.
TTCTTTTGAAATACTTCAAGGTTCTTATTATTTAGACTCAAGTCAGCACGTCGGTAAAACCATGTTCGGTTAACACACGTCGTCTACCGTACTATATATATATTTTAAAGTATCATGCTCGAGGATAGGAAGAATCACATACCTTCTCGTGAAATCCACCGCCAAGTCGGTATGTCGTGCATGAGTATCAACCTATAATAGTCAAATACGTCTATCAGCGTCTAGACTACTCTGTAGGATATTCTAAGCGAGAAGGTTCTTAATTCTATGGAAAATTGGCGGCATTTCCCTACGTCAAACTACTCACGTCTACTGTAAATACTGATCTATGTAAGTGCGGTTCAATTCTTCATTTATATCCTTACGATGTGATTTGATTCAATTCTTATTCTTTAATATCCTTCATGTATCTTATACTTATTTCTATACTACTACGATGTAATCTCCAATTCTGATAGAAGGATAGGATTATTATTTACCTCGATAAGCCCAAAATTATCCAAGTTTAAATGTCGATCCCGAGTAAGGTTGAGCTCTGTCTGTATGCTCGATCCGCTCCAAGAAACCCTTAGAAGTTTCTACACAACTTCTACTTACTTCAACCAACAATGAAGTTTCTCCTGTGGTTTAGTTTAGTGACTAAAGGAAGTATAGTAGTATTTCAGACTCTAAGTATAGATGTGACTTTGGAATACTACTAGATATACTGCTAGGGTATTTTGGGGATAGTAACAATACTAGAGAGTATTTTCTACCAAAGGGGGCTTTCCGAGACCACGAGGAAGGGGTGGGGAGAGGGTGTTTGGCTAAGCTCTTCTCGAGAGGGAGAAGGCTTTGGACGAGAGCTTCTCTCAAAGGGGTGGGGAAGTTTGGAGACTTGGAAGATGATTTGTGGATGAAGAAGTCTTCAACTCGAGGGGTATTTATAGGACATTGAGGTCAAGATGAAGGCAAGTGGAGGGCAAGTGGAGGGTGGAGATTCACCCGTGTGTCCTTATCCATCTACTACAAAAATATCCTACCTAACCTTGACTAATGCAAGGCCACAAAACGTGCCAAGGTCGTCTGTTCATGACTTGAGGTGACAAGTGTCGCCTCTCGTTGGTCCAAAATATTTCATCTCTCGGAAAAATCCGCAAAAAATATAAATGTCGCGGTAGTAATTTTCCTTCGCAGTCTTGGAAAAGCGTTTCGTCGGAAACAATTCTTTTAAGTGGGTTGTGCACAAATTTTAGATCTATGCCTAACTTTAAGGCTAAACTTTTTGTCGTACGCCTCAATACATACTCTGGAAATACGAGGTATAACATTCTCTCCTTAGAAACATTCGTCACGAATGTTCCTTCCCAAGATAGATAACGATAAGGTTTTTATAACTTAAGCGGTTTGCAAATGCCACACATGGCCACAATACAAAGACTTAAGCAAATATGACAATGAAAATTTACAAGTAGGAAAGTGAGTTACACGGAGGTGTGGGGAATAGGTGAGATACTTACGCCTCGTGTCCTCCTCGCCTTCCCACGTCATCTCCTCCCGAGCTCGTTCCGCCACAGACTTTGACGGAAGCCACGTCCGTCATGACGCTAACTCGATGATCGATTATCGCTATGGGAATCTCTCATACGATAACCCGGTCACTGGACATCGTCAATCGGGTGCACCCTAGATGGATCCGATACATCTCTCGGATAGAAACATGAAAAACCGGATGATCGCCTCGAGTCGGACGGCAGATCAACTCATAGGCAACCTTGCCTACCTGCGGACAATCGATACGCCCAATATACCTTGGTGAGTTTCCCTTTCTTCCGAATCTCATCACACCGCCATGGGTGACACGCCCAGAAAACCCAATCATCAACCTCGAACTCGGATCTGCGGCGATGATCTGCATCGATACATCGACTCGGTGTCGATGCAGACTCTGGATAAGCTTTACCTTATCCATCATGCGCTTGACCAGTGCGGTCCCACTAATCGCACCTCGCCACATCAAACGATCTATCGGCGATCTGCACTTCCTCTCATACAAGGCCTCATGGCGTCGTCGAATCTGGAGTGGTAGCTATTATTATACGCAACTCAACTAGAGGCAAATGATCCTCGGCTACCACGAATTCAATAACAGCTCATGGCATATCCTCGAGAGTGCGGATAGTGCGCTCTGCTGTCCGTCTGCGAGGATGGAATGCGAGACTCGAGCTCACTGCGTCCTAATCCGCCGGAAGGACCTCGAAGTTAGTCGTGGCGGGCTCCTGCATGCGATATGATAGAAATAGGAACCCGTGCGATCGACGATCTCTCGGATGTAAAGTGCGGCATAATCCTCGTAGAAAAGGTCGTCCCGACGGAAGAAAGTGGGCTGATTTTGTCGATCTGTCGGCGATAACCCAAATAGAATCATGTTTCCTGAGTGCGAGGTAACCCCGTGATAAAGTCCATGTTGATCACCTCTCGGCTTCCGGTCGGGATCTCTATCGTGCGCAACAAACCACCGTGCCTGCGGTGCTCTACCTTCACTGCGACAACACGCACCGAGCCACAAACTCGCAACGTCCTCTTCAAGCCATCCCACCAATACACGGATCTCGAGGTCGTGGTACATCTTGGTCGACCGGATGGATGAGTAACGCGCGTGTGCTTCCCAGAACTGCTGCCAAGTCTGCAATATCTGGAACACACAACCTGCCCTCAAACCTTAGCACCCCATCAGGTGTTACCTCAAAAGGATCCTTCCCCTCACGAAGAGCCGTATCACGGTACCGCGTCAAACCGGATCCTCAAACTGTTGCCTCTTCACCTCCTCGACGATGGAAGACTCGGCAACCTCTCGAACTCGAACCCCACTGCTATCAGAATCAATCAATCGGACTCCAAGGCTCGCTAACTGATGCAACTCGCGGACCATGCCCCTCCTCTGCAGTTTACGCGTCGATAGACTCCCATCGACCTACGACTAAGGGCATACGCCACAATATTGGCCTTCCCGGGTAGTACGGGATGTCGACATCGTAATCCTTGGCGGCTCTAACCACCGTCTCGTCGTAAGTTCAGCTCCTACGGTGAAGATATACTGGACGCTCTTGTGGTCTGTATAAATATCCACATGAACCCCATACAAATAGTGCCTCTAGATCTTCAAGGCGTGAATCACCGCTGCCAACTCTAAATCATGGGTGGGGTAATTCCTCTCATGTTTCATAAGCTGTCGGGATGCGTATGCTATAACCTTGCCCTGTTGCATCAACACTGTCACGACCCAACCCCGGGGCCACGACTAGTACCCTACCGGGGTACCCTGTCAGGTATATGTCAGAGAATAGCAGCGGAACATACACAACACATACGCATAAAAAGTAACATCACCGCCAACGGTAAAGTCGCTTTCCATAAAACATACTTAACAAAAGTATAATAGTACAACCGTTATAGCCCAAAACACATAGGTGGCCACACCTTAAAGATAACAAGCGTGGCGGGACGGGGCCCGCCATACCTGACGATACAAAATACCTATAGCATCGGGAATATCCGTACCAATAAATAAGCTTAGGAGAATGAGCTTCGACAGGGATAGTGATCCAGAGCGAGGATCCTCAATGCCTTACCTGCTGGCATGAGCGCGGCCCGGGAAGGGTCGATTACCGACATGTACCAAGTATGTAAATCGGGAAAATCGTAATATGATATCATAAGTCTAAAAGCAAGAGTCATGGAAGACAATAAAATACCTTTTATTGTGCCTTACTAACAATGAGAGTGACAAGTATATATACATATATAATCTTTGCATAAAATAGGAGGCTCGTGATCAAAACAGGTACCTCGCCGTAGTATCAAAAGAAACCATCCTACTCACGGGACTATTTCACCGCGTGGGTCTGTGGACCCGCGTGAGTACTCACTCGCATCGTTTGTACTGCGGCGTGGGACTATTTCACGCGTAAGCCCATAAGGACTCGCGTGAGGTATTCTCGCATCATGGGTAGCAAATCCGGAACAGGTGGTATAACGATCTTGGGGACTTTCCCCTCAGATATACTCTTACCCTGAAGCAGATGGTATAACGATCATGGGGTCAGACCTCGGATATACTCTTACCACCGGGCGGATGGTATAACGATCTTGGGGCTTGCCGCCGGATATACTCTTATCACGGTGCGGATGGTATAACGATCTTGGATCGCCCCTCGGATATACTCTTTGCAAGCGGATGGTATGGCGATCTTGGGGTGGCCTCGGACATACTCTTACATGAAGGAGGTGGTATGGCGATCTTGGGGCTTGCCTCGGACATACTCTTACCCTATCACAATGCCATCATATCATAATAATAATAAGTTAAGAAAACTTATAACTTCTTTTTAGTCTTGTTCACATACTCTCTCATTTTAGTTTACTTAAGGCACTTAACCATATCTTTAATAAAAGAACAGGAATTTAACCCAGTACTACATCTTGACTCTTTCAAAGTGACTCTTCTTTATACATAAAAGCCTTTGGTCAATTGATGCCTTTAAATCAATTTGCCTCTTCATATAATTATCTTACTTAGAGTAAATCCTTCTCATTAACCTTTTATGAAGCTAATAGACCAACTTCCCATAAAGTTGTTATATTAACTCTATACTTTAGTAAAATCATACTTTTCCCTTAACGAGGACTTATACGTTCTTAAAACGAAAAGTCATTTTATACTCAAAACAAGTAAGAACACCAAATCTTGACGTCTACCGTACTACATAGTTTCATCTATTCATGCTCAAGAGATAGGAAAGCTTCACATACCTCTTTGGTCAATCCACTTGCCAAGTCCAAACTCATGAGTAATATTTCAACCTATAATAGTCATGATCGTTTATTAACCTCTAATCTTAATGTAGAACAATCCAAGTTCAAAGTCACTAAATTCTAAGAAAATCAGGCAGCATTTCCTTTGTTTCTACTCACTTTGCCACCTTTCTCAAGGCCGAAATTATCATCAAACACCACATTTTAGGCTCAATCAATCCAACAATTCAAAGGGATTTCACACCCAAAATTTCTGCCTCGTAAGTTTACAACAAGTCACTTAACAATTCTAAGGTAGTTTTTAGGCTACAACAAGCTCATTTGTTCTTCTTAACCCATTCTTCATATCAAACCACATTTACTTGCATGCAAAGACTACAAGTGCATTACTTTACTACCACGAGATCTTGCTTTCTAAGCGTGCAACACTAGAACTAAGTTTAAAGGAAGAAATGTTACCTTAAAGTTTTAGCCAAAACTTATTCCAAATATTGCTAGCTTCCTTGCCAAGAACACTACCACAACAATGCCAACAAGCTAGCTACAAGCTTCCTTTTCTTGTTCTTAACTTTGATTTTCTAAGGGTTTTTAGAGAGAAGGGAGCAATTTGAGAGAGAGAGAGAAGATGAAAGATAGACAATGACCAAGTCTTGGTCAATATATTGCATGCAACAGAAAATCAGATGGGGACACTTGTCACCCTCCCATGGTCTCTTTTAAAACAAAATCAGTTTTCTAAGTTTTCGCCCAAATTCCCGCCTCGGCGCGCAGCCGCCAGCGCCGCTGGCCAAACCTCCGCAGACTCTGCGAACTTTGGCGCGCGGCCCTGCATCTGGCGCGCGGCATCTCTGCGACCCTCGGTACTTTAGGCGCGCGACCCTGCATCCGGCGCGTGACCGCCGCTTTAGTCCAAACGCATTTCTGTCCATTGCGCCGAACTTGTAACTCTTAACTTTCTCGGCGTCCCTATCGACGAGCGGTTGGTTGCGTTGGAATCGGACTCAACGAACTACGCCCTAGGCCTTTAAAACACTTAGGAACTCTCAATGTACCGGGTCATAACCCGCCTCAAAGTTGACTAAACACCGTCCGAGCGACTCAACTGTCGCCGGAAATTTTAAGTCTTACATACTTTGCGTTTCCATACGTAGGGTCAGAACTACGGGTATAACATTCTCCCCTTAGAAACATGCGTCCGAATGTTCCTTCTAAACTTACTCAAATCACAACATCGACATAGACCCTCTTAACTATTCGTTCGTAAAAAAGAAGCTCGCGAGCCACAACATCTGAGCGTAAATGCTAAATCAAAACTAACAAGCAGGAAAGTAGGTTACCTGGAGGTATAGGGAATAAGTGAGGATACTTCTTCATCATGTCATCCTCTGCTTCCCATGTCATTTCCTCCCTGTTTTCGTTCCGCCATAGGACCTTGACGGAAGCGCGTCTTTCGTCAGAAGTCGTCTAACACGACGATCGAGTATCGCTATGGGACTCTCCTCATACGATAACTCCTCTGTTACTTGGACATCCTGAACCGGGTGCACTCTAGATGGATCACCAATACATTTCCGCAACATGGACACATGAAAAACTGGATGCACCGCCTCCAAATCGGACGGAAGATCTAACTCATAGGCAACCTTGCCTACCCTACGGACAATCTGATACGGCCCAATGTACCTTGGGCTAAGCTTCCCTTTCTTTCCGAATCTCATCACGCCCTTCATGGGCGATACCTTTAGGAAAACCCAATCATCTATCTCAAATTCCAAGTGTCGACGCCGATGATCTGCATACGACTTCTGCCGACTCTGAGCTGCCAACAACCGCTCCTGGATAAGCTTCACCTTATCCACAGCCTGCTGAACTAAGTCTGGCCCGACTAACTGGACTTCTCCCACCTCGAACCAGCCTATCGGTGACCTGCACTTTCTCCCGTATAAGGCCTCATAAGGCGCCATCTGAATACTGGAATGGTAGCTATTGTTGTAAGCAAACTCCACAAGAGGCAAATGATCCTCCCAGCTACCCCTGAAATCAATAACACAAGCCCGCAGCATATCCTCGAGTGTCTGGATAGTGCGCTCGGCATGTCGTCCGTCGAGGTGAAACGCCCGTCTTGAGACTCACTGTGTCCCTAATCCTTCGAAAGGACCTCGAAGTTAGCGAAGCTGGGCTCCTCTATCGATATAATCGACACGGGACCGTGCGATCTCACAATCTCCTAATATATAATCTGCATAGTCCTCGCTGCGTCGTGGAAGAAAATGGTGATTTCCGTCGGCCGACAATCACCCAAATGGAATCACGCTTCCTCGAGTGGTAGGTAGCCCTATAATAAAATCCATATTTATCACCTCCCACTTCCAGTCGGAATATCAATGGCTCGCAAGCGACCAGGGCTTACGGTGCTCAATCTTAACCTGCGACAATTCGCATCGTGCCCACGAACTCCGCAACGTCCTCTTTAGGCCGTCCCACCAATACACGCCGAGGTCATGGTACATCTTAGTCGACCCGGATGAATAGAATAACGAGGCTGTGTGCCTCACGAGAATCTTACGAAGTCTGTCACATCGGGAACACCTGATCGGCCTCGAACCTTAGCACCCGTGGCGCTACCGCAAATAGACTCTTCTCCTTCTGAAGAGCTGCATCTCGGTACAGTACCAAAATCGGATCCTCATACTGTCGCCTCTTCACCTCCTCGACGATGAAAGACTCGGCAACCTCTATAACCCGAATACCGTCACTAACAGAATCAACCAAAGCGAACCGAGGCTTGCTGGGCGATGTAACTCTTGGACCATATCCTCTTCTGCTGGTGAACATCAGACGGACTACCCATCGACACTGCGACTAAGGGCATCCGCAACCACATTGGCCTTCCTGGTGGTATAGAATATCAACATCGTAATCCTTAAGTAGCTCCAACCACCGTCTGCGCGAGTTCGGCTCCTGCGGTGAAGATGTCGGAGACTCGTGGTCCGTGTAAATGTCCATGGACTCCATATAAATAATGTCTCGGATCTTTAAGGCATGAATCACTGCTAACTCCAAGTCATGCGTGGATAATTCTTCTCATGCTTCCGTCGAGATGCATAAGTTATAACTCTGTAGTCTTGCATCAAGACGCACTCCAAGCCCGACACGTGGCGTCACAATAAACCACATATCCATCTAGGCCCTCGGAAGAGTAAGAGCTGGGCGGTCGTCAACTTCTCCTTTAGCAATGAAAACTTTCCTCACAAGTATCCGTCCATCGAACATGCCAGCTCCGAGTCGACAGTCAAAGGTGCTGAAATAGAAGCAAACTTTTCTACAAACCGTCGATAATAACCTGCAAGGCCCAAAAAGCTGCGCACCTCCGTCGGTGTAGTGGGTCTGGGCCAAGTCTTGACTGCCTCAATCTTCGCTGTATCAACCCGAATACCGTCGGCCCCGATAACATGCCCTAAGAAAGCCAGCGACGGCCGAACTCGTGACGAGAACTTGGCATCTGCTGCCGGTCTCGGAGGACTCTAATACCGTCCTCAAATGATCAATATGCTCCTGCTCTGTGCGCGAATACACCATGATATCATCAATAAACACTACAACGAACATATCCAAGAATGGCCTGAACACCCTATTCATCAAATCCATGAATACCGCTTTGGGCGTTGGTCAACGAAAGACATCACCGAACTCATGGTGCCCATCTGGGTCTGAATGCGATCTTTGGGATATCTACCTCTCTAACTCGTGACTGATGATAACCGGACGCAGGTCTATCTTGGAAAAACACTTTGCACCACGTTGGTCAAACAAATCGTCAATCACGGGAGGATATCTATTCTTGATAGTTACCTTGTTGGTACTGTCAGAATCAATACACATCTGCAGCGTCCCATCCTTCTTCTTTACAAATAACACGGTGCTCCCAGGAGAAACACTTGGCCTAATAAAGCCTTTCTCCAACAAATCTTTGGTGGTCCTTCAACTCCTTCACTCGGCGGTGCCGTCTGTATGGCGGAATAGATATCTAGAGTATCCGCGCCAAATCAATGCAAAACTCGATCTCACTTTGGGAGGATGCGGAAGCTCATCCGGAATACATCCGAAACTCTCTAACGACCGGGCCGATGAAGGTCCGTACCTCGACTCTCGATGTCGAATACCGAACCATATGGTAGATATACCCTTTCCGCACCATCTTATAGCCTTGAGGTAAGAAATAAACTTACCCCCGGCGTCACGGATTCCCTTCCACTCGATAACGGCTCGAAAGCTGGAACCGAACTAATCTCTCTCTACGGTCCACGTTGGCATAGCAAGATGCTAGCCAATCCATACCAATAATCACATCAAAGTGCATCATATCCAATTCTATCAAGTCGGCTGAGAGTCGGCGCTATCTATAGTCACGAGGCAAGCCTTATACACTCGCTCGGCTACCACTGAATCACCCCGGCGTAGCCACCTCAAAAGGTCTTATGGACTCGGGCTCTATCCTATTCTCGGCAATATGAGGAGATATGTAGGATAAGGTAGAACACGGATCTATCAAAGCATATCATCACGGCAAGAAACCAATAATGTACTGTGGCGACATCCGGCGGCGCCTCACGGTCTGTCATCGGACATAGCATAGATGCAGTTACGAGGACCGCTAGAGCTGGAACCCTACCACGACCTCTGCGCGGCTGCTGGCCCATAAGTACCACGCCTCGGGCGTCTAACCATCGGCGATGAAGATCCAAAGACCCGTCGGCTGAACCGTAATGCTCCGCCGCTGGGGCGGACAATCCTTCGGATGGCCTGCGCCACAAGAGTAACATGATCTCGAACCCATACGCGCTCGCCGGATGAGACCTACCGCGTCGAACGCACTGAGAGGTAGGTGGTCTCGATTAGTCGGTCCGCCTCGAAACTCGGCGTCCTGAGCCACGACCGCTCGAATAACCTGCTGATCGGACCTCCCGCCGAAAAGCGTGAAGGAGCACTCTGGCCGGGCCGGAAGGTGGACCTAGTCTGCCGAGGCCGCCTCGCTAAATCGCCACGAGAACCCGATGTCACGCCTCTTGGTGGCCCAAATCTAGGCGATCCTGCCTCTCTCGCCTCAATCCTCATGCGTATGCTGCATCTGGCAATATCCATCCTCGGGTGAAGAGCCACTCCTAAGCAGCGAATCATGTGACGGTCTAGTCCCATCACGTATCTATGAACCACATGCGCCATATCGCCTACAATGGTGTGCATATCGGCCAAGGAGTCAAACTCGGTGTATTCTGATAGTCCTCCCGTCCCGTCTCAAGGTCAAGAACCTATCTACGCGGGCTCTCCTCACCTCAGGAGGCAAGAAGTGGTCTAGGAACGCCTCTGTGAACTCCTCCCAATCAATGGAAGAGCATCATCACCTCGACAATACCATGACTCAAACCGTTCAACGCAATATCGCGTAACCTGAAGCTAGTGTAATGCACTCACCGATGCCCTAAGAACTGCATGGTCGGTCAGAATCGCCGACAAACTCCCGCGATCCTCATCAAATCTCGAACCATAGAACTTCGTGGGTGACAACCCAGAAATCCCGAATCAAGTAAATCGCTTGTGGTCGCCGCCGCTCGCTCGCGCCGCCGCCACTACGCTGCCGTGAATCGAATTGCTCATAATCTCTGATCGCCCCTCGATCGTGAGCCGAGGCTCGCATCGCGATCTCGATGGCGCGCCCGCCGAACTGCTGAGGCCGGGCGACGGCGTGGAACTTCGCCGCCTAAACATCATCTCTCGTAAGGATTGGGCCTGTGCTCGTGATTCTCCAGCCCCACTAGCGACTCTCACCGCTTTGCCCTTCTGGGCCGCGGTTGCCTTGCGTGGAGGCATAACTGATACATAAAGGAAAACATCAAGGGAGATTCAACCTATAACTCAGCTCTATTGCACGATCTTAGAGTGAAAGAATGGAAACCAATCCTAAATATCCTGCAGCCTCCTGATTATAGATGTGGTGCACGACACACCGATAATCAAGACTCTACTAGACACGGTCTGTGGACACTTTCCGAGGACTAACTGCTCTGATACCACTTTTGTCACGACCCAACCCCGGGGCCACGACTAGTACCCTACCGGGGTACCCTGTCAGGTATATGTCAGAGAATAGCAGCGGAACATACACAACACATACGCATAAAAAGTAACATCACCGCCAGTGGTAAAGTCGCTTTCCATAAAACATACTTAACAAAAGTATAATAGTACAACCGGTTCTTATAGCCCAAAACACATAGGTGGCCATGCACTTAAAGATAATAACCTGGCGGACAGGCCCCGCCATACCTCGGATGTACAAAATACCTATAGCATCGGGAATATCCGTACAATAAATAAGCTTCCGAGGAATGGAGCTTCGACAAGGATAGTGATCCTAAGAACGAGGATCTCAATGCATACTTACCGCAGCATTAACGCAGCCCCGGGAAGGGGTCGTTACCGCGACATGTACCAAGTATGTAAAGCCGGGAAAATGCGTAATATGATATCATAAGTCTAAAATCAAGCTGGAGTCATGTAAGACAATAAAATTCCTTTTAATGTGCCTTACTAACAATGAGAGTGACAAGTATATATACATATTTAATACTGCATAAAATTTGAGGCTCATGATCAAAACAGGTACCTCGCGTAGTATCAAAAAGAAACCATCCTACTCCCAGGACTATTTCACCCGCACGGGTCTGTGGACCCGCATGAGGTACTCCTCGATCGGCCAGATCACGGCACGGGACTATTTCACCCGCATAAGCCCATAAGGACTCGCATGAGGTATTCCTCGCATCATGGGTAGCAAATCCACGGGCAATTGGTATAACGATCTTGGGGACTTTCTCGATATACTCTTACCCCAAACAGATGGTATAACGATCTGGGGTCAGACTCGGATATACTCTTACACCGGAGCAGATGGTATAACGATCTTGGGGCTTGCCTCGATATACTCTTATATCGTGGATGGTATAACGATCTTGATCTCGCCTCGGATATACTCTTACATCAAGCAGATGGTATGGCGATCTGGGCTGGCCTCGGACATACTCTTACACCAAGGAGTGGTATGACGATCTTGGGGCTTGCCGCCGGACATACTCTTACCCTATCACAAACGTCATCATATCATAATAATAATAAGTTAAGAAAACTTATAACTTCTTTTTAGTCTTGTTCACATACTCTCATTTTAGTTTACTTAAGGCACTTAACCATATCTTTAATAAAAGAACACCGAATTTAACCCAAGTACTACATCTTCAACTCTTTCAAAAGTGACTCTTCTTTATACATAAAAGCCTTTGGGCAATTGATGCCTTTAAATCAATTTGCCTCTTCATATAATTATCTTACTTAGAGTAAATCCTTCTCATTAACCTTTTATGAAGCTAATAGACCAACTTCCCATAAAGATGTTATTTTAACTCTATAATTTAGTAAAAATCATTCTTTTCCCTTAACCATGGGACTTATACGTTCTTACAACGAAAAGTCTTTTTATACTCAAAACAAGTAATAACACCAAATCTCAGACGCTACCGTACTACATAGTTTCATCTATTCATGCTCAAGAGATAGGAAAGCTTCACATACCTCTTTGGTCAATCCACTTGCCAAGTCCAAACTACTGCAAGTAATATTTCAACCTATAATAGTCATGATACGTTTATTAACCTCTAATCTTAATGTAGAACAATCCAAGTTCAAAGTCACTAAATTCTAAGAAAATCGGGCGCATTTCCTTTGTTTCTACTCACTTTGCCACCTTTCTCAAGGCCGAAATTATCATCAAAACACCACATTTTAGGCTCAAACAATCCAACAATTCAAAGGGGATTTCACACCCAAAATTTACGCCTCATAAGTTTACAACAAGTCACTTAACAATTCTAAGGTAGTTTTTAGGCTACAACAAGCTCATTTGTTCTTCTTAACCCATTCTTCATATCCAAACCACATTTACTTGCATGCAAAGACTCTAAGTGCATTACTTTACTACCACGAGATCTTGCTTTCTAAGCATGCAACACTAGAACTAAGTTTAAGGAAGAAATGTTACCTTAAAGTTTTAGCCAAAACTTATTCCAAATATTGCTAGCTTCCTTGCCAAGAACACTACCACAACAATGCCAACAAGCTAGCTACAAGCTTCCTTTTCTTGTTCTTAACTTTCGATTTTTCTAAGGGTTTTAGAGAAGGGAGCAATTTGAGAGAGAGAGAGAAGATGAAAGATAGACAATGACCAAGTCTTGGTCAATATATTGCATGCAAGAAAATCAGATGGGGACACTTGTCACCCTCCCATGGTCTCTTTAAAACAAAATCAGATTTTCTAAGTTTTTCGCCCAAATTCCCGCGGCGCGCCACTTGGCCCAAGGCCACACTGAAACCTCCGCAGCTCTCGAACTTTCGCGCCGCTGCTGTCTGGCTGGGCGCTGCAACTTCTGCGACCCTCGATGCTTTAGGCGCGCGTTCGCGTGATCCGGCGCCGCGCCTCGCCTTAGTCCGAAACGCATTTCTGTCCATCGCGCCAGAACTTGTAACTCTCATAACTTTCTACTCCGACGCCCTATCGACGAACGGTTGGTTGCGTTGGAATCAGACTCAACGAACTACGCCTAGGCCTTTAAAACACTTAGGAACTCTCAATGTACCGGGTCATAACCCGCCTCAAAGTTGACTAAACACCGCCAAACGACTCAACCTCGCTCCGGAAATTTTAAGTCTTACATACTTTAAATGCGTTTCCATACGTAGGTCAGAACTACGGGTATAACATCACATCTAGCCCGATGCGGCGCGATCACAATACACGACATAGCCATCCGGACCTACGGAAGAGTAAGAACAGGCGGTCGTCGCCTCCTTCTTCGATCGGAAACCCCGCTCCAGCATCAGTCCATCAAACTTAGCGCTCGAGTCAGCCTAGTCAACGGTGCAGATAGAAGCAAACTTCTCCACGAACCGCCGATAATAACTCGCGAGGCCCGTAAAGCCGCGCACCTCAGCCGGAGTAAGAGGTTCAGGCCAAGTCCCGATCTCGATCTTGGCCGTATCCACCTGAATACCATCCGCCCCTACAATATGCCCAAGAAAAGCCACCGAAGCCAACCAAAACTCACATTTGGAAAACTTGGCGTATAACTGCTGGTCCTGGAGAACTCTCAGCACAGTCCTCAAATGCTCCTGCTCTGAGCAGGAATAAACCAAGATGTCATCAATGAACACTATCACAAACGTGTCCAAAAATGGCTTGAACACTCGGTTCATCAAATCCATGAATACCGCCGGAGCATTGGTCAAACCGAAGGACATAACCCTGAACTCATAGTGCCCGTACCGGGTCCGGAATGCAGTCCTAGGGATATCCGCCTCTCTAACTCGCACCTGATGATAGCCCGATCGCAGATCAATCTTGGAGAAACATCTCGCACCCTGCAACTGGTCGAACAAATCATCAATCCTGGGAAGGGGGTATCTGTTCTTAATGGTCACCTTGTTTAGCTGCCTGTAATCAACACACATGCGCAGCGTCCCGTCCTTCTTCTTCACGAACAATATCGGCGTTCCCCAGGAAGAAACACTAGGCCTGATGAAGCCCTTCTCCAGCAAATCTCTCAGTTGGTCCTTCAACTCTCTCAACTCGGCAGGTGTCATTCTGTATGGCGGAATGGAAATAGGCCGAGTGTCTGGCAGCACATCGATACAAAACTCTATCTCCCTCTCAGGAGGGATACCCGGGAGGTCGTCTGGAAACACATCTGGGAACTCTCGACTACTGAACTGAAAATCTGCATGACCTCGATATCAAACACCGAATGAGATGGTAGATATACCTTCGCACCATCTTTCGGCCTGGTAGGAAATAAACCTACCTTTCGGTGACACTGATGTTCTCTCCCACTCAATAACCGGCTCCAGAAATCGAACCGTATCACTTTCTCTCTGCAGTCTACATCGGGCGTAGCAGCTAACCAATCCATGCCCGTGATCACATCGAAATCAGTCATGTCCAACTCTATCAAGTCGGCCAGGGTCGACGATGCATAAAGTCACCGGGCAAGCTCTATATACCCGCCGAGCTACCGAATCACCCCAGCGTAGCTACCTCGAAAGGGTTCATGGACTCGTGCTCTATCCTATCCTACTAGCAATAAGGGAGATATATGCAGTAGAACCGGATCTATCAAGGCATACACGCCACAACATGAAACGATAAAGTACTTGTAGCGACATCAAGTGAGGCCTCCCGGTCTCCGCGGCCGACAAGACATAGATGCGATTCGAGGACCGCTAGAATCGGGACCCGCGCCACGACCTGCGCGACACTGGCTGGTCCATGAGTACCACCGCCCTCGGGCGAGTAACCATGGGGATGAAGATCTTGAACACTGTAGGTGACTCTCCCATCGCCACGCAGTGGACGGGCTCGCATAGTGACCCTGCTGGCCACAAGTATAGCAAACTCCCGAAGTAGTACCACAACTCCCTGAATGGAATCTACCCGATCGGATGCCCAGCGGACCTCGATCGGTTAGCACTTTGCTACTGAAGTCGAAGCCACAGGGCCGACACGCCGAATACCTGGTTGTCACGAAGGCGGTGTAGGAGTGCTCGAGCCGGTGGGTGCAAATCTAGGCCGCCGAGGCCGCCACCCCGTGAGCTACCAAAAGATCTGCCGTCCCGCCTTCCTGCTGCGATACTGCCGACCCGTCGCCTCACGCTCTCGCATCAGTGCATGAGCTGTCACGGGCAATGTCCATGCCCGGCTGAAGAGCCACACCTGAGCAAGACTCTGCCAGATAATCATCTAACCCGGTGACGTAGCGGTGCACCCGGTCCTCCATATCTGCTACTAGCGCAGGGACATATCGAGCCAACGAATCGAACTCAACGTTGTACTCCCTAACGGTGCGCCCTCTCTATCTCAAAGATCAAAACTTGTCGGCCTGTGCCCTCCTCATCTTCGGAGGTAAGAAGTGAGTAAGAAAAGCCTCCGAGAACTCGTCTCAAATAGCTGGAGGCGCGTGCTCTCCCCGGGATAGCTCCCACAAATCAAACCAGTCGACTGCGGTATCACGCAGCCGATGCGAACCGAAGATCACGGACTCGGTCTCCGAAGCCTTGATCACTGCGATCCTCTGAATCGACGGATGAACTCCTACGGATCATCCTCGTGCCTCGACCGTAGAACTCGGCGGGCTCCAACTCAGAAAATCCCGTAGTCTCGTCGTCCGATCTAGGATGTACCACGGGTGCTCGGGCATTGCATCAGCCTATCCTCATGTCAGCCACGATCCCGGCGATGGCGGGCCATCTCAGAACCCATCTCATCTGCTCCGGTACCGCTGGAGGTGCGGTCTTGTGGTCTCATCGCCACCGCTGCGGCTAAACCTCGCCGGCGGCGTCGTGGAACTCGCCGTCTCGGGTATAGATGGGCACGAGCCTCGTGACTCGGTGTCCTACTAGCGGCTCCGCCGGTATCTTGCCGCCGGGCGGGTTGCCTTACGTGGAGGCATAATCAGTAAAGAAAGAGAAATACGTTAGAGGGGTCCAACTTATAACACAGCTCTAAGGCACGATCTCAGAGTGAGAAGAATGGAAACCAATCCTAAATATCCTATAGCCTCCTGATTATTGGTGTGGTGCACAACACATCGATAATCAAGACTCTACTAGATACGGTCTGTAGACACCTTCCGAGGATTAACTGCTCTGATACCACTTTTGTCACGACCCGTTCTGGGGCCCGTGACTGGTGCCTTACCCGGGCACCCAAGTAGGCATACATCAGAGTAATCAGCGGAATATAAAAACAAGACAAGTAACAAATGAAAAATGAGACACAGTTTATTTGAGAAAAAGTCGCCTTTCGGCATGTATATATAACCCAAGTCTGGCAGTTACATCTCAACTGTACAATAGGACTACAGACCTCTAAGGAAGTAAACAACTATGGCGGGACAGGGCCCCGCCATACCCTGAATGTATAAAACTATCTACAACAACAGGGAGATCATACCCAAAAGTCGAGCCTCCGGAAAAGATGGAGCTCCTGACACCAAAGAAAAGATCCTAAAACTGAGGATTCGCTACCTGCTTCCCTTTACCTGCGGCATGAACGCAGCCCCCCGAAGGAGGTCAGTACAACAGGTTGTCACGACCCAACCCCGGGGCCACGACTGGTACCCTACCGGTACCGTCGGTATATGTCGAGAATAAGAATGAACATACATAACACATGACTTATAGAAAGGTAAACATCAGCGGTAGATAAGTCGCTTCCATAATACATACTTTAAACAAAAGTATAGTAATACAACCGGTTCTTATAGCCCAAAAACACATAGGTGACCACGGACCTTAAAGATAACAAGCGTGGTGGGGACAGGGCCGCCATTACTGCAATGTACGAAATACCTATAGCATCGGGGAAAATCCGTCAATAGACAAGCTTAGGATGGAGCTCGACCGGAATATTGATCCTAAGAACGAGGATCCTCAATCGCTTACCACTTACTGCGGCATGACGCAGCCCAGTAAATGTCGACTGTAATATGTACCAAGTATGTAAAGCTGAAAAAAACTATAATAATGATATCATAAGTCTAAAAGTAAGCTGGAGTCATGGAAGACAATAAAATACCTTTTACTGTGCCTTACTAACAATGAGAGTGACAAGTATATGTATACAATACTGCATAAAATAGGGGCCTTAGGATCAAAACAGGGTACCTCGCCCGTAGTATCAACAAGCACCCCTACTCCTGGGACTATTTCACCCGCATAGGTCCTGTGGACCCGCATGAGGTATTCCTCGCATAGGCTGTACCCGCCCGCATGGGACTATTTCACCCGCATAAGCCCCTAAGGACTCGCATGAGGTATTCCTCGCATCATGGGTAGCAAATCCACGGAACAGGTGGTATAACGATCTTGGGGACTTACCCCTCAGATATACTCTTACCCCGAAGCAGATGGTATAACGATCTTGGGGACTTTCCCCTCAGATATACTCTTACACTGAAGCAGCTGGTATAACGATCTTGGGGCTGGCCCCTCAGATATACTCTTACACTGAAGAAGGTGGTATGACGATCTTGGGGCTTGCCCCTCAGACATACTCTTACCCTGGAGAAGGTGGTATAACGATCTTGGGGCTTGCCCCTCAGATATACTCTTACCCTAGCTCAAACTGTCATCATATCATAATCATAAATAAGTTAAGAAAACTTATAACTTCTTATTAGTCTTGTTCATATACCCTCTCATTTTAGTTTACTTAAGGCACTTAATCATATCTTCAATAAAAGAAAACCGGGAATTTAACCCAAGTACTACATACTTCAACTCTTTTAAAAATGACTCTTCTTTATACATAAAACTCTTGGGCAATTGATGCCTTAAACCAATTTGCCTCTTCATATACTTATCTTACTTTTAGAGTAAATCTCTTCTCATTAACCTTTTATGAAGCTAATAAACCAACTTCCCATAAAGTTGTTATATTAACTCTATACTTTAGTAAAATCATACTTTTCCCCTAACCAAGGGATTTATACATTCTTAAAACAAAACAAGTCCTTATATACTCAAACAAGTAAGAATACCAAATCTTGTACGTCTACCGTACTACATAGTTTCATCTATTCATGCTCAAGAGATAGGAAAGCTTCACATACCTCTTTGGTCAATCCACTTGCCAAGTCCAAACTACCGCAAGTAATATTTCAACCTATAATAGTCATGATACGTTTATTAACCTCTAATCTTAATGTAGAACAATTCAAGAACCTGGATCTATCAAAGCATATACATCACAGCAAGAAACCAATAATGTACTGTTGACTATCCGCGACGCCTCCCGGTCTGTCGATGGACATAGCATAGATGCGGTTCGAGGACCGCTAGAATCGAACCCTACCACGACCTCTGCGCGGCTGCTGGCCGCCCATAAGTACCACTCGCCGGGCGTCTAACCATCGACGATGAAGATCGAATGCACCCGTCGGGAGCGTAATGCTCCCGCGCCTGGGGCGGACAATCCTTCTTCGATGGCCTGCGCTACAAGAGTAACATGATCTCGAACCCATACGGCTTCGCCGGATGAGACCTACCGCATCGAACGCACCAGAGGTAGGTGGTCTCGATGAGTCTTGGTCTCGCCTCGCGAAAACGGCGTCCCGAGCCACGACCGCCTCGAATAACCTGGCGACGGACCTCGCCGAGCGTGAAGGAGCACTGAGCCGGTGGAAGGTGGACTGGTCTCGCTGCTGAGGCTGCCGCCTCAGCGCCACGAGAACCCGATGTCACGCCTCTTGGCTGGCCCAAATCTAGCCGATCTGCCTCTGTCCTCGATCCGCGCGTATGCTGCATCTGGCAATATCCATCCTCGGTGAAGAGCCACTCCTAAGCAGCGATGTCATGTGACGGCTAGTCCCATCACGTATCTATGAACCACATGCGCCATATCGGCTACAATGGTGTGTGCGTATCTCGGCCAAGGAGTCAAACTCAGTGTATTCACGATAGTCCTCCCGTCTGTCTCCAAGTCAAGAACCTATCTCGCGGGCTCTCTCACCTCGGGAGGCAAGAAGTGGTCTAGGAACGCCTCGTGAACTCCTCCCAATCAGTGGAAGAGCATCATCACCTCGACAATACCCATGACTCAAACCGGTTCAACGCAATATCGCGTAACGGTAAGCTAGTGTAACAGACTCGATCTCGATGCCCTAAGAACTGCATGGTCCGTCAGAATCGCGGACAAACTCCTGCGGATCCTCAAATCTCGAACCATAGAACTTCGGGTGGGTGACAACGGAAATCCGAATCAGTGGCCATCGGCTCTAGGGTTGGCGCTGCTCTGTCGCGCCACCGCCACTATCTTTGATCGATGGCAAGAATCATTCCCCATAATCTGTACTCGGGCCACATTTGTGGGTGGAGGCTCCGCATGATCTCGATGGCGCGTCCGCGCTCGAACTTCTGAGAAATTTGGCGGCGTGGAACTTCGCCGCCCTAAACATCATCTACGGTAAGGATTGGGCTGTGCCTGCGTGATTCTCCGCGTCCACTAGCGACACCTCGGTGCCTTGCCGCCTCGGGCGCGGTTGCCTTGTGTGGAGGCATAGCGATACATAAAGGAAAACATCGGGAGATTCAACCTATAACTCGGCTCTATTGCACGATCTTAGAGTGAAAGAATGGAAACCAATCCTAAATATCCTGCTGACCTCACGATTATAGATGTAGTGCGCGACACGATAATCAAGACTTACTGACCGCGATGCATGGACACTTTCCGAGGACTAACTGCTCTGATACCACTTTTGTCACGACCCAACCACGGGGCCACGACTGGTACCTGCACCGGTACCTGTCGGTATATGTCGAAGAATAGCGGAACATACACAACATCTGCATAAAGTAACATCACCGGCCGGTGGTAAAGTCTTCCATAAAACATACTTAACAAAGTATAATAGTACAAGGTTCTTATAGCCCAAAACACATAGGTGGCCACAGACCTTAAAGATAACAAGCGTGGCGGGACGGAGGCCGCCATACCACTGGATGTACAAAATACCTATAGCATCGGGAATATCCGTACCATAAATAAGCTTCGGAGAATGGAGCTTCGACACGGGATAGTGATCCTAGGCGAGGATCCTCAATCACTTACCACTGCGGCATGAACGCAGCCAGGGAAGGGGGTCGTTACGACATGTACCAAGTATGTAAAGTGGGAAAATCGTAATATGATATCATAAGTCTAAAGCAATTTGAGTCATGGAAGACAATAAAATACCTTTTATTGTGTCTTACTAACAATGAGAGTGACAAGTATATATACGTATATAATCTGCATAAAATAGGAGGCTCATGATCAAAGCAGGTACCTGTAGTAGTATCAAAAAGAAACCATCCTACTCACGGGACTATTTCACGCGTGGGTCTGTGGACCCGCATGAGGTACTCACTCGCATCGGTGTACTGAGGCGTGGGACTATTTCACCCGCGTAAGCCCATAAGGACTCGCGTGAGGTATTCCTCGCGTCATGGGTAGCAAATCCACGGGCAGTGGTATAACGATCTTGGGGACTTTCCGCGGATATACTCTTACAAGCGGATGGTATAACGATCTTGAAATTTGCACCTCGGATATACTCTTGCTGGAGCAGATGGTATAACGATCTTGGGGCTTGCCCGCCGGATATACTCTTATCGGTGCGGATGGTATAGCGATCTTGGATCGCGCCTCGGATATACTCTTACATCAAGCGGATGGTATGGCGATCTTGGTGGCCGCCAGACATACTCTTACATGAAGGAGGTGGTATGACGATCTTGGGGCTTGCCCGCCGGACATACTCTTACCACATCCTGGCTATCATCATATCATAATAATAATAAGTTAAGAAAACTTATAACTTCTTTTAGTCTTGTTCACATACTCTCTCATTTTAGTTTACTTAAGGCACTTAACCATATCTTTAATAAAAGAACAGAATTTAACCCAAGTACTACATACTTCAACTCTTTCAAAAGTGACTCTTCTTTATACATAAAGCCTTTGGGCAATTGATGCCTTTAAATCAATTTGCCTCTTCATATAATTATCTTACTTAGAGTAAATCCTTCTCATTAACCTTTTATGAAGCTAATAGACCAACTTCCCATAAAGTTGTTATATTAACTCTATACTTTAGTAAAAATCATACTTTTCCTTAACGAGGACTTATCGTTCTTAAAGCGAAAAGTCATTTTATACTCAAAACAAGTAAGAACACCAAATCTTGTCGTCTACCGTACTACATAGTTTCATCTATTCATGCTCGAGAGATAGGAAAGCTTCACATACCTCTTTGGTCAATCCACTTGCCAAGTCCAAACTACAAGTAATATTTCAACCTATAATAGTCATGATACGTTTATTAACCTCTAATCTTAATGTAGAACAATCCAAGTTCAAAGTCACTAAATTCTAAGAAAAATCGGGCGCATTTCCTTTGTTTCTACTCACTTTGCCACCTTTCTCAAGGCGAAATTATCATCAAAACACCACATTTTAGGCTCAATCAATCCAACAATTCAAAGGGATTTCACACCCAAAATTTACGCCTCATAAGTTTACAACAAGTCACTTAACAATTCTAAGGTAGTTTTTAGGCTACAACAAGCTCATTTGTTCTTCTTAACCCATTCTTCATATCCAAACCACATTTACTTGCATGCAAAGACTCTAAGTGCATTACTTTACTACCACGAGATCTTGCTTTCTAAGCATGCAACACTAGAACTAAGTTTAAAGGAAGAAATGTTACCTTAAAGTTTTAGCCAAAACTTATTCCAAATATTGCTAGCTTCCTGCCAAGAACACTACCACAACAATGCCAACAAGCTAGCTACAAGCTTCCTTTTCTTGTTCTTAACTTTGATTTTTCTAAGGGTTTTAGAGAAGGGAGCAATTTGAGAGAGAGAGAGAAGATGAAAGATAGACAATGACCAAGTCTTGGTCAATATATTGCATCTGAGAAAATCAGATGGGGACACTTGTCACCCTCCCATGGTCTCTTTTAAAACAAAAATCAGATTTTCTAAGTTTTTCGCCCAAATTCCCGCCTCGGCGCGCGGCCACGCCGCGGCGCTCAGGCTCCGCGAGCTCTCGAACTTTGTGCGCGCGCCTGCATCTGGCGCCGCGGCCTGCTGCTCTGCGACCCCTCGGTGCTTTAGGCGCGCGGCTGCATCGGCGCCGCGACATCGCGCTTAGTCCGAAACGCATTCGTCCATTGCGCCGAACTTGTAACTCTCATAACTTTCTACTCCGACGTCCTATCGACGAACGGTTGGTTGCGTTGGAATCCAGACTCAACGAACTACGCCCTAGGCCTTTAAAACACTTAGGAACTCTCAATGTACCGGGTCATAACCCGCCTCAAAGTTGACTAAACACCGTCCGGAACGACCCGTCAACCTGTCCTTCGGAAATTTTAAGTCTTACATACTTTCATACGTTTCCATACGTAGGGTCAGAACTACGGGGTATAACATCACATCCTAGCCCGATGCCTGACGCATCACAATACACGACATAGCCATCTGGACCTGCGGAAGAGTAAGAAGCGAGGCGGTCGTCGATCTCAAGATGGCGGAAACCACGCTCAAGCATCAGTCCATGAAACTTAGGCGCATACGAGTCGGCCTAGTCAATGGTGCGAAGATAGAAGCAAACTTCTCCACGAACCGCCGATAATAACCTGCGAGGCCCAGAAAGCTGCGCACCTCTGTCGGAGTAGTAGGTCTAGGCCAAGTCCTGACTGCCTCGATCTTGGCCGTATCCACCTGAATACCATCCGCCCCTACAATATGCCCGAAAAGCCACCAAGCCAACAAAACTCACATTTGGAAAACTTGGCGTATAGCTGGTCTTGGAGAACTCTCAACCTGATCGCCAAATGCTCGCATGCTCTCGCTCTGGCGGGAATAAACCAAGATGTCATCAATGAACACTATCACAAACGTGTCAAAAATTGGCTTGAACACTCGGTTCATCAAATCCATGAATATCGCCGGAGCATTGGTCAAACCGAAGGACATAACGCTGAACTCATAGTGCCGTCTGGGTCCGAATGCGATCTAGGGATATCCGCCTCTCTAACTCGCACTTTGATGATAGCCCGATCGCAGATCAATCTTGGAGAAACATCTCGCACCGCAACTGGCCAGTCGAACAAATCATCAATCACAGGAAGGGGTATTCGTTCTTAATGGTCACCTTGTTTATTTGCTCGTAATCAACACACATGCGCGGCGTCGCCCTTCTTCTTCACGAACAATATCGGCGTTCCCGGGAAGAAACACTAGGCTTTGATGAAGCCCTTCTCGGCCAAATCTCTCGGTTGGTCCTTCACTCTCTCAACTCGGCGGGTGTCATTAGATGGCGGAATGGAAATAGGCGAGTGTCCGGCAGACATCGATACAAAACTCTATCTCCTCTCGGGAGGATACCCGGAGGTCGTCTGGAAACATCATTGGGAACTCTCGACTCTGGAGGCCGATGAAAATCTGATGCGCGACCTCGATATCAAACACCGAATGAGATGGTAGATATACCCTTCTGCACCATCTTTACGGCCTCGAGGTAGGAAATAAACCTACCGCCGGTGACACGGTGTTCCTCCCACTCGATAACCGGCTCCACAGAAATCGGAACCGTATCACTCTCTCCTGCGATCTACACCGGGCGTAGCAAGCTAACCAATCCATGCCCGTGATCACATCGAAATCGGTCATGTCCAACTCTATCAAGTCGGCTGGTGCGGCATTGCATAAAGTCACCGGGCAAGCTCATATACCCGCCGAGCTACCACCGAATCACCCATCGCGTAGCTACCTCGAAAGGGTCTATGGACTCGGGCTCTATCCTATCCTACTAGCGATAAGGGAGATATATAGGGCCAGTAGAACCGGATCTATCAAGGCATACACGTCACAACATGAAACTGATAAAGTACTTGTGACGACATCAAGTGAGGCCTCCTGGTCCTGCCGGCTGGACAAGACATAGATGCGGTTCTGAGGACCGCTAGAACTGGGACCCGCGCCACGACCTCTGCCGCGACCTGCTGGTCCATGAGTACCACGCCTCGGGGCGAGTAGCATGGGGATGAGACCGACAGCGGACTCGTGGTGACCCACTCCCATCGTGGCGCCACAGTCGGACAGGCTCTCGCATAGTGACCCTGCTGGCCACAAGTATAGCAAACTCCCGAAGTAGTACCACAACTCCCTGAATGGAATCTACCGCATCGGATACACTGAGCGGACCTCGATCGGTTAGCACTCTTGCTACCCTGGAAGTCAAAGCCACAGGGGGCACGCCCTGAATACTGGTTGTCTGAAGGCGGTGTAGGAGTGCTCGAGTGGGCCGGGTGCAAATCTAGGCTAGCTGAGGCCGCCACCGAGAGCTACCAAAGATCCTGCGCCCCGGCCTTCTGCTGGCGATGCACTGACCGTCGGCCTCTACGCTCTCCGCATCCAAGTGCATGAGCAGTATGCGGGCAATATCCATGCCGGTGAAGAGCCACACTGAGCAAGACTCGCGGATAATCATCTAACGGTGACGTAGCGGTGCACCCGGTCCTCCATATCTGCTACTAGCGCAGGGACATATCGAGCCAACGAATCGAACTCAACGTTGTACTCCCTAACGGTGCGCCCTCTCTATCTCAGCATCAAAAACTTGTCGGCCTGTGCCCTCCTCATCTGCGGAGGTAAGAAGTGAGTAAGAAAAGCCTCCGAGAACTCGTCTCAAATAGCTGGAGGCGCGTGCTCTCCCCGGGATAGCTCCCACAAATCAAACCAGTCGACTGCGGTATCACGCAGCCGATGCGAACCGAAGATCACGGACTCGGTCTCCGAAGCCTTGATCACTCGCATGATCCTTCATGGCGACGGATGAACTCCTACGGATCATCCTCGTGCCTCGACCGTAGAACTACGGCGGGCTACAACTCGTAAAATCCCGTAGTCTCGGTATCCGATCTAGGATGTACCACGGGTGCTCTGAAGCTGCTGCATCGGCTATCCTCGTGTCTAGCCACGATCACGGCGATGGCGGGCGTCTCTCGTAACCCATCTCATCCGCTTCCGGTGTGGGTGAGGCGCAGTCTTGTGGTCTCATCGGCATCGCTGCGGCCCTAAACCTCGCTTGGGGCGGGCGTCGTGGAACTCGCCGTCTCGGGTATAGGCGGGCACGAGCCTCGTGACTCTCGGTGTCCTACTAGCGACTCCTGCCATTTGTCTTGCCGCCGGGCGGGTTGCCTTACGTGGAGGCATAGCGTTAAAGAAAGAGAAATACGTTAGAGGGTCCAACTTATAACACGGCTCAGGCACGATCTCGAGTGAGAAGAATGGAAACCAATCCTAAATATCCTATAGCCTCACGATTATTGGTGTGGTGCACAACACATCGATAATCAAGACTCTACTAGATACGGTGCAGAGACACCTTCCGAGGATTAATCGCTCGATACCACTTTTGTCACGACCGTTCGGGGCGTGGATCGTGCCTTACCCGCACCCAGTAGCATACATCGAGTAATCGGAATATAAAAACAAGACAAGTAACAAATGAAAAATGAGACCACGCTTTATTTGAGAAAAGTCGCCTTTCGGCATGTATATATAACCCAAGTCCGCGATTACATCTCAACTGCAATAGGACTACTGACCTCTGGGAAGTAAACAACTATGGCGGGGCGGGGCCGCCATACCTGAATGTATAAAACTATCTACAACAATGGGAGATCATACCCAAAGTCGAGCCTCGGAAAAGATGGAGCTCACGACACCAAAGAAAAGATCCTAAAGCGAGGATTCGCTACCGCTTCCGCTTACTGCGGCATGAACGGCCCCGAAGGAGGTCGATCACAACAGTTGTCACGACCCAACCGGGCCACGATCGTACCTACCGGTACCGCTCGTATATGTCGAGAGAATAGCGTGGAACATACATAACACATGACTTATAGAAAGGTAAACATCATCGGCCGATAAGTGCCTTCCATAATACATACTTTAAACAAAAGTATAGTAATACAACCTGGTTCTTATAGCCCAAAACACATAGGTGACCACGCACCTCTAAAGATAACAAGCGTGGTGGGACAGGGCCCGCCGCACCCTAATGTCTGAAATACCTATGGCATCGTGGAAAATCCGTACCCGATAGACAAGCTTAGGAGGATGGAGCTTCGACCTTTGGAATATTGATCCTAAGAACGAGGATCCTCAATGCTTACCACTGCCTGCGGCATGACGCGGCCCAGAAATGGGGTCGCACACAATATGTACCAAGTATGTAAAGTGAAAAAACTATAATAATGATATCATAAGTCTAAAAGTAAGTGAGTCATGGAAGACAATAAAATACCTTTTCTTGTGCCTTACTAACAATGAGAGTGACAAGTATATGTATACAATCTGCGCATAAAATAGGGGCCTTAAGATCAAAGCAGGTACCTGCCCGTAGTATCAACAAGCACCCTACTCGGGACTATTTCACTCGCATGGGTCTTGTGGACCCGCATGAGGTATTCCTCGCATAGGCTGTACCCGCCCGCATGGGACTATTTCACCCGCATAAGCCCCTAAGGACTCGCATGAGGTATTCCTCGCATCATGGGTAGCAAATCCACGGAACAGGTGGTATAACGATCTTGGGGACTTACCCGCCGTATATACTCTTACCGGCGGATGGTATAACGATCTTGGGGACTTTCCTCGGATATACTCTACACAAGCGGTGGTATAACGATCTTGGGGCTGGCCCCTCAGATATACTCTTACACTGAAGAAGGTGGTATGACGATCTTGGGGCTTGCCCCTCAGACATACTCTTACCCTGGAGAAGGTGGTATAACGATCTTGGGGCTTGCCCCTCAGATATACTCTTACCCTAGCTCAAACTGTCATCATATCATAATCATAAATAAGTTAAGAAAACTTATAACTTCTTATTAGTCTTGTTCATATACCCTCTCATTTTAGTTTACTTAAGGCACTTAATCATATCTTCAATAAAAGAAAACCGAGAATTTAACCCAAGTACTACATACTTCAACTCTTTTAAAAATGACTCTTCTTTATACATAAAACTCTTGGGCAATTGATGCCTTAAACCAATTTGCCTCTTCATATACTTATCTTACTTTTAGAGTAAATCTCTTCTCATTAACCTTTTATGAAGCTAATAAACCAACTTCCCATAAAGTTGTTATATTAACTCTATACTTTAGTAAAATCATACTTTTCCCACAACGAGGATTTATACATTCTTAAAACAAAACAAGTCCTTATATACTCAAACAAGTAAGAATACCAAATCTTGTACGTCTACCGTACTACATAGTTTCATCTATTCATGCTCAAGAGATAGGAAAGCTTCACATACCTCTTTGGTCAATCCACTTGCCAAGTCCAAACTACCGCAAGTAATATTTCAACCTATAATAGTCATGATACGTTTATTAACCTCTAATCTTAATGTAGAACAATTCAAGTTCAAAGTCACTAAATTCTATGGAAAATTGGGCGTTTCCTTTGTTTCTACTCACTTGCCACCTTTCTCAAGGCCGAATTTATCATTCAATTGCCACATTTAAGGCTCAATCAATCCAACAATTCAAAGGGGATTACACACCCAAACTAAATTCTGCCCCATAAGTTACAACAATTCACTTAACAATTCTAAGGTAGTTTTTAGGCTACAACATGCTCATAATCTCCTATTAACCCATTTTTCATATCCAAACCACATTTCTAGCATGCAATGACTCTAAGAGCATTATTTACTTCCACAAGTTCTTTCTTCTTAACATGCAACACTATAACTAAATCTAAAGGAATAATCATTACCTTAAAGTTTTAGCCAAACTTATTCCAAATGTTTTGCTAGCTTCCTTGCCAAGAACACCACCACAAGCTAGCTACAATCTTCCTTTTCTTGTTCTTAACTTTCAGATTTTTCCTTAGGCTTGGATTTCCTTTGGAAATGTAGAGAGAATGAGGAGCTTTTGCTTTATAGAGAGAGAGGAATAGGAAGATGACCAAGAACATTTAAATGTTTTGCTAGCTTCCTTGCCAAGAACACCACCACAAGCTAGCTACAATCTTCCTTTTCTTGTTCTTAACTTTCAGATTTTTCCTTAGGCTTGGATTTCCTTTGGAAATGTAGAGAGAATGAGGAGCTTTTGCTTTAGAGAGAGAGAGGAATAGGAAAATTAATTTTAATTTTAATTTTACTTTTAATTTTAATTTTAATGTTTACTGTCAGAACCGTGTTCCTTGATTTGTTTGTTGATTTTGATCTATTTCAGGAATATAGTGTATGGAAGAAGGAGAGGAGCAGATACACTTGTTCCCTTAAATCCTGAAATTGAGAAAACCTGCAAATAAAACAGGTGCAACAAAAGGATATCTGAGTCAGTGACCAGGAACAACGAACCAAATCAGAATGAGGCGGACAATGAGGTTCCTGAGAATGCAGGTGAGCTAATACAGGTCCCAACAGAGAGAAGTTTGGGGGACTATGTTCTTCTCACGGTCACATATGCACAGACTTGCATCAGGCTCCCTGCTATAGGGGCCAACAACTTTGAGATCAAGCCAACCATCCTGAGCATGGTCCAGAACACAGTACAATTTGGGAGACTGCCATCTGAAAATTCCTACATGCATATTACAAACTTTCTGGAGCTGTGTGCCACTTTCAAATACAATGGTGTTACTGACGATGCCATTAGGCTGAGGCTCTTCCCGTTCTCACTGAGGGATAGAGCCAAAAGTTGGTTGAACTCACTGCCTGCCAACTCCGTTATTACCTGGCAGGACCTGGCCCAAAAGTTTCTAGCAAAGTTCTTCCCTCCTTCCAAGGCTGCAAAGTTAATAGGAGAGCTGAACAATTACTACCAGGTGGATGGTGAGTCGCTCTATGATGCATGAGAGCGATTCAAGGATTTGCAAAGGAAGTGCCCACATCATGGCATAGAGAAGTGGGTGTTGGTCCACATTTTTTATAATGAATTGAGTGGTACTACTCGTACCATCATTGATGTTGCAGCAGGTGGAGCGTTCATGAGAAAGAGTGTCAATAAGGCACATGCCTTACTAGAAGACATTGCTGCCAACAATCATCAAGGGGCAGATGGCATGTCAGTGAATAGCAGGAAGACTATGGGCATACATGAAATAGATGTCATCACTGCCTTGAATGCACATGTGGCCGCCGGCGAAGCAAGCGCGGCGAGAACACCGTATGCGTGAATGCGATCCGGATGCGATGAATTGCGAGATTTGTGGTGGACCACATTTCTTTGACAGATGCACAGCGGTGGACCCTAATAATGTGCCAATGGAGCAGGTACAGGCGTTGGGAACTTTCAGAGGCCTTATAACTCCAACACATACAACCCAGGATGGAGAAATCACCCTAACTTTTCGTGGAGGAACGGTCAGCCTCAGCAGCAACCATATCAAGGTGATTACCAGAACAAACAGGTGCAAAATCAGGCCACTTCATCCCAACAGTTTAGACCACCTACGCAACAGGAGAAGCCTGATGAACTGAGAGTTGTATTGTTGACACTCACCAATTTGCAGAATCAGTTCATATCTGAAACCAGGTCCGCTCTCAGGAACCTAGAAACACAGGTTGGACAACTGGAAAACATGGCAACCAACAGGCCGCAGGACACTCTCTCAAGTAATACAGAGATAAATCCTAGAGAGCAGTGTCAAGCAGTGTTGTTGAGGAGTGAAAAGCAGTTGGAGCAGGTGCTCCTCATCCCGCAAGGTAAGTGAGAAGGAGTGTGAGAAAACAGATGAGGTGGAGAATGAGGGGGTCACTGGGGACCGCCCTACAGTTGAGACAACTCCACGAACACCTTTGAGGGAGTACGTTGATAAAATTTATTACCCTCAGATGTTACAAAAGAAGGCAATTGACGAGCAGTTCTCCAAGTTTTTGGGGGTGTTTAAGAAGCTTCACATAAATATCCCCTTCATTGAAGCACTAGAACAGATGTCAGCATACTTTAAATTTATGAAGGAGATACTTGGAAAAAAGAGATGGCTAGCGGATTATGAGACAGTATCTTTGACAGATGAATGTAGTGTCATCCTGCAAAAGAAACTGCCTCCTAAGCTGAAGGATCCAGGGAGCTTCACCTTGCCCTGCACTATTGGTAAGGTGACATGCAACAAGGTGTTGTGTGATCTAGGGGCCAGTATCAATCTCATGCCTCTGTCTGTCTTCAAGAGATTGGATTTGGGAGAAGTCAAACCAACCACAGTGAATTTGCAGTTGGCCGATCGAACCGTAGTGCACCCCAGAGGCATAATAGAAGATGTGTTGGTCAAGGTGGGAAAGTTCTTCTTCCCATCAGACTTCTTCATTCTTGATATGGAGGAAGATGATAAAATACCCATCATTTGGGGAGACCATTCCTTGCAACTGGGAGAGCCCTGATTGATGTAGAAAATGGAGAACTGAGACTAAGGGTTCATGAGGAAGAGATGGTGTTCAAAGTGTTCAATTCCATCATTGAATCCCGAGCCATCAACAAGTGTTTCGCGATCGGCCGGTGACAATGATTCAGCCTGCACAGGCCAAAGCTAGGGAGATCATTCATACAGCGGTGAACCCACAGGTCAGCAAGAATGCTGAAACAAAAATGAATGTCATAGAAGTCGTCAAACAAGTAAGTCTTACTGAACCCCCTCCTGTGAAAAAGAAAAACAAAGCGAGAAAGAGGAGGATGATTTTGAAATGGATAGGTTGTGGGGTTAAAATACCCCAATGATTTAATGAGTAATATGCGTCCGGCTACAAGACGTTAAAGACAACGCTACTTGGGAGACAACTCAATTTTTAAATTATGCAATTTAATTTAATAGAACAGTCTCACTTTTGGTATATTTTTGTTGTGTTGTGAAGCCAGGTGAAGGAATGGGACACTAAGCACGAAGACAAGGATAGAAAACACGGAATCGGGAAAGCACTGTGGTGCCATTGTGCAGGACAGGTGCCTAATGTTCAGAGAAGTCGCAGGAGTTTATGCCTTTGCGATTACCATAATCTGTCTGCGGTCGCGTGAGCAAAGGGCCTGATACTTTTGGCACCGCGGTGCCGCATGAGCAAAGGGGCCACAGTACTTTTGGCACCGCTGTCGAGCGATAGCGCGATGTCGAACGGGATCAATTAAAAGCCCTAAATCCCCAAATCATTTCCCACACAAACAAAAACCCTTCCTCTCTCTATAAATTCCGAAATTTCTCTCCTTCTATCTACAAAATTCCCACAAACTCCACCAAATTCTTCAAAAATCCCTACATACCACCCCATTGAAAATACCCTCATATTTTACACCATCATCATTCCCTCCATTTGGGTCAAGAAATTGGTGAAGAACAACTCTTCAAATAGGTAATCTTCATCATTGTGCTTGCAATTTCAAGGCTAGTAGGAAAAGTAACTTGCAAGTTTGGGGGTTGTACGTACTGTGGTGGTAGGGTGTTGGGTGATTGTGGGTGTGTGTTGGGTATTGTTGTGTTGTGTAGTTGTGTGGATTGAGGCTTATTGTGGTATAATTATCGTGTATTGCTGTTGTGGTCCGGTTTTGCTTGGTTATTGTTGTTGTGTGGTGGGAGAGTTGTTGAGAAACCTCGAGAAAACAAAGGAAACGCTGCCGAAAAATTTCCCAACAATCTTCACTATGGCCTCTAGGAAACGAACTTCAAGAGCTTCAGCATCTTCATCCGCCCCAGACTATGATGTGACTCGATTCGCCAACAAACAGGCGGAGGATCGATACAACAAGATTAGCACTATAGCATTGAAACCAGAAAGAGGCATGGATTAACAGGCCAGGCCATTTGATGATGATGATGACTACGAGCCTATTAGGGCCATGATTGAGGCAAATGGGTGGAGAAGGTTCACCAATCCAGAAAGGATCCCACTTCAAAATTCTAGCCGTGTGATGGAGTTTTATGCAAACTATCCCGAGCAAGAGGACGGGCGGTGCTTTGTTAGAGGGAAATTTGTGCATGTCAGTTTCAAAACAGTGAATATAATACTAAGGACCTATGATGTGGAAGACCGAGGCGATAATCCAAACCACTTCAGAAGTTGGTCAAGAGACGCCAACCACATCCTATGGGACGTAGTAGCGCAGACATTGTGCTACCCAGGCGCTGAGTTTAGTTTTGCCCGCAACGGATCCAGGAGACTTGCCCGATGCCAATTTAATATAACAGACAAAGGATGGCTATATTTCATAAGTGCACGCTTGATTCCGTTAACTTATTTTACAAATGTGCCCTCAGATAGAATCAAGCTCATTTATGGCATCATGACGGACATGACAATTGATGTGGGGAGAGAAATAGTGCAGAGTATAAGGGAGATTAGTAGGCTGACGACTATTGGCGGATTGGGACATGGTTCACTCATTACTACCTTATGTGATAGGCATGGAGTCCCAACATTCGCCACTGATATTCTAGAGAATAGTCAATCTGCTGTGACCTACAGTTTAGTGCACTCCTTCCTTGACCCCGCCAGACCAGCAGCAAGGAGGAGAGCGGCGGCGAACAGAAGCCATGTATGAGGAAGAGCCAGAGGCACACAATGAAGCAGGCGAAAGCAGCCATAGGCCTCCCCTGTCCTTAGAGCCTTCAATGCCAATGATGGAGCAGATGCTCTTGAACCAACAAAGGATGCTGCGGAATCAAGAGCAAATGATGCAAGACCATCAACACCTGACCCAACGTGTTGATAATTTGAGTTCCATGTTCACCCAATGGACAATACAGTATTCGCCGTCGTCGCCACCATTTTGAGTCGATGTATGTCTGTAAGTCGTCCCATTTTAATTTTTGAGTCTTTTACACATTTGAGACAATGTGTAGTTTAAGTTTGTGGGGGTTTTCATTTTATTTTATTTTTGTGAGTCTTTTGTTGCTTTTGTGTTTTATGTGAGTCAATTGTTTTTATATATATCATGCATGTTGTGCTTATTTGGAATGTCTAGTGAACTAAGTGAGATAATATAATGGAATGAGAAGCTAAAATTTGTGTGCTTAAGTTAGACATGCCAAAAATTTATGAAAATTTGATTATTTGAAATATTTGATGCTTAGCCTATGTGTTTTCAATTAAAAATGTATGTGAAGTCTGCTTGCTTATTATTTGAGGCGAAATAGTTAAGATGTACATGTTAGGGAGATGATTCAGACATTTCTTTGTTAGCTCTTCTTACCATTCATTACCTACCTTGCAATAAAGTGTATCCCTAGTCAGCCCCTTTGAGCTTAAAATAAGTTATTTCTTTGACACCCTATGATTCCCTTGTGTGTCATAAGCAGTAATTGAAAAAAAATTGGATGAAGAAGTGTGAAAAAGAAATACAAAAGAGAGTGAAAAATTGATGCACCCCAATAAAAAAAATATGTTAAAGCTTAAGTTTGGAGGTGCCTATGTGAATGTGTTTCATGCTCTCAAAAAGAGAAGAGGGGAATGATAGGTATGAACTGAAAAAGAATATCAAAAAGAAGGACCAAATGGTTGAATGAGAACAACGCTTATGGTACGTAATTTGAGCCTGAATGCCAACTTTTACCTACCCCTGCCTAAGCCTACATTACAACCCTGAAAAGTCCTGAGGATCTCTAGTATGTATGTCTATGATTAGTGGAGAATAGCAAGTACACAGGCCCGTAGACTAAATGAAATTGACATGCATAGGTTAGGTATTCATGCTTCCATTACTTGTGATTGAAATGAATTTGCGAAATATCTTACTTGAAATTCTAGATTGTTGAATTCATGCTATATATGTTCCTGCATATTATCCCAACTGACGTTCATGTGTTTCTAAGTCTTTATGCAGCTGCTTGATTGAGTTTTTGAGTCTTTTATTTTTGTGTCTTTGTTTTGTTTTGATCTTTGCTCGAGGGCAAGCAAAGGTTAAGTTTGGGGGTGTTTGTTAGGCGTATTTTGTATACGCCTTTTGAATCATTTTTAGTTGGTATTTTACTCGTTTTTATTGTGTTTAGTATAGTAGTAGGTTTATTTTTCTTTCTTTTGAGTCACAGCGGTGCAAAAAGACAAAATGGCAAAAAGGAACGAGAAATGGACAGAAAAGGTGCTCCCGGGGCGAAAAGGACGAAAGTTGGCAACTCAGAGCGAAAGAAGGCAGCACCGTGGTGCCACTATGCAGAACCGCAGTTCCATATTTACCGAGGTGCCATCAGCAAGATCTGCGTGCCATTTGTCTTGAGAAGGCTGCGGGAGTTTCGCATGATCAGGTATGCAAAATCATGCGGTGACACGGAAATTTTAGTTCCGAAGGTAAATTGGCTAAGGGCAGATTGGTCCATAGGGCACAAAAATTAGAGGATATTTAAGCCCTAGAAATTAATGCTATGGGAGAGGTTTGTCATTCTACAACACAACACAACACAAGGCGGATTTGGAGCTACAATTGGAGACGTTGTTCTACGTAATTTTCTTTCTTTCGTTTTTAATTCAGTTTATGTATGGATATTGTGTTAGTTCTTAGTGTGACTATGGCTAGGAGCTAAACACTCTATTAGGGTTTTTCTTATGAATCGCTTGAAACTTTTATTCATGAATTAATGCAGTAGTTTGATTTCTTCTTCACGATTAAGATTTAGTCAATATTTGGTATGAATGTTTGATAATTAATTGATTACTAATTATCATAACCTATATGATTTCGAATCAAAATCCGAAATGAGAGATTTGGATATGCTGTAATTGACTAGACATAGGTTAAAATTACGGACGAAAGTACCCCGATACTTGTGTAGCATTATAGGTTACTGTTCTTAATCCTCCTATGTGGTAAATCCAATCATTGAAATATAGAGGGTTCTGCACTGGGTTGAGTGATTATATGTCCTAACCAGAATATAAGACAATCTAGTTAACCGATATCTAAACGAAGAAGAAGAATCATTCTAGTCGCATTAAGGATTGAATAAAGTGGATAGTCGAGTATTTTAGAAGTCCTAATTCATTCATAACTGATTACAACTTTATTGGTTTAAATCTTGCAATTATTCTAGTAGTTGAATAAAAATTTCAATCAAATATCGATTGTCAAATAGATAACATAAAATAGATGACGGTACTTAGAAACCAGTCTATGTGGATGATATTCGATCTTACAGACTATATTACTTGTGAGTGATGCATACGCTTGCGTGAGCATTCGGAATATCGCTAACAGCTATGCATCTTTAACAGATGTACGTGAAAACTGTCTTTCTTCATTGTGACTTAGAAGAAGAAATCTACATGAAGCTACTTGAGGATTTGAGGTCAAAGCAAAAGAGAAGTTGGTGGGCAAGATTCAAAAGAGCATGTTTGGACTAAAACAGACTTCAAGACAGTGGTATAAGAAGTTTGACAGCTTTTTGAAGAAAGTCGAATTCCTAAGGTGTGAAACAGATTATTGTTATTACTTCAAGAGATTTGAAGACTCCTACATGATACTGCTCTTTAATGTTGAGGACATGCTGATCGTTGGAGCAGACCTACATGAGATTGATCAGCTGAAAAAGAAGTTTTCAGAAGAATTTGCAATGAAGAATTTGGGAGCCGCAAAGCAAATCTTTGAGATGAGAATCATCCAAAGTAAGGAGGGCCTCAAGCTATCACAAGAAGAATATGTGAAGAAAGCCCTCAAGAGGTTCAACATGGATAATGCCAAGCTAGTCAGTACTCATTTGGCTGGACACTTCCGTTTGTCAAAGGATCAGTAGCCTGTGATCGAGGGAAAAAATGAGCATATGGACAAGGTACCTTATGCCTCGGCTATCGGTAGTCTTATGTACGTGATGATATGTACGAGGCCAGACATTTCACATACAGTAGGAGTTTTTTGCAGGTTTATGAGCAATCCGGAAAAGCAACATTGGAAGACTGTTAAGTGGATTTTCAGATATCTGAATGGCAACTTAAGTTCAGCTTTGTGTTTCTGAAAGTCAGATACATGATTGCAGGGATATGTTGATGCTGACAATGGCGGTGATGTTGATAGCCAAAAGAGCACATCTGGGTATGTTTATACCTTCGGAAGTACTGCGATCGGCTGGGCTGCAAAGTTGTAAAAAATAGTAGTTCTCTCTAGTTGTGAGGCTGAGTATGATGTCGTGACGGAGGCCACAGAGGAGATGATGTTGCTACAATATTTTATGTAGAAATTGGATCAGGACCACAAGAGGAGTGTGATGCATCGTGATAGCCAGAGTGTCATTCATTTAGCAAAGAACCCGGTCTATCATGCTCGAACGAAGCACATACAACTCCAGTATCATTTCATTAGATCGGCTTTGGAAGATGCAGTATTAGTGCTTGAGAAGATCCTAGGAAGTCAAAATCCAGCAGACATGTTGACGAAGGCCGTGTCGAATGATAAACTGAAGTTGTGTGCAACTTCAGTTGGACTCTGTGGATGAGGATTGGAGTCGATGCTGCAGATGGAGACAATTGATTGAAATTAGTCTCCAAGTGGGAGATTGTTGAGTTGTGGAGCCTAATTCATTGCCGGCAGCCGACACTATAATGACCTGATCGGCAACCGACACTATAAAGATCTGATCGGCTAAGTTTTGAACGGTGACCGACTAAGATTATTTAGCGGCTAAGGTTATTTAGTGGCTAAGGTTATTTAGTTGAGGGTATTTTGAGAATTTTGGCTCATATATTGTACGCCCTAACTTTCGCTATATATAGATTAGGACGTTGTTCTTCTAGGTAATTTTCATCACGGAAATTCATTAGAATTCATCACGAGTGAAAGGTGAGGAAGAACGAATTGTAACTCAAAACTCCCTTTGATTATAGTGAAGAATCTGCAGCGGCAAAGTGGACGTAGCTTTCGCATTGACGGTGAACCACTATAAATCTGTGTGTTATTTGTTCTTTGTCGATTACTATTTTCTGATTAGTCGGATTTTGGTCGTCAAATCCTAACAAATATTGCTTTTTGAATGAACTGGAGTATTATAATACAATACTAACAAAAATAGACTCTAACCTATAATTATGTATAAACAACCGTGATTTAATAGATTGTTGTATTCCTAAAATTCAATAAGCATGTCATGTCTGGAAATTTGATACTAAAAAATATAACCAAAATGCAAAAAAGAAGTCCGTAAGAGTAAATTTATTGACTTATGATCATCGACTTGTACAACAAAAAAGTCTTCGTGATTATTTAATTTCGAAACGTACACCCTATTATGAGTATATCAATATCTCATACTCTGATACATCTCATACGTTCTTAAAGTCATGGAAAGATAGAGAGAAAAATTAACAATTACTACTAATATAGTAAAATAATTCCCTTAAACTATGAATGTTCACAACAAAAAACAACAATAGTTACGTTATTTCTTGTAAGATGATATTAATCTCCCTTGGAGAGTCTTTCATTAATATCAAAGTATATATAGAGTACAATGTTCATCCCTTATACAATAAGAATCCTAAACCTATCCAAAAGAGGAATCCTAGTCTTACCATAATTATATTTACACAATATATGGAAATATTCTAATTATGGGTAGGGATACAATTGTTTCTATAATATACATGTTTACACACCCCCTCAGTCGGAGCGGGAGGAGGCCGGACGCTGAGACTGAATCTGAAGTCAAGAAATAACTGTCTGAGAAGTCCTTTGGTAAATATATCTGCATACTGATAGGATGATGGAACATGTAATACTCTGACATGACCTAGTGCAACTTTCTCACGAACTAAATGTAGATCTATCTCAATGTTCTTGGTTCGCTGATGTTAAACCGGATTATGAGACAAATAGATGACATAGATGTTATCACAGTACACAATAGATGCCTGACGCAAAGTACATTGAAGTTCTAACAGTAAATTTCTTAGCCAACAAATCTCAGCTACTACATTTGCAACGCCTCTGTACTCAGCCTCGGCACTGGAGAGAGATAGGGTAGCTTGTCGCTTGGCAGACCAAGAAATCAGATTATCCCCTAAAAAACACAAAAGCCGGAGGTGGAGCGTCACGTGTCCGGACATCCTGCCCAATCTCATTCGTATATGAAAGCAAATTGTTTGGAGCAGAGGGGTATAGGTGCAAACCATAATCAAAAGTGCCCTTAATGTATAGAATGATACGCTTAAGAGCAGTGAAATGAGACTCCCTGGGGGCATGCATGAATAAGCACACTTACTGTACAGCATAAGCTATATCTGGCCTGGTGAAGGTGAGATACTGAAGTGCACCTGCAAGGCTCCTATACATAGTAGGATCAGAGACTGGAGCATCATCCATGGCACTGAGCTTAGATTTAGAATCAACTGGAGTAGGCACCTCTTTGCAGTTTGTCATCTTAGCCCTCTACACAACCTATTCTGCATACTTACGCTGACACAAGAACATATGATTGGCAGACCTAGTCACTGATATCCCCAAAAAATAACTCAGCTTCCCCAAATCAGTCATTGCAAATTCGGACTTAAGCAAGACAATAATCTCATTTTTCAATCTGTCGGAGGAGGCAGTAAGAACAATATCATCCACGTAAAGTAATAAGTAAGCAGTGTTACTACCTCGATGAAAAATGAAAAGTGATGTATCACTCTTGCTGCATACAAACTCAATCTGCAAGATATACCTGGCAAAGCGATTGTACCACGCACGGGGCCTGTTTCAGGCTATATAGTGACTTACGGAGATGGCACACATAGTGAGTAACTGCTGGATGAGTGAATCCTGACGGCTGATGCATGTAGACTGTCTCTCTCAGATCCCCATGTAAGAATGCATTCTTCATATCAAGCTGATGGATTGGCCAGTGTTTTCCCATGGCAATACTAAAAAATGTGTGGATGGTAGCCGGTTTGACAACCGAACTGAAGGTCTCACCACAATCAATGCCCTCCTGATGATTTATATCATTAGCCACAAGTCTTGTCTTATACCTCTCAAGATCTCCACTGTCTATGAATTTGTGACGAAATAGCCACAGACAACGAATCACATTCACCCCCTCAGGTCTATGTACTAGATCCCATGTGTGGTGTTTAGTTAAAGCATTGAATTCCTCAGTCATAGTCGCATTTCAATTAGGGTCTTGTTAGGCCAATATAGGGTTCTTGGGAATTGGTGAAATGGTTTGGGCAGACAAGTTAAATTGGACTTTGGGTTTGAAGATTCCATGTTTTGCACGAGTTTCCATTTGGTGAGTGAGGATATTAGGAGGTTCCAAGGCGGAGGGATTTGTTGGATACGGAGAAGGAGGGACAGACGCCAGAGTAGGCGACGCGGCGGTGGAGGGAACCGTCGGCGGCGTCGTGGTGCCGTGATCAAGTATCGCGATCTTTGGAGGACAGATGCACTCTCGATGTTTTGCGCCGTGGCGCCATCACCGGCCGCGGCTGCCGACGGTGAATCGTGGACCTGTTCGCAGCGAGTTTTGAGTCACTACACCCGACCGCGCGGCCGACAAGAAGAACTGTTATGCTCTAATTGACTTAGGATGATGGGAGAGATGGCAGGCTCATCAAGAAAAGAGTAATCCGATTTTTGAAACTTTTTAAGATTCAAAAATGGGAATGTGGTCTCGTCGAATGTGACGTGACGAGAGATATAGATCTGACGAGTGGACAAGTCATAGCATAGATATCCCTTATGGTTCGGCGGGAATCCTAGGTAGACACAAGGAGTGGACCGGGGGGGCTAGTTTGTGAGAGGCAGTAGAGGCAAGATTAGGATAGCATAGACAACCAAATATTCGGAGATGATCATAAGAGGGAACTCTATGATAGAGAATTTCGGTAGGGGTCATATTGTGAATGGTGCTAGTTGGGAGAATATTTAGAAAGTATTCTGACATTTTAGCAGCATAGAACCAGAAATATGGAGGTAGGGAGGCATGGATCAAAAGAGTGTGAATCATATTGTTAATGGTGCGGATGATTTTTTCAGCTTTACCATTTTGTGAGGAGGTGTGGGGGCAGGAGAAGCAAAAGACCATGCCATTATTGGTACAAAACCGGTGAAACATAGATTTATTGAATTCACGACCATTATCTCACTGAAAAGATTTTATGCCTTTTTCAAACCGTGTTTAAATGAATTTTCGAAACTCAAGAAATTTGGCAAACACTTCTGATTTAAATTTGAGAGGATACAACCAAACAAAGTGAGAAAAATCATCAAGTAAGATAAGATAGTATTTATGACCGAGAGAACTAACAACAGGTGATGTCCATAAATCGGCATGTATAATATCAAAAGGTGCAAAAGTAACACTAGTAGATGATTTAAATGAAAGACGAGTATGTTTGTCTAAATAACAAGAAACGCAATTTTGGGCAAGCTTCCCATTACAAGTAATGAAATTATTGCCTCTAAGAAAACTAAAAACTGGATCTCCTGGATGACCAAGCCTATTATGTCATGTTGAAGAAGAAATGGTCGATAGAGAGACGGGAGAGCTAGATCTGGCAGCAGATGTGGGAGTGAATGGATATAGATCCCCCGTGCTATTGCAACTCGTAAGAGGTGTCCCCGTATGAAGATCTCTCACAGTGAAATCAAAAGGGTCAAAATCAACAGATACAGAGTTATTACGAGTGAATTTGCGAATAGAGATTAGATTCTTAATCATATGTGGGACATATAGGGTATTTTTAAGGGGGAATTGATGAGGAGGTGGTGTGTAGGATGTACCAAAATCCTTTACTGGAATGCGGTCACCACTACCAACTGTCACAAATTGAGGATGATTTAAACCAAACAGTTTGAGAATATTACCTGCAGCCCGGGTGAGGTGAGATGTGGCTCCGGAGTCCATGTACCCGTTGTTTTCAGGTTGTTGCATGTTGAGACTGCTGAAGGCCTGACCTAACTTAGTGGGTGTCTAGCTGGATGAGGGCTGCTAAAACTGACTGTGCATGATGTGGGCCTGCTGCGGGTACTGGACTTGCCGAGGGGCTGAGGGTCCAACACACCATGATGAGAGAACTGGTGGAAGGGTTCTTTGTATCGAACGCAGCGGCCTTGTATGGATCTTCTTTGGGCGCCACAGCTGAGCGATCTGCGGATTTTGGTGTTGCTGTTGTTGATTCTGCAGTCCGCGGCCCCTTCCACGACCGCGACCTCCTCTGCCGCGACCCTTGCCACCCTTGCCACCGCGTCCCTACTGCGGTTGTGAGTTTTCTGGTGGTGTTGGATCGTGAGGGTGAATTTCGACAGCTAACGTCTTCTGATTGTACTCATCCTGCTTAGCACGTCGAGTTTCTTCGAGCAACAAATGCGAGTGAGCTTTGTTAAAACTGGGAAGCGGATCTTCCTGTTGAATTATGGCGGTTAACGTATCATAGTCACATTTAGGGAGACCTGCAATCAATTGCAATACCAATTTAGTGTCCGAGACAGGTGTGTCCGAGACAGGCGTGTCAACGTTGGAGAGTTGATTTGTCAGGAATTTCAATTGTCTGCAGTACTTAGTCATGTTGGAGAAATTTTCAAGGCGTATATTGTTAAACTGTTCCTCCAAATACACTGCACGATTGTGCTTGTTATCTTGAAAGATTTCCTCCAAGCGGTTCTGATCGGTGTATTTTATATACACCTTTTGAGTCATTTTTAGTTAGTCTTTTGCCCATTTTTGTACAAATACGTGTCGTCTTAGGATAGATTTTCTTTCTTTTGAGTCATAATGGTTTAAAGTGGCTCATTGGCGAAAAGGAGCAAAAAGAGGGCAGAAACAGAGGTTTCAGAGCTCAAAAAGCTAGAAAGTTGGCGACAGGGCAGAAAGCAGGCGGCGCCTCCAACGGCATCAGGCCGCGGCTGCCAAAATCTGAAGCTGCGGGAGTTTGGCGCCGCGCTGATTCTGGTCGCGGCGCCGAGGCGGGAATTCTGCCAAATTCGAATGGGAATGGGCCAAGGCCTAAAAGGAAAAGGTTAAGAATGATTTGGAAGCTATAAAAAGGAGCTTTCTAGGTCCAATTAAGGGTTCCAAATCCTTGCCAATTCATCACAAACTTGAAGATCAAGATTGAAGACTACTTTTGTGTAATTTCTTGTTTCTTTGTTTTATTTCTTTGTAGTTTATGTTGGATATTAGTTTAGTTCTTGGCATGTCTATGGCTAGGAACTAACTTAATTTAGGGTTTTCCATATCAAATCACTTGAAACTCATTCTTATGAATTAATGCATGTTTTGGTTTCTTCTTATCATTGTTAAGATTTATTCAATATTTGTCTTGAATGTTTGGTAATTAATTGATCACTAATTATCATAATCTATATGATTTCTAATCGATAGCCGAAAGGGGAGATTGTGAATATGCTATAGTTGAATAAACATAGGTTAAATCGTGGACGAAAGTACCCCGATACTTGTGTAATTTAATAGGTTATTGCTCTTAATCCTCCTTTATAGTCAATCTTATCACCGAAAGGTAGAAGAGTTCTATATTGGGGTTGAGTGTTTATATTATCTTAACAGGAGTATAAAACGGCTTAGTTAACCTGCTATCTCAAAATAGAAGAAGAGTCATAATTAATTGCATTAACAAGTAAGATGAGTGGATAGTTGAGGAGATTTGGAAGCTCTATTTCCACCATATCTGAAGTAAAACAAAGTAATTTAGTTAGCATTCATAAGTATAGTTATAAACAATTCATCAATCATCGGTTACCAAATAGATACCATAGAATAGAGTTTGAGAATTGGACACTAATCCCTGAGGACAATAACTCGGTCTTCTAGACTATATTACTTGTCACGATACTTGCACTTGCGTTTAGTGTGTGCATAAATCGTGCATCAAGTTTTTGGTGCCGTTGTCGGGGATTGGCGTAGTTCAATATCATTTTATCTATCTTAATTTCTAATTTGGTTTTTATTTTTGTTTTTTTATTTACTTTTATTACTATATTGTTCTCTTTTATTCGTGAAACCCGTGCGCTGTGATCCGTTTGTTGGTTTTGATTCATCTCAGGGATCCTGAAAACATGGATTACCACTATCAACAGTGTAATCCCCAGGCCCCACAGGAAGAGCAGGATGGGCTACGAGCAGCCATACTCAGGCTAACTAGGCACCAAACTCAGTTCATGGACGAAACGAGAGTGTCCTTGAAGAATTTGGAAACGCAAATAGGACAACTCGCGGGCATGCTATGCAGCAGAATACAAGGGAAGCACCCTGAACACATTGAAGGGAATATAAATGAGAAATGCCAGGCGATTGACCTGAAAAATGCCGAACCGGTGGAAGCAAACTCACCAACCCCAGGTCCAGAAAGGAAGGACCGAGAATTACAAGCTTGCAGCGCGCATGGCCATCGAGCGCGCCACGCCTCCGATGATTCTGGGACAGTGCAGAGCTTTAGGCGCCACGGCGCCGAATCTCAGGGTCGTGGCGCCCAGAGCTCAGAAGGTGAAATGAGGCCGGAAGCTGTGGTGAACGCACCCCATGTGAAGATATCGTACCCCCAGAAGCTAAAAACAAGTGCTCTTGACAAACAGTTCTCTAAATTCTTGGAAATTCTCAAACAATTGCAACTCAACATCCCGTTTGCTGAGACACTAGAGCAGATGCCGAGTTATGTAAAGTTCATGAAGGATATTCTTAGCAAAAAGAGGAGGATAGATGACTACGAAACAGTGGTGTTGACTGAAGAATGCAGTGCCATCCTACAGAGAAAACTACCTCAGAAATTAAAAGATCCTGGG
Source organism: Przewalskia tangutica (assembly GCA_029844215.1). Classification (NCBI taxonomy): domain Eukaryota; kingdom Viridiplantae; phylum Streptophyta; class Magnoliopsida; order Solanales; family Solanaceae; genus Przewalskia; species Przewalskia tangutica. Next base: position 25,562,649 of record CM056729.1, on the reverse strand, counting down.
AGCTTCACCATCCCATGCACTATTGGAAAGTTTGAGTGTCAGAAGGTGTTGTGCGATGCAAAGGTGCATAAATTTGATGCCCTGCCTAGTGTTTTGCAAACTTGAAATGGGAGAAGTCAGACCTACAAACATCACTTTACAGTTAGCTGACCGCTCCATAGTCCATCCTAGAGGAGTCATCGAGGATGTGTTGGTAAAGGTGGACAAGTTCATCTTTCCCGCTGATTTCATCATCTTAGATATGTGAGATAACGACATGATCCCCATCATACTTGGCAGACCCTTCCTAGCCACAGGACAGGCACTCATTGATGTTCGAAAAGGGGAGCTGAAACTTCGGGTGGAAGAAGAAGAGGTGATTTTCAATGTTTTTCGGGCAGCAACCTTCCCAAATGAAAGTGACAACTGCTTCGCCATTGACGTAATCGAAGACGCAATTTCGGAAAAAGGGTTCAGAAATGCCGCGCGCAAGAAATCGACCGATGGGATGATAGTAGTGACAACGATCCAAGGCTTGTGGAGTATGCCAATTGGATGAATTCTTATGAGAAGTGTGATAAGAAGAGATATGAAGAGCTTGGGCAGATGCCAGAGAGATCAGTACCATCCACAGAAAAGGCTCCAGAGTTAGAGTTGAAAATTCAACCAGATCATTTATAGTACCAATATCTAGGTGAAGATCAATCTTTACCAGTGATCATCTCATATCATCTATCCACAGTAGAGATTGAGTGTTCGCTGAGAAATCGAGGATCACAAGCGGACCATCGGTGGACATTAGCGCATATAAGCGGGATAAGTCCGTCAACGAATGCATAAGATCCGTTCGATGAGGAAAGCGGACCCTCCATCGAGGCACGTATGGAGATCCGAACCCAAACACGGGCGAGGTAGTCAGAAAAGAAATCATGAAATGGCTTTATGCTGGAGTAATTTATCATATATATGACAGTGCATGGGTGAGTCCGGTACAAGTGGTGCCCAAAAAGGGTGGTATGACAGTAGTGACCAACGAAAGGAACGAGCTCATTCCATCTAGAACAGTTACCGGGTGGAGAATTTGCATTGACTATCGCAAGTTGAACAAGGCGATCAGAAAAGACCACTTCCCGTTGTCATTTCTAGATCAGATGTTGGATAGACTTGCGGGGCACAACTACTACTGCTTTTTGGATGGTTACTCAGGGCATCATCAGATTGCGATAGCACCAGAAGATCAGGAAAAGACAACATTCACCTGCCCCTTTGGTACGTTTACATTCAGAAGGATGCCATTTGGGCTTTGCAATGCACCTGCGACCTTTCAGAGGTGTATGATTGCAATTTTCTCGGACATGGCGGAAAGGACTATATAGATTTTCATGGATGATTTCTCGGTCTTTGGGGCCTCGTTCGACGAGTGTTTGAGGCACTTGGAAGCAGTGTTGAAGCGATGTGAAGAATCCAACCTTGTGCTGAATTGGGAGAAGTGTCATTTCATGGTAAAAAAAGGAGATTGTCCTAGGACACAAAATATTCAACCAAGGTATTGAGGTGGATAAAGCAAAGATCTCAGTAATCGAAAATCTACCACCTCCAGTATCAACAAAAGGGGTCAAAAGTTTCCTTGGGCATGCCGGTTTTTATAGAAGATTCATCAAGGACTTCTCAAAAGTTTCAAAGCCTCTTTCCACCTTGCTAATGACGGGGGTTGCTTTTGAATTCAATAAGGAATGCATGACTGCTGAGACACTCGCGAGAAGCTCATCTCAGCACCCATAGTCATTGCACCAAACTGGGAGCTCCCATTTGAACTAATGTGTGATGCAAGTGATTATGCAGTGGTAGCGGTGCTTGGGCAGAGGGTCGATAAGGTATTCAGATCCATTTACTATGCTAGTAAAACTCTAAATGAGGCGCAGTTAAATTACGCAACTACAGAAAAAGAATTGCTAGCAATAATATATGCATTCGAGAAATTCAGGCCATACTTGATTGGGAATAAGGTGATAATATACACTGACCACTCTGCCATAAAGTATTTGATGATAAAGAAGGATGCAAAACCTCGCCTCATCCGATGAGTCCTACTATTACAAGAATTTGACATGGAGATTCATGACAAGAAGGGGACAGAGAACTCAGTTGCAGACCACTTGTCGAGACTGGAGAACATAGAGATCCAGAACACCAATGATGTGAAGATAAATGATCACTTCCCAGATGAGCAATTGTTTCAAGTAAGTGCGGTTTTTAAGTTACTGTGGTACGCTGATTTTGTTAATTTTCTTGCAGCTAAGGTAGTACCCCCAGGATTGACAAGACATCAAGTAAAGAGGTTTTACTCCGAAGTGAAACACTACTATTGGGAGGAGCCAATCTTATACAAACACTGCGCCGACCAAGTCATCAGGCGTTGTATACCAGAGGATGAGATGCACCAGATTCTCACTCATTGTCACACCTTACAATGTGGTGGACACTTTGGGGCATCAAGAACAGCGACAAAGGTATTGCAAAGCGGGTTCTATTGGCCAACCCTCTTCAAGGATGCCCACGCCTTTATGAAGAAGTGTGATCGTTGTCAAAGAACAGGGAACATATCAAGACGAAATGAAATGCCTTCGCATGGAATCTTGGAGATGGAACTATTTGATGTGTGGGGGATCGACTTCATGGGTCCATTTCCGTCATCCTTTGGAAATCAGTACATTTTTCTGGAAGTGGATTATGTGTCCAAATGGGTAGAAGCGGTAGCCACTAAAGAAAATGACAGCAAGACTGTTCAAAGGTTCCTCCAAAAGAATATGTTCACAAGGTTTGGTACACCTAGGGCCATCATCAGTGATGAAGAAAGCCACTTTTGCAACAGGCAGCTTAATACATTGCTTTCCCGATATGGAGTCTACCACCGCACCACACTTCCCTATCACCCTCAAGCGAATGGGCAAGTAGAAGTTTCAAACAGGGAAGTGAAGAGCATATTAGAAAAGACGGTGGATGGCTCAAGGAAGGATTGTTCTATCAAACCGACGACGACCGTGGCATACGTAACAAAGATTCAAAACCCCCGTTGGAATGTCACCATATAAGTTAGTTTTTGGTAAAGCATGTCATCTGCCAGTAGAGTTGGAACACAGAGCTTATTGGGCAATGAGGAAGCTGAACATGGATGCCAAGGCAGCAGGGCAGAAGAGGTTGCTACAGCTGAGCGAGTTGGATGAATTCGCATACAACGCCATGAATGCAAAGATCTACAAGGAACGAACTAAAGTATGGCATGATAAGAAGTTGATCCCGAAAGACTTCCAAGCAGGACAACAAGTGCTTTTATTCAACTCAAGGTTAAGGTTGTTCCCAGGCAAGCTCAAATCGCGTTGATCAGGACCATACACCGTCAAAGAGCATTCCCTAGTGCGCAAAGTAAAAGGGAGAGAGGGAGCCCCCTTCAAGGTAAACGGATAGAGGTTGAAACCCTGTGTGATCAATGAAACGGAATACAAGAGCCTAGTGACCCATCTCACTCCAACATGAGTAAGGAACTTGCGTCCGGCTAAAAGACGTTAAAGACAGCGCTACGTGGGAAGCAACCCAAGGTTATTTTATTTTTTTTAGTTTTTGCAATTTAGTTTTAATTAGAACAGTCTCACGGAAGGTATCGTTTGCATTTTGTGATGACAGGTACAGGGCCAAAAATTTGGAGGACGAAAACTGGAAAATCAAAAGAAAAGAAAAATCGCCTCAGCGCCACGGCGCCAGAAGTGCAAAGCGCGAAAGTTGGCGCGCGGCTAAATCGAGCGCCACAGGCGGAAGTTCGGATGATTGCGAAGTTTTGGCGCCACGGCGGCATCGCAGCGCGCGCGGACGAAAAATCTGAGTTTTTAAAAGGAGCCCTAATCCGATTTTCCTTTCTCCAAATCAAAAATCCAAAACCCTTCCACTCTGACAGGACCTCTGACGCAATCTGCCATGCATTATCCACCGCCACCACTTTAAACCAAGTTTGTAAGTTGTCCTGTTTTTTTTTTTTTGAGTCTTGCACACATTGGGGACAATGTGTGATTTAAGTTTGGGGGGTGTCTTATTGTTTTTGAGTCTTTTTGATCTGTTTTGTGTATTTTTGAGTATTTTTTTGAGTCAGATTTTTTTTTAAGATCATGCATGCTGTAGTTACTGGAAACACCTAGTGAAGTAAGGTTGAATAATGTAATGGAATTAGAAGCAACCATCTAAACACTTAGGTTAGATATGTCAATAATTCATGAAATCGAACTATTTGGAGTATTTTGTTTGATTTGTGCATTGTTTATGATTAAACCTATGTGTATACTTGCTTGCTATTTGAGGCGAAATAGTTAGGATATGCATGTTAGGGAGATGACTCATGCATTTCTTTGTTAGCCCTTTCTTACCATTTTTGCCTATCCCTGACATTCAAATTATATCCCTAGTCAGCCCCTTTGAGCCTAAAAATAAGACTTTTCTTTGACACCCTATAATTCCACACTTGTGTCATAAGTGAAAAATTGAGGTGATTGGAATATAAAGTGTTAAAAAGAGAGACAAAAAGAGTGAACAATTTTGATGCACCCCAATGAAAAAGTAATAATAAATAGGCAAAAGCCTAAGTTTGGGGGTGTCGGCTATTCATAATACACTTCATTCTCTCAAAATAAAAGAGAGGAAAGATAGGTATGAAGTGAAAAAGAGAATCACAAGAAAAGGGAAGAATTCAAAGCAAAAGAGCTTATGGTACGTAAATTGAGCCTAAATGCCTATTTTTACCTACCCATGCCTAAGCCTATATTACAACCCTGAAAAGCCCTGAAGATCTCTTACATGTGTACCCATGATTAGTGGAGAATAGCAAGTAAACATGTCATAGGATTTTGAAATTGACATGCATAGTTAGGTATTCTTACTTCCATTGAGCATGATTAAATTGAATTTGCGAAATATCTGACTTGAAGTGTTTAGAATGCTAAAAATTCATGCTATATGTTCCTGCATATTATTCTACTAACCTTCATGCTTTTCTAAGTAACAATGATGCAGCAATTTGATCAATGTCTTTGAGTCATTTTATTTTCCTTTCTTTCGTGTCTTTGTTTATATTTTCGATCTTTGCTCGAGGGCGAGCAAAGGTTAAGTTTGGGGGTATTTGATCGGTGTATTTTATATACACCTTTTGAGTCATTTTTAGTTAGTCTTTTGCCCATTTTTGTACAAATACGTGTCGTCTTAGGATAGATTTTCTTTCTTTTGAGTCATAATGGTTTAAAGTGGCTCATTGGCGAAAAGGAGCAAAAAGAGGGCAGAAACAGAGGTCCCAGAGCTCAAAAAGCTAGAAAGTTGGCGAACCGGGCAAGAAAGCAGGCGGCAATGACACCTCCAACCAGCGACATCCAGGCGCGCGCTAAAATCTGAGAAGCTGAAGTTTGGCGCATGGCTGATTGTAAGCGGCGGGAAATTCGAATGGGAATGGGCCAAGGCCTAAAAGGAAAAGGTTAATAACGATTTGGAGGCTATAAAAAGGAGCTTTCTAGGTCAGATTAAGGGTTCCAAACCCTTGCCAATTCATCACAAACTTGGAGATCAAGATTGGAGACTACTTTTGTGTAATTTCTTGTTTCTTTGTTTTATTTCTTTGTAGTTTATGTTGGATATTAGTTTAGTTCTTGGAATGTCTATGGCTAGGAACTAACTTAATTTAGGGCTTTCCATATCAAATCACTTGAAACTCATTCTTATGAATTAATGCATGTTTTGGTTTCTTCTTATCATTGTTGAGATTTATTCAATATTTGTCTTGAATGTTTGGTAATTAATTGATCACTAATTATCATAATCTATATGATTTCTAATCGAAAGCCAAAAGGGGAGATTGTGAATATGCTATAGTTGAATAAACATAGGTTAAATCGTGGACGAAAGTACCCCGATACTTGTGTAGTTTAATAGGTTATTGCTCTTAATCCTCCTTTATAGTCAATCTTATCACCGAAAGGTAGAAGGGTTCTATATTGGGGTTGAGTGTTTATATTACCTTAACAGGAGTATAAAACGGCTTAGTTAACCTGCTATCTCAAAATAGAAGAAGAATCATAATTAATTGCATTAACAAGTAAGATGAGCGGATAGTTGAGGAGATTTGGAAGCTCTATTTCCACCATATCTGAAGTAAAACAAAGTAATTTAGTTAGCATTCATAAGTTTAGTTATAAACAATTCATCAATCATCGGTTACCAAATAGATACCATAGAATAGAGTTTGAGAATTGGACACTAATCCCTGAGGACGATAACTCGGTCTTCTAGACTATATTACTTGTCACGATGCGTGCACTTGCGTTTAGTGTGTGCATAAATCGCGCATCAGGTTCCATAACTCAAGGGCCGTGGCGCCAGATTTCATGATAGTAAGAAGAAGATCCTGAGAAATACTACCATAAATCCACTGTTTGACGCCGGCATCTAGACGACGCCAAGTAGACTCATCAACCTCTGGAGAGCGCGAAATAGCGTCATCGATATGATCAAACACGTTATAGAGACATGCATGATTACGAAACAGTTCAACCCAATGAGAATACTGACTGTTTTCTTGATCAAGAAGAATGGGAATAGAGTTCTTGATATTGGTAAGTTAGAGCGGGATGAAAAGAGGATGATAACATGGTGGTGGGATTGGTGGAGGTTGAAGCATCAGAAGTATTGGAAGAATCCTCAATAGCCATTTTAGAGAAGAGAGGAAAGGAGAGAAAAATCAAGAATTTTGGGGAGGGGAGGGGTAGCACCACAGCGAGAATCCCGAGGGAGGGGGAGGGTTTCGGCGGCTTCTTTGAGAGAAAATTCTAGAGTTTTTTGTTTTAGGCTCTTGATACCATGTAAGATGATATTAATCTCTCTTGGGGAGTCTTTCATTAATATCAAAGTATATATAGAGTACAATGTTCATGTCTTATACAATAAGAATCATAAACCTATCCAAAAGAGGAATTCTAGTCTTACCATAATTATATTTACACAATATATAGAAATATTCTAATTATGGATAGGAATACAATTGTTTCTTTAATATACATGTTTACATTTCTCATACTAAGTTGTAGTAGATTCTCTTGTCCTATAAATATCAGTCTTTGTTCACCAACATTTTCACATTAGCAACAATATTACTTCACTTTCTTCACTAATATTAATTAACCTCCTTTGGTTATTTTTTTCAACTTTCTATCATGGAAAAATCAACTCGTCTTCCTCTTTTCTTCCTTGGACTACTCTTGAATTATCCATTGATGATCTCATCTGCTCGTCCTATCGATTTTCCGGCTCAAAATTCGTTATCATCAAATGAAAAATCCACAATGAAAGTTAATCACAATTAACCACCAGTGATGCGAGTCGTGATCAGCAATATATGGTGGATGCTCATGATGTTCCTAGTGGTCCAAATCCTATTCAAAACGGATGGTGTTATTTTTGTTGAAGCACCATGACCTTATTAAAACTATTACATACAATAATTTGCCTTGCTTACTATGTTACTAAAGAAGAGGTGTTGTTAACATGTTGTTATCACTATTTCCTTTTTTTAGTAATATATGTGTATGAATAATATATGATGAATAAACCCTTTTCGATTTGGTTCTGCTGGCGAAGTTGTTTTACGTATATTTACATGGGTTGTTAATCATTATCTGGTGTTTTTAAAGTTCATCTTAAGTATATAGTTACAAAGAGATACGTTTATGGTCTGTCTATTAGACTAGTTAAGCAATTAAAAGAAACTATCATATATTCAAGAGTCGTTACTCATGAGTCTTTTTTTTTTGTTGACGGCCGCTATTCTTTCTTCGAGTGCATACAGTGGTAAACCTGATCGACGCAATAGCGCAAACCACGTCGCTAGGTTAAACCACACTTGGCCAGCGGTGTATGAGTCCCCAAGAGGCGAAGAAGGCAGGCCAGACGTTACCCTGGAGTTTCGAACTTGTGATCAAGCTCTTCCACACCACCCAATGAGGATACTCTCTGCCTTCAAGACCAACTGGTCTAGGGCTTCGGATTTGTTCGTTACTCATGAGTCTTGAGTTATATCCCTACCCTAGCTAACGTATAAGGAATCATTTGACTTTTTTTCTTCACTTATTTATAGTACAAAAGAATTTAATAAAGTCATTATCAAATATCATACTCCCTCCTCCGTATCAAATATTATTAGGAGGAGTATTTGACTAACCCTTTATTTATTTCTAAGTTATAGTTTTCTTTATTAAATGTTTACTCTATTCTATTTATGTGATATTTTCACTAATGATAAAATTCTACTAAGGGTAAAATGGAAAAAAATTAATTATGTCTTAAACTTCTAAAATAATAAATAATTTGAGACAAATATTTTTAGTAACCACGATATATTTCCTGAGGCCATATCCCAATACCCTCAGTGGTCTTCTTAATTTCGAGATAATACTTTGATGCTTGCTAAGTTATCGGAATTCTAAATTAAAAAGAAAAAAGAAAAAGAGAGAGTATTTTGCGTCTTTTAATACTATGTATAATACAAATAGTATTGATCTGAAACAAATAGTATTTTGCGTCTTTTATATTTATTTATTTTTTGTGGAGAAAAAACAAATAATCACTGAAAATATACTTCCATTAAAATTTAGCACTGAACAGTACATTGTTTTAAGATTATTAACATTGAACTCAATATATTTTTAAAATTATGAGTTTATATTTATTATTTATTGAAATTTAATAAATTTTTACACATAAATTTATGTTTCGCGTTGAAAGTTAGGGGTTCAATTGAACTCATAAGCAAAATGCTACCTACGCCTATTATTAAGAATAAATCATCTTGAGAAGGAAATAAAATCCAAAAATCGAAAGAAAAAAAAAAGGAGCAAGACGTATAAGCATTTAATAGAATATATTTACTCAAAGAGGTATATTACAATCATCATAACTCCACCGAGCTATTCTTATTGTCTAATGACGCACACACCAAAGATAAAAATGAAAACATTATATTTATACTATCACATCACCTTTATCTATTATGACCGTTGACGCAATACTATAAACATTATTTATTTAATTATATATATAACTTAAACTCGTAAATAAAGTTCTCATTTTTTTTTGTCTACCATAGGGCACATCTGTGAACGCCAAAAGCAGTAAAACAAGGGGCAGTGCAACCATACATATGACAGGTTGCACTGGTATCACATGGAATGGTAGCACAATCAAATTGTTGTAATTTCCTTAACATCATTTTTCGTAATGGTACCTCCACCATGGCAGCATCCACTTGCATATCTGAAATACAAATGACTGTAAAATGAATTAAAGTCAGTACAAAAAAAAATATTTGTAACAGAATATTTTTGACGAAAAAGTCTCTCGTATAATTATAACGGATTTGTGATGATTGTAATATTTGTAACGAAAAAAATATTTGTAACAGAATGTTAAAGAAATGAATATGGTATCATAGCAGAATTCATCCCAATTCTCATTTTTTGATGTTGGGCATTCATATTAAGTTGTATACGCTCTAGGTGTGCAGCTCTGAGCATGAGAAGGGGTGTGGAGAGTCTCACGACAGTGATTTAATGGATGGATGGTCGCTTTAATATGGCTTAATTTATCCTCACTTCATGAACTAAGCTTTGAAGTTGAGTTAGGCTCAATATCTATTTCTTTAAAAAAAAAAAATTGGAAAACATTTAAAACAACGAGAGAGAGAGGGATTTACATGATGCAAAGACCAAAAGGACAGTTAAGAAGGCAATCCTAATTGAAAACGAAGATTTCTCCATCTAATTTTTTGGTAAACTTAGATAAGGGTAGTGCATTGGGATGGATACATTGTGACTATTTATAATAGCAAGTCATTGCTCATGAAAGCTTTAAATATTTATTTGAAGTATATTTTAAGATCTTAAAGTCTTTGAATAAAATTGATAGAACTAAACACCTAATGCACCAGGGTTAGATTGAATCATGATAATCTAAATTATTCATTACACGGTTAGATCCAACCTTGACAACATAAATCGAAAAGGAACTAAACTAAGTAGGTGTTTGGCCAAGGAAATAAAATATTTTTTACTTTAGTTGGAATTTTTGAAGTTGGAATTGAAGATAAAGTTATGTTTGGTTACGTATAGACACTCTTGAGCCATGTTCGTCGCCCTAGGCTTACCGTTATTTCATTTCATTCTATTGATTGGTTCTATCTCCAAAGAACATATACATGGAGCTATGTCGACTTACGTACGTTTTGTTGACTAAACGATCAGGTATACCACACCACGTATCATCCACTCAGCTCAAGCCGAGGAGAGATAAAGAAAAATCATCTAATATATTCTATATATATTTGGACTACACAAACAAATAAAACCATCAATATACTTTATTCGTATCGAATAGAAATATAAATGGGGCGTTGATCGGTGTATTTTATATACACCTCTTGAGTCATTTTTAGTTAGTATTTTACTCATTTCATTTATGTTTAGTATAGTATTAGGGTTGTTTTCCTTTCTTTTGTGTCACAGCGGTCAGAAATGGAGAAATGACGAAAAGGAGATGAAATGAGCATAAATGAGATGGAATTGCACATTAAAAGGGCCAAGAAATGAAGTCTAAGAAGTTCCGAGAATTATAAAGGAGATCAGACGAAGTTCGGACGAAAAAGGACGGCTAAGCGGAATCCGCGAAAACGTCACCGCGCGCGCGCTGGCAGCAGCGCCGCTGATGTCTTTGGAAGTTCAGAAAGTTGCGAGTTTTTCGTAGTGGCGTCGATCTGCGAACATGGCCGACGCGAGATTTTTGAGATTTTGGGCCAAAATTGACATGTTTTCAGAGTCCTAAAGGGATAACTTTTCCTACCTAAAGGGATAATTTTTCCTACCTTAAAACCTTTACCTAAAAGGATTCTAATAACTTTTCCTACCTACATAATCCTTAACCCTTTACCAAAAGGATTCTTGATCTATAAATAGTCTCTACATCATTAGAAGAATCTATTCTACATTCTACATCCACACATCCAATTCCACAACCCATTCCATCACCCATCCTTCACCCACCACACCATTCCATCTTGTAAATATTCCACAACACAATCCTTGGATGCTAGAAGGCTTGGAGACTCGTTCTTGAGTATTTTCTTTTCTTTCTTTTTGCTTTGTTTATTTCAGTTCATGTATGGAGATTATATTAGTTCTTAGCGTGACTATGGCTAGAAGCTAATTACTTTATTAGGGATTTCCTTGTGATTCACTTGAAACTCTATTCATGAATTAATATATTAGTTTGGTTTCTTCTTCACTTATTTAAGATTTATTCAATAGTTGTTTCGATTGCTTGATAATTAATTGATCACTAGTTATCATCACTTATATGATTTCTAATCGAAAGCCGAAAGGGGAGATTGTGAATATGCTATAGTTGAATAAACATAGGTTAAATCGTGGACGAAAGTACCCCGATACTTGTGTAGCTTAATAGGTTATTGCTCTTAATCCTCCTTTGTAGTCAATCTTGTCACCGAAAGGTAGAAGGGTTCTCCATTGGGGTTGAGTGTTTATATAACCTTAACAGGAGTATAAAACGGTCTAGTTAACCTGCTATCTTAATGTAGAAGAAGAAGTTAGTCTAATTGTATTAAAGATTGAATAGAGTGGATAGTTGATGATCTTGGAAGCCCTAATTCTCCATCATAACTGATTTAAATCAAAGGATTTTTATAATTAGTTTATTTCCTGCATTATTAGTTTAGAATTCCAATTCAATTGACGTTAACCAAATAGAAAATAAAGGATAGATAATCGGTACTTGAAAACCAGTCCTTGAGGACGATATTCGGTCTTACCTAGACTATATTACTTGTCACGACACGTGCACTTGCGTTAGTGTGTGCATAAATTGTGCATCAGGCATGACCAAGTGGTAAGACGTTTATGCAAAGAATATTTGATCGTTTGTATATACTGAAAGTGAAAATAACATTTTCCAAATTTCAAATACAACTTGTTACACCCCGTATTTCCAAGGTAAGGAGATGAGAACGTGCGTAAGAAATTGAGATTTGAATTTTGGAAAGAAAGAAAGATTTCTTTTTCTTAAGGAAAAATATCGGATATTTGTGAAGGAAAGGGTTTATTAATTGGAATTTGGTTCTCAAATTGGTATTTGGGACTTATAGATTATATTAGAATTTTGGATTTTAAGTTCCGGGTTTTGTCATGTGGGGCCCACGGTAAATATTTACGGTTTGGTGGGGCCACAAGATTTTGAGATATTTTGGCCAAATATTAATATTTTGGAGATGAAATAATTTTTGACGAATCGGAGAGCGACACGTGTCACCCCCCCCCCCCCCCACTTGTCTTGATCTTGGAAGACTTTGACCTTAGATATTTAGAGACAAGTGGACAAGTGAGCCATTTGGGTCCCACTCCACTTGACTTGCTACACTTAGTCCATACACTTGTCAAGCATCCAACCTATGAGATACATTATATATGTATACAAGTGCAAGACTTGCACAACACTTAGAAAAAATCCCATCTCCTTTCCTTGAAGAGCTCTCGGCCAAGGGCCACTTTTGGAGACCAAAATTGTTCAATCTTTGATGATAAATCCTCAAACTCAAGACTAAGCTCCCTAATGAAGTTCTAAGCCTAGATAAACCCTTAAACCCCAAGAACCATGATGGGCCGAGAATAGAGAGGGTGAAACCCTAAGTTTTATCAACTTTTTGGAAGTGAAATACAAAGTGAAGTTGTGTATAAGTTCATAGGGGTCACATATATGTGATTGGAACTTGAAGAAGTGGAGCGAAATGAAAATAGCGAACCATATACCCCCGGACTGTTTTGGAAGTTTTTGAGGCTTAAAATGAGGTAATAATTCTTCTTCCTTTGCAGTAATTAGATATTACTTATTTTTATGTTTAAGGGGTAAATTTATGTTAAGGAAGAAATGAAAAATAAGATGTGTATGTGATAGATATGTTGTTGGCCGATTTGAGGCAATTTTGTGTCATTGGTTTCGTTGGTTATATTGTTGTTGTTATCCACACTTGTCGCATGTTAAATGAGGTAATATGGTTGTTAATAAGTTGGTATATCATATATGAAGTGTTGGAACTTGAATTGGAATAAATGGATTAAGGAAAGAGTTATCGGATTGTTATAGTTGTTGTTGGCCGTAAAACTGCCTAAAACTGTTAGACGTCGTTGTGTCATTTTTATGGACCGTTTTGGGGTGTTGTTATGCTGGAAAATCAGCCCCTAAACATGCATGATTAATGTAGTAATTGGCTAATAAAAGACCTAAGGAATAAGGGTATAAAAAAGGTGTTAAAGGCTTCACATTGTACCCTTAAATGTTGGTTTATTATGGACTGTTTAGTGGACTATTTTATATAGGTTGTGGGGCAGAATTTTACACGTCAAGTTGGGCGTGTAATCCCCTTTGGTTAACTGTTGGTTGTGCCTTAAATGTAGCGTGTTGGTTGATGAATACGGGCCTTGGAAAAGGTGGAAAAGTACGTAGAAACAAAGGAAGTGCTGCCCAATTTTCCGTAGAATTAGAGGGTCATTATTTGGTATAAGTTTTATACTAAATAAGTATTATATTGATAGAAGTGCTATCGTTATGATAGGTTGAAGTACTACGTGTAGCATAGTCTACTTTACTTAAGGAATAGCTGATGAGGTTGAAGTACTTTGGAGCGTTTTGCAACTTGTCGTATTGGTTAGTCGTCACGAGGTATGTGAACTTCTTCCTTCCATCGATATGACTATCCTTGAAGTATACTTGCCTTGTTATTGGAGTATACAGGACTTGTTTCTTGAAGTATACTTGCCTTGTTATTTGGAGTATACTTGACTTGTTTTCTTGAAGTATACTTGCCTTGATTTTGGAGTATACGTGACTTATTCTTGAAGTATACTTGCCTTGTTATTGGAGTATACAGGACTTGTTTCTTGAAGTATACTTGCCTTGTTATTTGGAGTATACTTGACTTGTTTTCTTGAAGTATACTTGCCTTGATTTTGGAGTATACATGACTTATTCTTGAAGTATACTTACCTTGTTATTTGGAGTATACACGACTTGTTTCTTGAAGTATACTTGCCTTGTTATAGGAAGTATTCATGTTATTGATTCTATGTTAAAGGCATGTCTAGAATATTCCTAAGTTTTTACCAAGCCTTATGGGGATGTTGGTAAGAGTCGTTAGGAAGTATTGGAGTCGAGTTGACCTTGCTAATTTACTACACTAATAAGAATAGGTATCAATCAAGCTATTGCAGCGTTAATGAAATGTATCGATTAATCAATTATATTGAAATGAGTAGAATCTTCCATCTGCGTATAAACTAAGATGAGACAAAATTGTATTACATTTTCTAGATCATGGCTCAATGGAAAAGATCGTTATAAACAAGTATAACCTATTCACGGCTCATAAAAGTATTAATTTTGAAAGTACTTGAGACTTGGTTTTCAAAAGTATAAATCACTTGAATTTCGAAAATGTGTAGTAACTTGATTTGAAAAGTATTTGTTACTTGATTTAAATAGAATGAGTAACTTGATTTGAAAAGTATTTGTTACTTGATTTAAAGAGAATAAGTGACTTGATTTAAAGGCATAACCCTTCAACATTCCTATTCATCTTGCCTTGTCTTGGGCACCGCAGTGGACTGATTATCCTTACCTATATATAATATCTACTCTAAAGATTAAGAGGATAGAGTCTCATCAAATAGTTCTTCCACTTCCAGTGGTCACATAGTTACAAACCCAAACAAACAATAAAAGCTAAATGGATATCTAAGTTTTTTAGATGAGACGGTTCACACAATTCACCATAGTAGAGCAGGCAGAGGTCCAGGATTCGAGTCTTGCTGCCACTTATTAACAGTGGAGGTAGGAGATCCAGTTAACGAAAAGGCTAGGCTGCAGTAAGTTACTTGAGTTAAAAGAGTAAGTAACTTAGTTTTAATGGTGAAAGAATTTTGGGTCCAACGCCCTAATACTTCATGAAATGATTCTTTTATAAAGAATAGATGTACATAGTACTTTGGGTTCGAATTCCCTAAAATTACATGACACGATAATGCCTTGGCTTCATAAAATGAAAGACATGATGATTAAAAAGGAAGGATGTGATAGTACCTTAGTTTCATGAAAGTTGTTATAACGGCTTTATGGGAAGTGGTTATAACGGGTTTTTTTGAAATGGAAAGTCAAAAGATGGTTTAAAATGTCTTATGGACACGATATGTTGATACCTAAGTTTGTCTAAATAATAGTTCATTCCATTTGTGCTAATGAAAGTCGGAGATGGTTAAATTGTACATAGTTGCTTGTGATAGCTATAAGTGTACTGTTTTTGATATTTGGACCGCGTCCCTCACTGGAGGGCCGGCAACGTTATTGTATTGTTTACATGGACATGCCGACGGTGATGTTGTATTCCACGGGCATGCTTCCACTATATTGTTCCATGAACATGCTTACACGATGAAGGATTCCGTGGGAGTGCGGCCATGATGCGGGTTCAATCCCCGGATGATACTATTATTACATGGACTAGCTCTCCATGAAGACATGTACCCGAGATGCAGGATTCCACGGGCATGTTATATATATTATACTTTGTACATGCTACAGTGATGAAGGATTCCACGGGCATGCTTCCACTATATTGTTCCATGGTCATGCTTACACGATGAAGGATTTTGTGGGTGTGCGGCTATGATGCGGGTTCAAACCCCGGATGATACTATTATTCCATGGACTAGCTCTCCATGAAGACATGTACCCGAGATGCAGGATTCCACGGGCATGTTATATATATTACATTTTTGTGCATGCCGACAGTGATGAAGGATTCCACGGGCATGCTTCCTTGATACATGTTATATATACTACACTTTGTGCATGTCGACAGTGATGAAGGATTCCACGGGCACGCTTTGATATTGCGGGCTTGAGACCCATGATTAGAATTGCATAATGATTCTGAGGGCATGTGTTCCTGACTTTGACATGACCGGTTATATATTATACTTGTTACATGCTGACAGTGATGGTGTGTTCCACGAGCATGCTTCTGTGATATTATATTCTGAGGGCGGGTGTCCCTGATTTTGACGTGGCTTTCATATTAGAAAGTAGTACAATGATACCAGGAACGGTTGGCTCTTGTTTTATATGACACGGTAGGATATGGTATTTGATTTTCATATTTGCCCCTGTCATTCTTTTGTACAGTTATGATCTTGTTTACTGTACTTTATTTCCGTTCCATACTTAGTACTTGTTGTACTGACCCCCTTCGGGGGGCTGCGTTCATGCCCGCAGGTCTAGGTACTCAGTTGTGGATCCGCGAGCTTAGGATCCTTATTCAGCATTTTGAGATGGCTCCAATATTCCGGAGTTCGTCATTATGGCTAGGTATATTCAGGGGTACGACGGGGCCTTGTCCCGTCATAGTAATTGTCCAAACTCTTAGAGGTTTGTATTCATATGTGGGCTGAACTGGTGAAAGTTGTATTTACCTTGTTGTACGGTTGTAGGCCCATTCGGGCGTTATATATTATGGCAGGTTTATCGGCTTTGCCTTTGTTTAAAGAAAAAAATGAGTGTTATTTATCTTAGCATTTCTTGGTGTTGTATGAATAGAAGGTGCCTGGGTAGGGCACGATGTGAGCAGGTTCGGGGCGTGACAGAGTGGTATCAGAGCAGTTAGTCCTCGAAATGTCTACAGACCATGTCTAGTAGAGTCTTGGTTATCGGTGTGTTGTGCACCACACCAATAAACAAGAGGCTACAGGATATTTAGGATTGGTTTCCCTTCTTCTCACTCTGAGATCGTGCGATAGAGATGTGTTGTTAGGGTAGTCTCTCCCTAACGTATTATTGTGGTTGCAGCTATGGGAAAGGCAACAATGGCTCAAAAATGATTATATGGACTTCGTATGTAGGTTGTTAAAACTATTGTATAGTTGGTATAATGATGATGTGTATCTGTACGAGCGTATTTATTTTGGGCCCTGTGTGTTGCCTGAAATGATTATGAATTACCATGAGTTGGTTAAGCCTTAATAATTACTTGGAAGGTGTGAAACAATTTATTGAATCCACACCTAGGCTTTATTTATGTATTGATTTGGAATAGTCAGGAGGTAATGAACTGACTAAGATTGTGATAGACTCTTGAAGGATCAGGTTCAATTGACTAAAGGACATACCATGTTGTTAGATTAAGCTGTGTTGTACGCTTAAGTGATTTTGTGAATAATATTGGTATGGAGTAAATAGAGTTGTTGTGAGTAAGACAACAAGATTTTGAGATTTTGAAAAGTTGCCTTACCCATATGTGAGGACTGATAATGTAAGCTTGGGACATAGAATAATTGTGAACCTTAGAATATTGATAACCGCTGAGACCTTAGATGTACAAGGCCTTCTCGGGTAGTAAGAATTATTTCAGACCAAGAATGAGAGTTAAGTGCGACGATGGGTCGGGTTGTGGTCCAATTAAGGGTCAACTCGTAGCATGAAATGGAGTGGGGTCGGTTGGAGGTGGCCCCGCTATGTGATAGGGTCATAAGGGTGCAAGGCCCAAGTCTAGTTAATCGTTGTACGAGTTCGTGGACGCGTTCCACCAGAACCAGGTCGTGAGGGCCGAGAAGGGCCTTAACGTAAATTGAATCTAAGTATAATGACCAAGTTTGGATATAGTAACTCCAAGGATTTGAAAAAAGAAGCAATGATTGAAATTATGTATGTATACTATAATAAGTTTGGAAGTACGAGAAGAGTACGACAAGTAAGAAAAGGAGCGAACAAATGTTAAAAGAATTGAAGTGGTTATAGTTATGAGTAATGAAGGTACGAAAAGAGAATCTTTTTAGGCCATGAATGGGAGTAAATAGTGGTGATATACCCTCTAGATGTGATTCCTCGTTTGGATTTGATTGATGTATATGCATGTGTGATATATTATGGTCATATGTGACATAATTAGTTTCGTTGAGTGTAGTTTAAGGAGACTATACCAAGATTTGATTAGCATGAACCTAGTATGAACATTCGGGACGAATGTCTCTAAGGGGGGAAGGATGTTACACCCCGTATTTCCAAGGCAAGGAGATGAGAACGTGCGTAAGAAATTGAGATTTGAATTTTGGAAAGAAAGAAAGATTTCTTTTTCTTAAGGAAAAATATCGGATATTTGTGAAGGAAAAGGTATATTAATTGGAATTTAGTTCTCAAATTTGGTATTTGGGACTTATAGATTATATTAGAATTTTGGATTTTAAGTTCTGGATTTGGTCATGTGGGGCCCACGGGAAAAATTTACGGTTTGGTGAGGCCCACAAGATTTTGAGATATTTTGGCCAAATATTGATATTTTGGAGATGAAATATTTTTTTACGAATCGGAGAGCGACACGTGTCACCCCCACTTGTCTTAGTCTTGGAAGACTTTGACCTTAGATATTTAGAGACAAGTGGACAAGTGAGCCATTTGGGTCCCACTCCACTTGTCTTGCTACGCTTAGTCCATACACTTGTAAAGTATCCAACCTATGAGATACATTATATATGTATACAAGTGCAAGACTTGCACAACACTTAGAAAAAATCCCATCTCCTTTCCTTGAAGAGCTCTCGGCTAAGGGCCACTTTTGGAGACCAAAATTGTTCAATCTTTGATGATAAATCCTCAAACTCAAGACTAAGCTCCCTAATGAAGTTCTAAGCCTAGATAAACCCTTAAACCCCAAGAACCATGATGGGCCGAGAATAGAGAGGGTGAAACCCTAAGTTTTATCAACTTTTTGGAAGTGAAATACAAAGTGAAGTTGTGTATAAGTTCATAGGGGTCACATATATGTGATTGGAACTTGAAGAAGTGGAGCGAAATGAAAACTGCGAACCATATACCCCCGGACTGTTTTGGAAGTTTTTGAGGCTTAAAATGAGGTAATAATTCTTCTTCCTTTACAGTAATTGGTTATTACTTATTGTTATGTTTAAGGGATGAATTTATGTTAAGGAAGAAATGGAAAATAAGATGTGTATGTGATAGATATATTGTTGGCCGATTTGAGGCAATTTTGTGCCATTGGTTTCGTTGGTTATATTGTTGTTGTTATCCACACTTGTCGCATGTTAAAATGAGGTAATATGGTTGTTGATAAGTTGGTATATCATATATGAAGTGTTGGAACTTGAATTGGAATAAATGGATTAAGGAAAGAGTTATCGAATTATTATAGTTGTTGTTGGTCGAAAAACTGCCTAAAACTGTTAGACGTCGTTGTGTCATTTTTATGGACCGTTTTGGGGTGTTGTTATGCTGGAAAATCAGCCACTAAACATGCATGATTAATGTAGTAATTGGCTAATAAAAGTCCTAAGGAATAAGGGTATAGAAAAGGTGTTAAAGGCTTCACATTGTACCCTTAAATGTTGGTTTATTATGGATTGTTTAGTGGACTATTTTGTATAGGTTGTGGGGCAGAATTTTACACGTCAAGTTAGGCGTGTAATCCCCTTTGGTTAACTGTTGGTTGTGCCTTAAATGTGGCGTGTTGGTTGATGAATACGGGCCTTGGAAAAGGTGGAAAAGTACGTAGAAACAAAGGAAGTGCTGTCCAATTTTCCGTAGAATTAGAGGGCCATTATTTGGTATAAGTCGTATACTAAATAAGTATGATATTGATAGAAGTGTTATCGTTATGATAGGTTGAAGTACTACGTGTAGCATAGTCTATTTTACTTAAGGAATAGCCGATGAGGTTGAAGTACTTTGGAGCGTTTTGCTACTTGTCGTATTGGTTAGTCGTCACGAGGTATGTGAACTTCTTCTTTCTATCGACATGACTATCCTTAAAGTATACTTGTCTTGTTATTGGAGTATACATGACTTGTTTCTTGAAGTATACTTACCTTGTTATTTGGAGTATACTTGACTTGTTTTCTTGAAGTATACTTGCCTTGATTTTGGAGTATACGTGACTTATTCTTGAAGTATGCTTGCCTTGTTATTGGAGTATACAGGACTTGTTTCTTGAAGTATACTTGCCTTGTTATTTGGAGTATACTTGACTTGTTTTCTTGAAGTATACTTTCCTTGATTTTGGAGTATACATGACTTATTCTTGAAGTATACTTACCTTATTATTTGGAGTATACACGACTTTTTTCTTGAAGTATAATTACCCTGTTATAGGAAGTATTCATGTTATTGATTCTATGCTAAAGGCATGTATAGAATATTCCTAAGTTTTTACCAAGTCTTATGGGGGATGTTGGTAAGAGTCGTTAGGAAGTATTGGAGTCGGGTTGACCTTGCTAATTTACTACACTAATGAGAATAGGTATCAATCAAGCCATTGCAGCGTTAATGAAATGTATCGATTAATCAATTATATTGAAATGAGTAGAATCTTCCATCTGCGTAGAAACTAAGATGAGACAAAATTGTATTACATTTTCTATATCATGGCTCAATGGAAAAGATCGTTATAAACAAGTATAACATATTCACGGCTCATAAAAGTATTAATTTTGAAAGTACTTGAGACTTGGTTTTCAAAAGTATAAATGACTTGAATTTCGAAAATGTGTAGTAACTTGATTTGAAAAGTATTTGTGACTTGATTTAAAGAGAATGAGTAACTTGATTTGAAAAGTATTTGTTACTTGATTTAAAGAGAATAAGTGACTTGATTTAAAGGCATAAGTTACTTGGTTTTAAAAGTGTAAGTTACTTGAGTTAAAAGAGTAAGTAACTTGATTTTAATGGTGAAAGAATTTTGGGTCCAACGCCCTAATACTTCATGAAATGATTCTTTTATAAAGAATAGATGTACATAGTACTTTGGGTTCGAATTCCCTAAAATTACATGACACGATAATGCCTTGGCTTCATAAAAGGAAAGACATGATGATTAAAAAGGAAGGATGTGATAGTACCTTAGTTTCATGAAAGTTGTTATAACGGCTTTATGGGAAGTGGTTATAACGGGTTTTTTTTAAATGGAAAGTCAAAAGATGGTTTAAAATGTCTTATGGTACACGATATGTTGGTACCTAGGTTTGTCTAAATAATAGTTCATTCTATTTGTGCTAATGAGAGTCGGAGATGGTTAAATTGTACGTAGTTGCTTGTGATAACTATAAGTGTACAGTTCTTGATATTTGGACCGCGTCCCTCACTGGAGGGCCAGCAACGTTATTGTATTGTTTACATGGACATGCCGACGGTGATGTTGTATTCCACGGGCATGCTTCCACTATATTGTTCCATGGACATGCTTACACGATGAAGAATTCCGTGGGCGTGCGGCCATGATGCGGGTTCAATCCCCGGATGATACTATTATTACATGGACTAGCTCTCCATGAATACATGTACCCGAGATGCAGGATTCCACGGGCATGTTATATATATTATACTTTGTACATGCTACAGTGATGAAGGATTCCACGGGCATGCTTCCACTATATTGTTCCATGGACATGCTTACACGATGAAGGATTCCGTGGGCGTGCGGCCATGATGCGGGTTCAAACCCCGGATAATACTATTATTCCATGGACTAGCTCTCCGTGAAGATATGTACCCGAGATGCAGGATTCCACGGGTATGTTATATATATTACACTTGGTGCATGCCGACAGTGATGAAGGATTCCACGGGCATGCTTCCTTGATACATGTTATATATACTACACTTTGTGCATACCGACAGTGATGAAGGATTCCACAGGCACACTTTGATATTACGGGCTTGAGACCCATGATTAGAATTGCATAATGATTCTGAGGGCATGTGTTCCTGACTTTGACATGACTGTTTATATAATATATTTGTTACATGCTGACAGTGATGGTGTGTTCCACGAGCATGCTTCTGTGATATTATATTCTGAGGGCGGGTGTCCGTGATTTTGACGTGGCTTTCATATTAGAAAGTAGTACAATGATACCAGGAACGGTTGGCTCTTGTTTTAGATGACACGGTAGGATCTGGTATTTGATTTTCATATTTGTCCCTGTCATTCTTTTGTACAGTTATGATCTTGTTTACTGTACTTTATTTATGTTCCATACTTAGTACTTGTTGTACTGACCCCCTTCGGGGGGCTGCTTTCATGCCCGCAGGTCTAGGTATTCAGTTGTGGATTCGCGAGCTTAAGATCCGTGTTCAGCATTTTGAGATGGCTCTAATGTTATGCGGCTGGGCTATATCAAGTGGTGCGGAGGGGGCTTTGTTCCTCATAGTAACCAAACTCTTGAGAGTTTGTATAGTTGTATTTACCTTGTTGTTATGCAGTTGTGAAGCCCGTTGGCGTATATAATATACAAAGCCTATCGACTTTGCCTTTGTTTAAAGAAAAAAAATGAGTGTTATTTATCTTCCGCAGTTTACTGGTGTTGTATGAATAGAAGGGTGATCAGGTAGGGCACCAGTCGCGGACCCGGAGTTCGGGGAGTCACGCAACTTGTATTTGAAATTTTCATGGTCTAATGCTGATTTTCAAATAATTCGTTTATATTTCTTTTTACCCCTCTCCGCAGGAGCTCCCTCTTTTTACTCCCTTGGTGACTCGAATCCACAACCTTCAGGTTGGAGGTCGAGGGCGCTTATCATATGAGCAACCGCCTCTTGTCAGTTTGATGACTTACATGAACCACTCAAAATGAGGCAATAAAGTTCACCTACACTTGGACTACCTACTCCCTAATGATGGAGGGGCACATAACTTTTTGGAGACATTCAACAATCATTGGAAAAAGTACCGACATCAACTACATAGTTCTTTGATGGAGTGTTCAATGGAGTTTTGCCCGGAAATTAACCGAAACGATGAAGTATCGCTCGACATTCCAAGCGATCAAAATACATTTCTAGAAAGTCCAAATCATCTTGAAATTCGAGAAATACAATATCGAAGGCCCTCTAATAACGGATACTTTTAAGAAAGGATAACCAAGAGAACAATAGAATTTTAGTTACAAGATTCAGCAATAAATTATAATTTATTTTACTTTTTATTGCAATTAATTTTTAGCACTTGAAAATTTGTTACGAACAAATTTGGCACGCCCAATGGACCAAGTATGTCCATCATCTTTTCTCTCACAAATCAAATATGCAAACCTAAAGATGGAGAGCTCTATTTCTATGTGTACTTCAGGTCTCGTTTTTTAGTTTCGCCAAGCCTATACTTCGACAAGCTTTAAAGTAGGGGCATTTGTAGACAATGAAATTTTATGGAGTCTTCAAAATGAGTCTAATACTTCTTCAATATCTAAGGTCCATTATGATTTCTTGGAGGCTGCCTATCATAAACCCCGTCTCACTCCTACATAAAGAGACATATATGCCTTTTTAAAAGACATCTCAAATATCATATAAATTCTCGTGATATTCACAAAGTGACCAAGGCGTCGAATATTAGTTTTCTCAAAACTAAAATAATTAAGATGCGTTCTTCCTCAAGAACAACTCGAAAAACTGAAATGTTTCCCGATGTTCTTAACTGTCTGTTAAAGTGTATATGGGTCAGCCCATATACAGCCCAGCCGTGTGGGACCATTTCCACACTTTCCCTTTCCTTTGAATATTTGGTAAATATTAGACTTATGTTTGTACCTTAATTAGTAGTGTAATATTATTATAATTGTAAAGTTAGTATTCTTATAGAATAGTAATTTCTAGGTAGAATAAGAAGAGGATCTTCCTTGTAACTTGTATATATATATATGTCTTTCATTAATAAGAATAATGGAGGGGATTATTTCTTTCATGGTATCAAGAGTCTAGGTTCTCTTTACCTTGCTTCCGCACCTCTCTTTTTCTCTCCAATTTTTGTGATACCCACCTCCTCTTTCTCGGGTTTCACTACAAAACCGAGACAAAAATTGTCTTCCAAATTATCCCTCACAAATTCTCTTCTCCAAATCTTGTTGTTATATTCCCTATGGCTGATAAGAACAATTTTCACCCTGCCCTCACTGTTTCTAACATCAAGAGTGTCATTCCTATCGTTCTTGACCTAGAAAATGTCCAATATGGGATATGGGCGGAATTATTTAAGATTCATGCTTTGGCACATAAAGTCCTCCACCACATCATTCCTCCAACTCCTCCAAAGGAAGGTGATAAGGCGTCTACTTCAACGATGGTTGTGCCCACTAAAGAAGCAGATCTAGAATTATGGGTCATACTTGATGCTAAGGTTCTTCAATGGATTTATGTCACTATCTCCTTGGATCTTTTACAGACGATTATGGAACCCAACTCCATAGCTATGGCGGCATGGGATCGATTGCGAGACATATTCGAAGATATCAGTCATTCTCGAATTGTTATCCTTGAGCAGAATTTTTCTCAGGTTTCTATGGCAAATTTTCCAAACGTTTCTTCGTATTGCAAACACCTCAAGGACTTGGCAGACCAACTCAGCAACGTGGGTTCTCCAATTTCTAACAGTCGTCTAGTTCTTCAGATGGTTACAGGTCTGTCAGAGGCCTATATCGGTGTTGCTTCGGTTATTCGTCAGAGGCCGGATTGGCTAAGAAAGTGGCGATTGGGGCCAACCCTGTCGTCATGATGACTGATTCCAATTTTTCTCCTTCCAATCCAGCCAATGTTACCCACAATCACAACAACGGGGGTGGTAAGAATGGCCAAAATCAGAAAAATAATGGCAAAAATCATGGCGGCAACAACGGTGGCAACCGTCAGCAGCAGCAGCAATTCTGGAGCCCACAGGGGCCCTCTGGACAGTGGCAGTGGGTCCCATCATCATACAGTGCTGCGGCTCAGCCTTACAACGCAGCATTACCGCACCGCGGCACCT
The DNA here is from genome assembly GCA_029844215.1 of Przewalskia tangutica. Classification (NCBI taxonomy): domain Eukaryota; kingdom Viridiplantae; phylum Streptophyta; class Magnoliopsida; order Solanales; family Solanaceae; genus Przewalskia; species Przewalskia tangutica. The sequence continues at coordinate 25,537,736 of CM056729.1, read as the reverse complement.
CAGTATCAGTCGGCGCAAGAACAACGGCCCAACGTCTTTCTAGGTTAGAATCCAGGTTTCAGACCAGCGTATGGGTAGCACCAGCAGTCTAGTATACTTGGGCCTCGCCCCCATCAGGTCCACCATACCGTGGGCCCCACTCAGACTGATATTGAAGCTCTGATGTACACACTTGGGATGACTCAGCCAGACCCTAATTGGTACATGGACACCGATGCCAATACCGACATGACATCCGACCAAGGTACTCTCTCATCTTATTCCAATTTGAGCACTAATCGTGGTATAACTGTTGGTAATGGAAATTATATTTCAATTAAGGGTTATGGTCATAAAACTTTATCCCCTCTTCATCCACCACTTGTCCTGAAACATACCCTTCAAGCCCCAAAATTGATTAAAAACTTGGTGTTTATCCTTAGATAATTGGGTTTCTATTAATTTTAATTCGTTTGGGTTTTCTGTGAAGGATTTCAAGACGGGGAGTCATCTCATGAGGTGTAACAATAGGGGTGATCTTTATCCAATCACTCCAAGTCTCAGCATCTCCCGTCAAGCTATGCCATCCACTTTTGCAGCTCTTGCTCCTTCCTTGTGGCATGCTTGTCTAGGTCATCCAGGGTCGTCTATTTTATCTTCTTTAGATAGACATAAGTTTATTTCTTGTAAGGGTACGCGTAGTACTCCACTTTGTCAATCCTGTGCTTTGGGAAAAATTATTAAGTTACCATTTGTAGCGTCGAATTCTACTACTTCAATGCCATTTGATATTATTCATAGTGATTTGTGGACATCTCCGGTTCTCAGTTCTGTGGGTCATCGTTATTATGTTTTATTCTTGATGACTATTCTAAATATTTATGGACGTTTCCAATTACGAAAAAATCTCAAGTTTTTTCCATTTTCATAAAATTTAGAGCTTTCATAAGAACACAATTTGAACGGGAAATCAAAAATATTCATTGTGATAATGACAAAGAGTATGACAATGGGGAATTTAGGGAGTTTTGTGCTCAAATGGGATAAATTTTCGTTTTTATTGTCCTCATACATTTTCACAAAATGGGAAAGCTGAACGAAAAATTCGTACCATTAATAATATTGTCCGCACTTTATTGGTTCATTCTTCCGTTCCTCCATTAGTTTGGCATCATGCGCTACAAATGGCTACCGATCTACTCAATATTCTTCCTTCTAAAGGTTTGACATATTCATCGCCTCTCAAAGTCTTATATAATAAGTCTCCGTCATATTCTCATCTTAGAGTTTTCGGATGCTTATGTTATCCACTGTTTCCATCCACTACAATCAACAAACTTCAGGCACGTTCTACTCCTTGTGTGTTTTTGGGTTTTTCGTCAAATCACTGTGGTTATAAATGCTTTGATTTGTCCTCTAAACGAATCATCATTAGTCGTCATGTTCTCTCTGATAAATCCCAATTTCCCTTTTCTAAAGTAGAAAAACTCGTGCATGTTCTTATAATATTTTGGATGAGGATATCTCCCCCTATGTTCTACGTCATTTTTTAGATTTGCCCAAAAAAACACCGTCAGCGCCGCAGCGCCGCAGCCCAGCTCCCCTAGCGCCGCAGCGCCTTCGACTGTAATTCCCGAAAATTTCCAAAATTCACCCAATCCAGCCCAGAGTCTTGGTTCAGTCACTCGCAGTCAACGAGGTATTTTTAAACTAAAAAGACATTTCAATTTGAATTCTAATGTTCTGAAATTCCCCTTACCCCGTAATCCTGAGTCTGCCTTAAATGACCCTAATTGGAAAATTGTCATGACCAAGGAATATAATGCTCTTATTGATAATAAGACGTGGGAGTTGGTACCCCATCCATCTGGTGTTAATATTATTCGGTCTATGTGGATTTTTGTTCATAAGGAAAATTCTGATGGTTCATTTGCAAGGCATAAGGCTAGACTTGTAGGTGATGGTAAGACTCAGCAGGTTGGTGTGGATTGTGGTGAGACATTTAGCCTGGTGGTCAAGTTGGTGTAACGACCCGACCTCGGGCCCGCGACTGGTGTCTTACCCCGGGCACCCTAGTGATAAAACATCAGAGAAAATCAGCGGAAATAAAAACTCATAGACATGAAACAATATAAAATAAGAAACATGTTAACCAAAACGGTCACCTTTCTGCATATATATATAAACCTGAACAGTTACATCCTTTACAAGTCCAACTCACAACAGTACTACAGACCTCTAAGAGTTTTTATAACAACTATGACGGGACAGGGCCCCACCATACCCCTGAATGTACAAGAACCTACAATCTCAGGGAATCATATCAAAAGATAAGCCTCTGGAGAAACGGAGCTTCCCAATACGCAGAACCGTGATCCTATGAGCGAGGATCAACAACCGGTGTACCTCTACCTACGCAGATGAACACGGCCTCCCGGGCGAGGTCGACAACAGTACCAAGTATGTGAAATGAAAATATCAGAATGAAATCATAATACATATAAAAACAGGAGACATGTATGATAACCAAACTACAGTACACAATATATAGGCAGTTATGTCAAGTCAGGGACTCACGCCCTCAAAGTCATTACTCAAATATAACCATGGGTCTCACGCCCGAAATATCAATCATGCCCGTGGAACTCCTTCCTCACTGTCGGCAGTCTATGATATAATATAACACCAAGAAGCACACATGAACACCAGGTCCCACCTATGTCATAAAACCGTACGGGCCAAGTAGGAAAACTAACCACCAGATCCAGCCTGCATCATAAATCGACCGGCAAGTGCGGCGCATAGCTACCAGATCCACCCTGCATCATCAACTGACCGGGGCAAGTACGAAAGCCAACTACCAGAACCGCCTGCCGCCACGAGATATGACCGGGGCAAGTACGGAAGCCATCTACCAGAGCCTACCGTACCAACTATGCTATAAATCGACCGGCAAGTACGAAGGCATAGCTACCAGAACCAACCTGCGTCGCGCATCCGACTGAGGCAAGTACGAAAGCCAACTACCAGATCCGCCTGCGTCACAAAGTTGACCGGGGCAAGTACGAAAGCCAACTACCAGAACCGCCTGCCGCCACGAGATATGACCGGGGCAAGTACGGAAGCCATCTACTAGAGCCTGCCGTACCAACTATGCTATAAAACTGACCGGGGCAAGTACGAAGGCATAGCTACCAGAACTAGCCTGCGTCGCGAAACTTCGTGGGGAACTAGTCCGTGGAATGACACTATAAAGAACTGACCGGGGCAAGTACGAAAGCCAACTACGTAACCACCTGCATCAAGAACGCATCGGGCAAGTACGGGGGCTAACTACCAGATCCACCCTACATCACTAAAACCTCATGGAGAGCTAGTCCATGGAATAACAATCCTAATGGAACCATACCCGTGGGCCACCCAACGTTTCAGTAGGTCCAAGGATATAACAAGATAACCGACCCTCCATCGAGAGACGCGGTAGCATAGAAATACAACACTTGCACAACAAAGGCTATCACAACTAGCATAGGCAAGTTTTAACATACTTTTAGACTCTCATTTTATGCCAAAAATTCGGGTGTTTAACCCCAAGTACTACATACTTCAATTCTTTCAAAAAGATCTCTTTTTATGTAAAAATAACACGATACTAATATCCGTAGTATCAAAACACGTTCATGTTTAAATCAAGTACTTTATACTTCTTAAACCAAGTGGCTTACACTTTTAAAATAACGTCAAGTATACTTTTAAAACCCAAGTAACTCACTCTTTTAAGATCAGGGCACTCACACCTTTTAAAATCAAGCCACTTATACTTTTCAAAACAAGTAACCTATACTTTTAAATCAAGTTACTTCTCATTTTCCAAAATCAAGTCGTTTATAAGTTAAGTCTCTTATCTTTCAAGATCAAGTCTCTTAACTTTCAAAATCAAGTCTCTTATCTTTTTAGAATAATCAAACCATTCTTTTATCTTCATAAAGTCGCTATAACTAACTTTCCATAAAGCTATTATAACACTTTATGTTTTAAACCAACCAAAGACAACTAAACTCTTTTAACACACGTACGTCTACCGTACTATATATTTCACAAATAATCATGCTCAAGAGAATAGGAAGAATCACATACCTCTTCGGCTTAATCCACTAGCCATGTCGAGTATGCCGCGCGTAGAATATCCACCTATAATAACCACAATACATCTATCAACTTCTAGTTCTCTTCGTAGAATATTTCTAAGTATAAGGTTTCGTATTCTACGAAAAATTCGGCAGCACTTCCCCTGTAACTACGTACCTTTCCACCTTTTTCAAGGCCCGATATCAATAGTCAACATGCCACCTTTAAGGCGCAACAATCCAACAAGTCAAAGGGGATTACACGCCTAACTGGACGTGTAAAATTCTGCCCCACAATATACAAAACAGTCCATTTCTTTTCAATCTTCTATCCACATATCATATACTCAATTATAAACTACTACAATATGTAATCTCCAATTACAATAGAAGGACAAAGATCATTACCTCGATAAGCCCAAAATTATCCAAGATTTATAAGTCGATCCTTAGCAACGTTTAGCTCCTATTCCTTATGTTCCAACCCACTCCAAGAAACCCTTAGAAGTTCCTAACCAACTTCTCTTCAAGATCTAACTTCAAAAAGTGAAGAACACCTTAGGTTCCAAACCTACAATTTTCGGCCAAGGGGGTGTGTATAGGCTAGGGGTGTGAAATATTTTCTAACACTTGGTTCACAATCTTCCTAACACCTTAAGGAAGAACACTTAAAAGTTTAAGGATTTTTGGACAACATTTGGTCAAGGGAAAGGGCCAATTGCCGAAAGCTCAAGGGAAGGGAAGGAGTATTTGCCTTGGAAATCGTAAGTGTGGGATGAAGTCTTGCAATCCAAAGGGAGGGGTATTTATAGGACAACCAAAGGCTAGGATGCAAGCAAGTGTGTGGTAGATATTAGGGACAAGTGTGTGTGGGCCCCACAATCCACATGTCTACACAAAGACTTGAGACAAGTGGCTTGCCACTTGTCTCCCAAAAACGGCCACATGGCACACCCATTTCGGCCATGTGCCACCTAAGGGGGTGACACGTGTCGCCCTCCTATTCGTCCAAAATATTTCATCTCCCGAAAATATCCATAATGGTCAAAATCTCGAAAACAATGTAGGCCCCACAAAACCGTAAATTTTCCCCCGTGGGCCCCACATGACCAAATCTGGAAATAAAATTCCATAATTTTATTATATTCCCAGAAGTCCGAATACCAAATCTGGGAATCCAATTCCCATTAATAAACTTTTTTCCTTCACAAAATCCGGAAAATTTTCCGTCGGAAAATCAAATCTTTCTTCTTTTCCAATCTTAATGTCATATTCTCGTACGTACGTCCTCACATACATACCCTGGAACTACGGGGTATAACAGTTGGCTACCATTCGCACCGTGCTCAGCTTGACTCTTTCAAAATCATGGCTCATTCATCAACTAGATGTGAAGAATGTTGTTCTACATGGTGATCCTCAGGAAACAGTGTATATGCATCAACCGTTGGGGTTCAGGGATACTAGATATCCTAATCATGTTTGTCTATTGAAGAAGTCCTTGTATGGACTTAAGTAGTCTCCACGGGCTTGATATAAGGGGTTTGCTGATTTTGTTTCGACTATGGTTTTTCTCACAGCATGTCTTATAATTCATTATTTATATATAGTCGGGGTTCTTCCATGGCGTATATATTATTATATGTTGATGATATTATCTTGACTGCCTCTTCTGATACTTTGAGAAAGTCTATAATGACAATGCTCAGTTCTGAGTTTGCCATGAAAGACTAGGGACCCTTGAGCTATTTTTTGGGAATTGCAGTCACTCGTCATGCAGGCGGATTGTTCTTAACACAGAGGAAGTATGCACCAGAGATCATTGAGAGGGATGGGATATCATCCTGTAAGTCCATTTCTGCTCCAGTTGATATTAAACCCAAGTTGGTGTTGCAGCTGGCTCTCCGTATGAGGATCCGACCCGCTATCGTAGTCTGGCAGGCGCCCTTCAGTATCTTACGTTCACGCGACCAGACATTACATATGCAATCCAGCAGGTGTGTTTGTTTATGCATGATCCCAGATTTGAACATATGAATGCGCTCAAACGCATCCTTAGGTACATTCAAGGAACACTTGATTATGGTTTGCATTTGTACCCTTCATCGACGTCTACACTTGTCTCATATACAGATGTTGATTGGGGTGGTTGTCCTGACACCAGACTGCCTACGGCTGGCTATTGTATGTTTTTGGGTAATAACTTGGTCTCATGGTCTGCCAAGCGTCAATCTATGCTTTCACGCCTGCGCGGCGAGTATCGAGGGTAGCCAATGTGGTTTCCGAGTCATGTTGGTTACGAAATTTACTTTTAGAGCTTCATTGTCCTATTGAGAAAGCTACATTGGTGTATTGTGATAATATAAGTGTCATCTACCTTTCTGGTAATTCAGTTCAGCACCAACGCACTAAACACATAGATATAGATATTCACTTCGTTCAAGAGAATGTAGCTAAAGGACAAGTACGCGTCTACCATGTCCCTTCCAGATATCAGATTGCAGACATCTTTACAAAGGGTCTACCCTCGGTCCTTTTTGAAGATTTTAGAGAGCCTCAACAGACGAAGACCGCCTCGGCTATGATCATGGATGTTAAAGTGTATATGGTCACCCATATACCCAATGAGAAACAAGTAGTGTGGGACCATTTCAACACTTTCCCTTTCCTTTGTATATTTGGTAAATATTAGACTTAGATTTGTACCTTAATTAATTGTAATATTACCATAATTGTAAAGTTAGTATTCTTATAGAATAGGGATTTCTATGTAGAATAGGAAGAGGATCTTCCTTGTAACTTGTATATATATGTCTTTCATTAATAAGAATAATTGAGGAAATTATTTCTTTCATCAAATATATCACAAGGAGGTCCAACTCATCCTACGTTCTAGTAATACGCTACTAACAACCTCGAATTACTGAAAAATTTAAGAGAGAAGAATAAAGGGATAAACAAAGTTGCACTCACAAATATTCATTAGTAAAAGTCTTTGTTTCATCATATTTTATTTGTGTTTGTTGTTTACATTTTGTATATGAGAAATTTTTTTGTGAACAAATATTTTTATTTTAATGCACATATTAATATTCAAATGTGATTCAGATTCAAACGTTTAAATCTGAATACACATCTAAATGTTAAGACGTGCATTAAGATTTAGATGTTTAAACCCGAATACATATCTGAATATTAAGATGTGAATGAAAAATAATTAAGACTATTTATTTTTTCAATATCTGAATGCATAAAACTTGTCATTACATTCATAAATATTAAATTTAATAAAATATTAAATTTATATATATATATATATATATGTTTGTGTGTGTGTGTGTGAGAGAGGGAGAGAGAGAGAGAGAGAGAGTTGTATAAAAGTTGGTGGTGGTGATTGTGGTGGCCATTGAGAAAGGTGTTTGTTGATGATATTGGTTGTGGGTAGTAAATAGTGGTTGATAGATGTTGGTAGCAGTGTTAACAGTGGTGTTTGATATATGGTGGCAGTTGATAATTGTGTTGGATGATAGTGACAACTAATGTTGGTCGAGAATGATGATGATGGTTGGCGATGTATATATAGTATTGGCTAATGGTATGAATTATATTGGTGGATGTGTAATGGTGGTTGGTGATAATAATTATAAACGGTGAACAATAATGGTGACAATTGATTGTGGTGATTGGCCGCATTGAAGTTGTGTCTAAGGATGATGACTGAGGGTAGTGAATGGTAATAATTGATAATAGAGGGCGGCAGCCGAGGTGATAGTTGATAATGGTGGATGATGATTGTTAGTTGTGAAAGGGAATATTTAGTGAAGGTGAACTATCATCTTTGTAGAAATTTTTAAATAGAATTTTTAATAATATTAAAAGTTTATTATAGATTTTAATCATTCATATCTATTCAGACTCAATAAGTGATCGCTCATCAACGTTTATTATAGTTGACTTTCTACTTACAAATTTAAGTTAACAGATAATATGATCTCTCATCAACGTTTTTAAATATTTACTTAAAATTTATATTCTATGATCTTAGAGTATGAATAAAATTGATAGTACTAAACATTTTATTAACCAAGGTTAGATTGAACCATGATAACTAAGATGAAGGATAAATATTATTAAGTCCTATAAACAAAGCTTAGGTACAACTTTGATAACAAGGTTAGATTCAGCCTTGCTAACCTGAATGAATCATTATTTACGCTCCTAACGTTCTCTTTAAAAATAAAAAATATTATTCTAAATTTAAATAATAGATACTTTTCACTTATTTATATTACAAAAGAATATATAAGCTGTCATCAAACGTCCTATTGGGTACCCTGACCTGGCCCCAGCATCCTTAGTGGACCCTTAAGTTAGAAAGTTGACTTTTAATATTATATATTGTTCTTTTTTAATCAAGACATCATTATGCTTGATCTAACATCGTAATTGTAAATAAAATTGGTAAACTTCCTAGGTTTTAAGTCCTTTAATATCATTATGTAAAAATAAAAAAAACTCCTATTTTAAGTCTTTTAATACTAACTAATCGTTTATTAAAATTATCATAACTTTATTTAGGCTTCATTTATTTTTATTTAGATTAAAACGACCGAGTCTGAATACAACATCTGTAAAATGATATTAATCTTTCTTGGGGAGTCTTCTCATTAATATCAAAGTATATATAGAGTACAATATTCATCCCTTATACAATAGGAATTCTAAGCCTATACAAAAGAGGAATTCTAGTCTTACCATAATTATATTTACACAATATATGGAAATATTCTAATTATGGGTAGGGATACAATCGTTTCTATAATATACACGTTTACACACCCCCTCAGTCGGAGCGAGAGGAGGTCGGACGCTGAGACTGGATCTGAAGTCAAGAAATAACTGTCTGGGAAGTTCTTTGGTAAATATGTCTGCATACTGATAGGATGATGGAACATGTAACACTCTGACATGGCCTAGTGCAACTTTCTCACGAAAGAAGTGTAGGTCTATCTCAATATGCTTGGTTCGTTGATATTGAACCGGATTATGAGAAAGATAGATGGCAAAGATGTTATCACAATACACAATAGATGTCTGACACAAAGGACACTGACGTTCTAACAGTAAATTTCTGAGCCAACAAATCTCAGCTACCACATTTGCAATGCCTCTGTACTCACTCTGATCGATCGAGATAGGTAGCCCGCCGGCGCATCAAGAAATCAGATTATCCCCTACAAATACACAAAATTCGGAGGTGGAGCGTCGCGTGTCCGGACACCCTGCCCAATCTGCATCCGTATAAGAGAGCAACTTGTTTGGTGCAGAGGGGTATAGGTGCAAACCATAATCAAGTGTGCCCTTAATGTATCGAATGATACGCTTAAGAGCAGTGAAATGAGACTCTCTGGGGCATGCATGAATAGGCATACCTGCTGAACAACATAAGCAATGTCTGGCCTTGTGAATGTGAGATACTGAAGTGCACCTGCAAGGCTCCTATACAGAGTAGGATCGGAGATCGGAGCACCATCCATAGCACTGAGCTTAGATTTCGAATCAACTGGAGTAGGTGAAACTTTGCAATTCGCCATCTTAGCCCTGTACACAATCTCATCTGCATACTTACGCTGACACAAGAACATGTGGTTGGCATACCTGGTCACTGATATCCCCAAAAATTAACTCAGTTTTCCCAAATCAGTCATTGCAAATTCGGACTTAAGCAAGGCAATAATCTCATTTTTCAATCCGTCGGAGGAGGCAGTAAGAACGATATCATCCGCGTAAAGTAATAAATAAGCAGTGATACTACCTCGATGAAAAATGAATAGTGATTTATCACTCTTACTGCATACAAACTCAATCTGCAAGACATACCTGGAAAAACGATCATACCACGCACGGGGGGCTGTTTCAGGCCATATAGTGACTTACGGAGACGACACACATAGTGAGGAACTGCTGGATGGGTGAACTCTGGTGGCTGATGCATGTAGGCTGTCTCTCTCATATCCTCATGTAAGAATGCATTTTTCACATCAAGTTGATGGATCGGCCAGTGTTTGTCCATGAAAATGCTCAAAACTGTGCAGATGGTAGCCGGTTTGACAACCGGGCTGAAGGTCTCACCACAATAAATGCTCTCTTGCTAATTTGTGTCATTAGCCACAAGTCGTGTCTTATACCTCTCAAGATCTCCACTGTCTCTGAATTTGTGACGAAATAGCCACATACAACGAATCACATTCACCCCCTCAGGTCTAGGTACTAGATCTCATATGTGTTGTTTAGTTAAAGCATTGAATTCCTCAGACATAGCCGCATTGCAATTAGTGTCTTTTTTGGCCAATATAGGGTTCTTGGGAATTGGTGAAATGGTTTGGGCAGACAAGTTAAATTGGACTTTGTGTTTGAAGATTTCATGTTTTGCACGAGTTTCCATTTGGTGAGTAGAGATAGTAGGAGGCTCCAAGGCGGAGGAATTTGTTGGATATGGATAAGGAGGGGCTGACGCCGGAGGTGGCACCGCGGTTCTGTGGTCAAGGGTCGCGGTGCTGGAAGGTACCGTCGGAGGCGTCGTGGCGCCATGATCAAGGGTCGCGGTGTTGGAGGACTGACAAACCTCTCTGAAGTTTTGGCGTCGCGGCGCTGTCGACGGTTAAGCAGGAACCTGTTCGCAGGAGTTTTGGCACCGCGGCGCTGACGTTGTTTCTGCGGCAGTGTTATGTTCTAGCTGACTAAGGATGATGGGAGATATGGAAGGCTCGTCAAGAAAAGAGTAATCTTGTTTTTGGAACTGTTTAAGATTCGAAAATGAGAATGTGATCTCGTCGAATGTGACGTGACGAGAGATGTGGATCTGACGAGTGGACAAGTCATAACATAGATAGTCCCTATGGTTTGGCGGGAAGCCTAGGTAGACACATAGAGTGGACCGAGGGGCTAGTTTGTGAGGAGCAGTACATGCAAGGTTAGGATAGCATAGACTACCAAATATCCAGAGATGATCATAAGAGGGGACTCTATGATAGAGTATTTTGGTAGAGGTCATATTGTGAAGGGTGCTTGTTGGGAGAGTATTAAGAACGTATTCTTACATTTTAGCAGCATAGACCCAGAAGGACGGAGGTAGGGATCAATAGAGTGTGAATCATATTGTTTATGGTACGAATAATTCTTTCAGGTTTACCGTTTTGAGAGGAGGTGTGGGGGAAGGAGAAGCGAAAAATTATGCCATTATTAGTACAAAAACGGTGAAACATAGAGTTGTTGAATTCACGACCATTATCGCACTGAAAAGATTGTATACCTTTTTCAAATTGTGTGTGAATGAATGTTCGAAACTCAAGAAATTTGACAAACACTTCCGATATAAATTTGAGAGGATACAACCAAACAAAGTGAGAAAAATCATCTAGTAAGATAAGATAGTATTTATGACCGAGAGAACTAGCAACATGTGATATCCATAAATCGGCATGTATAATATCAAAAGGCGCAAAAGTAACACTAGTATATGATTTAAACGGAAGACGAGTATGTTTGCGTAAAGAACAAGAAATACAATTTTGGGCAAGCTTCCCATTACAAGTAATGAAATTATTGTCTCTAAGAAAATTAATAACTGGGGCTCCTGGATGACCAAGCCCATTATGTCATATTGAGGAAGAAATTGTCGTTAGAGAGACGGGAGAGCTAGATCTGACAGCGAAGGTGGGAGTGAATGGATATAGATCCCCCGTGCTATTGCATCTCATAAGAGGTGTCCCCGTATGAAGATCCTTCACAGTGAAACCAAAAGGGTCAAAATCAACAGAGACAAAATTGTTACGAGTGAATTTGCGGATAGAGATTAGATTCTTAATTACATGTGGGGAATATAGGGTATTTTGAAGGGGGAATGGATTAGGAGGTGGTGTGTATGATGTACCAAAACCCTTTACTGGAATGTGGTGGCCACTACAAACTGTCACAAATTGAGGATGCTTTAAACCAAACAGTTTGGGAATATTACCTGTTGTCCGGATGAGGTGAGAAGTGGATCCGGAGTCCATGTACCAGTTGTTGTCAGGCTGTTGCATGTTGAGACTGCTGAAGGCCCGAACTAACTCAGTGGGTGTCGCGCCGAACTGGTCGTGAGTACGGCTGGCTTGCTGCATCAGATTTGTCGAGGATCGAGCAGGCCCAACACACCGTAGAGAGAGAACTGGTGGAAGAGTTGCTGATACTGGAATGATGGCGGCGCCGCGGCGCTTTACGGGTACTGTTGGGGCGCCGCGGTGCTGAACTGATTCTGCGGGCCCTATTATTGTTGCTGGTGGTTCTGCTGTCCGCGCCTTGCCACGACCACGACCTCCTCTGCCGCGGCCCCTGTCATCCTTTCCACCGCGTTCCTGCTGCGGTTGAAAGTTTTCTGGCGATGTTGGATCTTGAGGGCGTGTTTCGACAGCTAACGCCATCTGATTGTGCTCATCCTGCTTAGCACGTCGAGTCTCTTCAAACAACAACTGCGAGCGAACTTTGTTAAAGCTGGGTAACGGATCTGCCTGTTGAATCATGGTTGCCAATGTATCATATTCGTCTTTAGGGAGGCCAGCAATCAATTGTAACACCCGCCAGCGCCGTCGAATAAAGTAGTCGATAACAGCAAGTTGATCCGTCAGGAGCTTTAATTATTTCAGTACCCAGTCACATTGGCAAAGTTTTCAAGACGTGTATTGTTAAATTGCTCCTCTAAATACACAGCACGAGTGTGCTTATTGTCCTGAAAAAATTCCTCCAAACGATTCCACGAGTCACGGGCGGTGGAGTCGGATTTCATGATATTAAGAAGTTGATCCTGAGAAATACTACCATATATCCATTGTTTGACGCCGGCGTCTAGATGACGCCAAGTAGAATCATCAACCTCCGAAGGCGCGGAATGGTGTCATCAATGTGATCAAACGCGTTGTAGAGACATGCATGATTGTGAAACAGATCAACCCAAGGAGAATATTGATTGTTTTCTTGATCAAGAAGGATGGGGATATGATTCTTGATGTTGGAAACAGTTAGGGCGGGATTAAAATAGGGTGACGACTTGGTGGTGGGATTTGTGGAGGTAGAAGCGTCAAGAATAGTGGGAGAATTCTGATCATCCATTTAGAGAAGAGAGGAAAGAAGAAGAAAAACCTAGAAAATTGGAGGGGGGAGGGGGGTCGCGGCAACCGAGAGGGGGGGCGGGCGGCGACGGTAACTCAAGAAAAAAATTAGGGTTTTTGTTTTAGGCTCTTGATACCATCTAAGATGATATTAATCTCCCTTGGTGAGTCTTCTTATTAATATCAAAGTATATATAGAGTACAACATTCATCTCTTATACAATAGGAATCCTAAGCCTATACAAAGAGGAATCCTAGTCTTACCATAATTATATTTACACAATATATGAAAATGTTCTAATTATGGGTAGGGATACAATTATTTCTATAATATACACATTTACAACATCAATAACAACAACATATTCAATGTAATTCCTCAAAGTGGTGTCTGGGGAGGGTAGGATGTACGCAAACCTTACGTCTACCTTTGTGGGGTAGAGATGATGTTTCCGATAGACCGTCGGCTCAAAATGATGCAAGATTGCAAGACAAATTAAACAGCAAAACTATCAAGATACAAAGTAAATGAAGCAACATATATTAATACACACCTAAAGAGTAGAGATCTACGTAATACCTAAATAATACTTGAAACTTATTTATATTGCAAAAGAATATATAAGCCGTCATCAAACGTCCTATGGGGTACCCTGACCTGACCCCATCATCCTTAATGGACCCTTAAGTTAGAAAGTTGACTTTTAATATTATACTGTGCTTTTTTAATCAAGATATCATAATGCTTGATCTAACATCGTAATTGTAAATAAAATTGGTAGACTTCCTAGGTTTTAAGTCCTTTAATACATTATGCAAAAAAAGAAAAGAAACTCCTATTTTAAGTCTTTTAATACTAACTAATCGTTTATTAAAATTATCATAACTTTATTTAGGCTTCATTTATTTCTATTTATATTAAAACGACCGAGTCTGAATACAACATTAATAACAACAACATATTCAGTGTAATCCCTCAAAGTGGTGTTTGGAGAGAGTAGGATGTACGCAGGTCTTACGTCTACCTTTGTGGGGTAGAGAGGATGTTTCCGATAGACCCTCAACTCAAAATGATGCAAGATTGCAAGGCAAATTAGACATCAAAACTATCAAGACACAAAGCAAATGAAGCAACACATATCAATACACACCTAAAGAGTAGGGATCTACACTATGCCTAAATAATACTTGACACATGAATCTGTATACACATTTGGATATTAAGATGTGCATTAAGATTTAGATGACTAAGTCTGAATATATATCTTAATATTAAGATATGAATACTAACTCATGAAAACTTTTTATTTTCTCGACATCTGAATGCATATAAAATATTAAAAATTAATAAACATAAAATTAAAAAAATTAGGGGTGGGATTAAAAATCGAAAAACTGAACCGCTTTAACTTGCCTTCTTTCCGCCTTTCTTTCAAGATGAATGTGGTTAGAAAGATACCGAAGGAAATGCCTTATAAACTACAGGACATAGAAGCAGGCCAACAAGTGGATTCGTTTGAGCCGAAAACCGAATCGAAATCCGAATTGGGCTGAACTGAACGGTCTGGGCTTGCTAGCAAACCGAAACCGAAAACAATCCGAACCGATTGCTTCATTCAGTACGGGTTCGGATCCATGGCAAAACCGATCCGAAATGGTACCGAAATGGTACCGATTCTTGTATAGTATCATGACGAACATTTTCCATTCTTGTATCTATTTTTTGCAATCTGCAAATGTAAGTTGTTATTACATGGAATGAAGTTTGGTTTGGTCTGGTCATTGATTTTTGGCTTCAAACTTGAATATTAAAACTTGTGTTGTTTTCCAAATCATTTTGAGAAAAATGAAAGCAAAATAATTGTCATTAAATTTGACACTAGTAAATATATTTCAAGGGCTTCTAAAAGAGTATTACTGAACAAGTAAAAGAAAATACTGTTGGCTTTTTTATTGTTTCAAGAAATAGTATTTGTTTTTTCAAAATTTCAGAATAGTGTACCCCAAAAGAGTGAACGGTATACCTTCTTTGTTGAGTTTTTTTTAGTGTCTCTGTGCTCTCAACCCTTTACAGAAAGTGTTTCAAGACATTGCGTTTCTCACTTGTTTGCAAAATACTAGTACTAACGTAAAGGTACAGAAGAAACACTATGTTCTTTGGGAATTTTCTCCACAAAGGCTTTCCTTTTTTCTTTAACAAGTATTTTCATTCATATGTTCAATTAAAAAGATTGTAATTCACTTTTTATTTCCAGAAAACAAAAATAAAGTCAAATTTTTGAAAAAGTAGCATTTGGTACCGAACCGATCCGAATGAATTCGGATCGGGTCAGTTCGGGCTATATAGACAAAAACTGAAGTACCGTACCGAACTCGTACCGAATATTATTTCAGATTCGGCCCAAAACCGAACCGATCTCACCCCTAAAAAAAATACTATAATAATTTAATATTATATCAACAAAATACTTGTAAGAAATTATATAATGGTTGGTGATGGCTAGTGGTTGTGGATATTGATTGTCAATGGTGTTGGTTGGGGTAGTAGCTAGTGGTTATGATGGGTGTCAGGAGTGGTTGGTGGTGGTCGTTTATCATTGTGGTGGGTAATAGTAATAGCTAATGGCAGTGGTAGGTAAGTGATGACAGTGGTTGGTGATATATAAGGATGGTTGATAGTCATTGTGTAATGGTGGTTGGTGAAATGGTTGTAAATGGTGGTTGTAATGGTGACTGTGGTGATCATCGGCGATGGTGGTTGTGGCTTATGATGATGGTTGTGGATCGTGGAGTATGGTGGTTGACTTTGAAAGTGAATGAAGTAGTAGTGAATTGTCATCTTTATTTTGTAGAAATCCTTGAATAGACAGCTTACAACAACAATAACATACCCAGTATAAACTCACTTAAGATGATATTAATCTCCCTTGGGGAGTCTTTCTCATTAATATCAATATATATAGTGTACAATATTCATCCCATATACAAGAGGAATCCTAGTCTCATATACAAGAGGAATCCTAGTTTTACCATAATTATATTTACACAATATTCTAATTATGGGTAGGAATATTATTATACTACTATACACATTTACACACATCCTCAGTTGGAGCAGGAGGAGGCTGGGCGCTGAGACTGGATCTGAAGGAAAGAAACAACTGTCTGGGAAGTTCTTTGGTAAATATATTTGCATACTGGTATGATGAGGGAACATGTAACACTCTGACATGGCCTAGCGCTTCTCACGAATGAAATGTATGTCCATCTCAACGTGTTTGGTTCGCTGATGTTGAACCGGGTTGTGAGAAAGGTAGATTGCAGATATGTTATCACAGTACACAATAAATATCTAACGCAAAGGACACTGAAGTTCTAACAGTAAATTTCTGAGCCAACAAATCTCAGCTACCACATTCGCAATGTCTCTGTACTCAGCCTCGACACTAGAACGAGATAGGGTGGCATATCGCTTGGCAGACCATGAAATCATATTATCCCCTAAAAAACACAAAAGTCAGAGGTGGAGCATCGCGTGTCCGGACACCCTGCCCAATTTGCATCTGTATACGAAAGCAACTTATTTGGGGCAGAGGGGTAAAGGTGTAAACCATAATCAAGTGTGCCCTTAATGTATCGGATGATAAACTTAAGAGCAGTGAAATGAGACTCTCTGGGGGCATGCATAAATAGGCATACCTCCTGAACATCATAAGCAATGTCTAGCCTTGTAAATGTGAGATACTGAAGTTCACCTGCAAGGCTCCTATACAGAGTAGGATCGGAGACTGGAGCATCATCCATGACACTGAGCTTAGACTTTGAATCAACTGGAGTAGGCATAACTTTGCAATTCAACATCTTAGCCATGTACACAATCTCTTCTGCATACTTACGCTGACATAAGAACATGTGGTTGGCAGACAGCTTGTCAAAATCAGTCATTGCAAATTCGGTCTTAAGCAAGGTAATAATCTCATTTTTCAACCTATCGGATGAGGCAGTAAGAACAATATCATCCACGTACAGTAATAAGTAATCAATGCTACTACCTCGATGAAAAATGAAGAGTGGTGTATCACTTTTGCTGCATACAAACTCAATCTGTAAGATATATCTGGCAAAGCGATTATACCACACATAGGGGCCTGCTTTAGTCCATATAGTGACTTACGGAGATGACACACATAATGAGGGACTGCTGGATGAGTGAACCCAGACGACTGATGCATGTAGATTGTTTCTCTCAGGTCCCCATGTAAAAATGCATTCGTCACATCAAGTTGATGTATCGGGCCAGTGTTTGCCCATGGCTATGCTCAGAACTGTGCGAATGGTAGCCGGTTTGACAACCGAACTGAATGTCACACCACAATCAATGCCCTCCTGCTGATTTTTGCCATTAGTCACAAGTCGTGCCTTATACCTCTCAAGATCTTCACTATCTCTGAATTTGTGACGAAAGAGCCACATACAATGGATCACATTCACCCCCTCTGGCCTAGGTACTAGATCTCACGTGTGCTGCTTTGTCAAAGCATTGAACTCCTCATACATTGTTGTATTCCAATTAGGGTCATGTTTAGCCAATTTGGGATTCATGGGAAGTGGATAGATGATTTGGGCAGACAGGTTAAATTGGACTTTTGATTTGAAGATCCCATGTTTGGCACGAGTTTCCATATGGTGAGTGGGGACAATGGGTGTATGTGGTAGCTGAGTGGTGGGATCTGAGACAGAGGGTAAGGTCGGATAAGGGGAGGGTGGAGGAAGTATCAACGAAGGCGCCGCGGTGTCATGATTAAGGGTCGTGACACCTGAATTACATTCCTCTCTGAAGTTTTGGTATCGCGACACTGAAGACGGTGAAATATTACAGTCATCTCTGAAGTTTTGGCATCGCGGTTTGGGCGGCGCTGACGCTGGGAAAAATCAGTTTGCTCACTAGAAGGTTGGCGTCGTGACGCCTCCCCTTGGAGCCGTGACGCTGACGCTGATGACGGATCACTAGGTAGATAGTGTGATTTTTCAGTGGTGCCTATGATCTAGTTGACTGAGAATGAGAGGGCTGATGGCAGATCCGTCAAGAAAGGAGTAATCCGATTTCTGGAATTTATGAGGATTCGAGAACGGGAATGTGGTCTCGTCGAATGTGACGTGATGAGAAATGTGGATTTGACGAGTGTACAGGTCATAACAGAGATAGCCCTTATGGTTTGGCGGAAAGCCTAGGTAGACACATGGAGTGGACCGCGGGCTAGTTTGTGAGGAGCAGTAGAGGCAAGATTAGGATAACATAGACAACCGAATATTCGTAGATGATCATAAGTGAGGACTCTATGATAGAGGATTTTGGTAGGGGTCATATTGTGAAGGGTGCTAGTCGGGAGAATATTTAGAATGTATTCTGACATCTTAGCAGCATATACCCATAAGAACGGAGGGAGGAAGACATGAATCAATAGAGTGTGAATCATATTGTTGATTGTGCGAATGATTCGTTCAGCTTTAACGTTTTGTGGGGAAGTGTCAGGGCAGGAGAAGCAAAAGACCATGTCATTATTAGTACAAAAGCGGTGAAACATAGAGTTGTTGAATTCACGACCATTATCGCACTAAAATGATTTTATACTTTTTTCAAATTGTATTTGAATGAATGTTCGAAACTCAAGAAATTTGGCAAACACTTCCGATTTATATTTGAGAGAATACAACCAAACATAGTGGAAAAATCATCTAGTAAGACAAGATAATATTTATGACCGAGAGAAGTAGCAATAGGTAATGTCCATAAATTGACATGTATAACATCAAATGGTGCAAAGGTAACACTAGTAGATGATTTAAATGGAAGACGAGTATGTTTGCCTAAAGAACAAGAAACACAGTTTTGGGCAAGCTTCCCATTATTATAAGTAATGAAATTATTGCCTCTAAGAAAATTAAAAATTGGAGCTTCTGGAGAGCAGGATCTGGAAGCGGAGGTGGAAGGGAATGGATAGAGATCCCCCGTGTTATTGCATTTCGTAAGAGGTGTCCCCGTATACAGATCATTCACAGTGAAAATAAAAGGGTCAAAGTCAATAGAGACAGAGTTATTACGAGTAAATTTGCTGAGAAAAATTAGGTTCCTAATGATGTGTGGGGCATATAGGACATTTTTAAGGGAGAAGGGTGGATGAGAAGGTGGTGTGTAGGATGTACCATAGCCTTTTATTGGAATGCGATGGCCATTGCCAACTGTAATAAATTGAGGATGTTTTAAACTAAACATTTTAGGAATATTACCTGCACACCGGGTGAGGTGAGATGTGGCACTGGAGTCCATGATTCAATTGTTGTCCGGTTGTTGCAGGTTGAGGTTACTGAAGGCCTGACCCAAGTCAGAGGTGGTCATGCCAGAAGCGGGCTGCTGGAACTGTCCTTGCATGAAGTGAGCTTGCTGCGGGTACTGGGCTTGCCGAGGGGCTGGAGCTGGGCCAAGAACCCGTGTTGAGAATACTGATTGAAGGGCTGCTGGTACTGGAATAGGGCCGAAACCGCGACTCTGTACTGGGGCGCTGCGGTGTTGTACTCGTACTGTTGAGGTGTCGTGGCCCAATTGTTCTGCGGACCTCTTCTACAGCCACGGCCATTGCCACCCTTACCGCCGCGGCCCTGACACGATTAAGAGTTTTCCAGCGACGTCGGGTCTTGGGGTTCCGTGTCGACAGCTAACGCCTGCTGATTCTGCTCATCTTGCTTAGCACGACGTGTTTCTTCAAGCAACAACTGTGAGCGAGCTTTGTTAAAACTGGGTAATAGATCCGCATGTTGAATCATGGTGGCCAAAGTATCATATTCGTCTTTAGGAAGACCTGCAATCATTTGTAACACCATTTTATTTTCAGAGACAGACATTTCGTGCTTGGTATGACCGCTTTGTCAGGTACATTATGCAGATTGGATTTATTTGCAGCATGTGTGACACATCTCTGTTCATTTTTCATCATGGTAGTGACATTGCTTACTTATTATTATATGTGGATGACATTGTTTTCACTGCCTCATCTGACAAATTAAACAATGACATTATTGCTCTTCTCAAAACTGATTTTGTTATGACTGATTTGGGCAAGCTAAGCTACTTCTTGGGTATATCAGTTACTAGATCTGCAGATAATATGTTTCTGAGTCAGCGTAAGTATGCAGAAGAAATTGTGTTCAGATCTAAGATGTTGAATTGCAAAGCTATGCCTACTCTGGTTGATTCGAAATTCAAGCTCAGTGCTTCTGAGGGTGATCCAGTGTCTGATCCTACTCTCTATCGGAGTCTTGCATGTGCTCTTCAGTACCTCACATTTACCAGGCCCGACATTGAATATGTCGTTCAGCAGGTGTGTCTATTTATGCATTCCCCGAAGGAATCCCATTTTGCTGCTCTTAAGCGTATTATCATATACATTAAGGGTACTCCTGAATATGGATTGTATCTTTACCCCTCCACTTCGACCAGATTGCTTTCTTACACATATGTTGATTGGGTAGGATGCCCGGACATGCGACGCTCTACTTCGGCTATTGTGTGTTTTTAGGGGATAATCTTATTTCTTGATCTGCCAAGCGACAAGCCACTTTATCCCGCTCCAGTGCTGAAGCAGAGCATAAGGGTGTTGCTAATGTAGTTGCTGAAGTCTGTTGGCTCCGGAATCTTCTCTTGGAGCTCAGATGTCTACTGCGTAAGGCGTCTATAGTCTATTGTGATAACATATCTGCCATATATATGTCTCATAATCCGGTCCAGCATCAGTGGACCAAACACATTGAGATGGATATCCACTTTGTACGTGAGAAGGTAGCACTTGGTCTAGTCAAAATACTGCATGTGCACTCCTCCTATCAGTATGCAGACATCTTCACAAAGGGACTACCCAGACAGCTGTTCATAGACTTCAGATCCAGTCTGAGCGTTCGGCCTCCTCCCGCTCCGTCTGAGGGGGAGTATTAGCGAATATTCTCATAATATTCACAGTATATATTGTAATTATTATCATGTATTTAAGGTAACTTAGGATTCTTATTGTATTAGGAATCACATTTGTACAACTATATATATTGTGATTAATGAAAGAAAGAACTCTTTAAGGGAAATTATTCCAACATCTTTCTTACACTCATAAGTGGGATATGAGAATGGTAGTGTGTATGTATACCTTACCTCTACCTTGAGGGGGTAGAGAGGATATTTCCGATAGAACATCGGCTCAAGATATTAAATATTATATAGATCTTAATCATTCAAATTTATTTTTAAGTGGTTATAAAATAAGAAAATACACTTAATAATTAAGATGTGAGTGATTATGATTCAGACCTAAAAGTAAATATACTTAATAATGAGTGAGGTTTGAATAATTAAGATTAAAACTTTCATTATTAAGTGGAATCAAATGAGGCCTTTATATAATATTACTTATTTATTTAACTTATCATTGTAGAAGCTAGAACTCAGATATAAGTAATTTGGTTTTAAGTTATTTTTTTTGTATTTTTTTGTTTAAATTATTTATTGTTATGCTTTTGATTCTTTTATCCAACAATGTAAGTCGTCATAATTTTAAACAAAGGATAGACTCCTATGTTTTAAGTCTTTTTTACTATACTATGTAATAAAAGAATGTAGACTCCTAATTTTAGGTCTTTTAATACTAATGTATAACTGCTTTTGGCTTAGATTATCGTAATTCTATCTAACTTTTGCGTACAAGCTTACTATATTATTTGTTTAACTTATGATCGTGGTTATATCTAAACCCTGATAAGTTATCATGATTGGATCTGAATTACTTTGATCTTTTAATTGTTTATAGTAGTATTCTTCTTTATTACTTGATTGGATAAGTTATCATGATAGAGTTTGATAGGTGCTACGGATCAAAACAAAAACAAGATGAACAGAATTCAATCGACTACAAGTATAGTTTTTAAATGTTGGTGACAATGTCGTCCGACACCAGTGAAAACATTTGATAAAACAGAAAACCTTTAAGAGTAAAATGCAGCGGAAAACTAAAGAACACAAAGATTTATATTTTCATAAGTTATATATTGATATAACGTATGATGGTCAATAACCAAAAGTATTGTACATATATCATATACAAATATACAAATTCTTTTATTTACAATTTTACAAGATAAAAGAAAATGAATTAAAATATGAAGTCGCATATGACTTCTGCCTCAAAAATCTAACTAAGTAGACATAGACAACCTTTCATTATAATCGCTCCATACATAACAAATCTAGAATCTAAGCATCAATTGTAATGTTGGACAGAATGTTGTCAACACACTTCATGCAACACAGTTGATCCAGATTTCTGAGTTGAAATCCCGAGAGCTCTCTTAGAATTCTTGCAATATTTTTCTGGATATCGATACACTGTTGTGGTCTCTCTATTTATAGCAGAGAGTTTCCTTGAAAGGTTCATCAATCGATTGTGGAGGTTGAGGAAAAGATGAGCAGCTTGTGATTGATGATTAAGGAGTGAAAATCTCAACAACTTAGACTTATTCCTTACTCGACTTCTTCCCTAAACTTTGACTCTTTCTCCCATATTTTACACAGCTCCAATTCACCACGCCTAAGTTATTTTTACATCACAATAAAATATTATTGCTTAACATGAAGTAAGACAAAATTGTTCTAATGAATGTTGGTCTGAATGTTGTGACATTTGTTCCAACATTTTTATGCATTCAAATCAGTACTTCAGAGGATATGTTGGGTCAAATGTTACAATACCAAACCCAATATTAACAATCTCCCCTTTTTGCCTTTTTTCACAAAACACATTACAAACCTAAACTGACTTAGGATATTGAGACAAATGTTTGTCCGACATTTGTGATCAATAATAACAATGATATGTTCTCCCTTAACATGTGATGGCATTCAAGTAATCATGCGTGTACCGATTCATAGGACTAGAAAAAAAGAAAGATATTAGCGCATATATACATATGATTCACTTATATGGATTTATATACAGACCATAAAAAGAAATATTTCATTGTCCACATAAATCAATATCCATCCTGTCAAATAGTTAACTGCTCAAAATGAGCAACATTCATGACCTCATACAGTAGCAACATCTCATCCTAGCTCATCATACAACAGCAGCAACTTCCAACAGCTTTCTACTCATGCATAATGACTTCTCTGCACAAAACAATAGTCTCTAGCCTTCTTCCTCAGTTCCCCCAACATTATCACTTTCTCTGCTTCCTTCGACTTCAACATCATCATTTTTTCCCCCTTTTGTGAAGAAAACAGCAGCATGAAATGACATCTGGCTTGAATCAGAGCATTTCTCACAACATCAACCTCAAAGATTTGTTGGTTGATATTTGTAATTTAATTCACAAGTCATTCAGTAGACAGTAGATATTGTCTTGGACCAGTGTTGTCAAGAATGTTGGTGACATTCTTGTCAACATCTGCATTATTTTCTTCTATTTTCCTGGGTAGATCAATGACTCTATCTCTACTCTTCAAAACTACTTTATTTACTAATACAGTTCAAGAGCATTCCCTAATGTGCCCTCTCTCTTAGACTTAAGACCTTGGGTAGTTAAAATTTGTATATCAGAGAGGAATAAGGGAGTATTGAGGTTGATTCTTTTTGTGCCAAGTTGGCAACTTGGTGGAAGATCATTTTGCCCAGATCAAATCTCAACCCTTTCCCAATTTTATACAGCAGGGTGACTTGTTCTGTAGTTATAATTGTCTTATTCTTGAAGGAAGTCAATTGTGTATAGCAATTTTGTGAAGGGTGAAAAATATGGTTGTTAATTTAGAGACTAGACATCTAGAGATCAATTTATGCATTATGTCGCGCCCGTTTTTATCAACAGAAAGGGTCTGAACGGAACTGCAACATATATAGTTGCTTGTATGATTCCCCTGGATTAATGTAAAAAATGCTAAGGGGTTCGAGGAATCGTCACCTAATCATTTTAATGGTGAATTAGGACACCTAATTTATTGCAGTAAAAATACTGCAAATGATCTCCATATAATTGGTCTGCGAAACTTTATGAGATTCTGGATAAGAGTTATTTATTATCTTAAAGGGAAGGGGTTAAGCATCCTTTAAGATCCGCTAACTTGCGTTTGTCCGGTCAAACCTAAGTTAATTATTATATCTAAGAAATGCGTGTTTTAGAAATGTTTAAGTAAAAAAAATACTTGCAAGTATAAAAAAGGATGCATTTTTGTCAACATAAAATAGTTGCAAGACTTGTTTGTAAAAATACATATAATTTTTTTTTATGAAAGTATGCATTTGTATGATATTGTGCGAAAAGAAGAGAAGACCAAAATAGATTATTTAGGTGATGTCAATAAAAGAAAGTCATTGTTTGTTATGAATTTGATAAGAAACAAAAAATAAACTTTAGTTGCATGATTAGATATGCAAGTGAAAAGATGATTAGATTGTTTGGCAAAATTTTAAACGAGCATGGCAAGACTAAAAGACAAGTGAATTAAAGGTGAATTTCGGGTCTTAAAACTACCCTCCCAATTTATCTATTTGAAGACTAATTGTTCTAGCTATCTTAATAATTACACAGTTAAGTAATAAAATTACACAGTTAAGTAAATAAATAAATAATAAAAAAGGAGTGGGATTAGATTCAAAGTAGCGTTTAGGACGGATGACGATGTCAACCCGCCCTATTTGTTTTGGAATTTCAGAAGCGGAAATGCGGTGGACATGGATGCAGATCTTCGTTTTTGTCGTGATTCATGATGAGTCTTGCACCGAGACTCTTCATTACTCCCGATGCATTTCATGTAAAATAAAAAATGAAAAAGATTAGTAAATACCCCAAAACTTACCAAATATGGACATAAAATTTAAACACATATCGTCGTCTTCCTTATTCTATTTATTTCCATATTCTTCCCCAATATCTCTTTGTTCCTCCTTATTTGCATTATTACCACTTGTCTCCTCAAGTGGCATTTGTTTTATCCTCTCGTTGGACTTACTAACTCAGTGATGTCTTTGGCTGCGTCAACATTTGTCTCTTTGGCTACATCACACTAAGTTTCTATTATCACTTTGTTGAATTCATCTATATCTTTGTACCTCTCTTATTTGTTTTCCATCATTCTATTATGGTCTGTAGAAATTTCGGATTCAACCTTCACCTATTAAAGTATCTGAACTTATACTAAGTCTTTATGCGTACTTCTCACTTAATTAACTCAAGAGAATGTTCATATAGGCATGGTTTCATGAAAGGCACCTTCGAAGCATGTAGGTTATCATCTCATTCTTAATTAGTAAGTGCTGCTATACACACTTCTTGCCACTCATTTCACCATAATCCGCTACCTACTGCTTAAAATCCCTTATCTTAGTCTTAGTGACATGACACTTCACTCTTCTATTCCATTTTAATGCCCAGTTGAAATCACTCATTATTGCCTATGGTCCTTGCATCTGGCCATGTAACCTTCCAATATCTATCCACGGTTCTTTTTTAAGAGCCACATCATTAAACACATTCACCAAGGTCATATGAGAACTTTTATTTATACCCCTATGTGTCACCCCGCAGTGTTCCAACTATTCTGTATAGATTTTAATATCTACCTCGTCGAGATGAGGCTTCCAAGAGATCAAATAACATCATCTAAGCATTCTGCGTGAACCAATGCATTGAAACTGTGCACAAATACATACTTCGGTTACCAATCCTTCAAATAACTTCTTAACCGAAAATATGAACTCCAGAGGTTACAATATTTAAAATGCTTGACACAACTATACACTAATAGGATGCTCATCATTCCCATGTTCTAAGTCATTTGTGAAAGAAACTCAATTAATCCCTATGTCCAATACTTCCCAACATTCGGTCAAAAGTAAGAAAATGCTTCCATCCTTATATATCAATCTTATTATTCCAGAAGTAATAGCCCCTTCTCATTCTTACATGGGAACAATATTATTTTGCAGTTTCCTACCTTCACATAGTCAAACAACATGGTATACCATAAAACAGTCACAGATTCTAACAATTAGCGCTCAAAATTTAATTAGAGGTATGAAGGAGAAAAGAATAGGTAAGCTTCATTTTCTATCTTAGGAAGGAAAAGTTTAATCTCTGTAACTATAGAGCAGATAATGTAGCATAACAGAGTACCAATTCGTAAGATAGAGGCTACTACAATTTATTTCACAAGTCAACACCTCATTCATGGTCTGAAAGGGATCTCTTCACTATTCGTAATTATAAACAACTTCATTTCTTACTTGTCGTACTTTCCATAATTCCAACATATTCTAGTATACATACGTAACCTCGGACACTGCTCCAGGTTTCAATCCCTGATGATACCATCCCTTAAGTGATGAATTGTTAACTTATTCTCTTATTTGGTACGTAAAAGATTCTGAATAGTTACCTTACCTGACGTTGACCTAGTATCTCCAAACCTGGTCATCATACTTCTACTCAAACTCTTTCACTTCCCTTATGGCTTGACGCACCAAGTCAAGTTCGATTTACTCTGATTTTCCCCTTCTCAGCCATTGTCGTTGTCTTTTGGAACATAACTGCAACCACAATAATTATTAGGAAGAGGGGGGGTTATTGTTACACCCCATAATTTCCGGTCATGTAGTTAAGAACTTACGAAAGAAAATAAGATGTGAATTTGGATTAACTAGTTGACAGAATGATTGTGGACAAATTTTTTAGTCAACTTTGGAGTGTTATACGTTCCGGTATGTTAAGAGTTTTTTTAGGTGTTTTAAAAGCCTAATATGGAGTTCGTTGAACCTAGAGTCGAACGCAACAAACCGCTCGTCGATTGGACATCGGGGTAGGAAGTTATGGACATTGCAAGATCAGCTGGCTGAAGAGTAGGAAAAATGTTCCGGTCAGGCATCATGGCGCTTGTGGCATAAGACAGAACCTTTACGAGTTACTGCGCGCCAGTGAGGGCATGCGCCAAGGCGGGATTTTCAGCGAAATATGGGGAAAAATCCGAAGATATTTTGTAAAAAGGCCCATGGGAAGGAGACAAGTGTCCCTCCCATCTTTTGACCAAGAGGAGGGCCTTATTTTAGGACGAAGTCTTGAAGACTTGGTCATTTGCTAAGGATTGCCCAAAGAAAAGTTCCCCTCTTCTCTCTCAAAAATTGATGAACCCCGATGAGATTTTTTTTTGGAAAGGCAACAAGAAGGGACTATGTTGGAAAGCTTGTAGGGGGTTCGTAGAAGTGATTCTAACGTGAAGAAGTATTTCGAAAAAAAAGGGCTTATTGAGGTAAGATCTTCACCTTCTTTTTATGATTGAAGATTTCCTGTAATAGTAGTTAAGAAATGAGCATGTGGGCTATATATTAAAGTTTGAAAAGATTTGGATCATGTCGACTTGTTGAAAACCGAAAATGGGCATGTTAGTCACTCATGTTGAAATCAATTCGGATTTTAGCTAAATCGTACATGTTATGAATAGAAGGGTATATAATTGGTTATGATTTATATAACATGTTGGAATAACGAATTGGATTAAAAGGAATTGAAAGGAAATTGATATTATTGCGGCATTGATTGTAGCCGAGAAAGACTTAAGTTGTTGGATAGTTTTATGTTAATTGTGGGGCAGAAGTTTACACGTCCTGTTAAGGCGTGTAATCCCCTTTGGCTAACTGAATTGTTGAGTCTTAAATGTGGCGTTTGGTTATTGATTTCGGACATTGAAAAAGGTGGAAATGTATGAAGAAACAAAGGAAGTGTTGTCCGATTGTCCGTAGACTTTAGTGACTTTGCACTTAGAATATTCTACGGTTGAAGCTAGAAGTTAATAAACGTATTATGGTCATTATAGGTTGATATTCTACGCGCGGCATATTCGACTTGGCAAGTGGATTTAGCCGAGGAGGTATTGTGAACTCTTCCTATTCTCTTTAGCATGATTATATGAAATATGTAGTACGGTAGACGTACGTGTGTTAAAAGAGTTTGGTTTCATCTTATGTGTCCTTGAATTGACTTCAAAATCTTAAGAGCCTTGGCTATTTTAAAAAAGAAGTGGTGAATTGTTATTTGGAAAGATATTGACACTTGTTTTCAAAGTCTTGAAATGAATTTCTAAAAAGTTATGAGACTTGAAAGTATGGATTAAGTGGTTTTAAAGAGACTCGATTTTAAAGACAAGAGACTTAAAGTATTTTTGAAAGTTGTGAAACTTTAGTTGAAAGTATAAGTCCTCTTGATTTCCAAAAATGTGATTGTTGAATTTCTTGAAACATAAGTGTTATAATAGCTTTATGGGAAGTTAGTTATAACGACTTGTAAAAGATAAAAGAATGGTTTACTAAACTGTGTTGAAGAACTTGTAATGGTTTTATGAAGGTGTAGTAACTTGAGGTTACTAAGTGTGTGTACATGTAGTATAAGAAGTTATGAGTACCCCTTAACTTGTTTATGTTGCGTTCGATAGCCGGTTGTGTGGTATTATATTATGGGGTGAATCCACGCCATATTACGTTGTTATATCCATTGGTTCGCGACCCGATGAGAGGAGTGCCTCATGCGGGCCCCGATGGGCTTATGCGGGGCGAGGTCCTACGCGGGAACATCCTATGCGGGTCGAGGACTCGTGTGGGTCGAGGACTCATGCGGGACAAGATCTATGAAATACAGCGGGTTAGCAACCCCGTCGAGGAGTACCTCATGCGGGTCGACGCGACCTATGCGGGCTCATGAGAGTCCAGGATAGGAGTTGACCAATGATACTATTGACGAGTGGCCCTAGTTTGATCATTGGCTCCCTACTCAGACCGACCAAGTGACCTTATGTTATTTTCGTATGTATTGTGATGCGTATGCATTGATTGGTTATTCATTATGTCTCTGGTTTATTTGATTATGTGATTTCATTACTGATCTTACGATTTCACATACTTGGTACTGTTATCGGCCTCGCCGAGGCTGCGTTAAATCTGCGCGAGTTGATGTACATAGCTTGATTGATCCCCACTCTTAGGATCACTGTTCAGCTGGTAAGGAAGCTTCATTATTTCGGAGGCTTGTCCTTGGTTCAGATCCCTGGAATTGTAGCTTGTTGTACATTCAGGGGTATGGCGGGGCCCTGTCCCGTCACAGTGGCAATGTCAAAAACTCTTAGAGGTCTGTAGTCATACTATTGTGGGTCGGTTTGTAAAACAAATGAGGTAACTGTCGTTGGTTAGATATTTTATATATATATGGAGGTAGTCTGATAGGCTAACCTATTATTTATTTATTCCTTGGTTAAGTTTTTATTTCCGCTGATTTTCTTTGATGTTTTATCACTAGGGTGCCCGGGGTAAGACACCAGTCACGGGCCCGAGGTCGGGTTGTGACAAAAGTGGTATCAGAGCAGTTAGTCCTCGAAAAGTGTCTATAGACCGTGTCTAGTAGAGTCTTTATTATCGGTGTGTTGTGCACCACATCTATAATCAGAAGGCTGCAGGACATTTAGGATTGGTTTCCATTCTTCTCACTCTGAGATCGTGCAATAGAGCTGTGTGGTTAAGGTCGTCTCTCCCTAACAAGTTATGTTGTTTGCAGCTACGAGAAAGGCAGTAGTGACCCAGGAAAAAAATTATGTGGATTGCGTATCCAGGTTGGTAATATGTGTAGTATAGTTGGTATTGTGACATACAGCTATACGGATTTATGTTTGAGGGTCACATATGTGTTGCCTAGAATGATTTTAGATTACCAGGAAATTGGTAAGGACTAAATAGATACCGGAAGGGTATAAAACAGTTTAATGAACTCTCATCAAGGTTTACGTACTAATTTGAGATAATTAGGAGATGATGAGTTGTCTGATAAGGTAATGGACCCTTAAGAGGTTATAATTAAGGGACTTAATGGAAGACTATGTTAATAGATTAAGCTACGTGGTATGATTAAGAGAATGGTACGGATGAGACCCGTATGGAGTAAGTATGGTTGTTGTGATCAAGACAACACGATTATGGTATTACGAGAAGTTTTTGTACCCGGTTACGGGGGGACTGATAAGGTAGACTTAGAGCATGGAAATTGCGAGCCTAAGAATATTAATAACCGCCGAGACCTTAGGTATATAAGGCCTTCTCGGGTAGTAAACAGTTAAGACAGACCAAGGATAAGAGTTAAGTGCGACACCGAGTCGGGTTGAGGACCTATTAAGGGTCGCCCCGTAGCCTGTAATGGAATGGGATCGATTGGTAGTTTCGCTACGTGGCAGGGTCGCAAGGATGCCAACCCCAAGTCTAGTTAAGTTGTTTTACGGGTTCGTGGACGCATTCCACCGGAACCAGGCTGTGAGAGTCGGAAATGGCCTTATATTATTTAATTTAGTAACTCCAAAGATTGGAGGCCAGATTTAGTATGGAAGTTATGTATGTATGTTAGTATAAGTTTGGAAGTACGGAAAGCGTACGACCAGTGAAAAAGAGAGCAATCAAGGGTAAAGAAATAGAGCCTGAATCCATGAGAATCTTTCGAGTTGACTACACCCGTGAGTGTTGGGTGGTAGCTGAGCGGGTAGATAATTATTGCCGGTAACGATCGATCGTTGGACCTAGCGAACCTAGCAGGTCGACATGATGACCGTGAGGTCATTACAATCTGGGTTAGTCGGCCTCTTGTTATGCCAACGCGTTGACTACAGAGAGAGATTGGTTGGTACGGTTTTGATGGCGGTTATCGAGTGGAAAGGAAAGGAAGTGGTTGTAACCAGTGAATTATCCTTCCTTCTTTGACATGGTTGATTTTAATAAGTCTGTGTGACTTGTTCATTTGAGGTAATTTAATGCAGAGAGTAAGTAATACTCGAATTTGAAAGGAGTTTATGTTAAGTGCCCTTGGATGTACTTGGAGTTGGTTTGGTGTGGCGGTCAGGGCCACGACCTTCCGGATAAGTTCAGGATAGCGCGCAAGCAAGAATAAGATAAGTACGAGTGCTGTCTACGGAAAACATAAGACATCTTTGGTAGGTTTTGAAAATCTACACGATTTTTAAGGCGGTTCTTGATGATTAGATATTTACATGACCACAAGGGGACCCTGTGATTAGGGCTGTGACTCCAAGGAAAGTTTATTTAAGGGAGATAAGTTCTCTTCCCCACGTAAAAGGACAGTTTTACGTATTATGAGGTTACGTGTACCCATGTTGTTAGACGAAGGATAGGAGACGGGTAAGGTCTTCAGTATCGTCATACCATAGGTTACAGTTTTAGATAACCGTGGGAAAAGTTTTGTGTTGGGGTAATTGTTAACGACGTTACGAAATGGTCGAGGAAGTGTCGTAAGGATATAAATGCAGGTAGTACACATGTATGAAACTGTACGATTATGGATCAAGATAGAAATACTTTTGCTAATAATAAGCATAAGGTAAGGTTATGACCAGAATGATAAAAGTGAATACAACTATGGTTATGTAAGTTGCACGAGATATGATTACCCCAGACTAGTGTAAAGACCATTAGTAGATGATGGGCAGTAAGAACACTCCGAGGAAATGTGGTAACACATGTACTAACGAGAAAGATAGTAAGAAAATACGGAGGGGTGAGGGACCCCAGGACAACGTGAAAATAACTTATAAATGAAGGACGAGTAGACACTCGAACGATAAGGAATCTTGACAAGCCATTGGATTATGTAATACCAGGAATTGAGGTTGAACACCTGGCTATAAGCTCTATGAGCTGGGAGGGAATAATCGGGTTACGACTTGGCGAGAGCAAGGAAATCTCCCCCCCCCCTAAATTGTGATTGACAGTAAGCCTTAGCCATGAGGCAATCAAAGGAATTAAATCTAAGTAGGGTGACCAAGTTTGGTTGCAACAGAGAAAGGGAAACATGAACCATAATTGAGATTAAGGAGGCCCGAATATTTCGCAAGTCTGAGAAAGACTTCCAGTTATTGAAAGATAAGTTGACCACGACTACAGTTCTAACCCCTTCTGAGAGACTAAAGGGTTAGGTTATTATTGCAACATGATGGGTGTTGGGCTAGGTTGTGTGCTGACGCAACACGATAAGGTTAGAGCCTATGTTTTCCGGCAGTTAGGGAAGCATGAAAGGAAATTACGCCACTCACGATTTAGAGTTGGCGGCAGTTAATCATGCCTTGAAGGTTTGGAGGCATGACGTATATATAGACTTCATGTGGATATTTGTGTAGACCACAAGAGCCTTCGGTATATCTTCAGACAGAGGCAGCTGAATTTGCGACAGAAACGGTGGTTAGAGTTACTCAAGGATTGTGATTTTGATATCCTATACCACCCGGAGAAAGCCGGGACGGTTACAAATGCTCTTAAATCGTGGGTCTATGGGTAGTTTACCAGATGGGCAGCCAGATAGAA
This sequence comes from Przewalskia tangutica, assembly GCA_029844215.1. Lineage (NCBI taxonomy): Eukaryota > Viridiplantae > Streptophyta > Magnoliopsida > Solanales > Solanaceae > Przewalskia > Przewalskia tangutica. Next base: position 25,505,057 of record CM056729.1, on the reverse strand, counting down.
AGGACGTGGTCCGTGAGATTCATCAGCTACCGAGCCGATGGGTTCGATTATTTTGTTTCCAAGGTTAATGAAGTTTAGATCCGAGAGGTTGCCGAGTCTTTCGGCGTTGAGGAGGTAAAGAGACGACAGTATGAGGATCTAGTTATGATACGGTATCGAGATACGGCTCTCCGAGAAGAGAAGAGCCTGTTTGAGTAGCACCGGATGGGGTGCTGTGATTATGGGGATAGATTGTGTGTCCCCGGTGCTGCAGGACTTGTCAGCAGGTTTTAGGGGCGGCACGCAGTGCTTATTGCTCTAATTGTTCGGGGTCGACTAAGTTGCGTCGTGACCTCAGTTGTATGTATTGGTAAGATGGCCTGAAGAGGGACGTAACAGAGTTGTTGCTTAATGTCCGAATTGGTAACAGGTCAATGTTGAACACCAGAAGCCCAGTGGACTATTACAGGCGATTTAGATCCCGACTTAGATATGGGAGGTGATTAATAAGGATCTTGTTACAGGGTGACATCGTACTCAGAGGAAGTGCGACTCCCTGGGGGTCATAGTAAATAGGCTAGCGAAACCAGCCGTGTTCTTCCGGTCGGGACAACTTACTCGGCTGAGGATTTTGCTAGCTTATATAGCAGGGAGATTGTGAGACTGCGGGGTTCCTACTTTTATGATGTCAGACAGATGAGCTCAGTTAACGGCTGACTTCTGGAGGTTGTCCAGGAGGTATTAGGGACACAAGTAAGTCTCAGTGTGGCATTCCACCCTCAGACCGACGGACAGGCAGAGCGTACTATCTAGGCACTTGAGGATAGGTGGCGGGCCTGTGTTCTTGATTTCAGAGATAGCTGGGAGGGTTATTTGCCTATTGTTGAGTTACGTACGATAACAGCTACCATTCTTGCATTCAGATGACGCCATATGAGGACTTGTATGGGCGGAAGTGTAGGTCGTCGATTGGTTGGTTCGACGTGGGCGAGGTACAATTAGTTGGCCCAGACTTGATTCAGCGGGCTGTGGATAAGGCGAAGTCTATCCAGGAAAGATTATTAGCAAGCTTAGAGTCGATAGAAGCTTTATGCAGATAACCGACGTCGACGCTTGGAGTTCAGGTTGACCTTTTAGTATAAGTATTGTTATGAGGCCATGTGTGGCGTTATGGGTAGGTAGGGGTTGTAAAAGGAGACTATGTCGCTATCTATAAGATTGACTTCCAAAGGAACATTCGGGGACGAATGTTTCTAAGGAGGGGAGAATGTTACACTCCGTAATTCCCGGTCAGGTATTTAAGAACTTACGAAAGGAAATAAGATGTGAATTTAGATTAACTAGTTGACAGAATGGTTGTGGACAATTTTTTTAGTCAACTTTGGACTGTTATACGTCCCGGTATGTTAAGTGTTTTTTTAGGTGTTTTAAAAGCCTAATATGGAGTTCGTTGAACCTAGAGTCCAACGCAACAAACCGCTCGTCGATTGGACATCGGGGTAGGAAGTTATGGACATTGCAAGATCAGCTGGCTGAAGAGTAGGAAAAATGTTCCGGTCAGGCATCGCAGCGCCGCAGCGCCATAAGACCAGAACCTTTCTGAAGTTGCAGCGCCGCGGCGCCAAGGCGGGATTTTCAGCGAAATATGGGGAAAAATCATAAGATATTTTGTAAAAAGGCCCATGGGAGGGCGACAAGTGTCCCTCCCATCTTTTGACCAAGAGGAGGGCCTTATTTTAGGACCAAGTCTTGAAGACTTGGTCATTTGCTAAGGATTTCCCAAAGAAAAATTCCCCTCTTCTCTCTCAAAAATTGATGAACCCCGATGAGATTTTTTTTTGGAAAGGCAACAAGAAGGGACTATGTTGGAAAGCTTGTAGGGGGTTCGTAGAAGTGATTCTAACGTGAAGAAGTATTTCGAAAAAAAAGGGCTTATTGAGGTAAGATCTTCACCTTCTTTTTATGATTGAAGATTTCCTGTAATAGTAGTTAAGAAATGAGCATGTGGGCTATATATTAAAGTTTGAAAAGATTTGGATCATGTCGACTTGTTGAAAACCGAAAATGGGCATGTTAGTCACTCATGTTGAAATCAATTCGGTTTTTAGCTAAATCGTACATGTTATGAATAGAAGGGTATATAATTGGTTATGATTTATATAACATGTTGGAATAACGAATTGGATTAAAAGGAATTGAAAGGAAATTGATATTATTGCGGCATTGATTGTAGCCGAGAAAGAATTAAGTTGTTGGATAGTTTTATGTTAATTGTGGGGCAGAAGTTTACACGTCCTGTTAAGGCGTGTAATCCCCTTTGGCTAACTGAATTGTTGAGCCTTAAATGTGGCATTTGGTTATTGATTTCGGACCTTGAAAAAGGTGGAAATGTATGAAGAAACAAAGGAAGTGTTGTCCGATTGTCCGTAGACTTTAGTGACTTTGCACTTAGAATATTCTACGGTTGAAGCTAGAAGTTAATAAACGTATTATGGTCATTATAGGTTGATGTTCTACGCGCGGCATATTCGACTTGGCAAGTGGATTTAGCCGAGGAGGTATTGTGAACTCTTCATATTCTCTTTAGCATGATTATATGAAATATGTAGTACGGTAGACGTACGTGTGTTAAAAGAGTTTGGTTTCATCTTATGTGTCCTTGACTTGACTTCAAAATCTTAAGAGCCTTGGCTATTTTAAAAAAGAAGTGGTGAATTGTTATTTGGAAAGAAATTGACACTTGTTTTCAAAGTCTTGAAATGAATTTCTAAAAAGTTATGAGACTTGAAAGTATGGATTAAGTGGTTTTAAAGAGACTCGATTTTAAAGACAAGAGACTTAAAGTATTTTTGAAAGTTGTGAAACTTTAGTTGAAAGTATAAGTCCTCTTGATTTCCAAAAATGTGATTGTTGAATTTCTTGAAACATAAGTGTTATAATAGCTTTATGGGAAGTTAGTTATAACGACTTGTAAAAGATAAAAGAATGGTTTACTAAACTGTGTTGAAGAACTTGTAATGGTTTTATGAAGGTGTAGTAACTTGAGGTTACTAATTGTGTGTACATGTGGTATAAGAAGTTATGAGTATCCCTTAACTTGTTTATGTTGCGTTCAATAGCCGGTTGTGTGGTATTATATTATGGGGTGAATCCCCTGGCCATGTTACATTGTTATATCCGCTGGTTCGCGACCCCGTCGCGGCGAGTACCTCATGCGGGCGCGGGCTTATGCGGGACGAGGTCCTACGCGGAACATCCTACGCGGGTCGAGGACTCACGTGGGTCGAGCGGACTCATGCGACAAGATCCTATGAAATACCGCGTTCGCAACCCCGACGCGGCGAGTACCTCATGCGGTCGACGCGACCTATGCGGGCTCATGAGAGTCCAGGATAGGAGTTGACCAATGATACTATTGGCGAGTGGCCCTAGTTTGATCATTGGCTCCCTATTCAGACCGACCAAGTGACCTTATGTTATTTTTGTATGTATTGTGGTGTTGTGTACTGTTGATTGGTTATTCATTATGTCTCTGGTTTATTTGATTATGTGATTTCATTACGCATTACGCTTCACATACTTGGTACCGCCAGATCGCCTCGGGCCGCGTTACGCCGCGAGTTGATGTACATAGCTTGATTGATCCCCACTCTTAGGATCATTGTTCACCGTAAGGAAGCTCCATTATTTGGAGGCTTGTCCTCGTTCGAATCCTCGGTATCAGAGCTTGTTGTACATTCGTGGGTATGGCGGGCCCCGTCCCACACAAAGGGTAATGTCAAAAACTCTTAGAGGTCTGTAGTCATACTATTGTGGGTCGGTTTGTAAAACAAATGGGGTAACTGCCGTTGGTTAGATATTTTATATATATATGGAGGTAGTCTGATAGACTGACCTATTATTTATTTATTCCTTGGTTAAGTTTTTATTTCCGCTGATTTTATCTGATGTTTTATCACTAGGGTGCCCGGGGTAAGGCACCAGTCACGGGCCCGAGGTCGGGTTGTGACAGTTATCCTAATGACATAGCTCTATTGCACGATCTACACGATGAAAGAGTAGAAACCAATCCTAAATGTCCGGCAGCCTCCTGCGTATAAGTATGGTGCACAACATACCCATATACAAGACTCTACTAGACACGGTCTGTAGACATTTCGAGGACTAACTGCTATGATACCACTTCTGTCACGACCCGACCCGACGGGCCGCTACTAAACGTCCTGAATTGGACGTCATTACTGACCTGTCACTCTTAATCCATTTAATACTGAGATCTATAGAAATTTCGGCAGCACAACGCTGCTTTTACAACATCTCCCCAAAATGGGCGAGCCGACAAGGCTTCCAAATCAATAACAGAACAACAAACAAAGTTAGCTGATCAGCCGCCACCAACCAACATTATATACACAAAGGAATAGTCAAAATAAGCAAGCCGGCAAGGCTGCCACTAGATACCAACAGGAATAACCGGGAACGCCCCAACACAGATTACAACAATATTACAACCCAAAACAAGGTACAAACGTCCAATCCACAATCGCTTCATGCACTTAAGAGTACGATCTCGACATATGATGACGGGCCCGTCGTGCCCAAAATATGCATAAGTCTGAAAGATGAAGATTTGTACCAAAATAGCTGGCTCCGGAACAAAGGAGTTCTCCAACTACTGTACAGAAGTCCTAAACTGGAGGGTCACCTATCTGAACACCTGAACCTGCGGGCATGAACGCAGCCCCCCGAGAAAAGGAGGGTCAGTACGAAATAATGTACCGAGTATGTAAGCATGAAATCATGTAAATAAGATCAAAATTGTGTCCTGTAAGGTAGAGAGTCAATCAGATCATAAAAGAATGAGTCATACCGTTCATGCACGCTTAGTCATAAAATCATCGATGTAAATAAATGAATAAACCAGGCCGCCAGCGGTGAGACGCGATGGAATATACCGTCATGGATATTCAGTACGCATCACGGATGCTGTCAGTGGAATCATCATATATATATCATAACCGCCCACCTACAGTGAGGGACGCGGTGAATCATCATGATATACGTGCGAATGCCGCCCGACCTTAACGCGGTGAAGTGGAAAAATGACTCTTAGCACGAGTAAATATCAGGAGCAACTGGATGCAATTTAAATCATTTCTTTGACTCTCATTAAAATCATTAAATAACTTCACAAGAAGATCACATGTACTTTTCATAACTCGACATTACTATGAATAAGACTATGAAGGAGTCGTACGTCCGTCAGACATTCCTTGTATAATATTCATGTCGAATGAAAGAATCAATAATTCACAAAATCATGCCAAAAGAAAGGAAGATAGGCTCACATACCTCTTAGGCGAACTAATCAACTCAATATTAGGGTATGCCTCGTCTAGTACTTCAACCTATAATAAGGAATAACACGCTCGTCAATTTTGATTTTCTAATGTAAGTTATATGAATAACGGCTCCCTTATTTCTATAAAAATTTGGGCAACATTTCCTTTGTTTATGTGCGTATCCACAATTTTCCTACAATCCAAATCAGCCAACAATTCAACTCCAACCAACAATCCAATTCAGCCAACAATCCAACCAACCAATCAATAAGTCATTACTTAAGAGTATGACCATAATAACCCATATACTCGACACATACCATCTATACAACCTTTCTTCCCACCTTTATGGAATTTAATCCCAACAACAATTTAGGTGATTAAACCACCTATCTATCATATTCCACCAACTCTTAATTCATAATAAGAAAATAGTCCATTAAGGCAATCCACCAAGTCTAACAATTAGTAACAAGAGCTCAAGTCTTCTAGTTTGCAATATATTACTTTTAACCTCTTTTAAGATATGTATTGACGATCATCGCAACGTATTTACAATTTCATAACTTATATTATAATCTAACAAGAACGACCTTTAAAGCGGGACAATCATGCTCAACAATTTCATAAAAGTTGGCCCTAACATATTACAATTCTCTAATTCTTTTTCTTACTTCTTAATCCTACTTCTCTATCAACAATTCCATATCACAAGTGCATTAACATTAAACTTTCCTTCCAATTCCCAACATGCAATTATCGACCATAACCTAATACTTCAACTACAACAACATGCAACTTCAATTATAGCATAGATTGAAGAATTTTCATACCTTAATTAAATCCCCAAAACAGTCCCGATTTTTAGTCACTACTTCGTCAGCTGAACTTGTAATGTCCATAACTCTCTACTCCGGTGTCCTATCGACGAGTGGTTTGTTGATTTGGAAACTAGACTCGACGAACTTCATTTTAGTCTTTTAAAACACCCAAAACTCCTACTATGCTAGGAGATATTCCCTTCCAAATTTGACTAAAAATCTGTCCAGTAGTCCCGAAAATCTGCTCACTGTTCCAGCGAAAAATGCCACTGTTCTGGTCCCTTTCTTGCCCAATTCTTCACTTTTTCAACTCCAAATTGACATGCATGTGTTCTACAATGTTAATCCACCATCCCTTATATTTTTCTTCCGAGAAATTTGTCTCAAAATCTGGGATTTTCAACCCCCATTTCTGGCTGCAACCAACGCCACTGTTTTTGGAGTTAATTGCTTAGAAGCTTGTAGAATAATTTAATCTAGGAAGAAAGGAATTAGAAAGATCCTCAATTGTCATGAAAATGGGGATTTTTTGTTGAGGGAGAGGGAGGGAAATCGATGGAGAAGAGAGGGAGTGAAATGAAGTTCTTGAAAATGAAGTGTGGGAAAGTAAGGAGGTTTAAGTTTAGGGAAATCTTAAAATTATTTGCAATGTGGTCCAATTCTCTTAATTGTCTTCTTAAGAACCCCTCAAGTAATAATAAAATCCAAATTCCTCTTCTTTTAATTCCCAAAAATTTCATAATGCCCTGTATTCTCAATGTCATAATTCTATATAATATGTTACCAATCCGTAACTCCATTGGAACAATTTCCACTACCCGTATTAATTCTCGTCGTCACATGTGTAGTATTTAAAAAAAAAAAAAGTCCGTATTTAACATGTAGAAATATACTTTAATTCCAAAATTTGAATCTTAATTCTTAATGACGTCCTTAATTATCGTTTTAAACTTACGAGGTGTAACAAAAATGCAGTAGAAAAACTAAAGAACACAAAAGTTTATATTTTCATAAGTTATATATTGATATAACTTATGATGGTTAATGACCAAAAATATTGTATATATATCATACACAAATATACAAATTTCTTTCTTTACAATTTTATAAGATAAAACAAAAGGAATTAAAATGTGAAGTCGCAAATGACTTCTGTCTAAAAAATCTAAGTAGACATAGACAACCTCTCATTAAAATTGCTCCATACATAACAAATCTAGAATCTAAGCAGCAATTGTAATATTTGACATAATGTTGTAACACACTTCAGGCAACACAATTGATTCATATTTCTGAGTTGAAATCCCGAGAGTTCTCTTAGAATTCTTGCAATCTTTTTCTAGATATCGATACACTGTTGTGGCCTCTCAATTTATAGCAGAGAGTTTTCTTGAAAGACTCATCGATCGGTTGTGGAGGTTGAGAAAAAAATGAGGACCTTGTGGTAGATGATTAAGGAGTAAAAATCTCAACAATTTTGACTTATTCCTTACTCGACTTTTCCCCCAAGCTTTGACTCTTTCTCCTACGTTTTACAGAGCTCCAATTCACCACGCCTAAATCGTTTTTACATCACAGTAAAATATTACTGCGTAGCGTGAAGTAAAGCAAAACCGTTCTAATGAATATTTGTCTGAATGTTGTGATATTTATTTCAACATTTTTATACATTCAAATCAGTACTTCAGATGATATGTTGGGTCAAATGTTACAACACCAAACCAACATTAACAGAGTTGACCTTTATTGTTATGCTTTTGATTCTTTGATCCAATGTAAATCGTCATAATTTTAGACAAAGGTACTCTTATGTTTTAAGTCTTTTAATACTAAAACAAAGAGATTTAAAAATTTAATATACTTGATCAAATATTAGAAGAACTAAAATAAATTTTTTTATTTTAAATACTTAGAGACCAAAAAATAAAAAAGACTCTTGGAGTAATTGCGAAGACGATTTCTTAAAAAAAACAGAGATTTAGTGTCCGTTTGCTTGAGCTTATTTTAAGTTCGTAATTATTTTAAGGTCGTAAGTGTTTTTCTTATTTCAAAAAACTCAAAAATTGAAAGAATTTGTTTTGACTTTAATTTTTTTGTTTTTTGTTTTTTGTTTATGTAAAAGTGTTTTTTTTATGGGCATCAAATAACTAACAATTTTTGATAAAAACTCTATCTCTTCTCCAACAAGTTATTAGTCTTCTTCCCTTTTTCTTAGGTCTCCAACAACCCTAGCTGTATGCTTTCTTCTCACAGATCCAAACCCTAAAACCTTTACAAGAGTTAACAATGTCGGCGACAGCAGCAGCTACGGTGAGCTCCGCCGGCGGTCTATTGGCGATGCTGAACGAAAATCACCCACAGTTGAAACTCCACGCGCTCTCCAATCTCAATGCGTTTGTTGATTACTTCTGGCCTGAGATATCTACATCAGTTAGTGTCATGTAATGCTTTCTTGTTTTGTTGTTGTTATTATGGGGGTGAGATGGGGTGGGGAGTGGGAGTTCGGGGGTGGGATGGTCAAGGGGTGAGGGTTGGGGGCGTTGGGTGGGTGGGGAGGAGACAATGAACTTGGAATGTCACGTATAACTTGTTTTTCTGGAGAAAATGTTTTCCAAGAATTTTGGCTAACCAAACATGGAAAAATTGGAAACGTTTTCTACCAAACACACCCTAAGAAAATGTCCTCTTTCAGTTTACAGAAGACTATGATTATGTGCCTTTTAGAAATCAAAGGGACAAAAAGAAAGAATGAAAAAGGTTGTAACTTTGGGGCCAATATTGGAGGAAAGTTGGAAAGCTACAGTATTTACCCTTTTATTGCTGGCATTCTACTTTCACCTCGAATTAGTGTTATTTATATACTATTATTTCCCTTTTGTTTTGTGCAATCGGAATTTGTATACAGTAGAAGATTGTAAACCTCTATTTGCTTTCTCGAGGCGATACCCTGATTTTAGTCTTATATTATTAAAATCAAACTGCAGGTACTAGATTTCAAACGATAAATGAAAATAACTCAAAATTAAGAAAATGTTGTCATTAGAACTATACCTTACTATGTTCCGACCGGAAATTTCTACATCAGTTAGTGTCATGTAATGCTTCTATTACCTTTTATTTTCACCTCGAGTTAGTGTTATTTGTATGCTAGTAGAATTTTCTTTTGTTTTGTGCAATTGAAATGTGCAAACAGTGGCAGAATGTAGAGCTATTTGCCCCCTTTTTAAAAAATCAAACTCTAAGAGTACTATATTTTAAGAGATTAATGAAAACAACTCAAAATTAAGAAAATGTTGTCATTAGAGCTACACGCTACTATGTTCTTTCCTCCAAAGACACTAATCTAATTGGGTTATAACTGTGGAGTCAAACCTGTGAAGCTTTCAAAGAAAGTGCTCTTTTCTCTTTCAGTTTTTTAAGGCTATTATTATGTCGGGTTCGAGCCCTGAATATAAAATCGTTTACAAGGTAGGGGTAAAGTCTGCACACACTCTACCTCCCAGACCCCACTTGTGGATTATACTGGGTATGTTGTTGTTGTTATGATTATGTGCGTTTTAGCAATCTTAGGGACAAAAAGGAAGAACTAAAAAAGACTGTAACTTTGGGGCCAAAATTGGAGGAAAGTAGGAAGGCTACAGCATTTACCTTTTGTTGATTACTTCTGGCCAAAAATTTCTACATCGGTTACTGTCATGTAAAGCTTCTAATTGATTTCTACTTTCGCCTCGAGTTAGTATTATATGTATGCTAGTGTTTTGTTTTGTTTTGTGCAATTGAAATGTGTAAAAGTAGCAGAATGTGAAGTTGTTTTACCCTCTTTTTTTTTAAAAAAAATCTCATATTATTAGTAAAATCAAACTTTAGAACACTAGATTAATGAAAACCACTCAAAAATAAGAAAATGCTGTCATTAGAACTGCACCCTACTAGTTTCACCTCGAATTAGTGTTATTTGTGTAGTAGTATTCCTTGAAATGTGTAAACAGGAGCAGATTGTAGATCTCTATTTGCTTTCTCGGGGTGATAACGTGTTTTTAATCTCATATTATTTTTAAAATCAAACTCCAGAGTACTAGATTTTCAAGAGATAAATGAATAGTACCACTCAAAAATTCAAAATTAAGAAAATGCTGTCATTAGAACTATACCCTATTGGGTTTTAACTGTGTAGTTTGTTTCCACACAAATATGTGTCAAACCTGTAGAGCTTTCAAAAAAGACTATGATTATGTGCCTTTTATCAATCAAAGGGACAAAAAGAAAGAATGAAAAGACTGCAACTTTGGGGCCAATATTGGAGGAAAGTAGGAAAGCTACGACATTTACCCTTTTCTAATATCATTATTAAAATCAAACTCCAGAGTACTAGATTTCAAGAGATAAATGAAAACCACTCAAAATTAAGAAATGCTGTTACTAGACCTACACCCTACTATGTTCTTTATTCCAAAGACACTAATTGGGTTATAATTGTAGAGCCTATTTCAACACAGATATGTGCAAACTTTGTAGAGCTTTCAGAGAAAGTGTTTTTTTTTCTCTTTTGGTTTTTGGAAGACTATGATTATGTTCCTTTTAGCTGAGGGACAAAAAGAAAGAATGAGAAAGACTGTAACTTTGGGGCCAATATTGGAGGAAAGTAGAAAAGCTGTGGTATTTACCCTTTTAATGTTGACTATTGGTGTTTTTTTAAGCGAAGAGACAATTTTATGATAGGAATTGTGTAAAGTGGGAAGACTTTTGGAAGGAACTGTGTAAAATGGAAGACTTTTAGCAGGAATTGTGTAAAATGGAAGACTTTTAACAGAAAAGTTTTGGTTCCAAAGAAGAAAATTTTGTGTTGGAACCTTTTAGCCAGTGATAATGTGTTGTGCATGTGCTGATTTCTCTAGATGTATCCTAATGCCTTCAACTATACGAGTTAAAGCTGATGACATATTAATCGTAGTCATGCTAAGTCTATAATTGACTCTTAAGTGCTTCTTGTTGTTCAGAAGTCAGCACAATTCCTAGATCAAAAGAGATCTTAGGTCGTCAACTTTGCATGAACTCTCCCAACAAGTTTTTTGTTTTTGGGAGAAGTTGTTCTGAGAGGTATAGGAAAAGGAATTGTTTAAATGGTTAATGTTTTGGTTTAAGATCAACTTGCTGTCAACTTTGCCATGGTGAAATTTAGGGAACTTGGAATTTTTCGTGTGCAACTGGCCTCAGTGGTTCTTTAGTAGATGAAAATTCTATAAGATAAACCTGTTGTTGTCCTTTGTTATTTCCACAATGGCACAATCTTTGGTTGACAATTAGGCATAGCAACAAGTAAGATTCTAGTGCTTCTATCAATCTATCAATTATTATGCCTTAATACCGAACTAGTTGGGTTGGCGATATGAATCCTCTATGTATTCCCCTTTGTTTGGGACATCTCATTACAAGGCTAGTAAGTTGTCTTTTAAGGAAAATTAGGGGTTCTCTAAATTTTATACTTGCCACTTCACTTATCTAATGATTTTGGCGCCTCTATACTACACGGAATCTTGTGTGTGAATACATCTATGCCTACTATTCTTACTCAATCCCAAAAGCTAGCTCATGAGGTGAGAGATTGGACAAAAGCATATAAATAGACAATAGCAGTCCTTCAACTAGTTGAGGACACTTAACACCTCCGCATGCCATAAGACATTTGGAGCATGAACAACATAACATACGAGGCTAACATAAAGTATAACAGTAATAGGGACGAGTCTTGCTTTAATACCATATTTAAAAAAATAGGTGTTGAGCGTAATTCACTCAAAAAATTAGCACATGAGGCGAGGATTTCTCAAAATTGTATAAGGAAACAATGACCAAATTTCTCAAACCAATATGGGTTACTTAACTCTTAAGAATGAAATGAGGTATCAGTAACGTTCCACCGGAAGCTAGTCATTCATATGCTCTTTGGTTGATTTTGTTCCTACTTGTTCTTGTTTTAACCTTGTGCCTCTAGTAAGGTGCTAGCATTTGAGTTTTTAGTTACTGGCTTTAAAGAATATGAAGATTCATCTCCTTCGAGAAGCTTTTGGAGATGCCTATTTTAAGGTTTTCAAAGCCTTGGGAGCTTATGACACCAAATATCTTGTTGATAAAAAAAAATATCTTGTTGAGTAAGATCAACTAACTTACACACTTGCAAAATTGATCAAGCTCAAGCGTTGACTATGCATTAATTGATATGGGTTGAGGCTTCAACTTAAGATAGTGTATTGATGGAACTGTTGCGAAATTTCTATATGTTACGTAAGTGTACGTATCGCAATTAGTAATAATCTCGGTAGGATCGAATATCGTCCACATAGACTGAATTATCAAGTACCGATTAACTAACCTTTCGTTTCTATTTGGAAAACGTTTATAAGTTTTGATTTCTAAACTAAGAACTAACAACTAAAGTAATAAGCAGGAATAAACTAAGAATGAAAATACTTGGGGTTTAATTCAGTAATGAATGTAATTAGGATTTTCAATCTCATCAACTATCTCCTCTATTATTCGTTAATGCAAGACTAGCTATTCTTCTTCTTATCAAGATAACATGTTAATTGAGGTGTTTTCTATATTCCGGTTAGGACATATAAAAACTCAACCTAAGTGGAAATTTTCTATATTTCTATGATAAATTCTACCACGTAGGAGGATTAAGATCAATAACCTAAAACGTTACACAGACAATCGTGATACTCTCGTTCAAGATTAAACCTATGTCTAATCAACTATAGCATATTCAAATCTTCATTTTTTTAATTTGAAATCATATAAGTAATGAAAACTAATGGCCAATCAATTCTCATTCAATAAACGCAAGTTGATTAGATATTGATAGATGAAGAAGAAATACTAACTATGCATTAGTTCATAATAGAGGTTCAAGTGAATCGACAGAATATCCTAATAAAGTAATTAGCTCATAGACATGCTAAGAAAGCTAATTAACTCAATATCCAACATGAACTGAATCAAAGAAGAGAAAAGGAAAAGAACTTGAACAAAGATGGTCTCCAATTGCTTCTTAACATCCTATTCCTTGCTCCAAAGATGAGATATTCCCTAAAATCAGCCTCCCACAACTTATATACCGAAAAACCCTTCTTGGACCTTTTTACCCTTGTTAAAATCGGGTTTTCTCGCTTATTTCCGCCATCGGGGCCGCAGCGCTAATTCACTCGAAAGTTTCTGCCAGTAGGGCACCGCGGCTCTTCGCTTGTTGCGCCGCGACTCTAAATCCGAGCAACTTCTGCAAATTAGCCTTGTAGACCGCGAGGGGTCGACTAAGTAATTTGTTTAAATTGCTTCCCAGGGCTTCTTTGACTTATCTCTGGTGACCAAATATGCATTTTTGTCCTCAATAACCGTCTATTTCCTTTGAATTCGCCCGATTCCTTTCTGAATCGCGTAAGACCTGAAAACACGAAATAACATGCATAATACTGTACAAAATAATTAAAAGACGACAAAAGACTCCCTAAAAGACACTCTAAAACAGTACTAATAGACTCAACAGGAACCTTGTTACTTTACCTATAAAAAATGGAGCATTGTTGCTATTGTTTACCGAAGTGTCTAGTATGTCGCACGTAAGTTGTATCTTATCCACATTCATATGCTTTACCTTTCCTGTTGTACTCATGATCTATAATTTAGGATTAAGGCTTTGTTGATTGATTGCTTATTCGTTGTGTTTTATGATCTCCAATTTTTTTTTTTTAATTTGTTTGCAGAGAAAGCTTGTACGAAGATGAAGAGTTTGACCAAAGACAACTAGCAGCATTAGTTGCTTCGAAGGTTCCTTTTTAATTTTTTTTTGTTTAGCATCAATTCCTCCCTACCACATCCAAAAGAAAGAAGGTTAATTATTCTGCAGAGCAGATTAGAAAGCAAAAATCTCTAGCTTTATTCATTTAGTAGATAATTGTTAGTGCAAAAGAAAATTGAGAGAGGGGCATCATAGGAAGAACTGATTTTATTTCATAAAATGAACAATCTCTCTGATCCTCACACATGCTCTTTTTGTTTTCAGGTTTTCTATCATTTGGGCGAATATAATGACTCATTATCCTATGCCCTTGGAGCTGACCCTCTTTTTGATGTTACTGAGGACTCTGACTATGTTCATACTGTTCTTGGTAAATATTCAAATCTGTGCACTCTTCTCCTATGAATTTCTGTCTTAATATGCAACAGACATATTAAGATCCGTATAGTTGCAGCTCTTCTAGTAAGGACTTGCTTCCGAACTTGAATATGTCTGTTGTTTCTGTATTTCTAAGCCTAAATCTGTGTTATTCACAGTGTACTAAAAAATTAATACTTAAGATTTGGTGCTTTCTTGGGGAAATAATAAAATAGATTAACTGAAGCACTTGATATGCAGTGATTGAAATCTCCAAATGGGAAGCTTTCACTTGTTTTAGCTACCCTATATTATAACATTATAGCTGCTTTTTCGTTTTTCATTTAGTAATACTATTGTGTTTGTCGATGTGCTTTCTGTCTTCCTTTTAGCTAAAGCACTGGATGAATATGCAAGTCATAAGACTAAGGCAGCTGAGTCAAATGATGAAGCTGCAAAGGTTGATCCTAGATTGGAGGCTATCGTTGAGAGAATGCTTGAGAAGTATGCAAATTTATCAATATTATAATTGATAATGTCTGTATACTTCAAACTGTAAAAGTAGTTCTTTTGGGGTTTCCCTGGTGTTTTACAATTGCTAGCATCCTTCGTTAGGTGTATTGTGGATAAAAAGTATCAACAAGCCATTGGCATGGCCATTGAATGCAGAAGGCTGGATAAGGTTGCTGAAGCAATTGTACGGAGTGATAATGTTGATGCAACTCTAGCATATTGCAGTAATGTCTCCCATAACTTCGTCAGTCGCAGAGTATATCGAAGTGAGGTATCGATTGTTATAATATGCATACCTTAAGTTGATCCTTGAACACGCTAGTTCTGGTGCTTTTCCCCCCTCTCCTTTTTCCCCTTCCGTGTTACTCTATTATCTGACCTTCTTGCTTGAGTTTACCCAGAATGATGTAACCCCCTACCTGTTCCCATGACCGTGATTGTCACTGGAAAATGCATAAATATTTTCATAATCCTCGGGCCCAATGTTAGAACATAACTCCTATTAATGTGGTTCTCACGTAGTACTAGTTCTCTGTCCAAAGTAGTGATTTATACCTCACCAACTCTGTAGGTGCATGATTTACCTTTTTCAAATCCCTTCGCTGTAAGATCACCCCTTATCTAAATCTGTATGATGTCCTTGTTTCTTTGTAGATAAAGGTTAAATAATTACCTTCAATTGAGGAACTACTGTTCACATTTGTATGCCAGATAATAGAATACCTGTAATTTAGTTGCTTCTCTCAACAGGTGCTTCATCTTCTTGTTGAAGTGTATGAGAAGACACCATCTCCAAACTATTTGAGCATGTGCCAGTGGCTTATGTTTTTGGATAAACCAGAAGCTGTAGCAAGCATATTAGAGAAGCTTTTACGTTCAGAAAATAAGGATGATGCACTACTGGCATTTCAAATAGCTTTTGACCTAGTAGAGAATGAGCACCAAGCCTTTCTTTTGAATGTGAGAGATCGGTTTTCCAGTCCAGAACTACCTGCTGAACCTAATACTGCACAGACTGGAGATGCTACTGCCGCGGAGGATGTTCCAATGACGGAGGAAACTCAGCCTTTGCTTGAAACAAGTATAGATCCAAATGAAGCAATATATGCAGAGAGGCTGGGAAAAATCAAAGGGATTTTGTCTGGAGAAACTTCAATAAAGTTGACCTTGCAGTTCTTGTACAGCCATAACAAGTAATATGAACACCTCTTAAAGTTCTTTCCATGTTAGTTTTTTGTCACATGAATGAAAACATTTAGCATCTTTTTCTTTAATCTATGCTTACAGGTCAGATCTCCTAATTCTCAAGACAATAAAGCAGTCTGTTGAGATGAGAAACAGTGTGTGTCACAGTGCAACAATATATGCAAATGCAATTATGCATGCCGGAACAACTGTAGATACATTCCTTAGGGAAAACCTAGTGAGTAGATTCTGAGTGTTTGACAAATAACCTTCTCCTTCACATATGATGCAGTGGTTTGTTCTAACAGAATGTTCTGCTTAAATTATCAGGACTGGCTAAGCCGGGCAACAAATTGGGCCAAATTTAGTGCAACAGCTGGATTAGGTGTTATTCACTGTGGCCACTTGCAGCAAGGGAGATCACTTATGGCCCCTTACTTGCCGCAGGGTGGATCCGGAGGAGGTGGTAGTGCATATTCAGAAGGTGGTGCATTGTATGCTCTTGGGTTAATTCATGCAAATCATGGGGAGGGCATCAAGCAATTTCTTCGTGATAGTCTACGGAGTACCAATGTAGAGGTACTTGTATTTATTAATTCGATTGTGGTACTTGTATTTGTTAATTTGATCGTGCTTTCAGGGCATCTTATATGTGTTCCATCCATTGCACCTTCTTAATGCTGCAGGTTATTCAGCATGGTGCCTGCTTAGGGCTTGGCTTGGCAGCTTTAGGAACTGCTGATGAAGACATTTATGATGACATTAAGACTGTCCTATATACTGACAGTGCTGTTGCTGGAGAAGCTGCCGGTATTGGTATGGGTTTATTAATGGTTGGCACTGCAAGTGAGAAGGCAGCTGAGATGCTTGCTTATGCTCATGACACGCAACACGAGAAGATAATCAGGTAAAGTTGACAGCTGAATACTTGCACTATCTCTTCATCTTGGGGGTGTCTTTTGATTTTTATCTCTTAATATGAAATATCTTTGCTTGCATTCTGTAGAGACTATAATATTGATTACAATTAGGATTGAAATTGCAAAGAACGGAAAATCTGAATAATGGACTACATAAAGTATTTTGATTAAAAGTAAAATAAAGAAACTATTAATTGCAAAGATTTATTAGATCACTTGTATAAAAAGCAACAATTGCAACTATGGATAATGAGCTCTGGTAGGTATTTTGAATTGATTTGACTGGATAAAGTGAGGTCAAAACATTGTGAAATTATTGACTTATTTTGATTGAACTAGTACCGAGTCAAATCAATATATTTGCTGTTTATTGATTTTAATTATTAAGAGAAAGCAAGAAAATACGTTTTATTAACCTATTTGGCTTTACATGAGTAGGATAAACCTGCCTATGTTTACTTATAAAAATAAATAAATAAATCTGTCTATGTTATTCAAAACGTTGCGGATGATTGAACTGTTTTTATTTGTATGTTAATATATGATTACATGTGCTTGACCATTTCCTTCTGATATCGCATGCAGGGGTTTGGCATTGGGGATAGCCCTCACTGTGTATGGAAGGGAAGAAGAAGCCGATATACGGATCGAGCAGATGACCAGGGATCAAGATCCTATATTGCGTTATGGTGGCATGTATGCTCTGGCGTTAGCGTACAGGGGAACAGCAAATAGTAAGGCTATCCGTCAGTTGCTACATTTTGCTGTATCAGATGTGAGTGATGACGTCAGGCGGACTGCAGTCTTGGCGCTTGGATTTGTTATGTATAGTGAACCAGAGCAGGTTGGTGCTTTTCTGACGCTGGTTTATTATGTGATTCTTATCAATCTTGTTGTATTATTTGGTCTCAGTTGTCTTCTAGAAACAGAACCAAGTTTGGTTCTATGTTCCCATCTTCCCCCTCCCACCTCCCACCCCCACATTAGAAACATAAAAGAAGAAAGCTTTAGCTAAACTTCAGTTCTAACAAGTAACAATGCTAGTTGTGTTACCCGAGCTCAGTAGCGTGTACGTGACCCATGTGGGGGCATTAAAGTGGTGGAACAAAAAAATGCTAATTATGTTGATTGCGTTGAATTTTCAGATGCCTCGCATTGTCTCATTGCTATCCGAGTCTTACAATCCACACGTGCGCTATGGTGCGGCTATGGCAGTTGGCATTTCATGTGCTGGTACTGGTCTGAGTGAGGCAATCTCATTGTTGGAGCCTTTGACATCAGATGTTGTTGATTTTGTACGTCAGGGTGCTCTCATAGCTATGGCCATGGTGATGGTCCAAATAAGTGAAGCTAGTGATTCCCGTGTTGGTGCATTTAGGTATTTTATCTATAGATTTCGCGTCAAGTCTTTTTCGTGTCCTCATCTTTTTTTGTTGTTGAGCTTTTTGCTTTTATCTGTTCAGACGGCAATTAGAGAAAATTATCCTTGATAAGCATGACGATACCATGAGTAAAATGGGTGCAATCTTGGCCTCTGGAATTCTTGATGCCGGTGGAAGGAATGTGACAATAAAGCTACTTTCAAAGTCGAAACATGACAAAATTACTGCAGTTGTCGGACTAGCTGTTTTTAGTCAGTTTTGGTATTGGTATCCCCTTACATATTTCGTTAGCTTGGCATTCTCACCCACAGCTCTCATTGGGCTAAACTATGACCTAAAAGTGCCAAAATTTGATTTCGTATCACATGCAAAGCCGTCGCTATTTGAGTATCCTAAGCCTACTACTGTAGCCACAACTACTTCTTCTGCCAAACTTCCTACAGCTGTTTTATCAACATCAGCAAGGGCCAAGGCCAGGGCTAGCAAGAAGGAGGTGGAGAAAACTAATGCTGAGAAGACATCTGGCGCGGAGTCATCTTCTGCTGCCACTAGTTCAGACAAGGGCAAGTCCCGTAGTAAGGCTGGAGAGTCTATGCAGGTTAGAATATGTTTCTGTTCATCCATTTTCACTTCAAAGTGTGCCTTCTCTTACTAAGGGTTTTGTGATGCTTCTTGCTGTGACAATGCCGTAGTTCTTTATTTGTTGGGGAATAGAAAAAATGCTCTGCGCTCAATGGTTCTGTTTGTATCACGCTGCTGTTTAAACTATCATTATTTGCTCATAAACTGTGACCTTTCTGATTGGCAGGTGGATACTCCTGCAGAGAGGACGAATGAACCAGAGCCGTCATTTGAGATTTTGACCAACCCTGCTAGGGTGGTTCCTACCCAGGAGAAGCACATTAAATTTTTGGAAGAAAGTAGATATTCGCCAATCAAATCATCACCTTCTGGCTTTGTGCTTCTGAAAGATCTACGTCCTGATGAACCTGAAGTATTGGCTCTTACTGACACACCCTCATCAACTGCATCTAGTACGGGTGGATCAGCTGGACAACAGGGCTCAGCCTCAGCAGTGGCTACTGAAGAGGAGCCTCAGCCACCACAGCCATTTGAATATATGTCGTGATTTATTGTAATCTAATATCTTTCGTTGATTGATTGGGTGTTTCCGTGGAATCCACTTGAGGCATTGTGCTGAATGGGAAGAGGTGAGAAGATATCGGGACCAAAAAGCAATTTTCCATGACCGAGTTGAATTTGAATGTAAGCTTCTTTCCTCTTATCATGGAGATGAGCTTGCAGTTGTCGTCATACTGGAACTTTTACTGTCGACGTCCTTTGTCTGATTCAGCTGTACCTCTAGAGTGTATATGTCCTTGCTTATCTTCGTGGATTATTGTCGAGGAGCAGATTCTACCATGTTTAAGACTTTCGGTGGGAAGGCCAAAAAAGAGGATTATATGCTTCCTCAGACTGTTTGGATGTACTTTGCTTCTTTCCTTTGTTAACTCTGTTAGTACATCCATAGGATAGGTGTAGTAAGAAATTATCTACTGCAATGAATTGATTGCATCAAGTATACCCAATCTTACTCTTATGCATCAACAATCTATTGCATATGTATGTATGAATACATGTATTTATCGTCCACATATTTCCAAGGAGATATAAAAAGAAATTGAGTACAGAAAATATAGTATTGTGGATCTAAGTGTGCGTACCTCTGGATGTGTTCAAGTTCATATAAAGAGTCTATGTTCTCATTCCATATCCAATGTGAGACTCTTAACATTCTCCCACACGACCTTGTTAACTAGAGCGTGTATAATATAATTTGAGGGCCTAACATCGGTGAACGAAGATTTGGAATGAGAATTATTATAATACCATGTAAAGAATGGATCTTGGGCAAAGTTGTTAATTAACTGATTACATTTGACATTTTGGGTCCGAAAAAATAGTTAAAACGAATTATGAGAATATTTCTTTCACCAAAAACTTTAAAAAAAAATCTAAACAAACTCCACATGCTTTTCACCGGAAAATGAACAGATTTTGCCAGAAAATTTTTTCAGTGATTTAAAAGTAAAAATAAAATATAATCTATTTTATTTTAGGCTAATTTTTAGATTTGGAATGGGATTGTGCGACAATCACCATAACAAGATAGCAATGATGGAAGATTTGTTAATGGTAGAATATTAAGTGGAGAGTACAGAAAAAAGAACAAAGAAGGAGGATGAGAAAATAAAAAGGGTTAATTTAAAAAAAAAATCATTTTTAGCCTTCGCACGCGCCTATTGTGTGAAAATCACAACAATTTGTCAAGTCATCAAAAATTGTCTATATGGAACAGTAAAAACCCACCTGAGGTGTCTAAATAAAATAAAATTTACTTAAGATGTTTAACTAAAAAAATTTACCGACCATAAGAGGCCGGCGATGAGTTCAACCTAAATAAAATGAATTATATAACATTCAAAAAAGAAAAAAACAAGCAATCTTAATTATTTAATATTTAAATTTAAGGAAAACAGTGTATTCAATCTTAAAAACAACAAACAGAGCATTAGTAATCCTTGTTTTCCAATGAGCAAACTCAAGTAATTTCATCTAAGCTTGAAAAGAAGTGCCAACAAATTAGATGTTATTAACAATATTGTACGGAATATTTTTAATGATAATATTATATGTTTAAAGTTAAAGGTTCTTAATAATTATGCTTAAGTATAGCAAAACAATGCTATTTTTAGAGTGCGTTAAGAAAAAAAATTAAGTACGCGACTATAGAGCACAAACTTAAGCTAGGGAAAATTATTCATTTAATGAGACTTTTATTTTTTATACATGAAACTCTCGTGAAAAATACTTACTCGCACTCAATATTTAAATAAAATATATTAGCCTTAAGAGTTGTAAATTAAAAATATGAAATCACATAATCATGATTAATAGATAAAAACTAATATATGCAATACATGTTTTGCATTAACTATTCTGTGTGGATAAGCCTTTTCTTCAACTCATCGACGAGGGCAAGTCCCAGTGTCACTATTGGGTAACACATACATTAATTTTCAATTGACAACTTCTAGGCTGCTAAAGTGCTCACGTGCATGAATTTTATTAAACCTTTGAAAAATATTCAATCTCTTTGAATCATACAAAAATCACATATCAGAGCTTAAGTATTAATTAAAACCTCATGTAAAGAGGTGATAAAGTTGTTATGCCTGTGATTCGCATTAATATTTAGGTGAAGCAGCTGCTAGTGAGTAAATTGTGAGGTGGAAATTAATCCACAGGCTCCTCTGATATACATGTATTTTTTTTAATTTTAACTATATATTATTTGCATGTATTTTTGTATATATAAATACAAACAAAAATCACTTACACAACTCCTGCAGGTCATATCATTTGAGATAGTTTTTCATATCCCCTTTTTGTTTTTATTTTCAGTTCAAGCTAGCAAATCACACTTAAAGTTTACCTCTTCATATCATATTGTCTAAATTATAACGCTACTAAACTAATCAATGAAAAGCCTGTCGAAAACGTTGTGACGAGTACAATTCCAACGAAAAATTCGTTGGAAATTCTGAACTTTCTAGTAGAGTAAGTATAAATAATATATTTTGAACTAAGTATTTCAAATAGATAGTGATAGAACTTGAACCCTTAATGTTCAAATCCTAGTTTCACATCTAGTGTAAATTGTTTCCTCAATATATTGTGTTCCTTAAATATCTTGTCGTGATAGTTTGATAATGAATTTTTGTTTTTTTCAGCTAGAGGTGGACCCAAGGAGTGAAATTCACCAAAGATTTGATCAGTTTGCATGACAGTCAGAGGTTTAGGGTAAAAACAAAAACTATAACAACACAATGGAGAAAGAAGAAAGTTGTCAGGTACTATATATACAAACACATATATATATATAGAGAGAGATGTACTACTTAGTGTTTGCTTTTATCATTTTCCATTGCTTCTATCTCTTGCCTTTGATATATCAATATATAGTTATGTTGTTTCACTTTGAACATGAAATACTGTTGCAGGCTAATTTCTTGCCTACAACTTTTCAAATGGTAATTGGTGAAACGTCATGTGGAGGAGCAAATACTAATAATCAAATGGTTGATTATATGTTTAATTCGCATTCTACACAACAACAACAACAACAACAACAACAAAGTTCATTAGGGTTTTCTTCTCTTGACAAGTTGAGCTTCGCGGATGTGATGCAATTCGCGGATTTTGGGCCCAAATTGGCCTTGAATCAAACAAAGGTATCGGAGGAAGATGCCGGGATTGATCCTGTTTGCTTCCTTAAGTTTCCCGTTCTGAACGAAAAAACGGTCCAGGATGATGATCAAGAAGCCTTAATGGTACCACAAAAAGAAGAGAAATTTAAATTAGTAGAAGAAGAAGGTGGAAAAGAAAAAGGTGAAAATAATCTTGAAAGAAGCCAAGGGAATATTGAAGGCAAGATTAATAAGAGAAAGAGGCCAAGAATCAAGACAAGTGAAGAAGTCGAGAGCCAAAGAATGACACATATTGCTGTGGAGAGGAATAGAAGAAAGCAAATGAATGAACATCTTCGTGTCTTGAGGTCTTTCATGCCAGGCTCCTATGTTCAAAGGGTAACATCAAATTCTTGAATTTAAATTAATTTTATGAAAAACAAATATACGTTTTTTCATACTGTTGAGTAAACTGAATTGTGTGACTGTCTCATCTTAAAACTTAAATAATTAAGAAAACACATTTTTTATTACTTAATTATGATGTACGTCTTCACCATGTCCTTTATGTAACTGGTCTGATTCTTTTTCATGTGTCAAGCACGTGTAATTTTTTTAAAAATATTAGGTGACTGTTTGGCTCGAACTCAGGATCTTTCTGTTGGCTTGCTCTTATGTATACCATGATAAATTAAAAGTGGGTAGCCATCTCATCTAAAAACATAAATTGTTAGACAAATCACACTTCTGGTATATTTGTTTAATGATATATAGTATATTAAAGTGTGTTACCATCTCAGGTAAAAACTTAAGTTGTTAGCGATAGCGTACTTCTATTTACTTAACTACTATGTCTCAAACATGATGTGTATATATCTTCGAAATTGACTTATTTGACAATCTTGTAGGGAGATCAAGCATCTATTATTGGTGGAGCAATTGAATTTGTTAGAGAATTAGAACAACTCTTACAATGCCTTGAGTCACAAAAGAGGAGGAGACTCTATGGAGATGGCCCAAAACCAATAGGAGATTCATCAAATACAACACCATCAATGGCAACTAATCAAAACCCTAGTAATCCTCATCAACCACCATTATTATTTCCTCTTCCAGATGAGTATACTGAAGCTGGAATTCAAGAAGAAACAGCTGAGAGTAAGTCTTGTTTGGCTGATGTTGAAGTGAAGCTTTTAGGGTTTGATGCCATGATCAAAATTCTATCAAGAAGAAGACCAGGACAACTCATAAAGGCAATTGCTGCATTGGAAGATATGCAACTTAGTATTCTTCATACAAGTATTACAACCATTGAACAAACTGTTCTCTATTCATTCAATGTAAAGGTACTTATAATTAACAATTATTTCAATTTACGTGTCTTACTTTCTTTTTAAGTCTGTTAGAAAAATGTCACTTTCTATATTTAGTATCTCTTTAGTTTCGATATCCCACCTAACATGTTTAAAACGACAAGATTCAAAGGGCATTTGGTACAATATACACATCTTCAGTTTACGATCATAAGATTCAAAAGTCCCCATTATTTTTTAAACTTCAAGTCCAATCAAACTAAGACACGCGTGCATAATGATGTTTTTTTGCCTCGTGTATTTTTATTTTTATTTTGCAGATTTCTGGTGAAATGGGGTACACCGCGGATGATATAGCAAACTCAATCCAGCAAATATTCAGTTTCATTCATGCTGAAATAGCCCCATATGATGTCAACTAGTTGAAGACCATTTAATTTTTCATTGTACTCTCTAGGTGGTGTGTTCTTTTAGACATCCTAGACATATCATATATAGAACATTAACATAAGAATGCTAAATTTACTCTAGATATTTAGGAGCACATATGAGCTCTTGATATTCGCTATATTTAATGTTACAAATAAATTTTGATTTGAATTATTTGAGTTGTGCGCCCAAGATCCTTATGTAGATCCAATTTTTTTTCCTTTTAGAAAATCTTTATATAGATGTCAATCATGCACTCCCTATATATTATATCATGTTAAAATTAAATATATAACCCCTTGGTCGGGAGAATTAGTTATCTTGTATATAGTGGGCAATCTGTTGAAAATTTGCATTTGGTGGAGGTTGGGTCCGCCCATCTTCAATGACTTAAACATCATGGTTCCACATGTTGGAGAATCTGGTTCTTCACACATGCTTAATCTACTAAGTGAGTAGTTGACTGTAGGGCCAAAGGTCGTCAAATTCCATTGAGAAATGGAAGAGATATTGGTCTGCAAAGTAAGGTGTTTGAGACATGGAAGAGTGGTGTGAGACAAATCTACCGTATCGGTGGGAAAATGAAGAATTGTTCATATTATAGGTCTCTAAATTGAATAAGGGATTGAGACCCCAAGGGGTAACCCATGTGTTTGAAGGAGGGAGGACCTAGGTGTGCGTGGGTTCGAGACTAGGCCCAGTAACGGAAAAATCAAGGAATTGATGGCATTAACAATGCTGAAACGTTATGCACTTATTTCAGAATGTTTTGGCCTTCATTGTGCCTCTTAAACAACCCCTTAATGGCCCTTTAACTCCTCTCCTCCTCCTACAACACTATAAATTCATACCTTATTTCAGATTTGACAACACGAGATATAACACAAAAACAGTGAGGAAAAAACCATTGCAAAGAACAAGTTCTTATTTTCCATTCTTTAGCAATCGTTTCGTGTTTGTTTCCTTCGCCAGGATCACGAGTGTTTGCTTTGCACAAGTGATATTTTTGTTGTTTTACCTTGGAAGACAAATTGCAATTCATCCGTACAAAGCATGTATACGGGCAATATTATCTTAAGGGAAGATTGATAAATCAATCGACTCAGCAACCTAGATTTAGTATCTATTGGTTGCAGGTTAACAAGATTCAAGGAGCTTACTGAAACAGGAACGAAGATCCAAGACGGAAGATTCAAGACGAATTCAAGTACAAAGATCAAGACCACCAAACATAATTGTTGCATCAACTCTTGTTGGCATCAACTCTATTGTAACACATAATTGATCATCCTTTACTAGCACTTGTAATAGTAGTCCACTATTTCTCGTACATCAAAAATAGTTTAGACTCACAATCTTAAGACAATATTTGTAATAGTACTAGAAAGATGTTTTCCACTAGATCTAATCCCAAATTTGGTTGTGGCTTTATTGTTGAAACTAGTTCCGTTGACAGTTCTATAAACAGTTCAAACACTATCTCTGTCAACAGATCTGGTCCTAGTTTTGGATCTCTCTTTGACGATAGTTACAAATCTGTTTCTGTGATCTCTGTTGGTGATCATGAACTTGAAGATACTGATGATAGTTATGAAAGCAAAACTAGAGGAAGAGTTGTTGTCACCGCTCCCGAGAGTGGTGGAAACAAACGTTCACGAGAGGTGGAGGATATCAACTGGACAAAAGGAGGAGGCTGAAAATGATGGTCTATCTAATAGCCGAAAGACTACATCTGGCCCAGACAAGGAATCCGAAGATGAGTTAGGTAAACTTTTCTTCTTTGTCAATAAGGAGATTAAACCATGTCTGAATAAAATGAGTAAAATAAGGCAAAGAATATGAAATGGTTTCATTTAAAAAAACTTATATTTCATAAATCAGAAGTTTTGATCTCACTTTCCTTCCCGTTTAAATATTGGACTGTTATAAACAACAAC
This sequence comes from Przewalskia tangutica, assembly GCA_029844215.1. Lineage (NCBI taxonomy): Eukaryota > Viridiplantae > Streptophyta > Magnoliopsida > Solanales > Solanaceae > Przewalskia > Przewalskia tangutica. Next base: position 25,478,834 of record CM056729.1, on the reverse strand, counting down.
CTAAAATATATGGACTTAGATTGTAATAAATTAAATTTATGGACAATCCTAAGCAAGGGGAGAGGATTAGAGGACTAAAGACAAGGACTAGAGGACTAGAGACAATCCTGTCATCGTTTCCGACAGAAGATCCGTCTTTTGACAAGATAATATTGGACACTCAGTCATACAAAGCCTACAGGCGACTGGAGTGAGCCAGAATTTTCAGATCTTGAATGATCTGAAGGCCAAGAGATAGGCAGAAAAGAAATTGGACACTCAGTCTGCCAAGACAACTGGAGTGGGCCAGAGAGTCGAGATCACATATGATCCGGTTATGCCCTAACCACGGGAAAGAGGTTGTTCATATGTAACAACGCTACCTTCAAAATAAAAGAAATTGAAGAGGTTGTCCTCAAAAGGACTTAAGGAATGAGATCATTCTTAAAAGAGGTGATACATATTATAAACTTGGTTTCAAGGACGTTGTTGGGAAATATGGATTGAGTCTTCGCCTCATGTCCCGTAGGTCGATGAGAACTAAGAGTGGTACAATAAGACTGTAGCCAAATGGATGATATATTTTGTAATATGTGCATCTATGTCATCATAGATTAAGACACGTTAAATAGAAAGTCATTCAAAGCCAACGAAGTTGAGATTGTTGTCGTCTGTCGACATAAACCCTCAAATGAATGTGAGGTAGGCGAAGAGGTAAAATCACCTTTCCGTTCCTTCAAAGGAATAGAGAAAGAAGCCCCGCTCCTCTATAACTTCGTAACACCTATATTGGTGATTTAAAGTTTATACAAATAGAGGAGGGAGACAAGTGCGTTGTGATCTTAATTGATGATGATACAACGTATTGCATCCTTTGTTGAAGAACAAAGATGAAACGAGTAAGAAACACCGCGGATCCGTGAAGGGCCGCGACACCGTGAAGGGCCGCGGCGCCTCTCAAGCAGGGCAGCGACACTTCAGGTGGTGTCAAAGAATACTGAATTCTTTGAAGTTATCTTTCCTTGAAGTGGAAAAAGAAGTAATTGCTCAAAGTTAACAAGAACCTGCGAGGTCCTGATTGTACGGAACTAGACGTTCCAGTTCTACAGGACTCGAAAGTTGTTGAATATCCGGATGTTGAACCAAATCGGAGCAAAAGAAGGGATAAAGACATGTTCCAGGCCATCTAGCTTATATGGTTAAGAATAAACCATGGACAAATTGAGAATTATCATCTCCAGAAGCGCTGCTTTGGAAATAAGCTATAGAAATAGATTCCGTCAGATAAAACTATACTTATGTGCAGGTAGATATTCCTCCGGGAAAAGAACATGTGGGTCATAAAAGTAAATGGATCTATTGACAAGTATAAGGCATCGGTTACCAGGAAATGTGTTCCTATAAGAATAGCTTAATATCCAGGGCCACCGTTGTGCGGCGTTACATGGAAGTTGAGACAACCTTCCTAACCGGAGAGTTGGGTTTGCGGACTGTTGGGCTTCTCCCTGAAATTCCTCTATGGTCCCTGAATTATCTACATTTTGGTCCTGAAAGTTTCAGATAAAACAGAAATAATGAATCTGACTACAAAAACATTGACTCTAAAGTTAGAAAGCCAACAGTTGGAAAACCAAAAGTCCGAAAGTGGAAGAAGAAAGTAATACGGAACAACCCGAGGAGTTTGAGGTTCCAGGAAAGAGAAGAAAGTCTATCGGCTTGTCAAATCTCTGTGCGGGCTGAAATGGGCCTAAAGTTTTAGTACGAAACATTTCTCCTGAAATATATATTCAACATGAAAGGATATAGGTATTGAAGATGACATCTTAGGAGTTGGAATTCCTAAGACATCTAACGGACTGGTCTGATTCCAAACTCCTCTGTGAGGAGATTGACAGTCTCGTTGAAGTCACCAATGGATTTGAATCATAGAATTGATTGGAATCGTGGTGCACCCATATGCCAGGAGGAATATGCTCAGGTCACACTGCAATTGACCTGGTATCGGTTCATAAAAGAAGACCAGTTGAACTAAGGTTCACTAGTGATTCTGGAAATAATCAACAGAAAGCATTAATTTGGGTGTGACGACATCTGAATTATTCGCTTATCTATGATTTATGATATTCTGGATGTCCAGTGGTTCTGGAAGAACAAAATGATACAAACTGGACATAAGACCTGAGGAACACCAATGTGCATGGTGTGTCATAGGAAAATCCTCTAAACAAACCTTGCATCGGCTGATTCATGATGAAATCAGAGTTCATCGCTTCGCACAAAGGATGATGAGAAATTGAGTAACTTCACGACTTCTTAGAGGATGTCCCTTAATGGGAATAACTCGTGCTTACGCCAGTTATACACTGTGAAGGCACGAATGACGGCGTCTTGACATATATGTCGCAGACATAAGACCGAATGGCAGTTGATCTTCACGGGTAACACTTCTTTAATCACTAATCAAAGAGATACCCACAGATCAAGAGTTCTGCCTGTCTAGGGGAATGAGCTTAAAACCCAATCAATAAGAACCGATATAGTGACACTCAACCTTATAGACTGGAGATCCCAGGAATAAGGTTCAATGGTAAAACTAAATTATAAAGGTTCGGTTGAGCGCTTCAGTGGAAGCAAGAGCACTTCAAATAATGATTTCTATTTAGAAACATAAATCCAGGTCGTTACCGTGATAGACATTGAGTGTTACTTGCAGCGTGGGTAAAGGTTAAGTTCCCAAAACCTTTCTTGATCTTCATCGGTTGAGGTTAGGTACATAGTAATTTTTAATGATTCCTAACATTTGTAAAGTGGGGTATAGCAGGATACCTTATAGGAGACCACTTATTTAAGTGCGAGAAAGGTCTGTCTCAAATGAACGCACTTAAGAATCCAAATGTGTCCACGGCCAGCAGCGGATAAAACTATAAGAAGAAAACAAATAAGGGGAGCTATTGTGTTGGTATCATTGTCTTGGCATATATTAAACACTGACGGTTCAAGACATCACGTTCACCGCGCAATAAATATGTCCGATGGTATTCTACTATAGAAGGTTCAAAGCTATGGCTACCTCTCCAGATGCAGTAGCTTTCTGCTGAAAGATTGCTGAAAGAAGGCACATTGTGAGTGCGCCAAAATCTCTTCCAGGAGGGGATTGTTGAAAATTTGCCTTTGGTAGAGGTTGGGTCCGCCTATCTTCAATGACTTAAACATCATGATTTCACATGTTGGAGAACCTGGTTCTTCACACATGCTTAATCTACTAAGTGAGTAGATGACCGTAGGGCCAACGATCGTCAAATTCCATTGAGAAATGGAAGATATATTGGTCCGCGAAGTAAGGTGTTTGAGACATGGAAGAGTGGTATGAGACAAATCTACCACATCTGTGGGAAAAGGAAGAATTGTTCTATAAGTCTCTAAACTGAATAAGGGATTGGGACCCCAAGGGGCCATGAGAGGAGCTAGGTGTGTGTGGGTTCGAGACTAGGCCAACATGCGCGCCACAACCACCCGCTCGGGTCGGGTGTTGGGCTTCTACTGATATTTTCTTTTGGACCCCAAACTTTAATTTATTTACATTTTGGTCCCTGGAGTTTCCTGAAGCGAAATTGGCGGTATGCCTTTACTGACAGGCTGCAACGCTAAATGTCCGCAGAGCTCGATGGGAAAATCGGTTAATCTTTGAAACGTTTTGCACTTATTTCAGAACGTTTTGGCCTTCATTGTGTCTCTTAAACAGCCCCTTAATGGCCCTTTAACTCCTCTCCTCCTCCTACAACACTATAAATTCATACCTTATTTCAGATTTGACAACACAAGAGATATAACACAAAAACAGTGAGGAAAAAACACTGCAAAGCTTATTTTTCATTCTTTAGCAATCGTTTCGTGTTTGTTTCCTTCGCCAGGATCACGAGTGTTTGCTTTGCACAAGTGATATTTTTGTTGTTTTACCTTGGGAGACAAGTTGCAATTCATCCGTACAAAACATGTATACGGGCAATATTGTCTTAAGGGAAGATTGATGTTGACACCCAATTTCGACCCGGATTTTCCAATTTTTGCAATAAAAAGGCGTCCAAACTATGTTTTTATTTTTTAGTTTTATCTCGATTTAAATCCAATTATTTTAATTTTTAACCCAAATCTCCCAACATTTAAACTTCCCCCTATATATCGTCCATCACCCCTTTCCATCAGAAGGAGACAGAACCGAAACCATGGATACCCCCAAATCAGTACCTCCCCAACGGCTCTTTTCCTTTTCCTCCAACAACAGTTCTTTTTCCTTTCTTATAGGTAACCTAGATTAAGACAATAAAAAGGGGCCACAACAGCAAGAGAGAGTGGGAGGGGTCTGGGCAGAGAAACACTATTCAGATTTCTCCCAACAAATCTCAAAAAGGATTCGGCCAGCACTTAAAACATCTTTCATTTATTCTTCACCAAAAGAGATTCCAGTGAAGGGGTCGAAAAATTGAGGGCTTTCGCTGAAATTGAAACCAGCAACTCTTGTTTTAGTGCCATTATAAGATCTTAAACTCAGAAAACAAACATCTTTCTTTATAACACACCTGAAAACCCTTCTAAGTTCTAGTAATTGGATCAATTAAGATCCGAAACACACACAAACGTTTCCGAGCGGATTCGACGAGTCGAGACACGCCTCGGTTCGCTACCCGGAGAAGGTAAACTCATTTCATACTTTAATTGTGCTTCATAATCTGTTTTATGTGTATTAAATGATCAAATAGCATACTTAGTCGATTTAATAACTGTGCATTTCATTTAATGGCCTATAGTTAACTTAACTAAGTCTAATTATCCTTATGATTTAGCTATAGTCATTTTGGTGCTGTCATTAGTTGACTGATGATTTGAATATAGTATACATCTATGGATATGCTCAACAGGATCATGACGTGTGAATTTATGATTAATGTCAGGATCTGAACCCCGGGTCCGCGACTGGTGCCCTACCTGGACACTCTTCTACCTATACATCACAAGTAACCCGCGGAAGCTAAATAAAACTCATTTTTTTTGTAACAAACAAAGGCAAAGCCGGCAAGGCCGCCATTATATATATATAAACCAAAAAGACACTACAATGTACACGAGTCCAACCCACATATGAATACATACCTCTAAGAGTTTGACAGTAATTATGACGGGACAAGGCCCCGCCGTACCTCTGAATATACATAAGACTGTAATACAAACTCCGTACCAAAATGACAAGACTCCGGAATAGTGGAGTTGTCTCAATAGAAGCTGAATGGAGATCCTAATCTCGCGGATCACCCAACCGAGTACCTATACTTGCGGGCATGAACGCAACCCCCCGGAAAGGGGGTCAATACAATAATGTACTAAATATGTAAACATGAAGTACAGTAAATAAGATCATAAATGACTAAGAGATGACAAGGACAAATATGAAAATCAAATATCAGATCCGACCGTGCCATATAAAATAGAGCCAACTGTACCTTTCACAAGTATGAGAGTCATTTTAAAACCATGAATGCCTTTTCATATAATCATAAACTGTTATGGGTATCATAGCAACCTTGTGTAATTTAACTCATCTTTTGATTCTCAAAGGAATAAAACCAGGATACCAACATCTCATGTATCGACCATTAAAACGAACTTCCCTTTTAGAAAAACCAAGGTACCAACATCTAATGTACCAATCACATATACAAATTTTCATTTCAGTTATGCCAAGGTACCAGAACATCATGTACCAAACACATATAAAATCTTCCATTTAGCTATGCCAAGGTACCAAAACATCATATACCAAACACATATAAAATCTTTCATTTAGCTATGCCAAGGTACCAAAACATCATGTACCAAAGACATATAAACTCTTCCATTTAGCTATGCCAAGGTACCAAAACATCATGTACCAAACACATATAAAATCTTCCATTTTAGATAAACCTAGGTACCAACATCTCGTGCACCATACACATATAATGAACTTTCATTTTAGCTAAACCTAGGTACCAACATCTCGTGTACCATACACATATAATGAACTTTCATTTTAGAAACTCAAAGTACTATCAATAGGATTCGTAAACAACTTCCATTTTAGAAACTCAAAGTACTATCAATAGGATAGGTAAACAACTTCCATTTTAGAAACTCAAAATACTATCAATAGGATAGGTAAACAACTTCCATTTTAGAAACTCAAAGTACTATCATTAGGATATATCACTAAGGATTAGGTTCCAATATAACTCTATGATGATCGAGTCAAGTATCGTTATGGATTAGGATCCACTCACTTTCTAAAATCAAATCATGTATCAATAAGGATTAAAATCCACACTTTATAAACTCAAATCAAGTATCAATAAGGATTAAAATCCACTCACTTTAAAAACTCAAATCATGCCAAATGAAGAAGGGATAGTTCACATACCTTATTGACGAGCTAACCAACTCTACAATCTAGGATACGTCTCAAAGTACTTCAACCTATAACAACAATAACACGTATATCAACACGTGCTTACTAATGTAGGTTATATACCAAGTAAGAGCTCTCTTATCCTATAAAAATTTGGGCAGCACTTCCCCTATTTATACGTACTTTTCCACCTTTCAAGAAGACCAATTTCAACAACAACCAAGCCACAATTAAGGGCACAACCAAACAACAACCAAAGGGGATTACACACCTACCTTACGTGTAAAATTCAGCCCCTTAATCCATATAAAAACAGCCCACAAAAACAGTCTGTGTTCCACAACAACAAGGTAAAAATGTGAAGCCTTTCAACACTTTTTTACATCCTTAATCCCTTAGGACTTTCATTAGCAATTACTACCTTTAAACATGCATATTGGTGGCTGATTTCCAGCATTTTAATACCTCAAAACAGTCCCTAAAAACTGCATAACAATATCCAACAGTTTTATAATATATACGGCCAACAACCCCAATACGATAACCCTTTATAATCCAATTCAAGTTCCAATACTTTTATACAAGTCATAACAACTTATCAACAACAATATTACTTCATTATAACATGCAATAGATGAAGATAATAACAACAATAACCAATGAAACCCGAAGTCCCAAAATCACACTTACCAACTTCACCAAAATTGTCCAAACACTTTTTATTCTTCATTCTTCTTAATACAAGTTCATCTATTAACTACAACAATATGTAATATCCAATTACCTCAAGAGAAGGAAGAATTTTACCTTTTATTAGTCCAAAAAAATGTCCAAACAGTCCGCTCAACTTTGGCCCACAGTTTTCATTTTGCTCCACTTGTTCAAGTTCCAAACACACACATGTATCCTCTACAAGCTTATAACCAACTTCCCTTCTTGTCTTACCTCCAAAAAGTTGATAATCAAGCCTAGGGTTTCAACCCACAACTCACGGCCCAAATGAAATTTGGAGGGTCTTGGAGAGTTAACTTGACTTAAGACTTGATTAGTGTTCTTAATCTTGGATAATAATCAAATCTTGTTCTTGAAGTTGTTTTGGGATTTTTGAAATTTAAGGCAAGAGAAGAGAGAACTTTGGAGAATGAAATATTGTGAAATGTGGCTAAGTCTTCCATCTCTATCTCTATATAGATATTTCCCTTTGCAAGACAAGTGGATGAGGACACATGTCACCTCCTCATTGGCCCAATTTCCTTCTTAAAAATATCTAAATATTTGTCCAAAATATCTTAAAATCAAAGGGCCCCGCAAAATTGTGAAATTTTCAGCGGGCCCGTATTATCAATTCCAATACTTCATAATCCAATACTAATTCCATAAATCCAATTAGATGAATTAAACTCCAAGTAAATAATTTTTCCGTCGTCACATTTTTTTTCAAAATTTTCCATAAGAAAATGTAAATGTACTTTTCTTCCAACATCCAAATCTCAATTTTCTTAGTCACGTTCTCATATCAATGCCATGGAATTACGAGGTGTAACATCCTTCCCTCCTTAGAAAGATTCGTCCCGAATGTTCATAATAAGTTTCAAGCTAAACAAATTTCGGCATAGTCTCCATTAACTATACTTGTCAACCATACTCCTTAAAACCAACGATGCCTCACACGGCCACAACATAACACACATATATACACCAATCAAAATCCAAACGAGGAATCAAATCTAGAGTGTGTGTATCATCACAATTAACTCTCATTCATGATCTAAAAGGATTCTCTTTTCGTACCTTCATTACTCATTCTCCATTAACTATACTTGTCAACCATACTCCTTAAAACCAACGATGCCTCACACGGCCACAACATAACACACATATATACACCAATCAAAATCCAAACGAGGAATCAAATCTAGAGTGTGTGTATCATCACAATTAACTCTCATTCATGATCTAAAAGGATTCTCTTTTCGTACCTTCATTACTCATTACTATAAACACTTCAATTTTTTTCACACTTGTTCACTCTTTTTCTTATTTGTCGTACTTTTCTCATACTACCAAAATTATTCTGGCATATATCTGTAATCTCAAATATGGTTCTTGTTTCCACTCCTTGGCGTTACTATATCCAAACTTGGTCATTATACTTAGATTCAATTTCCTTTACTTGCCTCATGGCCAAGACTTTTTCCGTCTTACCATTATTAGGTCTCTTATTGACCGAGTGCCCATTTGTCTTACCTTTTTCACTCCCATTTCAAGTTACCATGAGGGTCTCTTATCTCAAAGTATCTCTCATACTATTGTTATCAAAAGGTATGTAGAATTGTAACATGACGCACAACTTAACCGAAGCCGAGGACCTTCCCAGTCCAATATATATAGCATACCTTAGCTTATGATACAAGTAACTCTTAATAATACACAATATCGCCCTTTATGCGAGGAAAAGGGCTTAATCCCTTTCATAATCTTTCTTCCTAGCATTGTTCTCTGATCCTCACTTACCACCGCTCCTTGTCTCACTATATAACTGGTTGTCCTTAGCACATTGCACTTCCTTTGTAATCACAACCACATTCATAGGGTCCTGTTGCGGTTTCCTTTATAATTCTAATCATCAAGCGTCACCTTAAAAACATGTAGATCTCATAACCTACAAAATCTTCCAATGATGTCTTCTATTTTCTTTTTCATTAGTATCACTTATACTCATCTTATCCTGCGTATCAACTTGGGATACTTCGAAACATTGTGGTCATAGTTGTCACACCAAACTAACCTCCTGTACATTTTGTACACCATCTATCAATGTAGTAATACAGGGGATCATCTAAACAATCTCTCCCCAGTTTCTTCATAGCATCTATATGGACCTTTAAGTTCAACTACAAGTGTGAATTTTTGCAACCCACCAACATAAATTCCTTCAAGGGTCTTATTTCCAGTTTCCATATTATCTCCTACATTAACAACACAAGTGGTTATTACTCAAACCAAAGAATCATCACAACTAATATACTTCATATATACCATGTACTTTAACCAAGATCAACCGTAAAATCCTTTACTCAAGAAGGCCTTGTATCTAAGGTCTCAACGGTTATCTAATATTCTAAGGTTCTCAATTATTCCATGTACCAAGCTTACATTATCTCTCCCCGCATACGGGTAAGATAACTTCTCATAATCTCAAAAACAGGTTATCTCAACCACAACAACCCTATTTACTCCATACCAATATTACCCGTACATATCACTTAAGCATACAACATAGCTTAATCTAACAACATGGTATGCCATTAAGTCAATTTAACATGATCTCCTAAGAGTTCATCCCCCTCTCAAACAGCCCATCACCTCCTAAATATTCCAAATTAGCACATATAATATGCCTTGGTGTGGATTCACTAAACTGTTTCACACCTTCCAAGTAATTATTAAAGCTTAACCAACTCATGGTAACCCATAATTACTTCAGACAACATACACATGGCCCCAAATAAACACGTTCATATAGATGCACATCATCATAATACCAATTATACAACAAGCTTACCAACCTGTATACAAGGTCCATATATTCCCTTCCGGGCCACTGTTGCCTTCTTCGGAGGCATAGCTGCAACACCACAATACGTTAGAGAGTATTATCCTAATACACAACTCTATTGCACGATCTTTAGAGTAAGAAGAATAGAAACCAATCCTAAATGTCTTGTAGCCTCCTGTGTATAAGTATGGTGCACACATACCCATACCCAAGACTCTACTAGACACGGTCTGTAGACATTTCAAGGACTAATTGCTCTGATACCACTTTTGTCAAGACCCCGCGACTGGTGCCCTACTTGGGCACCCTTCTACCCATACATCACAAGTAACCCGCGGAAGCTAAATTAAAACTCTTTTTTTTTTGTAACAAGCAAAGACAAAGCCGGCAAGGCCGCCATTATATATATATAAACCAAAAAGACACTACACTACGAGTCCAACCCACATATGAATACAGACCTCTAAGAGTTTGACAGTAACTATGGCGGGACAAGGCCCCGCCGTATCTCTGAATATACATAAGACTGTAATACAAACTCCGTACCAAAATGACAAGACTCCGGAATAGTGGAGTTGTATCAATAGAAGCTGAATGGAGATCCTAAGCTCGCGGATCACCCAACCGAGTACCTATACTTGCGGGCATTTAACGCAAATTTCCGGAGAGTGGTCAAGACAACAATGTACTAAGTATGTAAACATAAAGTACAGTAAATAAGATCATAACTGGCCAAAAGATAACAGGGACAAGTATGAAAATCAAATACCAGATCCGACCGTGCCATATAAAATAGAGCCAACTGTACCTTTCACAAGTATGAGAGTCATTTTAAAACCATGAATGCCTTTTCATATAATCATATACTGTTATGGGTATCTATACCCGCATCATAGCAACCTTGTGTAATTTAACTCATCTTTTGACTCTCAAAGAAATAAAACCAGGGTACCAACATCTCATGTACCAACCATTAAAACGAACTTCCCTTTTAGAAAAACCAAGGTACCAATATCTCATGTACCAATCACATATACAAACTTTCATTTAAGTTATGCCAACGTCGTCACAATATTATCAATTCCAATACTTCATAATCCAATACTAATTCCATAAATCCAATTAGAAGAATTAAACTCCAAGTAAATAATTTTCCCGTCGTCACATTTTTTCCCAAAATTTTCCATAAGAAAATGTAAATGTACTTTCCTCCAATATTCAAATCTAAATTTCCTTAGTCACGTTCTCATATCAATGTCATGGAATTACGGGGTGTAACAATTAACATGTGGCTTACTTGAGTTTGAAATGGCCGTAAATCTATTCAATGTACATATTTAGGTAGCAATGACCTTATTTGAACTATCTTTGTGCAAATGATCAGTGTGGTATTTATACTTGGCACAATATCAAGGTAAGGTTAAATAACATATGGTATACATGGTAAGATGGAAAGATTGTCTTATTTCATATGACGCCTTTCACATGCTTACATTTAATCTGAATTCACCCTAGTATTAGACTGACTGGAGATGATATTTATTTATGCCTCTTTACATGTGTATTTTATGCTTCAAGATTATGTAGTTCATATGTGATTGTCCATGTCTTGTTTAAATTCTGAAACTGATCTTATAGTGTCTTGTGTTTGTGGTTAGTATTGTGTGATACCCAGACATGTCATGCTATTAGGTAAACTGCATAGGTGAGGTAAAAAGAAAATGATGAGTTCAAGATGACCATTTGTTCCTAATCTATGACAGTGAAACATTAGAGATTTATCTATAGGTCATAAGCTCACAATTATTTAATTTAAGTATAGAAGAAGCTTATTTGCTGCAGTTTCAGTTTCCTTTTTTCTGAATATTTTAAGTTGATTCTAAATTGATCTAGTCCTATCTGGACCTAATATGCGTCTGTTGGGTCATGTTCGTATGGATTGTGAATTCTTATATGGGTGTGATGGCTCAGTGACTACTAAGGCTTAGTTGTTTGGTCCATCATGCCTTGTTTCCATGTTGAATCTGGTCTGTCCATTTTAGTGTCATATGGCCCTTCCATGTTTATTCTCCATGAACTTGGGTTCTAATACATGATTTGCTTACGCTAGTTTTGAGATTAAAGAAGGATCAATTTATATAAGATTGTGTGATGCTCATCTATGCTAATAGGCCCTGTCAATATTATCCAACATACATGCTTTCTGTTTGTTAAAAAATAAGAATTGTGTTCTCTGTGTGTTCAAAATGATAGATAGGTTTAAAATCAGCATGTCACGTTGATAAAATGTCTGGAATGGCCTGAATTCAGTTTGTAATCTAGCATTTAAATTAGTTTGGAGTAGCTTAAGGCCTGGTAATAAACCTATTGGATGAACTATAACTATTGTAGTTTGTTACCTGTTAAACAGGTGGTATTGTTAGAATATGAACATGGATGTGTGCTACTGTAATAAATGGAGAAACATGTTTGATCTTTTTTCGAAAAAGCTGAAGTTAATAAACTCGCATTCATCATACTGGTTTTGTAATTCCACATTTGTTTAAATTAAAGAATTATTTGTTAAGGCCACATTACTTGTTTGGGCCTGTTAATATTCTCAGACAGCTATGATTGAATATGATATATAGTTTGTTTGGATTCCAGAGTATGTCATCTTTATTATATTCCATACTTGTTGGACTAGTTGCACACATTTTAACTCGCCTTACCATGCCGACTACCTAGCTTAGGTTGATTTTATTTCATGTTAGCTTTGTAGTTGCATTTACTATCTGGTCATCTCTGTTTTCTCATGAACCTGCTGGATACTCATTATTTTCCCTCTCTTTTCTTGGCATGATTTGAGCACAATGGGAGTAAAGGCATTGCTAATTTAATGTCGCAAATATCACTCTCTGATGAGCAAGATGTCGCAATCTTGGCCATTTATACGTCTCCGGGAACATTTTACTGCAGCAGTTTAGCATGTTTTATCACTGCCCTATTTTTCAGTCTCTGAAAAAGTGAACAGATACTACACTTTGTTTCAGCTGTGTTAGTTTACTGCTACTCTATTTTCTAGCCTTTGCTGCTGTATTTTTAGGCCAGTTGCTGCTGGTTTCTCGGCTAATAAAATCCAAGGCAAGCTCTGGGTTTGATATTAGCCTCCTCTAATAGCTTGTCATGCTTAAGGTTCTAGAAATCTTTTGATCTTGTTACGATATTAGAAATGGATGGTGGTATCCCCGTTGCTTTCTTGTCTTTCAAAATTGAGGTTCCATCTGATTGCATGTTGTGCTAAGTTGTTGCTACATTTTGAGCTTAACCATTGCTACATTTTTGATTTGTTCTTTGAACTCACCCTTTGTTCATAAGGCCTCTCTATTGCTGTTATATCTTGGGATTTTGGTCCCAAAGAGCAGAGTTTGCACTTGAGCATTACTGCCGCATTTTAAGTTTCTGTCTCTCTAAAGAAAAAGGGCCTGAGCTTCTGCTACATTTCAGGCTGAGCTTTCTGTTGCATTTTTGAGGAACTATTTCAGATTTTTTAAGCTAAACCAGCTGTTGCATTCTGACCATGTTGTTTGATTGCTGCTACTATCTCTGAAATAGACAAATGCTATACTTAAAAATGCTGATTCTTCTATTGTTTTGCTACTGCTACTGCCTCTGGGAAAAATGAACAAATACTACACTTGGTTTCAGCTGTGTTAGCTTATTGCTGCTCTGTTTTTATGCCCATTGCTGTTTTTTTAACGCCCACTGATGTTGCCCTTTATGCCTACTACTGTTTTTATAAACACGTTGCCTTGTTATGAGAACCATTGATACGCTTTCATGCTTTGAGCTGCTGTTTCACTTGATGTGAACTGCCATAAGAGCATCGGTTGCACTTTAAGTTGTTGTGCTCTTTTAAGGCAAAACAATGGTTACTATGCATGTGGATGGAGCTATCATTATGCTCAAAAGGGCTCCCTGATTTGATATTGCCTATTTAAAGAGAACATATGCTACACTTGATAAAAATACATTCTAATCTGAAACAATTGTTATATTTCTATGACAAGAACATGATGCTACACTTAGGCCATTGAAATTGAGGCCGTGTCCCTTCGATTTCGGTATAATACTGATCTGAACATGATACTACATGACCCTTCCGGAAAGGTTGTCCCTCGATTTGCTTTTCTTCGAAAAAGGGCAATGATGACACTTATGGATTTCACACATATATACTAGATACCAACATGCTTGGGGGCGACTAAATTGACTGACGAGTCGCTAGTTCGCATCCATGACTTGTTTGCGATGTCCCTTTTCAAAAAATACAGATCTGAGCCCTCCGTAATTAAAATTCCTATTGTTTTATACGGGTCCGAAGGTTTTACTCGTATTTATGTATACACTAACTCTTCTACTAAGTGTTTTTGCAGGTACCCGGAGGCGCATCCTAAAGTTAAAGCCCGCGCAGAAAAGGAAAATAAAAGTGAAATACCGCTAAGTTCTCCTCACTCTCTCTTTATATGATTTTTGCTTTCTTGTTAAATGCATATCTTATTTAAATATTTACATACCTTGTTTAAATGTCTCTTAGTTTAATAATTGTAGAACACCTTTAGAATTGTGAATACATGTTAGCACAATAATATCAACCTAAGTTTGACCGGAAAACCGCAAGTTAGCGAATCCAATAGGATGCGTAACCCCTTCCCTTTAGGATAATAAAGAACTCTTACCCGAAATCTCATTAGTTTCGCAAACCTTTAAAAAATGGAGATCATTTGTAGCATTTTATGTTATGTAAAAGTGTCTTAATTCACTTAGAACAATTAGGTGGCGACTCCTTAAATAAATTTACGAATCACCCATACGTAGTACACCCTTTTTTACTCCGGTTAAAATGGGGTGTTACAATTGATAAATCAATCGACTCAGCAACCTAGATTTAGTGTCTATTGATTGCAGGTTAACAAGATTCAAGGAGCTTGCTGAAACAGGAACGAAGATCCAAGGCGGAAGATTCAAGACGAATTCAAGTACAAAGATCAAGACCACCAAACATAATTGTTGCCTCAACTCTTGTTGACATCAACTCTATTGTAACACATAATTGATCATCTTTTACTAGCACTTGTAATAGTAGTCCACTATTTTCCGTACATCAAAAAGAGTTTAGACTCACACAATCTTCACCCATCATCTAGTTGTTGTTTTTCTTTTGCCGGATTAAATTAGATCCAAAGTTCATTTTGATTTATCAAAGTAACAAATTCTCATTTTTGTTTACCCAATATTAGGCTCATGTGTTGTATTGTTCTACCCTTAGATGTCCAATCCCAAAATGTAAGGGATATTAAATATAATCTCACATTAGGTGACATGATGAGTTGTTTTTCTTATATAAACTGAAGTAATTATATAACTTCATTAATTAGTTTTAATGATATTAAGTTAGACTCAAATTTCATTTTCTTTACCGAACATAAATTAAAGCTATATTTTCTTTATTGTGTAACTGATATATGCACCCAAAGCACGAATAGCCAGATTTTTTTCTCTCTCCAATACAATACCAAAGTCGATATCAACATAGATGTATGTAGGGAATACAGGTTTTGTGGAGGAAGAATAAGAGTTGCTATATATTGTGGCATTGTCTCCTTATATTGTTCAATAATCGATTGAAATTATGGGGTCGCTATAGTCTTTTAACAATTACTATATGTATCTGACTTAGGGAAGGTCCACGTGCCCCAGAAACCGTACCTTGTTTTCAGAGGGGGTTTGGCTTGTCAGGACTACATCTTGGGTGTATTAGGCTGACATTGGATAGTGATACCGTAACCATGCCCCTTTGTAGGGCTCTTGCATACGATTTAAAATTTCTCTGTGAAGGTGGGGTAATTCGTCTCTTAATTAAAAGTCTTGAGTTTGAGTCTTGATATGAAAATATTTTTTGTAAGGAGCGTTTCTCTCGAATAGTCCCTACGAAGCGCGACAAAAGAGAAGAGTATGAAATTTGTTGTTGGATTCATAACCTATTTTAATTTCTAAATTCACAATTAAATATTTATACATATAAATCTAATAGATTTTTCTAATACAAGTACATGATTCAAGCAAAACTTACTAAGTTAATATGTCCGAAACCATCAAACTAACTTTAGTGAACAGAATTACTTAGTAAGTATTTTGTAAAATTAATCGAAATATGTGCAATATGCAACACTATTATTTAAAAGAATAGAATTTTGGTAGTCTTTTATTATCATTCGTCACTTATTCAACTTTTGTTTCCTTTTTCTGGTCATATTTGCATTTCTTTCTTGCATGCATGCAATGAACGGCACATGGGTTGGCCAGGTGGGGTTTTTTTTTTTTTACGTTTTGTTTATGCTAACTATGTTTTAGAATTTAGATGCATGAATCGCAAATAGAAATAGTTTTAGAAAAAAAAAAAAAGACAAAGATTATAAGTTACTCCCTAATAAATAAATAAAAACCAGTACACAAAGTATTTTGCGTTAACAGATTTCGGAGAAGGGTCACACTTCCAAAGAGTGTGATGTAGACAATCTATTCTAATGCGAATATTAGTTGTTTCCATAATTCGAACTCGTGACCTATAAGTTGTAATGAGATAATTTTATATTGCTAAAACAACAAATTAATAAACCTGACTAGATTTGCCCTTTATTATAAATTGCCGTTGGTTACTGACCGTGGTTAATTTGACAATAGATAGAGACCTGAAAATTCAGGTATCTACAAAGGTCAACCAGACAAGAACTGGTTCTGCCCTAACAACACATGCATCACTTTGGCTTTTACGATACTTACTATTTTCACAACCATTGGACTTCTCTAATTAACTGTCCTGATAATATCATAGCCTCTGTTAACCTTTTTCTTATTTTTTATTTTCTAGAATGTTGGTAAGGAAGGTTTTTTAAGTTTTGCCAAATGATGATTGCGAAATAAAAAAATGTTTTTTCAGCTGGCCTTTGGCATGAATACCATAAAAGAATGTGGTGCTGTTGCGCAACGGCTTTCGCGCTAGTGCGCATGAGTTGGTGCTCCCTTAACCAGATGTTTGGGGATCGAGCTCGGAGTATTAAAAAATCTTTACAGGGAGCGCTTTGCCCGAATGGGCCATACATCGTGTGAATCCGGATATAATCGAGTTACAAGATACTGTACATCATGTGAGAAACCAAAAAGAAAAAGACGTTGGCATGAATAAACTGGATCTACGAAATGAGCAAATCTCAAGTAAAAATCAAGTTCATTCGTGGAACACCTTGAAATAATGGGCATTAAAGGCTCAAATATTCCCCTTCTATATAATACTGTTGATCCTAAAATCATTCGACATTACTTGCCTTTTTGCTTGACTTTTAGGTATCTACCTATCACATATATAGTACATAATATATACTCCATTTTACTTTAAAACTGCGTTAAGGATCAATATTAAACTCAAGTACTTTGCTACGAATATTCAAGATTTAGTATATATCTATACCAAAAGAAAGTGACTCAAACTTATGTGTAAGCAGAAAAAAGTTACTTGTATATGTTAATTCTGTATATATCATTAAGGCTAATACGAGCTTAGCTAAGATTAGATGGAGGTTGCCATACATGAGTAGGCCCGGTCCAGTTAGGACCAAACTGGATATGGGCTTGGAAAGACAATCTAGTTCCTGGACTTCTTACATGCAGACTGGTCCCAGAATCTTTCTTTTCTTTTGGGGAAGTTTTGTGTGTGCGCTCTCAAATCAAAATAATTATCCGCCCATACTCCATTACCTTCCTACCCCCGAAAAAAAACTAAGATTATTTATTCGAAATGCTCCCTCAATTATGATACCGCCATGGTATATAAATATATTAAAATGATATCATGGAAGACTTAGTCCTCCATGATACCATCATGGTATATATTAGGGTTGTCCAACGGGGCAGGGTCGGGGAGGGGTGGGGCGGGGCTGTCGGGGTCCGGCGGGACTAGGGGTAGGGTGGGGTTTGGCGGGGCTGGCGGGGTCGGGGCCGGCAGGGTCTGTCGTCGTCCCGATCCCGAGGTGTCGGGGTGGGTCGGTATTTTTTTTGCCGTTAAATTAAAAAAATAACACACACACACACACACACACACATATATATATATATATATATATATGAACAAGATAGTTTAATAAAAACATCGCAATGCTGTTTTTGTGCCTCTTATATTATTTAATAGAAGTATGATTTTTTTTTGTAATACAATTTCAAAATTTCAACTTCGTGATATTGAAAGTTGCAAATAAATAACATAGTAAAATTACAATTAAAAGAATTACATTTTAAGAAACACGTTTTCTATTTTCTTTATAATTTCTTGTGATTCTTCGGTTGGAATTGGTATTTGTTGATCGAATTGGCTGACGTCGCTTCCACCTCCGTCGGATAAGATTTCATTGTAGTTGTAGTCTTCTTCTTCGTTGATCTCTGGTTGACCGCACCTTCTCCGCTCCGGCCGTATCCAATCTCTGAATAATACTGCAATCTCCAAGTTGTCTCCCACTAATGAGTGTATGTGCTCTCCTATTTGATATCTGTCGGCCGAAAAAACGCTTTCAGACGCTGTTGATGACGCTTGAATGTTCAACTCATCTCGGGCCATCTTAGATAGTGTTGGAAATGTCTTCTCATTCTGCCTCCAGTATTTTATCAAGTCTTCACGTTCCTCTTTATTGAGAACTGCTTGGTACGGTAGAACACCCTGCAAAATAAAAACATCAAACTCGGTAACTTGGTTAGAAATATTACCAC
Source organism: Przewalskia tangutica (assembly GCA_029844215.1). Lineage (NCBI taxonomy): Eukaryota > Viridiplantae > Streptophyta > Magnoliopsida > Solanales > Solanaceae > Przewalskia > Przewalskia tangutica. The sequence goes on along the minus strand of CM056729.1, from coordinate 25,460,064 downwards.
TAAACATTCTATGTCTGAAGCTTTCAATATTAGCCGCATAAACAACATGTCGTTTTTTAGGTTATGTTGAAGAAGAAGAAGAAGATGACATGGAAGTCGGTTGGTTCTAGCACTTTCTTGTTGGTAATGCGTATATACTTTTTTACATTCATCTCGTATGTTATACAACACTTCTTCTCTAGTTTTTTCAATAGGTGGTGGGTCATTTGGATTTTTGGGAGATGGAGGTGGAAGTTTATCTATGCAATCATAAATAGTTTCAATAAGTGTTGTACAATCGTCTATTTTAATAGTCGGATTTAATACAACAATAATAATATAAGTTGGGGGAATATGAATTTTTTTTAAAAATTATTTTGAGAAACATTTTTTTAATAGATACATTATAAGCTGATTTTTTCATATATTCACATAGTAATAAAAATATTAGAGCTATATAAAGTAACATTGATGAAATAGTAGGATAATAAATACCGGAAAATTATTTTAGTAGCTTGATAAAATTTCTCTAAAAATGTAATAAGTTTTGAAATTGAATCCCGATCAGAATCTACAATCATATCAGTATAATTTCGATTATGTGCGTTAAAAATAAAGTTATAGGTCTTCTATAATCATAAGCATCAAGTAGTTGCTCGTATAAAGAATTCCACCTAGTGGATACTTTTTCGGTAATTTTTCTGTAAGGAACTCCGCAATCGTGACAAGTTTTTTATATTCTTTTATTCGTTGTATTCTATTACTTTTAAAAATATAGTTTATAGCAAATTATATTTTATTAAGAATGTTTTCAAAAAGTGATAGACCATCCTTTACAACTAAGTTATAAATATGACATGCACATTTTATATGAAAATGATCTGGAAAAGTTGAAGTTAAAACATCTTTTAAAAATCTAATAGCATAAATATTAGAAGAAATGTTATCTCATGTAATAATCATGATTTTATCAGTAATGCCATAATAATCGCAACTGAAAAAAAATAATCTGAAATAAAAATATCAGTGTGCCTACTATCTATATATCTATACGCTAAAATACGTTTTTGCATAGACCATTTATAATCTACCCAATGACATGTTACCGTTAAATAATCATGGCCGTTAGTACTACGGCCTATATCAAATGTGATAAATATTTTTCCAAAAAAATGATATAATAAATAACGTAAATACTGTTGATATTCATGTGCAAATTTAAAAACATTTCTCATAACATCTGATCTAGGAAAACCGTTAAAAGCTAAAACCAAGAGATGAAGGAATTGAAAAAGGCAAACCCTCCACTGCAATTAATTTTGATAATGTTTCTCTGTCTCTTTGTTTATCGTATTTAGGGCTTACAATTCCCCCGTCATATGGTTAATTTGACCATGTACCTGATCCGGGACAGTATATGAACCTTGTTCTGACTGAGAGGACACTGGCGCACCCAACTTTTTAGCTAGGTATTCCTCCCACCTAGCTTTGTGAAATCTTTGCAAATGCTTAGTTAAACCTCCCGTCCCGCTATGACTTTTTCCATTTTAAATTTATAAATATTTTTACAAATTTGACATCTAACTACTTGATTTTCTACGTCCATATTATAAAAAGCTCATACATCTGATTTTAATTTTCATTGTGGTGGGCCTCGTCTCATACTAGGGGGAAGAGGCGTTCCAGTTTGAGGTGCACTAGTGGGTGTGTCATCTAGATTATCTTCTAAATTAAAGTCTTGTTGAGTTCCAGAAAATAACTCATCGTCTAAATCTAATGGTACTTCAGGAAATAATTCAGTATCAACAAAATCGTCATGTCTAGGAGGAATATGATGACTAGAAGAAGTACCCCTGCCCTTGTTACCCCTACTAGAATAAGCATTACCCTTACCAATCATACTTCTAAGTGCTTCCATTTTAGTTATGTAAATAAATAATTACAGATAATGAAATTATGTGCGCTAATTAAAGTAAAGAAACAAAAATAATTTAATGAAGGAACGAATGTACCAAACGTCGACGTGCAATCGAACGGTTGAAAATTGAAACTTTGTTCGATGGATGATCCTCAAGCTAGTTGCCAACTTCACTCCCAAATGAATAAATAAAATTGAATATTCAGTAAACAATGTAGAGAGAATGAGAGATGGATTGAGAGAGATTGTAGGAAGATTGTGAGAAAGATGAAGAGAAAATGAGGTATTTATAGTTGAAAAAATTGGGTTAAAGTGTAAATATAATAACTTAGGAGTTAAAAATAAATATTATGGGGGTAGGGGGTTGGGGGGGGGGATTTGATCGTTGCACAATGGCCAAATTGTGAAATGGTCGTTGTGCAACGGTTGGGAAGTCGGGAAAATTTTAGACCCGCATCAAACCGATCTGGGCCAAAGGTGGTCGTATGGTCGTTGTTCCGCCATTGGTATGACGAGTAATTAGTTTATAAGGGCCGTGAGATGGGTAATTATTTTATTTTTGGGGTATTTCGGTTAATTTTCTTTTAAGGTCTGTTTGAAAACGACAAAAGCGGCCATCCGACCCAAACTAATGACAACCGGATGGCCCAAGATGTTTAAAACCCATTTGCTAGCCTATAATTTCGTTTAGCTTTATTTTCCGACTAATTTCAGCATATATATAGAAATTGTATCGCTGTTGTATAGAAAATCTATCATGTGTATAGAAATTGAATCATTATTGTATAGAATATGTATTCCTACAGTATGTGTTAAGAAAATGTATCGTTGTTATATAATTTCTGTTTAATAACTGTATAATCAACGTATACTTACTAATCATACACATATTATACATGTTTTGGGATATTTCTTAAAGTCTCAATCAACATATACTTACTAATTATACACATATTATACATGTTTTGGGATATATTTTGAAGGCTCAATATGAATTTTTTCATTGACCTTTAATGACGACTTTAATCGCCACAAAAAAGTCTGAATTTTTTGTAGTGAACCTCTAGTGATGACTTTTTGATTTTTGTGGCGACCGAGATCAAAAAGTCTATTTTTTGTAGTGAATGATCTGTTGGGCTAGCACCTGTGAATAGTTTGGATCGTAAGGCTATATCGCGGTATTAAGCTCAAACATGGGCCAAACAAATTCCTAATAGCTAGGTAGTGTCCTTTCCCTAATATAACTTATTAGTGTGGGAATAGTTACGCACTACAGTAATTATATAATGACTTGTTTGTTTATTATTAACACATTATAAAGTAATTTTCAGTATCATGTTTGATAGCATCAGTATAATTACATAGTTTGGTATTTTTTTATTTCAATAAAAGCTAATTATAAAAAAGTACCTTTTCAAATGAACATGTAAATATATTTAAATGCGTGAAAATATATGATAAAAAAATTTAAAAATGCAAAAAAGAGAGAATTCAATCGAGAAGTCGTTTGGTAATCACCATCAATTCTTTGCTCTTTAATCCCTTTAAATTACACACAAAAATCCCATATCGTTCAAATAATTATTTAGCTAGATAACATATCAAAATGTGTAACTACATACCAATCTAGTTACAATATGTCATTCCAAACGAGCACACCATCAATTTTTTGCTCTATAGTCCCTTTAAATTACACACAATAATTCCATACAACTCAAATAATTATTTAGCTAGATAAACATATCAAAATGTGTAACTACATACCAATCTAGTTACAATATGTCATTCCAAACGAGCACACCATCAATTTTTTGCTCTATAGTCCCTTTAAATTACACACAATAATTCCATACAACTCAAATAATTATTTAGCTAGATAAACATATCAAAATGTGTAACTACATACCAATCTAGTTACAATATGTCATTCCAAACGAGCACACCATCAATTTTTTGCTCTATAGTCCCTTTAAATTACACACAATAATTTCATACCGCACAAATAATTATTTAGCTAGATAAACATATCAAAATGTGTAACTACATACCAATCTAGTTACAATATGTCATTCCAAACGAGCACACCATCAATTCTTTGCTCTTTAGTCCCTTTAAATTACACACAATAATTCCATACAACTCAAATAATTATTTAGCTAGATAAATATATCAAAATGTGTAACTACATACCAATCTAGTTACAATATGTCATTTCAACGAGCACACCATCAATTCTTTGTTCTTTAGTCCCTTTAAATTACACACAATAATTCCATACCGCTCAAATAATTATTTAGCTAGATAAACATATCAAAATGTGTAACTACATACCAATCTAGTTACAATATGTCATTTCAACGAGCACACCATCAATTCTTTGTTCTTTAGTCCCTTTAAATTACACACAATAATTCCATACCGCTCAAATAATTATTTAGCTAGATAAACATATCAAAATGTGTAACTACATACCAATCTAGTTACAATATGTCATTTCAACGAGCACACCATCAATTCTTTGTTCTTTAGTCCCTTTAAATTACACACAATAATTCCATACCGCTCAAATAATTATTTAGCTAGATAACATATCAAAATGTGTAACTACATACCAATCTAGTTACAATATGTCATTCCAAACGAGCACACCATCAATTTTTTGCTCTATAGTCCCTTTAAATTACACACAATAATTCCATACAACTCAAATAATTATTTAGCTAGATAAACATATCAAAATGTGTAACTACATACCAATCTAGTTACAATATGTCATTCCAAACGAGCACACCATCAATTTTTTGCTCTATAGTCCCTTTAAATTACACACAATAATTCCATACAACTCAAATAATTATTTAGCTAGATAAATATATCAAAATGTGTAACTACATACCAATCTAGTTACAATATGTCATTTCAACGAGCACACCATCAATTCTTTGCTCTTTAGTCCCTTTAAATTACACACAAAAATTCCATACTGCTCAAATAATTATTTAGCTAGATAAACATATCAAAATGTGTAACTACATACCAATCTAGTTACAATATGTCATTCCAAACGAGCACACCATCAATTCTTTGCTCTTTAGTCCCTTTAAATTACACACAATAATTCCATACCGCTCAAATAATTATTTAGAAATACGTTTTAAAAGCTTTGTCAACCATAAATTGCTACTCAAAAGTATTTTTTAAGTTAATTGATCAAACACAAACAACTTTTCACCAAAAATATTTTTAAAAAATGACTTTTGGAAAAAATATTTCTCAAACTAAACTAATTATAAAAGCTTGATCAAACAGGCTATAAGTGGTGGCGTTTCTATTTTAGAGGGGGATAATATTGTTCAATTTCTTATTTACTTAAAAACAGTGGCTTAAGTTTAAATATTTATTAATTAAAGAATGAGAGGCTTAAAAGTGGCTATGTCTGCACTTCATCCGTTACTAAGGCTCTTACTGGTCCCAAGCCCAAAGCCATCACCACCAGCCCATCATCTCCCCTTTCCACTCCATATAACGAACCCTAATCACACACACTCCACTAGTCCACAACCCTAGCCTCTTCCTTCACAGGTAAGTAAGCCTAAAAAATGGTGTCTGGTTCAGGGATCTCGGCAAGGAGGATAGTAGTTGATGCTCGCCATCACATGCTTGGTAGACTTTCTTCAATTTTAGCTAAGGAATTGTTGAATGGACAGAGAGTTGTTGTTGTTCGTTGCGAAGAGATTTGTCTTTCCGGTGGACTTGTGAGACAGAAAATGAAGTATCTTAGGTTTCTTCGTAAAAGGATGAACACGAAGCCTTCTCATGGACCGATTCACTTTCGCGCTCCTTCGAAAATCCTCTGGCGTACCATCCGTGGGTTAGTTTTGCTTACATTTCTGTTAGAATTAGTAATTGATTTATGCACACATATGTATACATACATTTGAGTTAGAATTTTTTTATTTTGTTTGTAATAGATTTATTTTGTGAGAACTGTGTGTATGTGTGCGATCGTTATATGTAGATTCAGTAGTACTGTGTTAACCTATATGTATATATGCGTATAACTATACCTACTTCATGAAATATTAATTAAAATACCTTGAAATCAGTAGCATTAATGAGTTAGAATTGATGATAACTCTCTGTGTGTGCGTTTGTTATTTGTAGGTTTAGTAGTACTGTGTTAACCGCGCTAGTACGGAGATACTTATATGTATATATGCGTATAATTATTCATACTTCATGAAATACCAATAAATTACCTTGGAATCAGTAGCATCAATGAGGAGTAGTAGTTGTTTTGATGAAGGTTGAGTATTTTTGTGTTCTGTGTGTGTATGCACATTGTTATTTGCAGATTTAGTAGTACTGTGTTAACCGCGCTAGTACGGAGATACTTATATGTATATATGTGTATAATTATACACACTTCATGAAATATTAATTAAAATACATTGGAATCAGTAGTATTAATGAGTTAAAATTGATGATTTTGTTTTTAGTAGATTATTTTCTGTCGGTTAGTTTGCTTACAATTTGATGATTTTATTTTAGAAGTACCTGTTTCGATGAAGGTAGATTTATTTAAGCATCGTTCTGTTCACAATTTTTTTCAATTTGAGTTAGAATTAATTATTTTATTTGAAGTTGTAGTATTAGTTTAGCTTAATATACACTTATTTTGTAGATTTAGTAGTAATTGTGTGTGCAATTTAGTTATCTGTAGATGCAGTAGTAATGTGTTACTCGTTACAGAGATACTTATATATACATATACATGTACTGAGATAATTGCGTACATATACGTTTAGCTCCTCTGTCACACCATTCATGTGTTAGTTTTTTTTTTTTTGCATTTTTTCAATTTCAGTTTGAATCGATGATTTTGTTTGTAGAAGGTGCCTGTTTTGATGAAGGTACATACATTTTGTGATTTGTAGAATCAGTTATTACTGATATGTAAATTTGTTATATGTAGATTGAATGCGGTAGTACCTGTGTTATTCTCTACCTAGATAAATATGTGTGTATACACATGAAAATCTGTGAATCAGTTGGTGGACTAACAATTTTTTCTAGTAATAGTATTCTAGACAGATTGTTTGGAACATACCTCTTTTTTTTCTTGTGGATGGATGAGTTGCTAAAATTTGGGAACACAATAAATGATATTGTAAAGTAAAACACTGAATATTTCCGGTAGATGGAGATTCATTGGGAGATTGAAATAATGGATAATTTTCTTTGATATGCTGTACTTTTTTAGACGTAACTTATTGGTACTCCTGGCGGCAGATATTAGCTGGTGTCTATAAAGAAAAAAATTGTTGCAGTAGCTAATGCTAGTTTGCAAAAACTTCATACTAGTAATGTTTAGTGGACTTTGGGTATAGTGTCCACTTCAATCCAATTTTTCATGTTTGGGTAGAATTTAGTCACATCTAGAAGTAAGATTTTTAAGATTCAGTGATGTAGGCCTTTTCATCTAAGCATGCATTTCAATGAAGATATTGTACTGCTGATTGAATTTGTCGTTCTAATGTCACTGATTATGTATGAATTTCTTATACCGTTATATTGGCTGTTGATTGAGTTGAATGGTTACTTTAAATTCTGCCCTCAGTGTCTGATCATATCTAAGATTCTAAGTTTTCTTTCTTAGGATGATTCCCCACAAAACCAAGCGTGGAGCAGCTGCCCTTGCCCGCTTGAAGGTTTATGAGGGCGTTCCACCACCATATGACAAAATCAAGAGGATGGTCATTCCTGATGCTCTCAAGTAAGTTGCAAGGCCGTTCAGGTGCTTACTTTATTTTAATATCAATGTTGCTAACACTGACCTGTTTGCCCCTTTTTTGTATTTAGGGTGTTGAGACTCCAAGCTGGACATAAGTACTGTCTCTTGGGTAAGCTTTCATCAGAGGTTGGATGGAACCATTATGACACTATCAAGGTGGGTTTCTTTCTTTCTCCTTTCTATTTGACCTACATAGCTTGTTTTGAATACTGAGAATATACACACTGCCTTTGAGAGAACAGAGCAAGCCTATGAAACAATGGTGTTCTAGTTCCGTTGCGGGCATATACTATACTATTTTGAGTCCTTTCTTTATCTCTGCAATTGTATTCCATCTATTGCTGTCATAGAAAAGTCTCACATTTGCTTATATTATTCTATATAAAAAGAAGCCATTATATTCAGAAGTTCGAATCTTCTGTCTGCATGTTATTGTGAATTTAGATGGTTATAGGTTCATTCACATTACTGATTTTACTTTGTGCCCCACTCACATAGTTGCATTGCTAATTGAAATTTGGATTTTCTTTTCTTGTTCTGTGTTTACGTGGTCATTAGCATGTTCCTCCAGTATTTGCTAACTTCTCCCTTGCAAACATGATTACTACAGGAGCTTGAGAACAAAAGGAAGGAGAGAGCCCAGTTTGCATATGAGAGGAGAAAGCAGTTGGCTAAACTTAGGGTTAAGGCTGAAAAAGCTGCTGAGGAGAAGCTCGGTCCTCAACTTGCAGTTATTGAACCTATCAAGTATTAGAGTGTAAACTTAGTATTGAGATTTCAGCTTATCTGTCTTTTAAAAGATGCTACCTGTACTGCATGGTTCAGTTTTTGCTTCTAGTAATACTTGATCAGACTACATTGTTTAACTATATTTTCGAAGTTATTTATCTTAAGGTTTTATTGTTATGCCTTTGCTGTTCTACTCCTTGCTAGTTTGAATCTTATTTGGGCTTAGCAATGAGCTTTCAGTTTAGTGAGAAGGTGTCGCTGCAAATTCTAATGTGCGTTTGGCCAGTTTCAGCCTCCATAATACTTTTAAAAAAACTGAATGTGTAATGTATGAACGTTAGTATTTTTGTTTGAGATGAGCATTTGTTCCAACTGATGACATACACCATGATGTATTTATCATTGTCAGCAAGTGAGATTGGTTTCTCATCCTTGGTAAAATTGCAAGACCACTTTATAATGTTTGTATATAATCAATGTGCAATTAAGATTGTGTATAAAATGTTACATTGTCAATCTTATGAGTAGCTTTTGAAGAAATCAGAGCAAGTCCACTTTCCTTGATTAGTACCATTGTTCACGTTCATACTTTCTAAATAATTGCAGATTCTACGCCTTTAAGTTTGTTTAAACCACCCATACTTTATTATTTTTACATATTAGAAAAATCACATTCCAATTTCCCGCTAGGAAAATAATATTTTTTCCAAATTTACTATTGTCCATACACATTCATTTTCCATGTTAGACTCCAATCAATGGAAACAAAAATCTTCCTCAAATAATTTCTTTTAAGATAAACGTAAAAATATTACTTAAAGAAAATCATATTTCCCCGTGAATTGTTTTCCTTAGATTCATATTTTCCATTTTTTTTTCAAGAAAAGCATAACATCTCCTTATATAGAGTTGAATCCTTCACTATTTCCCTTACATAGTAAACTTTAATCTTTTATTATATTTTTCTTGTCAAAATGGCTTCTTTTCAATGTTTTTTCTGCACAATTATTTGTCTTTTCTTTTTCAATGGTTTTGCTGAACAAGGAAATTCAAGATTTCAGAGAGGTTATCATCATAGGAAAAAGTAAATAGTAAATAATTTGCCAACGGTGTATGTTGATCCATCTGGCCATGGTAATTTTTCAACTATTCAATCAGCCATTGATTCTGTTCCTCAAGATGACAAGAATTGGATATGTATTTACATTAAAGCTGGAGCATATAGGTGCGTACTCTTTTCCCACTTCAAAAAACACTTTGCTCATTTGATTTTAGTCATGTTAGTACGTTTATTACTTTAGATCTAATATTTGTTAATTAAAAATCTTTTAGTGTCGTTAGATATTTATGTCAGTAGAAAATGTATATAACTTTTAGCACTAGAAACTAAGCTTTTATGATATTTGGACTGAGACAGACTTAAAACTAAATGGCAGAATATTGTAAGATTCATTTATCCGATTTCAACTTGTCAGAGAGCGAGATATATATATTTGCATGCTGATAGAAAATGTAAAGAATTTCTAATGCTAGCAAGATAAAGTAATTTTTTATATTATTATATTGAGATGGACTTAAATAGAACGAACAATATGTAAAGGAATAGATAGAGAAGGGATAATGGTTCTCATTGATTCACCAAGTATATATAACTAATTACAAGCTAGGTTACGCCTCTAGGTTTTGCATAAAGTTGTTACAACAATAAGATAACTATAGCTAAATTATAGGAAACTAACACCTAGAATATTTACAAGATAACAACAGAAGGCTTGACCTTTACTCGGTCAATCCTTATCACGCCCTCTCAAAATGGTCGGCCAACAAGAGAGACCAATTTTGCGAACCAAGGAGGTAAACGTGGTCCTGGGTAGTGGCTTGGTTAATGCATCAACGAGTTGGTCATTGGTAGAAATGTAAGCCACTCGGAGCAGTCCGGATTGAACATTTTCCCTCACAAAGTGATAATCCAAGCCTAAGTGCTTCATTTTCGAGTGAAAAACGGGATTGGCACTAACGTAGGTTGCTCCGGCATTATCGCAATAAATCACATGAGCTTGAGTAACCTTGCAACATAATTATGTAAATAAATTGCGTACCCATAATAGTTCTGCTGCTGCATTTTCTACGGCTCTATACTCAGCCTCGGTAGAAGACCGTGCGCGAGTACGTTGCTTCTTTGATGTCCAAGAGATGGGATTCTTTCCCAAATAAACAATGTATGCAGTTGTGGAAATAAAGTCGTCTTTGTCACGATCCCAGTCTGAATCCGAGTAAGCATGTATAGTGAGAGGAGAGTCTTTATGGATAGTTAATCCCATATGTGTGGTGTCATGTAGATAACGAAGTAGTCGACGTAAAGCTTGCATGTGGTCCTCGGTTGGACGTTGCATATATTGTGCTAGCTTATTCACCGTAAACGCAACGTCAGGCCTTGTTAAGCTCAAGTATTGTAGACTTCTAATGATGGTCTGATACTCTGTGGGATCGGAGAGTAATGTACCATGAATTGTCAATGGAGGATGAGTTGCGAGAGGAGTTGCAACGGGCTTAGCCTCTTCCATATTTGTCTTGCACAAGATGTCCTCAATGTACTGCTTTTGACTCAAGAATAATCCTTTAGGATGTTGCATGACCTCTACGCCCAAGAAGTATGATAAGGCACCTAAGTCTTTGAGTATTGCTAGTTACAATTATGTCATCTACATAAACCAATAGATAAATAGTTGCACTATTAGTATGTAAGGTGAACAAAGAAGTATATGAAATAGTGTTTTTAAATCCCAGATTGATCAAATGTTGTTGCAATTCCTTGTACCAGGCCCTTGGGGCTTATTTAAGCCATATAGTGCCTTGTTCAATTTGCATACATAATCTGGAAATTTCGGATCACCATAACCAGGAGGTTGAATGGTATAAACTTCCTCAGTGAGTGTTCCCTGCAAAAATGCATTATTAATATCCAGTTGGCGGAGCGGCCAACCTTGGGAAACCGCAAGAGAGAGTACTAAACGGACCGTGGCTGGTTTAACGACTGGACTGAACGTCTCACTGTAGTCAATAACTGGTCTTTGATTAAACCCCCTCGCAACATATCGGGCTTTATATTGAGTAATATTCCCATCTTTGTCTTTTTTAATTCTGAAAATCCACTTACAACCAACAACATTTTGCGAGGTTGAAGGTGGAACAAGATCCCAAGTCTTATTACGAACAATTGATGACATTTCTTCATCCATAGCTTTCCGCCAAACCGGGCTTTTAAGAGCTTGTGTTAGTCTTAGGTAATGTTTCCTTTGTTGTGTCCTTTGTCGCAACTGTAGCACTAAGATTAAGTTTGTCAATAGGTTTCCTAATACCATTCATGAGCCGGGTAATATGATGCGGTTGTGGAGGAGGTTGTATGTCGGCATTTTGTGAGCTAGATGGAGAAATAGATGGTGAGGATGGAGAATTGATTTGAGAGACAGATTGTGGTGTTGAGGAGGAGTGGGCAGCGGAATGTGGTGTTGTAGTTGGACTTAGCATGTCCAAGGGAGGAGTGAGAGGGGAGTGTGGAGGGGTTTGGGAGATTGAGACAGTAGGTGTATTAGGTTGAGGAGTTGGCGTTAGAATAGATAATGAGAGTGGACACCATTCATCCAGTAGGTTTGGAAGAGATTGAGTTTGCTTTGTAATTTCAGAGAACGAAAATTTGTTCTCAACAAAATGCACATGCCTAGAAGTATATATTTTATATGTTTTAGGGTCTAGACAATAGTAAGCACTTTGAGTTGAAGAGTAGCCAACAAACACACAAGGAGTGGATTTTGGGTCTAATTTGTGTTTGGTGTAGGGTTTTAACCAAGGGTAGCATAGACAATCAAAACTTCTTAGTTTGGTATAGTTAGGTTCAACTCCAAAAAGTTTGGAATAAGGAGAAGCATTCTTTAGAGTTGGAGTCGGAAGACGATTAATCAAATAAACAACCGTAGCACATGCATTTGACCAATACTCAAGAGGCATTTTAGCACGAGTAAGAAGAGATAGAAAAGTTTCTACAATATGCCTATGACGTCTCTCAGTGAACCCATTGTGTTGAGGAGTATGAGGAGGGGTTGTAAGATGAGAAATGCCATCAATGGAGAGATAGTCTTTTAAGGCATCATATTCACCATCATTGTCTGAGTAAAGGGTGATTAGAGGTAGTTGAAAATATTTTTCGACTAAAGCCTTAAATCGAATAAAAACGTTTTTAGTATCCGATTTTAATTTTAGAGGATATAGACTTATATATTTAGTAAAGTGATCCACAAAAATTACATAGTACTTGTATCCATCATGGGAATAAAGGGGGGCTGTCCACAAGTCAGTGTAAACATATTGTAGAGGAGCAGAAGAGGAGATTGAAGAGATGTAAAATGGAAGTTGATGACTTTTATTGCAAGCACAAGCATTACAATCTAAAGTAGAAATACTAGAAACATTAATGTAATTTCTGAAAATAAGATGCCTAAACGCTTTTTTAGATGGATGGCCTAAACAGTGATGCCAATTAAGTGACTCTATTTTTGTGCTTGCGAAGACTTGTGGAAGGATGGATTGAAACTCATATACTCCTGACTTAACCGGACCCTGAAAGAGAGATACCCCCATTTTGAGATCCTTCACAACAAAAGAAGATGGTAAGAATTTAATGGAGGCATTATTGTCATTGCATAATTGGGAAATAGAGATGACATTACGAGACATAGAACATAAAGAACATTATTGAGTTTCATAGTGGAAGATAAGTGAGAGATGAAAAAGAACCAATATAAGAGATTTTAAGGTCGGTACCATCACCAATAATTAACTCTTCAGTGCCATCATAAGGAGTATGCAAGGAAAGGTTGTTGAGATCATTTGTGACGTGATGCGAGGCACCACTGTCCAACAGCCAGGAAGAGGAGGAGGAGGCAACAACATTAGCCATATGTGCCTGAGGTTGGTGCGGTTTCTGATTGTTGTATAAGGTACGGTGGGTGTTAAAGGGAGGTGGAGTGACATTAAGAAACCTTTGAGTAAATACCGGGCATTGAGCAACAACATGCCCTTGTTCACGGCACCATTGACACTTACCCATATAAGGACGAGGTTGGTGCTTCAATGAAGTACTATAATTGGGGGTTTGGAAGAATACCTGAGCCATTGGAACGACCATAATTATTATGACCTTGATTCCGAGTGGTGGCAGCAAACACTGATGCCGGCATGTTTGGTTCAGTTCGGTGTTGTTGAAGGCTTAAGGTTCTTTAGATCCAGATAATGCGAAGTGATGGGTTGGTTATTAGTTCTATAGTTTTAAGTTCATACTATGTGGGCTGGTCTTTTTTAATCCTAACCCTAAAAAAACCAACGAGTCACACACTAAGCATAGCAATTATATCAAATGGTCAATCGAATTTTTATTCAACCTTATAGAATTAAGAATTATAAATGTTTCACTCCTTGTTGATAAGTTTTTCATGAAGTTCCTCAAAAGAGATGGGTGTGTCCCTGGCATTTACAGACTCAAATGACAGAATTATAGGACTCATCAAGACCAAGAAGAACACGATCAATAAGATCCTCGTGTTCAACTTTCTTACCTAGAGCAGTCAATTGATCAGCACAAGCTTTGATTGCTTGCATAAACTCAGTGATAGATCGATTACCTTTTGTGGTGCGATAAATTGGTCCTTCAACTGCTTAATGTGACCACGACTCGGCAAGGCATACATTTTTGCGAGGATATCCCACATATCCTTAGATGTTTTGGCCTGAGAAACAAGCTGTATGAGAGTTTGAGAGAGGGTGCCGACTAGTGCACCAAACAGAAGCTTGTCTTGTCTGGTCCAGAAAGAGAAGTCGGGGTTCGGATCTTCTACACCATCGGTGATCAGAACAGCAGAAGGGCAAGCAAGAGTACCATCGACATACTTGAATAGGTCATGACCAATGAGTATCGCCTCGACTTGCATCTTCCATGATTGATAATTTGTGGGAGTGAGTTTGATTGTGTTATGGATATTGAGAAAGGTAAAAGGTTTGGTTGGGTCAGTACCATTTGGAATTTGATAAGAGGGGGTGTCGTTGGTAGACATTGTTTAAAGGAGGGAGGTTGATTAATGGATCAAGGCTCTGATACCATGTAAAGGAATAGATAGAGAAGGAATAATGGTTCTCATTGATTCAGCAAGTATATATAACTAATTACAAACTAGGTTACATCTCTAGGTTTTGCACAAAGCTATTACAACAATAAGATAACTATAGCTAAATTATAGGAAACTAACTCCTAGAATATTTACAAGATAACAACAGAAGGCTTGACCTTTACTCGGTCAATCCTTATCACAATACATATAAGATTCCCCATTACTAAAAAATACCAGTTTCAAGCGGATGTTGCATAAAAAATTAGCTCGTTGTTAAGGAATTTCCGATGGAAAATCTGTTGGAAATATAGATTCCGTAGATAATTCACATTTTAGTAGTAATCTGTTGGTTTTGACAAAATTTAATTATGTTGATTTTTATTCAGAATTCTTATAACATTTCTCTCTCCAAAAGACAATGTTGTGATGCAAGCAGTGGCAGCTATGATTTCTGGAGATAAATCTACGTTTTATAGATGTGGATTTATTGGAGTGCAAGATACGTTGTGGGATGTACAAGGAAGGCATTATTTCAAGCTTTGCACCATTAATTTCCCTTAAGAATATTAGAATTTAGATTATTTGCACCGATAATGTATTTATATTATTATGTAAAATTGACCTACAACAATTACAATTAGCTGTCTATTACAAAATCAATGTTAACAATTTTAAAAAATAAGAGTTACATTCTGGTTGACACATATTGCGTCATGACCCACGACGTGGTTAATCGGTGGCGTGGTTTCTGGTATTATTCGTCGAGAGTTTACTGTCACAAGACTGAAGAAAGAATGATCGCGTTCCTTCAAAAAAAAGAAAAAAAAAAAGAGTTACATTCTGATCTAACTAATTAAATTGCACAATAGTTTAAAAATTTATTACATTGGCGTACGAAAGTTAAATGCTAAACATTAACTTAATAATTCCTAGAATTAAGAAAAAGTAAGAGGGTGAGAAGAAGGTTATTAATTACTCCCTCCGTTATTAGTATTTTTCTTTCTTTAATATTTCATCATAGCTTTTACTCTTGCATTTCTTTAATATTTCATCATAACTTTTACTCTTTGCATTCATTTCTAATCATTATCTGAAAGACGATTTTCTTGAGTCAATGATCTATCAAAGAGGATCTCTCTACCCCTCAAACATAGGGATGGTTTGCGTACGTACACCCATCCTCCCCAAACCCATTTGTGGAAATATGCTGGATATATTGTTGTTTTAGTTTAAGTGAAAATATTTTCTTTTTTGTATGTTATAAAAGAATGATAACTTTCTAAAGTTGAAACTTTTTAACTTAAACTTTTTAATTAATTCTTAATGTGAACTTTTATAGCTACATAAATATTATGTTATATTTAACAAAATCTAGTAATCCTACTTTCTTTCTCGAGGGTCGTGTCTATTCAAACTTTGTCATTTGAAGTGGAACAAATGAATTTTTTTCATTTCCTAAATGAGAAAAAGGGATAATTCAAACTTATCAATATGTACAATTCGACTAAATATATTTATCAATATGACTGAAATATACAAAATCTATACAATGATTATGTATATTATATGTATATTATACACATAAATATACAAAATCTATATATTTGATAAAATTTTATAAACTAGATCACCAAAAATATTGGGCGGTAATAAACTAGTTGTTCAAACTTTACATATCCGCAACTTTCCTAAGAAGATGCAAGGAGTCGACACTCTGAGATGTCAATAGAGAGAGCAGAAAAGCGAATCGTGAGTGTTCGAGTCTGTAATCTTGTCAAAGAGGGTTTGACCTCAACTAGGCTACGGGTTATTATTCTGGTAGACATCACCCGAAGGCCGCGTCCTAGACTGATGACACTTGCTCAATCTCTAAAGCGAATTCGGAAACTTTGGAAGAACCAATTTCGAGAGGTTGCATTGGGCGGGCGATAGGGACTGCACTTTTAATAATATTATTTTTGTTTTATATGCAGAGATGTAGCATAGCAGTAAATGCAGGAATGATAAATGGATTAGTAGTTTGATGATAAGATTATTTGATAAGATTATTTGCTAAGATTATCAGCCTTCATCACATCTTTTGATGATAAGATTATTTGCTATTTTACCAATTATCAATTAATATTTATCATAGAATTTTACATGATAAGTACTTTGAAGATGACAATTATTTAAACTTTTTTCTTTACTGCTCCTTTTGCAAACAATTCTTTGATCATGTAATCAAATATTTCGAGTGACTTTTCGAAATTCAATGACTGTTTGTGGGTTGTGAGTGGGGTATTGCAAATCTTATAAATTTAGATACTTACAAAAGTTTTCTTTTTCTTGCCTATGTGTGATCAGAAGGTTATATATAACAACTTATAAAAATAATATCTTGTAGAAAGCTTAAATAAGACTCCGTAAAATAAACCTGATATCGTCTGCCCATTCATCAAAATTTCTCACATAGTAGGAGTTAATGTTGAAAATTCACTAATTATTTATGACTCGAACAATTGAGGTCTCGCACGTCGGAAACGTCGTTTCCACACGTGCACACGTAGTGCCAAGTATCGTAAATTTCATTAGTGAAAGAGATATTGGTACGTGAGTAAATGTTTGAGACATGAAATGATGGACGGTCGTTGGTTAAATGACACGTGTTCCACGTTGGTAAATGAAGAAAGAAATGTACGATGTGTAAAGATGAAACGAGTCGGAAATCGCCGCGGAAGCTATGAAGGGTCACATCGCAACATCGTTGGAGCCGCGGCGCCTTGGAGGCAGTAAGTCTCTGGAAGTCAAGAGCCGCGGCGCCTCCCTGGCAGGGCCGCGACGCTTCGATGACAGAATTCTTCGACGAAAGCTGAAGAGTTTCTGACTTTTGGGCTGGTTTGGGACATTGATTCCCCACGAATTGGCACATGAATTCAGCCATTATTTAGCTGAATAACACCACTCAATAAGTGTCATTACATGACCATTGATTGTCATTAGTTGGCTAGATGAGAGGTCATCTTACACACCCTATAAATTGAGCCCCTTGGCTCAATTATAGGACACACCTCATTCTTGTATAGTTCAGATTTTTTCTGAACTTCTTCCTCTCTAGCATATCTTTCAAACACTCAAAGGTTCTTCTTGAGAAACACTTGAGTTTTCTTTGCTCATTTGTTTGATGTTATTTTATTTCGGGAAACAGTTGCCTATCAACGTAAAATGATATATACGGGGCAATAATGTCTTAAAGACAGAGTGCTAACACTCGACTCAGCACAGTTGTAACAAGTAGAAATTTAGTGTCTCTTGGTTTCAGGTTATCAAAATCAAAGAGCTTGTTGCAATTGAACGATGATCCAACGACAGAAGATCCAAGACGGATTCAAAACAGAAGATCAAGATCACAAGACTTATTGTTGTCACAACTCTTGTTAGGCTTCAGGCCTGTTATATTGTAATCAATTATTGTTTATCCTTTCGAAGCACTAGTAATAGTTGTATATTATTCCCGTACATCCATTGTGTAACTAACGGTTAATGCATTCGACTTCTTTTTAACTTTCTCATTGGCAATTTATATATTTCTTCATCATCATATTTATAACCACTGTTCTCACTTGTTTATGATACAGGAGTCAATTGACATTTTCTGAGGAAGATAACAAAGGAATTGGATCAGACACTACACAAAGAGTGTCATGGAAAGCCAAATTGAGCCAATAAGAGTTACAACAGTTAACAAGCATCTCTTTCATTGATAATGAGGGTTGGATTATGAAGCAACCCGTCAAAGTACTATAGTTAATTATGGCACTTAATTAGTATTTTTACTGAGGTGAATGAAAGATTCACGTTCATGTGTCAACATAGTTTGCCTTGTAAGAATGTAACAAAATTACTTGTAGAGACTTTAATTTGAATCCTAATTGACCAAGTAGGATTTTAAATGTTTTTATTTACTTGTATTGTTAGATGTATCCTACCCCTCCTATTTTTGTTAGACATATGTTCATTGTTTTAAATTATATCAATTTGAGTTCATTTTCTCCTTGATTGAGATTATTGCAGCATAAACTATAAAAAGACAAATTCTAATTCTGCCTACAACTACAACTAGTGAACCAGACACGTGAGTGAACTTTTGGTGTGATTTATTGCAATAGAATAAAAACGCAAATTACTTTCCCTAGATACAAACTATATTGTATATAGTATCTTTTTCTTCTACCTCTATGATAAACATTTAACATAAACGAGGGCTCTTTAACCATACACTAAGTAACCAATAATTATTTATGTGCATTTAATGTTTATATTCAATAAATGAATTTAACCTTAACAAAAAAAAACTTAAAATGAAAAAATTATATATAACTTATTAGGGATCAGCTCTTAGCCTATTCCTATTTGCACTGGTGATGGATGGACCGACGCGACAAATTCAAAGGGGAGGTGTCATAGTGTATGTTATTCGCAGATGACATAGTCCTAATTGATGAAACTCGCAACGCTAAGCTGGAGGTTTGAAGACAGACTCTGAAGTCTAAAGAGTTCAAGTTGAGTAGGACCAAGACAAAATACTTAAGAGTGCGAGTTCAGTAACGAGAGTGACCTTGAGACAGACATGGATGTGAGGCTTGGTACTCAGGTCATTCCAAAAAAAGGGAGCTTCAACTACCTCAGGTCTATTATCCAAGGGAATGGAAAAATTGATGACGATGTCACACATCGTATTGGGGCAGGGTGGATGAAATGAAGACTTACATATGGAGTCTTGTGTGATAAAAAGTTGTCACCAAAACTTAAAGGCAAGTTCTATAGGGTGGTGGTTAGACTCACTATGTTGTATGGGGCAGAGTGTTGGTCGGTCAAGACTTTGCACACCCAAAGATGAAAGTTGCGGAGATGAGGATGCTAAGATGGATGTGTGGGCATACAAGGAGGGATATAATTAGAAATGATGATATTCAAGACAAAGTGGGAGTGCCTTCGGTGGAGGATAAGATGCGGGAAACGAGGTTGAGATGGTTCGGGCACGTGCATAGGAGAGACACAAATGCCGCAGTGCGGAGGTGTGAGAGGTTGGCTATGGACGGGTACTGGAGGGGTAGAGGTAGGTCGATGAAGTATTGGTGAGAGGTGATTAGATGAGACATGACGCAATTGCAACTCACTGAGTACATGACCTTAGATAAGGGGTTATGGAGGATATGTATTAGGGTAGAAGGGTAGTAGGTAGTCCAGTGTAGTCATGCCTATGCTTACAAACTGGTAGTTGTAATATTATTATTGTAGGTTCGCTTAGCCTATATATTAGTAGGAACAGTATTGCCTCATAGTCTATTGTCGTTTGATTTATGATGCTATATTTATTTTGTTTGTCTTATTTACTTGCATTATTTATTGCTTTTTTTTCTCTTTCAAAATTCGCTATCATGACTTACTTACTTTGGTTGTCTAACTTTGCTCAGACTTATGCTTTGTCTTGAGTCGAGGGTCTCTCGAAAACAGTCGCTTTACCTACCAAGGTATATGTAAGGTCTGCGTACATTCCACCCTCCCCAGACCCCACATTGTGAGATTTCACTAGGTATGTTGTTGTTGTATATATGAAATAGAAGTGAAATAGAAGGCTTAGAAGGGAGATAATGAAATTATGTGATTGGGTCTTCCAAAAGCCTTCTAGAGAGCGTATCCTTAGTTTATACTCTTTCTCTATTCTAAAACGAAAAAGAAAAAAAAGAAAAAGAAGCCCATTTGTTCCCATCATTGAAGTCAGGACAGTTCTTTGAAAAAGAGTTCCGCTCAGGAATCCCTTGGGCCTTCCTTCCTAACCTGACATCGTCGGCTAATTGAGCAAGTACCTGACAGGATTCTCTTTTGTGACCAAGTGGATGGTCAGACGATTTTTCTTTTTTGCAGCTGTTCACCGTTGGATCTCGCCAATACAACCCCCTATAGTTTTGGACGTCTGGCAGAATGCTTGGCCTCATGCGCTTACCGATCTCGTAAACCTTTAAAAGTAAGCTAGCCTGCAATTGTCGGATTAACTTTCACCTCTGAAATGGCGGATTGAAATGGAAGAGCTAGGGAAGAGCAGGAGAGCAAGACCCGAAGAAGACCTTTAATTTGAAGAAAGTGTTTGACAGATTGAGGAAATACAGTCTTCATCCGCAAAAGCATATAAAGCCTATGGTCTACTCAAAGGTTGAAGAGAAAGAGAATGGGTCAGATGGCCGATAGTAGACCCGACTATATCTGTACTGACCGCTAACAATCTCATTTAATTGCTATTCTTTCTTTTATCAATTTTGTGTAAATATTGAATGTGTAAAAAGGTACTATGTTCTATTTGTTCAAATCCTAATATACGAGTTATTCAATATTTATACGGATAATACATACCGTATAAAATATAAATTTAGTGGAGTGCGCCCAAACTAATTGGACACCACCGTTAACACAAAATAGAAAAACCAAAAAGAAACAGAGAGAGAACCAAAAAAAAAAAGAAGAAGAAAATAGAAAAGAGTGCTCTTTGTAGGGCTTGCCATATTTGAGGTTTTTGAATTTGCCCACAAATAGGAATACAAGGACGACCCCCCACCCCCACCCCCCCCCCACCCCACCCCAATGACGAGTCACTTGATAAATTAATATTTACTCCTTTGAAATTTATTGAAGAAATCTCTGCCTTTTTTCTGGTAAATCTCCGAAAAATCCCTTCTTTTGATATTTAGTTTGTTTATGTTTTTATTTAGATTTTTATCCAGTATCAAAATTTTGACTTTGTTATCTGTCTGATTGCTTTAAAATGCTTCTCTCTGTGCCGAAGACTCTCTACATCTACATTCTAACCTCTCCAGACACCACTTTGTGTGATTTTACTGGGTATGTTGTTGTTATTTGTGTGATAATAGTTGGAATGAAAATTGAAATCTTCACTAGACTTGCAATTTGTTCACCCACTTCAATACAAAGCTAATTTTTTGTTTGTTTATTCTTAACTGTGTTAATTAGAACTTTGTGCTTCTATGCGTTTATCTATCTATCTATATATATATATATATATATATATATATATATATAATGCACTATGAATTCAAACGTTTTTATGTCAACTTGACTAATCGGTTATATGTAGAATGTGTTGCTAGCTGTATTTGGTTTGAACTTTAACTTTTGTGTACACTTACTGAGTACTTAGCCAGCCGTTTGGCCATAAGATTTTGACGTTGAAATTTGAAAAGTTGGGTTTTTTAAGTTGTGTTTGGACATGCATTTTATTTGGAAAAAAATTAAAATTTTGTGAGTGGAAGTGAAATTTTATTTTGAAGATAAATTTTTAAAATCTGATCTTAAATCTATGGCCAAAAACTAGCTAAATTACTTGTGCAATCGGGTTATTGAAAATTCAATCATGAGTAAATGTCTGTGGTAGGTGCAGATTGATAGCCTGAAAAATGTTCTAACTAGCCTACTATAACCAGTATTACTTATACACCCTATTCAGTACTATTCTTATACATAGTAAACCATGTCATTATCAATACCAGAACTATTCCTATTCTAATACACCCTATTCAGTACTCCCTCCGTCTCAATTTATGTGGCACCACTTGACCGGGCACGAAGTTTAAGAAATAAAGTATTTGTTATGTTTACCAAATTGTCCTTACTTTAGTGCCTACTTTTGTTGATTTTTCTTCACAATAAGTACATCTTTAAAATTAAGTGGGATCCAACAAGGTTAAAATAAGGATGATGCCATTAAATAGTTGTCAAATAAGGAAATGTGACATTCTTTTTGGGACGGATTAAAAAGGAAATGGTGCCACATAAATTGGGACGGAGGGAGTACTATTTAGAAATTATGCAATGCATGTTATTTAATACAACAAACCAAACATTAGATAAAAAATAATGCCAACATAACTAATCCCAGCATTATTAATGCACCCTATTCAGTACGATTCTTATACACCCTACTAAACGACCCTTTGTAGTGTAAAAATTATTTGCACTGTCAGTGTATGCAAGTTAAATCCATTTGATTTTTGTGGTTGTTTTTAGGGAATTATGGGGAAAAAGGCTAAGAAAAAGGCCAGAAGTGGTGTCAAGGAGATGCGAAATCCCGTTGCATCTGCAAATCCTATTGATCAAAAGAGTCAGAATACTGATACTCCTGATGATGCAGTTCTTGTTGTTGTAAATGAAAGAAAAGGATGTCCACATGTTGATAAGGTTATTGATGTGGACAAAGTCTCCGCTAAACTTGAGTCTTCGGAACCTGTTAGGTGTGAGGATTGCAGGGAAGGTGGTGCTGATAGACGAGCTAGTAGGACAAAAGGTAAAAAGAAGGGAGGTGCAGATCCTAAGCAGAAGTCTAAAGCCATTTGGATCTGTTTAGTATGTGGCCATTTCTCGTGCGGAGGTGTTGGATTCCCTACTACACCTCAGAGCCATGCAGTTCGGCATGCGAGACATTGCCATCACCCCCTCGCTATACAGTTTGAAAATCCTCAACTGCGCTGGTGTTTTCTGTGCGATACACTACTTCATGCTAAGAAAGTAGAGAATAGCAGTGAACAAAAAGATGTACTTGGGGACATTGCCAAGATCATTAAAAGGCGTCCGTCTGAAGGGCCTACTATTGATGTGGAAGCTGTTTGCACTAGCTGGATTAAATTAGAAGCTTCTGCTTCTGTTGGTTCTGATGGAAAAGGTGGTTATGTAATTAAGGGATTGGTTAATTTAGGGAACACATGTTTTTTCAATTCAATAATGCAGAACCTACTGGCAATGAATAGATTACGGGATTACTTCCTTAAGTTTGATGGTTTTGCTGGTCCTCTTACCGCTGCTCTGAAGAAGCTCTTTACTGAGACGAGCAATGAGGTTGCCTCGAAAAATTCTATAAATCCAAAATCTTTATTTGGTTCAATATGTGCCAAGGCTCCACAGTTTCGAGGATACCAACAGCAGGACAGTCACGAATTGCTTCGTTGTTTACTTGATCGTCTGTGTTTTGAGGAATTGACCCTCAGAAAGCGAATCAAATCTTCTGAGGATGGCGGTAAATATCTGAGTTCATGTCCAACTTTTGTTGATGACATCTTTGGTGGCAGACTCTCTAGCACTGTTAGTTGTCTTGAGTGTGGGCACACTTCAGTAGTCCATGAGCCATTCTTGGATCTCTCGTTGCCCGTTCCCACTAAAAAACCTCCATCTAAAGGAGCTCAATCAGTCTCCCATGCCAAAATACTACCGTCAAAGAGAAGGGGAAAAGTTCGACCTAAAGTTAGCAGTTATGCAGCTTATCTTAATGCTCAAAGTGCTCAAGTAAATGGAGAAAAATCTCTCAGCCATGTGCATCCTACAGTTCCTTCTGACACATCACTAGAATACATTGATGCTAGTGCTATGGCTGATGATATGGGTTTAACTTCACATGACTTATGTTCCATTCAGAAGTCCCATAATGAGCAAAATTGTGAGGGCGTAACTAGGCAGTTGACTTCAGTGGATGACTCAACATGGTTGGATTTTCTCGATCAGGATACACTGCCAAATGGTGATGAAGAGGCTTCACAAGTTGATCACATCCTGACTAATCAGGGTTCCGAAACTGGATCTGTTCAACCTGTTGACTCTTTGCAGAATAATCTGGATGCTAATACAGAGATGAAGTTGACATGTACACACAGCACTTGTTCTCCTAATGATTTAATGTGTTTGGATGATCAAGGACAATCCAAATCACCAGACTGCGATATAGCTTCTGAATTCAGTAAAAAGTTACTGATTAAAGAATCTGGAATGACAGACGTTATAAATGTTGAGCATAGCTCAGCATTATACAGCCAGATCTGCTCTGTGGATTCAAATCTTGGAACAGATTCATATACGAGGCTATCGGAAGATGAAGCCCCGTTACAACTACAAGAGTCAGAGATTCTGTTGCTTCCTTACAAAGAAGTAACCTCAACTGCTGGCGACATGTTAAAAGAAGGTTGTGAGGTATCCTCAGCTCCTGTTGGTTGTGAACAAGATTCATTAGACTTGGATGGGTTTGGAGATTTATTTAATGAACCTGACTCTGATGCACAACCTTCTAAACAGCCTTTGTGCAATGCTGCTGTTTCAAACATAAGCGAGTCTGATCCGGAAGAGGTTGATAATACATATGCTCCAGTACCAGTGGAGAGTTGTTTGGCTTATTTTACAAAGCCCGAGCTTCTTTCCAAAACTGAACATGCTTGGCAATGTGAAAATTGCACAAAAGTTCTAAAAGAAAAGAGAATGAGATCTAAAAATAAATTGACGAAGCCTAGATCACATTGTATGGTGAATGGACACGAGGACAAAAATCCAAATGGTGTGACTTCTTCAGGAACATCTCCTCCTTCTGGACTGAGTAATGGAAGTACAGACAAAGATGCATTAGAAACTTTTGAGGACAGGTTCTTGTCCCAAAAGGGAACCAGCACTCGAGCTGAGCGAGATTCAGTCTCATGGCTATCGGAAAATGGCGCACAGGAAACTCATGGTGAAGCTAATAGTCAAGTGAATAGCGACTATCAGAGCAATAAAGTTCAACTGCATGAAGCTCCGCTAATTTCTGCTAAATCTGAATATGAAGAAAGTGAGAATGAGGAGACAGACCTTAAAAAAGTTAGAGTTGAGAGGGATGCAACTAAACGGATCCTAATTGATAAGGTCCCTCCTATTTTGACAATTCATCTAAAGAGGTTCAGTCAAGATGCTCGGGGGCGGTTGAGTAAGCTGAGTGGCCATGTGAATTTTAGAGATACTGTTGATCTCAAACCATATGTTGACACCAGGTTTGTTTAATTCTCTGTCATTTTGGGCATTTAAATATTTCTGGACTTTTGAGCATCCCTTGTTCATTAGACTAAATTTCTGATATTATGATTCATATTTTAAGCAAAAAATCAACAAATAATGGTCAGTTGGTCAAGAGCTTTGGGGTCCATATTAGGAAGTTTAGAGACAAACTAGAGGTCTAAAAAGCTGCAAGGCAACAGTAGATAGTATGATGTATAGTTCTTAATTAAAGATGAGAATTGCTTGTTGAAGCTGAAGATGGGTGATTTTAGCCTTCATTAAAAGGATTTTTCTTTTTTCTTTTTGAGAGGACATTATTTGCGGGTTCATAAATTGGTATTTATCAAGATCTCTGGCTTTACTAAGCTTTGACCTTTAAGCCAACCCCTTGGGATTTTATCAAGATCCCACCTCCCACTAGCACATGTACCGGGTAACTCTGTCCTCCAAGACTTGGACAAATGAGATGAGTTATAGCCACAAAAATGTCTTGCTTGTTTTAGACCACAAATTTCAAAAGTCTTTTTTTCTTCCTTAAACGTCGTACCCAGTCAACGGGACAGAGAGAATATAAATTAAGGGCTTTTTATTTGAAATAGTTTTATGACAAAATTGACAAGGATACATCATGCAGGACGTCAAATGAATCCTGGCAAACTGAAATAGCTCTCATAACCTTGTCTCACAGACTCTGCTTGCTGATTTGCTTTCAGTTGTGTCCACTCAAGATAAGCTTTTATCAGTTCTCCTTTAAAGTTTTAGAATTCCTCCAAGTTGTTTACAAGGATGTGCTCATAATTGCTCTTTTTCTGGACTAATAACCGATCATTTTGTTCTCACTGTCTTAAATAAGTTACGTACGTATCGTTTTGGGTTTACTTTTTCCTGAGGGCAGGGGCCGAGGAAGGCAAATCTTCCTCTTATTCAGAAAAATGAAAAAAATCATCGTAGCTCAACCCGTTCTACTCTGTAATTATTTTCTTCCCTTTTTTAAAAAAAAGGGCAGCCCGGTGCACAAAGCATCCCGTGTTAGCAAGGTCCGGGGAAGGGCTGCATATTTTCTTCTTTTATATTTGAATATTATATTGTAGAGTAGAATAGTAATATGTTGAGGCTTCTAGATGAGAGTTGTATTCAGATGATTTCTATAACTTGATCAGCATTCCAGAGCTAAATAATTTGAGAATAATTATGTGGAATGTAATCCATGAAAACAACAAAGTACTGTACTAATGTGGAATATAAAAAACATGACAAGCGTATAATAGAGACCAGATGTAGTTTGATAATCAATGTGTTTTTATGAGTATATTTTCCTAGTGAAATCTCTATCCTCTATATGTTGGGACTTGGGAGAGACCATGCTATTCTATGAGTTTTATGTCTTGGATAGTGGGACCATGAGTTTCATTGGCGAGTTGGTACAAAGATCATCCTCATTTCTCCATGAGTTGGGTACCAAAGTTGGACAATAAGTTCTCCATATGCCAGAGTATGAGCATGTTGGTTGATTTATGATGTGATATTCAGAGTAGGGTGTTAAGTGTTTACAGCTTTGAATGTTCATTACTCTGTTAGATAGGTTTACTGCTGAAGACAAGGAAAGCATGGCTATATCTAGTCATCCGTGAAAGTTTCATGCCCTTTACATAAAGTTTTTTTTTTTAATTCTTGTTTGAATTGAATTAAATCATTATTGAATTTCTGATCGGTTTCTTTCCTCTTATGTGTTGAACCAAGTCAAACAACTCCAGCCTTACTCATTTTGAACATTGTGTGCCTTGAAGCATAATAATATGACCTCTTGCGCGATTTCACATGCCTTGTTTAGCAATTTTAGAATCTTTGTCAAAAATGCCACTCTTTGTTTAGTAGTGACTCATCTTCCTTTCCACTGAAGTGGTAGATTTGGAATATTTGTTGTCACAATGCGGTAACAAAGATTTAATTGTTCGAGTATAGATAAGAAGATGTCTGATCGATTGAGAAAGTTCTACTTGTTGCCATTTCATTTCTGTGCTCATCTATTTTCTGAGTCGACATCTCTGCTTCACTTTGAAAAGCTAGTTATTCCTGTCCATATTATTTGTTGGTTTCCCGGAAACAGCCGCTCTACGCCTCTACCTACCAAGGTGGAGGTGAGGTCTGTGTACATTCTACCCTCCCCAGACCCCACATTGTGGGATTTTCACTGGGTATGTTGTTGTTGTTGTTGATATTATTTGTTGATTTGCTTCTGAATGAATAATTTATTTGGATCATCTAATAGAATGGAATAATATAAGCTTATTCAGAAGAATGGTGAGAGTAGGTAGAGACATGCGCAGGACTGGTGATGGCAAACACAGCTATAGGCAAAATAACCAGAGAAAAAGATGGAACAGGGAAAAGACATTTGATACAAAGTGGTGCAAGACTGACTAAAAAACTATGGAGTAGGAAACAGCAAAGATCATTGTATTGGAGAAAGAAAGTGAAAGTTGACAAGACTGCGATTTATTCTTAGGAACTTGCAGGGAGAAACATTTTAGTGCATGCCGTGCTTGCTTATCAAATATCTACTGTGTTAAATTTTGCTGGTATTTTTTCTCAATACAGCTATGTGGTGTGTTAGCTTCATGCTTTGTGATTTCCAATGTCCTTCATAGTATGTAAGCTGTTTCAAAGATTATTCGATAAAATGGCCCTATGTTTAATGCACATGCAATATGTCATTTTTCTATTAAGTTTCTGCAAAACGGAATATCTCTTCTGAAATGGCCTGATGATTACTTGATGCCTTTGCAGGTGCCTGCAGAAGGAGACGTGCAAATACCATCTTATTGGTGTCGTCGTACATTCGGGGACGATGAGGGGAGGTCATTATGTTGCATATGTTAGAGGAGGTCCCAAGATCACAGGGAAAGTCGAGAACACGGAAGATTTTACGTGGTATTATGCAAGCGACTCTCATGTTCGTGAGGTCTCATTGGAGGAAGTTCTTCGAGCTGACGCATACATTTTATTTTATGAAGAAATTTGATATAAAATTCTTAAATTTTTTCGGCATACACACATACACAGAAAGAAAAGGGGGGGGGGGGGGGGAGTGAATGTATTACTATCTCCAGTATCAACACCATTTTTGTTTTCCAATTTTTCACGTGCAATTGCTTAAGCAAGTACATATTTTAGAATGAACCTTGAGAATGAGAATGTGATTCCTTTTTATGGTTATTGAATTGGTGTATAGGATGAATCCTCTTATTGTCATATGAGCTTGATTCCTTAGTTTTAAAGAACTATTTGCCGTTTTGAATTCCAACATTTGACATTGTAACATCTCAGTCTCTCTCTACAACAACGTAGTTTCCACAAGTGGAGCTGGAGAGGATAGAGTGTACGTAAATCTTATCCCTACCTTGTACAAAGTGTATCTCTAATAATGAGAATTAAGAGAACACTATAAATTCTGTATTTTTGTCACGTCAGTTACTCAAATCCCCATCCCCCCTCCAAACCTCAACAGTTACTTCACTTAAGAACAGAACTAACTTATATGACTTGAAAGCATATTTATTAATCTACTTAGGGTCTATTTGGCCAAGCTTCTGGAAAAGTGTTTCTGTTTTTTAGTAGTTCTGTAGAAACAATTTCTACAGAATCTGTTAGGGTGTTTGGTCTATAATTATAGAAGTAATTCTGAGAAATAGAAATAGTTTTCTGTTTGGCCCACATTTAGAATATTCTTTTTAATAGATTTAAAACTATTTAAAACTATTTAAAATATTCTTTTCTATTCTATGTTTCTAAAAAATAGTATATCTTTACACTTTAATAAAAAAAAAAATTGCAACATTTAATCAAAAAATAATATTATATTATACATAAGAAATGTAACGACAATATGATAGTCAATGACTCAAATATGTCCAAACCTACTCCCGCCCTACCCACCATCCTCAAATTTCTCTGTCATATTTTTTTTACTTTTATAAAAAATATGAATTTTTTTCTTCCCCCCTACCCTCGCCCTACCCCACCCTCAAATTTCTATTTCATATTTTTGTTACTTTTATAAAAATGATTAAAAATATGAAATTTTTTCTTACCTCCCTACCCCGCCGTCCACCTACAACATTCTCAATTTTTTTACTTTTATAATTAATTTATAAAAAAATATGAATTTTTTTCTTACCCCCACCCCACCCATCCTCAAATTTCTATTTCATATTTTTTGTTACTTTTATAAAATAAATTATTAAAAAATATGATTTTTTTTCTTACCCCTACCCTCCCCCGTGCACCTACCACATTCTCAAATTTCTATTTTATATTTTTTTTACTTTTATAAACAATTTATTGAAAAATATTAATTTTTTTCTACCCCGCCCTACCCCTTACCTCCCGCCCCACCCCATTGCCCTACCCCATCCTCAAATTTCTATTTCTGGCCTAACAGAAGAGCAGCATGTCAAAAGTGCATCAGAGAATGTCATTTATCCTGCAATTCCACTTCTCCAGGTGAGTTATTTCCCCATGTACATAAAAGTCCAAGGACATCCATTGAGCAGCATTTGATCCGTGCTCCCAAGCACCACGATAGCTTTAGAATTAAAGTTCAATTTCACTGCAAGTTCAACAGTGAAACTTGAACTAACAAGTCTAGTGAATGATTCTAAATACCAGGAACCAGTAGTCTCAATAAAAACATGATGAAATGTGGAGAAGAATCTATTTTCGCATTGAAGAAGATATCAAATCAGATACAACAATGGTAATTGTTATACAGTAGACATCTCCAGACCAAAAGAGAACTTGAACAAGTGAGCAAATAAAAAAAACACAGCTTTCAGGAACTTCAGCATCAGGCGGCAGCCTAGAAATGACTCTTTGACTGCTGAAAAGGTGTCAATTCAATCTCTTAGTCCTACATATAAATCCTCTGGATTCCCATGGATGGAGAAGTAACTCAAAACAACAATCTCAAGTACCATATCCTCCATATATATAGATCCTCACGTAAACCTTAACCTCCTACTCAACCCATTGGCAGCTACATTTATTGTTGTCAGGTGGCCACCAATATGTACAAGCATAACATCAAAGTAGCTCAATAAGCATGAGTTGAAAGTTGAAACAAGTGATACCTTTAATGCCAGCCTATAGATGATAAAACCCAACTCACTGCTTCCATTTTACCTCATGGCATCACATCATTTTAAAATCCAAACTATTACCCAGAAACTTCACAGAGAATATCTATTTATCCACAGCTGACGTCAAATTTGATCCGTTTTCCTCAAAGTCACTGATTCCTTCTTTCTCCAGTTGACTATCTAAGCTTTCAGAAACATTATCTGGTGGACATTTATCAGCAGGATTTACTGCTGATTTTTTACAAAAGCACTCCGGCCAAGAATTAGTATAAAATGATTCAGGTGAGATCCGCTTATGAGGTCCACCAAAGTTCGTCTTTAACATGGCACGCCTAACTGCTTCCTCAAAACCATCTGTATGACCCTTTTCACGATTGATAAAGATAGGAGCCAGCGCTTTCCTATCAGGTCGGATTGTCGTGCGAAAACCATAGTATAGTCGGTGACCAAGGAGATTGTTTGCGAAATTGCTTGGTCCATCATATGTTGGCATGAAAATGTCAGAGAGAAGACAAACCATGTAATCCACAGCTGAACCTAACAAGCCCATTGTGTTCTTCCCTAGCTCACCGGTGGTGTCCACTGTACTATGGTTCTCCAAGCGGGGGAACGTGGAACGGAAAGGTTTCATGAATCGTTCACCACCAAAGAGCTCGCCTGCAGCAAGGTATATCCTAGTAGAGTTGTCAAAACCCATTGCACGTAAAATAAGACCAACCTGCCATGAATAGAAGGGAAAATATCAATTACCTGAAGAACAAATTTCCAGTTAATAATATAATTTTTCATGTATATACTTAAAACAATTCATAAAGAATGTATCAATTTTTCTATTGTTTGAAGGCGTTTCTACCGTAAATATGGCACGTGTATTAAGTAAATCAAGTAAAAGTTGAGCTTCATCAAACAACAGAAAGTTGCAATACTTTCATCTATATTGGGTCATGTTAGTACTTGAGCTAATTCTTTATGATGTGCAATGCTGAGTAGAGAATTTTCCAAAAACTCGTTCAAGTCCTTGAGAGGAAATTAATACACAGGAATCATCTCATACATTGACAGTAGTCACCTTGCTCTGTTATAGCTTCTTTTTTTCTTAAAAATGCTTCAGACTCAGATTAATACAAATATCATCATAAAGAACCACAACGAATTTACACATCTGCCCTGTCTATTTGTGTGCACCTTCCCCTGTTGTATCCCAAAAAGGGTTCTTTGCTGGTATTAAAAGATATATCAAGTTCCAATGGATAATCTTCTACAATTATTTCTAGAGTTCCTCTTTATACAAATACACTTCCTTAAATGCAAAGTTACATTTTTTGGGGGGAAAGAGTCTAATAAGATACAGACTATTGTTATCGTAAAAACATCAGAGCTATACGAAGCATCTTTAACCTCTACTCTCATCCAAATTATACATATTTAACCAATCTAAGATTGCTTTAAATCAAGCAACTTATAGCAGGAAAATTGTAAATTTGAAGAATATCGACACATTGTGTACAAGTATCTATAAGATTACCTCTTCTGGAGTTAGTGGACATTTCCCAATGGCCCTTCTTTCATCGTAAACAAGTCTCTTTTGTGCAAAATTTTCCTGCCTATACTTCTTCAAAATCTTTTGCTCTTCAGGAGAAAATATATCAAAGCACCTGGAGAAATTGAGTCCAAGATCTCAAACTCAATGCTTAAAAAACACTTTTGGTCTACAATAACGAGCACCAACTAGAGATACTTCACGGGCTAAGGATACCCAACGGAATAAAGCAATTATTTTTGTAATCAGCTCGTAACCTTTCCCAACCACAAAAGGAAAAGAAAAAAGAAACAAAGCGAGAAAGAGAATGAGATTTGAAGAATCTATTCTTCATCCCTTTCAACCTCTTTTCCTATCTCATTGTTTTGTTTTCCCTTTGGGCTACCTCAGGAAAGGACAGAAGATGGGGACTAAAGCACCACTTGAGCTTTAATCTACTTAGGTGCACACAATAATGAGTAACTTACCCGGCAAATGCTAGCATATCCATCTCAAAACGAAGGTGTATTGTCATAAAGTGGCCTTGCGAACGAAGTTTACTGACTATTGATTTGCTTAACTCCACAATATGAGGCTTAAATTGAAGAGCATGATAGTTAACTCTACATCTCAGCCGCTGGTACTCAGGATTATCAATTTCTTCTGCCAGTCGATGTGAAAAAGGAGTAAGATAAATGGCACCATGTTCCTTCATTGTCTTTAGAGCCTCTGTTGTATACCAACTGATAGGAGCATCTCTAGGGGGTCGAATCTGAAAAAAGAAATATTCTCTTAAGGTCTATCAGAGCCTCAAGAAACTCTGCTGGAGCAATGTATACCTGTTTTGCTTTTATCTTCTTGACCTTCCCATTTATTCGAATTTCAGGAATGCTTTCCACTATTCTTACGTCATACTTCAATGTCTTGATAAAATGTTCAACATCGTAGATACCTTGAAATCCACTGAGCATTTATAGACATGAAATCAGACGTTATGACTCAGTTAATGGGGAAAACTCAATCTACTAAAAAAATTGTGAAAATTATAAACCAATCAAGAGCAAGCTTGGGGGACTAAATAAATGGTAACAAACTAACTCTAAAAAATATACTGAGGGACTGTCTAAAATCAATCAATAGCATACTCAAGGAAGCTTCCTCCTCGGGCGATAAAGAGACTGGTGCAACAGCCTTTTCATTACAACAACATACCCAGTGAGGTCCCACAACGTGGGGTCTAGAGAGAATAGAGTGTACGCAGACCTTACCTCTACCTTACCAAGGTAGAGCGACTGTTTCGCTCTAACCCAACAAAAAGGGCAGAGTTCCATTTGGTGGGTGGGTCTAGAACTGTAGGATTTACTTATTCTAGTCCCACTGTTTAGTAAACTTTCTGGAGAGCAGGACCAGAAACAAAGAAGAGCAAAATCACTCAGTAAGACATCCAGTAATTAATCAGCTACATAAAAACAAATTTTAAAATATTAAGTAAAGAAAACTAAGAGTCTTGATGCTCATGATTCAAGATGAGTCGCTTAACTTCAAACTGTCTTTAAATCCTCAATTTCCTTTAAATTGTAAAGGTCATCTCTATCAGAGAAAATCCACAAACTACAGGGTGCCTGATTAGTATACTTCTATACACATAAAGTTTCCCTTTTCTTCAATTTAAAAAATTATTGAAATGGTTATAATTTCAAGAACAAAAATATATGAATAAATAAATAAATAAATAGAGAGAGAGAGCGCACAAATATCACACTCAAAATTATTTTCCTTCCTGCAGAGGACCGAACCTATTTGAGGAATATTAGATAAACTGTTTTCCACTTTTTTGTCATAGGTCAGCCTGTATACTCCTTTTAACGATAGATTTGGAATAATACCACGCATGTAGTTGACATACTTAGAACCTACGTCATTATAGTGCAGAGATTTAAGCAATACACTCGAATAACAATGTCATGATACATGATGTTTTAAATGGTAGAAGAATTGGGAAACTTGAGGAAATAAGTACCTATCATCGTGCCAGAAGGAATTTGCATCCAACTCAGGTAACACCAGTGTAGCATTCATAATTCTTGCAGCAAGAACTGCATTACAGATCTATAAAGTCACAAGCATTTGTTAAGTCATATGCAATTTATGCAACATAACGGACGAAAATAGAGATACCAACCAACTCCAAATTAGTTAGATTAACTAAATGAATTCTCACTATCCATTCTACTTTATTAAGGTTTAATTCATTACAATACTAAATAAGTGTCTTTTTTTATGACGGTGTAGTTTGCGCTAGCAACCAACTTGCGCGCACCTCGACTATTCCATCGGGTACCTGTTGCCTCCCACTAACACAAATACTGAACTCTGTACAACAAGGCTTAAGTTGATAGGAAGAAGATTTGGACCTGAGACCTCATGGTCTCCTCCCACTTCATAAACCATTAAGCCAAACCCTTGGGTGCATACTAAAGAAATGTCTTTGAAGGCAATTAGTAGTTTTTTAAAACTAGATGTTCTCTAGATCTCACATATATCTCTACAAAGAAATAAATGTCTAGACAAAATAGGAGGACCCTAACAAATACCCGACCTAATATAAGTGCAACAAGTTTTAATCCCAATTAGTTGGTATCAACTGTATATAACTTTTGTTTGTATTATGTGTTGTTCTTAGCTAAACATGCATACACTACGAGAGACTACAAGTCTTTTGAGATAATACATTCACATAAACATAGGTCTAGGATATCACCTTTTATCATCAAATTGTAAATGATCAATGCATGGGGAAATGCACACAAGAATATGGTCAAACAATTTCAAGCAATCTTATGTCATACACCCTCTATCCCAACTTATGTGGCGATGTTTGACTAGACATGGAGTTTAAGTAGGAAATGAAGACTCTTGAAACTTGTGGTCTAAAATAAACCATGAACATTTGTGTGACTATAAATCATCTCACTAAGGGTAAAATGAAAAGTTTAAAATTAAATTGTTTCTAAATAAGGAGGTATGACATTGTTTTGAGACAGACTAAAAAGGAAAGTACTGACACATAAATCAGGACAAAATATTATTTTGTAATTCTAGTAATTTCATCTTTTATTGGACCTATTATAATCTTGTGCAATCTTATATTATCGCAAATCCATTAAACATCTCCATTTTAACAAAATTTATCTTGTAGATATGTTGAGCCTTAAGAGGCCAACATGCACTCATATATAACGATATCAGTCTCACAACCGTTATATAGTACTTAGCTTTTAGAGCATTTCACTATATTTTATTGACCTTGCTTAGAACATCACGAATCTTGTTAACACCATATTTAAGAATAAAAGAAAAAACACTTGTTTGGACGGTATCACCTATCTTTTGCGCTTATGAGGGGCCCTATCATACACATGCACCACCAAAGTTTTCATTGGAATTCTGAGCTGAGGACATGGTGAACCCAAATTAGCGATGAGAAGTGGTCAACACAAGAAAAGAGAGAAGATATAACTTCACCAACCACTTCAGTCTAATCATAGTTAGCTATCTTCTTTTCACATAGCACTCAACTTATTTTATCACTCCTATTTCAATTATATGTGTTACATTTTCATCTAAACTGCCACTTTACTTATAACACTAAGCCTAGATATGTGAATTGTTTGCTCAAACATCACAATTCAATTGACATTTCTGCCCACAAGCTTATATTCCAACTACCTATACGAATCTAACTTTCTTGTTCGCTATCTTCTTTTCCCCATCCTTCATGAGGAAACCTTCCAATCTAGCTCTACTTCCCGAAGTTGATGTTGTTTGACTAACTTTATTACCTACTTCCCAGAAATTGATGTTATTTGACAAAAAAAAAGACTAGCAATATGGAAGTAAGAGGATTCACTCCAGTAGACATTATATGGAGAAAATATTCATAATCTCACACTAAGGATCAGTTACACACCGCACTACGTTGTTGGTTCAGACCGCCATTACACCGAACCCGTAAATAGCCATTGCTTTCACTGGGAGGAGCTGCAAAAGGAGAGAAAATAGAGAGATGTTGACATAAAGCTACAGCATAATTTTGAAATCGTAATTGCATTTATTTTAAATTGGTCTAGGATATAGATAGGTGAAATTGCATACGAGGCCAATCTGATCGAGGAGCAGATGACGGCCTCCAACGACCAGAAGCTGCAGTTCCCCAGAGTTTCTCAACATCAATCTGCTCAGATAGGAAAAAAGAACATAAAAATATGTAACACAATAATCAACTGATGAAAAGCGAACTTCTGGTTCAGATTCCATGATGGAAAACAGGTCACACATTTATACACAAATATAGCTGAAACCTAGTGGAGATGTGGCAAGACACAAAAGGCTCAACTCATGCAAGTATTCAATATTAGGTAGTATTATGCGTTACTATATGTTGCACACTTGTGTGATAAAAGATGATCATATCAGAGACTTTAGCAATTAATCAGTTTCCTGTTTAGAGGAGGGAAAATGTAAACAATATTAAATGAACTATCATCAACCGAATTTGTACCTGAGATTTTCATTAGTCGTAAGTAAGACTTGTCTATAAACTTTCTATCAAGTGATTTATGTTTGATATCCAGTAAACCAAGTAC
This sequence comes from Przewalskia tangutica, assembly GCA_029844215.1. Taxonomy (NCBI): domain Eukaryota; kingdom Viridiplantae; phylum Streptophyta; class Magnoliopsida; order Solanales; family Solanaceae; genus Przewalskia; species Przewalskia tangutica. The sequence goes on along the minus strand of CM056729.1, from coordinate 25,423,350 downwards.
AGGCTAATGTACAGTCATCTCGAACAGAAACAGCCAAGAAGTGCTATGCAATGCAAAAGCTTGTGGAAAGTTTTGAAACGACAATTTACATTCAGCATCCAAACTAGGTGCTTTTGGCAGTTTTTGCATGTAATTTATTTGGAGGCTTTAAAGCTGGCCACCTCAATGCTCAACTCCGTCAGCTAACTTCCTCCATCAGCCTTCAGCTACCACCCGATGCTTGCACGCAAACCACTGAATCTGCTATATATGCCCTTCAAGACAACCATGATCATTGTCACAAGCACCATTTAGCTCTTCTATTCACAAGCCTTTTAACTGCTGGCATGGCAAATCTTTCTTCTCTTTCTTCTCTCCTCCTAGCCTTCTTAGCCATTGCCATTGCCAACACCGACAGAGTTAGCACTTCCACAATGGAGGAAAGAACCCAGGTCAGATGCAGAAGTGCTAGGAGGAGGATGGACAGAGGCCCAACTAATAGAATATTTACCGAATATTCTCATAATAATTGTATATCTCCTATATTAGGTAGAATTATATTCCTCTTGTAATTGTAAAGAATGGATCTTGGACCTAACTCAACTCGCTAGCTTATAGGGTGAGGATTGTCCAAGTACATATAAGGAGTTCATGTTCCCATTCCATATCCGATGTGGGACTCTTAACACTCCCCTGCACGCCCAAACCTCGTTAACTGGAGCGTAGACAATATAATTTGGGAGTCCAACATCGGTGAACAAAGAATTGGAATGGGTTTGGCTCTGATACCATGTAAAGAATGGATCTTGGACATAACTCAACCCCAAAAGCAGTCTCTCCCTTTTTTCTCTCCCTCTTCCTCCTAAATTTCATCCAGCACTTGCAATCAACAACATTAAAATTCCATCCCTATGACTATTGAGATGGAAAAAGATCAATACTCCTCGTGGACGGAACTTTTCAAAATCCATTGTCGTGTCTACAAAGTTATCGGCCATATCATCTCTCCTACGTCGAAGTCTCTAGACCTACCCTCGACTTCTGATGATGAACTTTGATCTCGTTTGGATGCAGTTGTCCTCCAATGGATATACGACATGATCTCGAATGATTTGTTGCACACAATCATTGAGACCGATGCCACTGCCCGCCAAACATGGGAACATTTGGAGAATATTTTTCACAACAATAAAACGCAACGTGTCTTATACCTTAAAATCAGTTTAAGGACGTTAATCAGGACGATTTTCCTAACGCGCCAGCCTATTGTCAAGAACTAAAGATGCTTGCCAACCAACTCTCCAATGTTGGTGCACCAATCACTACTCAGCGATTGGTAATGCAACTTATTGCAGGCTTAAATGAATCGGCGTTGCTACCATCCTTCAACAATGCACGTCATTACCACCCTTCTTTGAGGCCCGTTCGATGCTAATTCTTGAAGAAACTTGGAAAACCAAGCGCAACACCACTCAGGCCAGCATTGCCGACGCCACCCTCACCACCACCGTCGGGCCCTCCGCCGACGGCAGGGCCTCGAATTCCGGCAGCCACCACCGAGGACTCGAACCAGGCCCCCAACACCAGCAACAACCGCAAAGGCTGATAGTCCGCCAGGGGCTGCGATGAAATTCTGACAAAAACGGCTCTCCACCACATTTATCACTAATTCTAAAAAATGTCCTCATTGCCCCGAAACTCATTAAGAATCTAATTTATGTGCGATATTTCACAGCTGATAATAATATTTTCCTTGACTTTGATCTTTTTTATTTTTCTGTGAAGGATTTTACGACATGGAGGCGAATAATGAGATGTGACAGCGCCGAAAATCTTTGCCCTATTTCCAACACCATCAACAATACAGCCTCAGTTCCATCAACCTTTGCTGCTCTTTTGTCCTCTTTATGACATTCTAGATTAGGACATCCGAGAAATTTTGTTTTGTCCCTTGGAAACAATAATTTTATTCAATGCAACAATGTCTGACTCATGTATGTGAATCTTGCGTTTTTGGGAAACATGTTAAATTTCCGTTTTATTCATCCACAAACTGTACTTTAATGCATTTTGATATAATACATAGTGATTTGTAGACTTCTCCCATTTTAAGTACGGCAGATCATCGAATTGAAAATATTTAATGCTCTTTTTAAATTATGTTTTTACGAAAACACTAAATGATGAAAAAATAGGTTTTTATGTGTTGTTTTTGGATGATTATTCCAACTTTCTATGGACTTTTCCAATTGGTAATAAATCTCAGGTCTACCCTATTTTTTCATCATTTAGTGTTTTCGTAAAAACACAATTTGAAAAGAGCATTAAATGTTTTCAATGTAATAATGACAGAGAATTCGATAATAACCAATTCAAACAGTTTTGCGCCAAACACGGTCTTACCTTTCGTGTTTTCTGCCCTCACACCCCCTCCCCTCCTAGGATGGTAAGGCCGAACAGATAATCCGCACCATAAACAACTTAATTCGTGCTCTACTTTCCCATGCCTCAATTCCCCCTCAATTATGGCATTACGCACTCTCCATGGCCACCTACCTCCTAAACGTAATCCCAAATAAGTCGCTAGCTCAACGGTCACCCATTCAAATTCTGTTTCGTAAGAACCCCTCTTATCAACACTTGCGTGTCTTCGGATGTCTCTGTTATCCACTCTATCAGACCACTCACAAACTCCAACCCCGATCTTCTCCGTGTGTTTTTCTGGGGTACCCCAATCATCGTGATTACTCTTGCTATGACTTATCAAGCCGTAAAGTAATTATTTCTACACATGTCCTATTTGATGAGTCTCAATTTTCTTTTGTCTCACTAAACTTGCCACCTAGGCATTCCTACGAATTCCTAAATGATGGCCTAAACCTTATTCTAATCCATCATTTACATAATCCAACGTCTCAGTCAACGACACCCGGCCCCACCACGGCAAGTCGGGGACAGGCAGCCCACCCGGCTCCGCCGAGGGAGGCTCGGACCAGCCCGTCTCAGGGTTGCTCCTCGGCCAACCCTCGACAAACCGAGTCTTAGCCAGCTGAACCCACAACACATGCCCTTACTCATCTTCCCGGCAGTCCCGCAACACCTCCCCTTCCTCCTGTCCAGCATCTCGAGGTACACCCATAGACGATGGAAACGCGTGCTATGCACGACATTTCCAAACCTAAATGGTTGTTTAACCTATACGTTTCAGTTGTCCCTTCCCCGTTCCTCGTAATTCGAAGGATGCCTTGTACGATCCTAATTGAAAAGCCGCAATGATTGACGAATATAATGTTGTTCTTATTGATAATAAGACGTGAGACCTAGTATCTCTGTGACTTTTCACAAGTCTATTCTTAGGGCGTGATGGCACCTGGACAACTATACCTTTCCAGGCGAACCATTAACTTATTTTCTTTCTAATTTATACATGTATTTAAATGCGGAAATAATATATATATTAATAAGCAATTCAAAGTTTACAAAAAAAAATCTTGTGTGGGGCATTCCCCGAGATAATGAAACATAGTTCTTTAAACATACTGAATCTAGAATAACTTTCACCAAATCCGAAATAATGGATTGGTGGGTCAAAGAGGCTGCGCGACGATCGCTAGCCCTGTTGCGGAGCTTTTCCTCTATCGCGCTTTTTGTTGAATAAAAGAGTCAGTCCTACCATCCGGGGCTGAGTGAGGACCTCGCCTTACAATCCAAAGTAATCTCTCAATATTTCAAATACAATCATATTATAACACAACAAACATGTTATGAAACAAACTTCAACACTTCAATGTACCACAATTCAATATTCACATAATATTATTCTCTTTCAACTCATTTCAGGAAATACCCAGTTTAACCAACATACATATTTATTTTCCATATAGTATATTATATATTTATTTAGAATGTGCAGCCTGATTTAATACACTTAACACATAGATTCAAAACAAGTGACCTTGAATATCCCCGAAGGCAATGTATTTAAAGTAGCCCCGAAGGTGAATGCATTTAACATAGCCCGAAGGCAAATGTCCTTGAATAGCCCGAAGACAAATGTCCTTAAATAGCCCCCGAAGGCTCCTTGAATAGCCCGAAGGCAATTGTCCTTGAATAGCCCGAAGGCTAATATATTTAAAATAGCCCGAAGGCTCCTTGAATAGCCCGAAGGCAAATGTCCTTAAATAGCCCGAAGGCTCCTTGAATAGCCCGAAGGCAAATATCATTGAATAGCCCCAAAGACAATGTATTTAGATTATCAAGATTTTCATCATTTCAATTGCATGACTAAACTCATACACATATATATATATAGTGGCATAACTTCAGAAGATTCAAATAATATTTCTTTCATTCAACTTTCTCGCCTCTCCCGCTTGTAAAGGTTATAACATTAAATATGTAACTCCAATTAAGGTGTTTATTATGCCAAATCGAAGGCAACACTAGTATCTTTTATTATGTCAAATTCCATATAAAAGTACTTAGTGTAACTCGTACAGATTTACGAAAGAAACAACCCTATGAAATTTGTGTCGCTGGAAATTTTGTAAAATAAGACGCGATATTAAAACAGTCATAAGTTCTTATCCGTAAGTCGGATTAATCTCCGTAAAGTATCAAACTGTTGAGAACAGATAAATCTAGGACTTATATTCAGCACAAACTTTCATATTCCTTACCAATTTGTACAGTTTTTACATTATATGTTCTACTCTTCCGGATTTCGGTTGATACGAGACAGAATCTTTAAACAGTCATAACTTTCAAACCGTAAGTCGAATTTATTCCCGTAAAGTCTCAAATGTCGGGAACAGAGTAATCTAGAACTTTTATTTAGAACCAACTTTCATATTCATAACTAATTTATACAGTTTTTACATTATACGTTCTGCCCCTTCAGAATTTCGGTCGATCAGAGACAGAAACTTTAAACGGCGATAACTCTCAGACCATAGGTCGTATTAATCCCCGTAAAGTATCAAAATGTCTGGAAGAAAGTAATCTACAACTTTTATTCAGAACACACTTTTAAATTCTTTACCGATTTATACGGTTTTTACGTTATATGTTCTGCTCTCTCGAATTTTGGTTGATCTGAGGCAGAAACTTTAGACAGTGATAACTTTCAAACCGTAAGTCGGTTTTAGCCCTGCTTGGGCTCAATCTGATCGTGAGTGAGAGATATATAACCTTGTAAATTTTCATCCAATTCTAACAAGTATAACTCAGCAAAACAGTACGCAAATGCAAGGCTCAAACTTGTTATAAGACAATACTTATTTCAATTAATTCATCACAACTTATGTTTCCCAAAAGTATATATTATTTTAACATGCATACTATGTTTTAACATGCATTGTAATTCAAAACAAAAGATTTTACTAAGAATATGTGAGTGAGAAAACTCACCTTTGTTTCTTCATAACCGTGAATAGAAATCTCAACCTTTGACTACACCTTTTCGGAATTCCTCAATTGCTTAAGATAATTTGTTTGTTCTATGTATATCTTTTTTTCCTTCTCTGTTCTTGTGTATTGTGTTATATAATGTGGTTGTGTGTGTTGGGTATGTGCAGTATATTAAAAGGAATGTGTGGGAGTAATAATGGGGAGTTAAGGTGAGTGAAATAAGGGAACAGAGGTGTGAGGGTTTAGGGAGGTGGGGCCTGAACGTGTTTTGTTAGGGTGGTTTCTAGGGTTTGGGAGGGGTTTAAATATTTCTCTTTTATGTATTTTCTTTTCTATTTATTTATTATTTTTTTGTTTTATTTCGGGACTTCACAAGCTCGTCCACCTGATGCTAACATTATTCGTTCTATGTGAATTTTTAGACATAAAAAGAAATATGATGATTCTTTTGAGCGGCACAAGGTCCGTCTTGTAGGTGATGGCAGGTCTCAACGGGTGGAAGTGGACTGTGATGAAACGTTCAGCCCGATCGTAAAATCCGCAACCATCCGAACCGTTCTTAGCATTACCATATCCAAGTCTTGGCTCATTCATCAGCTTGATGTCAATGTAAAGAATGGATATTGGGCCTAACTCAACCCGAAAAACTAGCTTGTAGAGTGAGGATTGTCCAAGTCCATGTTCCCATTCCATTTTCGAGGTGGGACTTTTAACACTCCCCGCACACCCAAATCTCGTTAACTGGAGCGTGGACAATATAATTTGGGGGCCCAACATCGGTGAACAAATAATTGGAATGGATCTGACTCTGATACCATGTAAAGAATGGATATTGGGCCTAACTCAATCCCAAAAGCTAGCTTGTAGGGTGATGATTGTCCAAGTACATATAAAGAGTCCATGTTCCCATTCCATTTCCGATGTGAGACTCTTAACAGTCAAGAATGTCTTCTTACATGGGGGTCTTCATGAAACGGTATATATGCATCAGCCTATGGATTTTAGGAATCATGTTCATCCGGATTATGTTTGTCTGTTGCGAAAATCGCTTTATGGACTGAAACAGGCTCCTCGAGCATGGTACAAGCAGTTCGCCGATTATGTCTCATCTATCGGATTCTCACACAGCAAATCTGATCATTCCCTGTTCATCTACAGCAAGGGTCCAGACATGGGTCTGGAAACGTGGCTTTTTGACTACTTATTTTGATTGAAGTACATACAAGATGGAAATGGCTTCAGAATCTCTTTGCTTACATCTTATTGTAGGTTGATGACATCATCCTCACCACATCATTTGATGACCTCCGACGGTCCATTATGTCACTCCTCTGAGTTTGCTATGAAGGATCTGGGACCCCTAAGTTATTTCTTAGGCATCTCTGTCACTCGTCATTCTGGAGGCCTATTTTTGTGTCAGAAGAAATACGCCGAAGAGATCCTTGACCGTGCAGACATGACATCTTGCAAACCAACCCATACGCCAGTGGACACCAATTCCAAGTTCGACACCGATTCTGGCCCCAGTATTCAGACCTGACTCACTATCGTAGCTTGATTGGGGCCTGCAGTATCTCACATTTACGAGATCAGACATATCATATGATGTGCAACAAATCTGTTTGCAGATGCACAGTCCGACGAAAGCACATATAAATGCCCTAAAACGTATTTTACGGGACGTCCAGGGCACCCTTCACTTCGACTTACACTTATACATGGCCTCGCTCACTGGTCTCGCTGCATATTCTAATGCTGACTGGGGTGGATGTCCTGACACCCGTCGCTCCACGTCTGGTTACTGCATCTTCCTCGGGGATAACCTATTATTTTGGTCTTCTAAAAGGCAGCCTACACTATCTAGATTCAGTGCCGAAACAGAATACAGAGGTGTAGCAAACGTCGTCTCTGAGTCATGTTGGATCTGTAACCTTCTACTGGAGCTTCGCTGCCCAATTAAAAAGGCAACATTAATCTACTGCGACAATGTTAGTGCGATATACCTTTCCGGCACTCCGTCCAACATCAGCGCACCAAACACACTGAAATGGACATTCACTTTGTGCGCGAAAAAGTGGCTCGTGGTCAAGTTCGTGTCCTTCCAGATATCAGATTGCCGACATATTTACCAAAGGACTTTCGCGCATATTGTTTGATAATTTTCGAGTCAGAGTGTACGTGAACCTCCCGCTTCGACTGCGGTGTGTAATAGAATATTTATCGATTATTCTCATAATAATTGAATATCTCCTATATTAGGTAGAATTATATTCCTCATGTAATTAGGTTGATTAATTACGTAGTTTGTAGCAAGGTAAATATTTCTGTAATAATATATATATTGTAAATCATTAATGAATAAAATCAGGGAACATATTCCTTTACCAACCACTGCCAACTTTATTTCCCGCCAGCTTTATTGCCCCTTCGAGCTAAGCACGATCACCAGATGACAGCAATCTTCAGAGGAGCATATCCAAAATGCTGCCAATTGAAGAACTTCAACACAGATTGCTGTTTGTGATGCCCTTTAAGAGGATGTGGGAGGACGGAAGCTGACTGGGTGAGGTGATACAGCGTGTGACGGAGAAATCTCACTACTTATCCCGCATGTGTAACATGCTCAGAATGCAGTGCCCACAATACAGTGCCAAATGTTAAGTGAACCAAAATCAACTCTATAATTAGCACATTATCATCTGTATGAGAGTATGCATTGTCTAAACTGGTGATTTTCTTTTTCAACTCTCTTCGACTATGCAAGCACAGACAATGCCATGAATTAAGGAGCCTCATTTAATAAGACCACCTCTCTTGTCTCTACCTCCTGTTACTGCCTATGAATTTAATGATCACTGAGTCTATAGTCTAGTCTTACCGACCATAATTAGAGACCTCGATTTTGCTGAGGTTTTAAGACATTTCTAACAAAGTTAAGCAACTAAAAACTACAAAAGCAAGCCAAGCTAATTACATACAGCTTAAATCAGCACCTCAGCTGAAGAACTATTACTGTTACTACTCGACATCGCAGACATAAGCATGAACATACAAATCACGAGAACGATAACAGCAAATAGGACAGTTTTCTTAGTTAAATCACCACATTTCTAATAAAACTATGGAACAAAAAACTACAAAAACAAGCCAATCTAATTACAAACAGCAAAGAAGTACCTCACAGTTTTTCTAGTTAAATTACCACATTTTCTAATAAAATTAAGCAACCAAAAACTACAAAAACAAGCAAAGCTAATTACAAACAACTTAAAGCAGTACCTCACATTTTTTTCTAGCTAAATCACCACATTCCTAATAAAATTAAGCCAAGCTAATTACGAACAGCTTAAATCAGTACCTCAGCTGAAGAACTGTTACTGTTACTACTCGACATCGCGGACATAAGCATGAACATACAAATTACGAGAACGATGGCAACAAATAGGACAGTTTTCTAAGTAAATCATCACATTTTGTAATGAAATTAAGCAACTAAAAACTATCAAAAACAAGCAAAGCTAATTACATACAACTTAAATCAGTACCTCAGCTGAAGAACTGTTACTGTTACTACTCGACATCGCAGACATAAGCATGAACATACAAATCACGAGAACGATAACAGCAATCGATAGCCTTGTGAACATGGCTCTAACACCTCCTAATTGCTGCTTCAACGGTTGCCGATACCCAGACCTGTTCGCAAATCCACCATAACCGTCAGATCCAAAGCGATATTCGATCAAATGAATACATGTAAACTTGCAGATTTATGTATGAATTTACCTTCGCATTTTGTTGAGATCCGAGAAATGGCGAATGCTTTGAAGCTTCAAATGTGTAGTGAAGAATTTTGTATTAATCGTGTTATAGACGCCGATGCTTGTTAATTTTAGAAATTTGTAACATATAATAATACTCCCTTCCTCCCAAATTATTTATGGAGGTTACATTATTTTTAGTTTTAAAAATTTAAGCCGCAATTAATTTTTTTTTCTATTTTACTCTTTTATTATTAATAAAGATAATAAATAAATAGAATAAATATTAAATTTAGAGATTATAACTTAGATATAAATAAGAATAAAAATAATCAAATATCATTCTAATTAATATTTTTTAAGTGGCGTGTAAATTAAAAAAGTGATAAATAATTTGAAATAGAGGGAGTATTCTTTTGATTAATCTATGGTATATAATCAATGTTATTTTTACTGGATGGCTTAATTGAAAAATATTACGGTAATGTGTAGGTAATCGTCCAAGTCCTTAATTAAGTGCATGTTTGGTACAGCTTATTAAAAAGAGTTTATAGAAGTAGAATTTTTTTAAATAGAATTTTTATCAAAAAGTTGTTAGGTGTTTGATTATCAATAAAAAAATATTTTTGACTTAAAAATCACAAAATGCATAAGCCATTTTGTCTCTACTTCTAAAAGTCCAAAATTTAGGCTTTTGGAAGTAGAGGTAAAATAGTTTTTGCTTTTGCCAAAAACACTTTTACTCTTTCAACCAAACACTCCAAAAAAAAAATGTCAAAAGCCCTTTTGTTAAAAAAAACACTTTTGGCCTTTCCAAAAGCCGAACCAAAATAAACTAAAATAAAAAAAAGCACTTTTACTAGTGTTGTCTCAATTTATATGATACACTTTTATTTTAGTTTATTTTGAAGCTTTAAATGTGTAGTGGAGAATTTTATCTGCTGAAGATTTGGAGAAGTTTGCCGACACTAGTACACTTGCGCGGATTGAATGCTAAAACAATTAAGAGAGAGAGATTAGGGATGTCACATGGGCAGGTAAATACGGGTATCACCCCGCACCCGCTCCAGTTGGGTGGGTATGGATATCAAAAGTGTTATCCGTCATGAATAGTTGGACGGGGTAAATTTCATATAAGACACGCACCGTACTCACCACCAATATTTGCACCTCATATTAGTTTAATTAGGCTATCTACTAATTTATTTGGCCATTTCTTGATTTAAAATGTGACTTGGAACATTCTCATGTTTATTAAACATTCAGCTCAGGCCCAACTCAACTCATTATTAAACATTCAGCATAAGGGTTAGTCATCTTTGTCCCAATATGAAGTTTCAATAGCACGGTTTCTTGAAAACATATAATCTAGTTTCAATAGCACGGTTTCTTTGAAACATACAATCGACCTTGCTTTACAAGTACTATCATCTTTGTCCCAATATGAAGAAAATGGCAATAGTCAACCTCGTCTAGTTTTTTCTTATTTGATACCTATCATTGGTCTTTTGCTTTTATAATATGGATCCTATTGTGGCTTTGAGTGTTTTGCTCCATGGATTGTAAAATGCTTGTACAACTTCATGGCAGTATAGTATCTGGAATTACTGTTTTAATCCATGTTCTTCTTCAGAGTGTATATTATGGTGCTCTTCAACAAGAAAACTGAAATTGTTAAACTGCATACCATGTGAATGAGAAACTAAATGGAGATATAGAAGGAAGCAAACATGTCAGTTCCTCCCAATTTAGTTTAATTTGTAACCTGTAGTTGTTGGACATCTATGATTTCTTATTCTGAACCTTCTTGTTCTTCCGAGTTAATAGCATTCAAATCGCCTTCCTCACCTCCCACTCTCTCCGCAAAAGTTGCTTCTTGGTTCTTCTGGCACAATTTATTTTTGGGAATGACAAGATCCATAGGTCTCTATTTCCCTAGTGGTGAGGCGGGTAATGAATACCCGTCGAGTAAGTAGGGCGGGGCAGGTGGAGAAATTACTACCCATGATAGGTGGTGGAGCGGGTGTGGGGGTGTGTTTTAGGTGGCGGGTACGGGTATGGGTACCCTTTCCACGTCCCCGTCTCCGCCCCGCCCCATTGACATCCCTAAGAGAGATAGAAGAAATTAATTCGATACATGATGATGCCTTAGAGGTATTAATCGTGTTATGGACGCCAATGTTTGTTAATTTTAGAAATTTGTAACATATAATAAGTACCGAATTTATGTACACATATTGATTTATGTGAATATATGATCACTCGACTAATATCGATATTATATATATAATTTTAAAAATATAACTAATATTAACGAAAGGAACATATGCTCAATGATATTTATTTTATCAAGGTCTTGAGATCAAACTCAAGCTTCTAGATGTTTTTTTTTTGCTTTTATTTTATATCTTATCTTAAAAGTAATGGTAAAAACATCTTCTTAAAATTCTGGATTCGCATCTGATAATATTCTTTTGGTTAATCTATGGTGTATAATCAATGTTATTATTACTGGCTATCTTAATCTATGTTATATGCATATTTTACCATAATATCTATATTAAATCCATATTAATGAATGTATAGTCTTAAAGAACTTATAAAATAACTTGAAATGAGTACTTAATATTAAAAGTATAATAGGAAAATATTTTTTTATATTAATATGCTAAAATGTATAAATAAGAGTGAAAATATAATTTTAGTATAGAGAATAGATAAAAGTAAATGGAGAAAGTATTAGTGTAGCTAATTACTAACCTGTCTAAGTCTTTAATTAATGGGAAGAGTTATTTCGATGCTTCTACTAATGAAAGATATAAATATTTGATGAAATAATCGAGGATCGAGTAAGCTGGCTCGAATACTTTTAACTCATCATTAGATTAGATTCAATTAATTTTTTATAGTACTTTATTTTGTTGAAAAGCATATTAATATGTACGAATACAACTCAATCCAAATAACACGAGTAACTCGAGAAAATAAGCGAACTCAGCTTAGAAGTTAATGATTCACATGAATTCGATAATTTTTATTCATAATTTTGTATATATGTTTAAAAGTTTACTAACAACAACAACACCCTGTGAAAATTCCACAACGTGGGGTCTGAGGAGGGTAGGGTGTACGCAAACCTTACATCTACCTTGAGAGGTTGTGCGTCTGTTTTCGAGAGACAATCGGCTCAAAATAAAATCTAAGCACATGTAGAGCAAGAAAAACGGTACATAAATTTTATGAATTTAATTATTATCGTTTTCTGAATACTTAAAACGAAGCAGATTGGCCCTTCTCGTTTAGACATTAATTAGATATAATCGCTTATACATCTAAGTCTCTACTTTCAATAATATGATATCTCATCCAGTCAAAGGTCGTAAATAGATGGTTAGTTCAAAATACCATCAATTTTTCTAGAATTTGATAGATTATTCTGTAAATATCAGTTGAGACTTGAGATTAAGGCTTACACTCTTTGTTGTGTGCTCACAAATTAATTTGAATACTTGATAGGAGTCCTTTTCAATCTAGCAAAGACTATTTACATGTCAATAAAAAATTTAAAGAATTTAATGAATATGAGAATGAGACGAATTTAAATTGAGTACGTTGGATAGTGAGAATCTACATTGAAACTTAATTGTTGTTTATTAAATTGTTTTGTATTTAAAACTTAATTATGTGACAGCTAATACACACGGGGTGCTATATTTTCTATGATCAATGTCACACCCCCTTTTACACCAAATTTGGGTTTGAAAGGTGGGAAAAAAAGAATTCAAACGGAATAAACTGAATATGACAATGTGGCTGTTTAAAATAATTTTTTTATTATTATTATTATTTTTCACTCGATATTCGGTTTTAATTCGTGCATGAAAGTCCCACTTTGAGGAGGGGTAAGACGTTTCATACCAAAGTAATTTCATTCCTAAAGCTCAAACCGTCGAATTAAAGATAGATGAATACTTACAATTCGTCTTAACCTTTGGTTCATCCAGGTGTTATCACCTAACTTTCAAATCATTTAATTTATTTTTATCTAGATTAGAGAACACTTATTGATGTTCAAGGAAATATTTTTTCAATTTATTTAACTCCTATCAACATGTTTTACATATTTAGGTAAAAGTACTGAAATCGATAATAGGCCGATAAATATTTTTTCTATTAAAATGCTGAAAACATTTTAAAAAAAAAAACATGAATTTAAAACTATTTTTACATAATAAAAAAAGAACGGATGATAGAATAAAATAGATAAATAATTAAAAGTTATGTTTTAGAAAGGATATTTTGAAGATTATAAAAGATATTAGGAATAAAATCATAAAAGACTTGATCAAATAAAAAGTGTTTTAAAGCTTTAAAACTTAGAAGTTGAGGTTGACCAACTTATGGCTCACCAGTGATTTTGATTTATAAACATTTTTTAATGTTTACCAGATGCTAAGATAAGTCAAAGAGTGATTATAAGCTAGTTGACTAGCTTATAGACTTAGGGTGTGTTTGGATTAGCGGTGGGCATAATTGATTCTGGAATAATTGATTCTGACAGAATTGATTCTGACATAATTGATTCTGACATAATTGATTCTGGTAGAATTGATTTATGTTTGGATGCAACAATGTAAAAGTGATTGTTATAATTGATTTATGTTTGGATAGTTTTGATCAAAATTTCTTTTGAATGTAGAATTGCCAAAATGGATATTTAGTCAATATATATAAATAAAAATTACTAAAAAATGGAAGTATGTAAATAAAGATTACAAATAGAATATAGAATTTAAAGTGCAACATAGTACTTAAATCTAAATATTAAATATTAAATATTAAATATTAAATATTAGAATACCATAATTATTTTGAAGCTCATATTAAGAATTCATTATTAACACGCTAAATTTAACATAACAATAAAAACTGAAAGTATATGTATGTCCTAGAGACAATCTGTATTAGGATAAATGTACTTTATACACATTCGTATTGATATATAATAATGTTGATTATTATTATGGCATTTGCATTTGTTGAATTATTAATTGATTGTCTGTAATATTCTATAAATGCATCCCTAGAGGTTATGTGGTTATTAATGGAGTGAGAATTAATATCATAGCGTGACGCTCTTAAACTACCTCGACTAATGATCATCAAGATTGGGATATTGATGATATGTGTTATATGTCGACATGTGGTCTGCATCATATCTTTCAGGGATGTAGTATGTCTCACTTGCTACGAGTTATGACAACTCGTGATGGACACATGGATACTTGTTGAAGTATTGGTATATACCCTACTGATATGCTATTTGTTTTATATGTCTTTAGTGTATTCAGTGTGTGGGAGATAGAAGTCCTTAGACTTGAGGTCAATATCACCTTATTTACGGAGCAATGTGCTTTGATCCTGTCCTAAGCTCAAATGTCTTATAGGTTGAGACACGACTTGTTTTGGGTACATTGCGAAGTAGATTAATGATGGTAGTTGAGCCAAGAATAAGATTCATTCCTCGAATGCATCTTCGAGAGAACACTCGGGTTCTCATAAGACATTAGGTTGACTAAGTCGTTGGCCAACGCAATGGACATGTCTTCGATATGGTCCTGTTGTCAACTAATGTAGATGAGATAGATTGATCAAGCCATTTGTATAGACACTTGACGAATCCTAAGCTTGATTGAGTGTGTCGTGAATGAAAGGATTTTATCTTCCCACATAGAGGTTCGGTTCACATATTTTGTGTAGCTAAACTTTACATATTGAAGTTCGTCTTCCGACGCAGTCTAGGAGTTCCGTGAAGATCCTAATGTAATTGGTGTCAATATGTAGAGGCATGAAGGGTAAACACAAGTCAAATATTCTGTTGATTGAAGGATGTAATTAGGAAGAGATTATATAAATGTTCGGTTGATAACCGGAACATTAAAAATGGAAGAAGTCAAAATCGGGCGGTCGCGACTCTATTGACAGGTCGCGGCGCTGCTACGTGGAAGGGCCGCGGCACCATTTACCAAGGGTCGCAGCTCTGAGGCGCGTCCAGGGGGTCCGAATGACTATTTTACCCCTGGTTGGTTCTCCCTCTCAACTATAAATAGAGGGGCTTCTCATTCCATTTGACATACTTGAAACCTAAGAGGGGTTAATCTCTTCTAACACTCTGAAGAGATACCTAGCATTTCTAAAGTTAGAAAATTATATCAAAGTTCTTGAGAACTTGCAAATCAAGGGATCTTTGAGTGCGCATCCCGGACTATACAAAGCTCAAGATTTCAACCGCTGGTGATTTGTTTCATAATGTAAGTCTTCTTTCAAGTATTACATTAACTTTGTTTTACTTTGCATTACATTATCATACTACTGATACTGGTTGTTGGGTTTGAAACATAGATTTTTAAATTACTGGTATACGAACCCGACGACGAAACCCTACTGATGTATCAGTCGTTTGTTTGTGTGATTTTGTGATGAATATTAATGATAATGTGGGTTAGTATTTGTTTAGATCTATTATTTATGTTGTTAAAAGCTTTAAAATCCTTAAATCTTTGAATGCATGGTCCTTGTGCCCAGATCTGTTTATGACAATAATGTTTTTCGACGATAATCATTCCAATGTATAACTCCTCTAAGTTGACATGCGTTATCCAGCCCGGTTGTGACATGGTGCATCGAAGCGAAGAACGAGAAGAAAATTGGAAATGATGGTTGATAGACATATTTGCTTTAATGGTGATGGTGTTGCAAGAGATATATCCGAAAATCTAACCCTAAACCAGTTTTAGGAATTCGAAATTTCGAATCTTGTGATTCTGGAGATGAAGGGTCGCGGCTCTGTTCTATAGTGCCGCGGCTCTGCATGGATTTTAAGGGAAGGGCCGCGACTCAGTTCATGAGCGCCGCGGCTCTGACCAGATGACGCAAAGGCGGTCGCGATCGCCACGAAGCCGCGGCGCCGTTCATCCAGAAAGCTTAAAATTAAATTTCGAAACTTTCTGCCTCAGAAGGGTCGCGACGCCACTTGTTAGGGCCGCGTCTCTAATGTCGGTTTTTCAATTTTTGCTCACTGCCTCGCAGGCGCCGCGGGTCTTGCAACGTTAATTTTAAAAAAACAAAATCAGAATCCGAAACTGAGTTTTTAAATTATTGGCATTCTGGTTCTGAAATTTTTAAAATGACAAAGTATGAAAAGATAAGTTTTAATTGAACAGATTTAGTCCCTTTTCGGGTAGATCTGTAATTAAAATAAAGTTTCTGAAATTGATTTTAAATTCTGGGAATTGCAAGCAGGTCCCTAAAGTTTGAAAATATTCTCTGAGTTTTAAGATTGAATTTTTTGAATTTAATAGGGGTCTGATTGAACTTTTAAATTCTTGAGGGATTAAACTGTAAGTTCTAGAAACTTGCAGAAAATCCGAAAATCAGAATCTTAAAATCGGAAATGTTTTAGGGACTGTTTGAAATAAACATAGATTATAAAGTTTAGACAAATAAACTCATGATTATCATTAATGATACATTGTTATATAATGTACATATGTGCTAAGTGTTTTAAATGTGATGCATTTAAATTATTAGCATAGCGTCCACAATTATTATGCGGGTAGCGCGCAAGAATTGTTTAAATTCAATGACGCGATAAGCTATGCGATAGGCGGATTCGATTGATTAAAACCATCTTATATCATGCCTATTGGGTTTGATGGGTTTTCATCTATATGTGCATAGAAATTGCATGATAGGATGTCATATGATGTATGACATATGATTGTTGATCTTGGTTGAAATCTGAAAATGTTTCCCAAACATAAATACAAGTCTAATTAAAATGTGTCATCCATTATAATTGATAAGGTGCAAAATCCTTTACTGCGATATGAGTATTTATGTCAAAGCATTTGCTCTAAGTCTACGGGGACTCAGACCCTTTCATTGATGTGTTAGAGTAAAAGTAGATGATAAACTTTTGTGGGTATTTACACCAAAGTGTTTGCTTACAAAGGCCAAGTTTACTAGATACTTAAACGCAGTCGTGTAATGGGGTTGACTTGCTTAGACTAATCTTAGCGCCAAAGTGTCGGATAAATCTAAGGACGCATGATTAAAATGAAAGATATTTAATCAAACCAAGAGTTATAAAATTAGTTTTGCAATTGGTTGAGGACCTATCGAAGTGTGTTATTGAAGTTATCAGCCAAAACAAACACGGATATAACATATGTTTGGATCTTGGCCCACTATAACCTTGAAATAACTTAGGTTCGTATTCTACCATGGGGTCGTAGAAGTATGTAAAATAGTGGGAGCTAATTAAACGAAAGATCATGTTAAATTAGCCTGTTATGAATGTGTATTAAGAGGATGAATGAATTTTGATTGCATTTTTCCTATTTATTTATATCTTCAGATCTTCAGAATGTCGACCTTCTCCATGAAAATGTTGGTAGAAACAAATAGATTGACTGGACCAAACTACATTGACTGGCTCATAAATCTTAAGATTGTCCTGAGACAGGAAAGAATAGAATATGTTCTGGACAAAATGTTCCCCACAGCACCCGCTGAAGGCACCCCGAAATTTGCCACATTTGACAAGGATGCCTATCAAAAGCATTATGATGATGCTACTACAGCGCAATGTTTTGTTGTTGTACAATTGTTATTATGTTCCTGCTTTGACAAGGAATATTCCATTCTTGTACTAGATACTGGGGGCTTTTCTTCAAACATTACTAATGGAAATATGATTTTGACTTTTGATAATGTTGTGTATGGAATTGCGTCTCTTGTGAATGGATTGTACACATTAAACTGTAGCCGGGAGATATTCAATGTACAAAATAAAAGAGCTAAAATAAGTAATAGAAATTCTACCTATATGTAGCATTGTAGACTTGTTCATATCAATCAAACAAAGATAGAAAGGTTGAGGGATCTTGATTACCTCGAACCATTTGACTTACAGTCTTATGGTAACTGTGAATCATGTTTAAAAGGTAAGATGACCATTAAATCCCTTACTGGAAAGGGGATCCGTGCCAAGGAGGTGCTTGAGTTGGTACATACGGATGTATGTGGACCATTTTCGACTCAAGCTAGAGATGGTTACTCCTACTTCATCACTTTTACAGATGACTTGACGAGGTATGAATATGTGTATCTTATGAGACAAATCTGAGGCCTTCGAGAAGTTTAGGAAGTTTAAGTGTGAAGTGGAGAAACATCTCTCAAAGAGTATCAAGACTCTCCGATCTGATCGTGGGGGTGATTACTTAAATAAAGAATTTCTAGATTACTTAAAACTACATGAAATTCATTCTGAATGGACACCTCCTGGAACACCACAGATGAATGGTGTTGCCGAGAGGAGAAACCGAACCTTACTTGATATGGTTCGATCCATGATGAGTTTTTCAGCTCTTTCTACATACCTTTGGGGATACGCTATACAAACCGCAATATATGTTCTGAATAGAGTTCCATCTAAATCAGTTAAAAGGACGCCATACGAGGTATGGTGTGGCAAGAAGCCATCACTTAGACACGTGAGACCCTGGGGGTTTCCTGCATATGTCAAGAAGTTGATCACTGATAAGTTGGAATCAAAGAGTGAGAAATGTTACTTTGTTGGGTATCCAAATGAAACTAAGAGATACTACTTCTATCTTCCTGGAGAACACAAGATTGTTGTTTCCAGGAGTGCAACCTTTCTTGAAGATGAGTACGTCTACAAAGAAGAGGGCTGCACAGAGATAGAACTTGAAGAAGTTCAAGAACATAGTAACGTAGAGGTTGAACCCTTGTTAAGAGAACAAGGCAAGAATTCAGTGGGAGCTTTTGGCGAGGATTGGGTATTTCGGATACGCCCTTCGTCCAGTGGGAGTGCAATGAGGAGTGATCCTCTTGCGCAGACCTCGGAGCAAGCATCAGCCAGACCTCCTCCCATTCAGTAAAGACATGATAATGATATTCCTGAAAGCTCTAATGTTGGTGGATCAACCAACACACAAGAACCTTCTTACGCTCAGAACATACCTGAAACTGGACTGCAAGAAACACAACTCCGTAGGTCTGTTAGAACTCATTGTGCTCCGGAAAGACTAAATTTTCTTGTGGAAACATAGAATGCGCTAGATATTCCGGATGACAATGAACCTACAACCTATAACGAATCAATGCTTGACATTGATTCGAAGAGATGGCTAGAAGTCATGAAATCCAAAATTGAATCTATGTATATCAATCAAGTGTGGAACTTGGTTGACTTACCTGATGGGGTTAAACCCATATGATGCAAATGAGTCTTCAAGAAGAAGATTGATGCATCCGGAAAGATTCAGACTTATAAAACTAGACTAGTGGCTAAAGGTTTTACTCAGCGTCCTGGTGTGGATTATGATAAGACCTTTTCACCAGTGGCTAAGATAAGGTCTATTCGGATTTTGCTTGCGATAACTGCACACTATGATTATGACATTTGACAGATGGACGTCAAGACTGCATTCCTCACGGTAATCTAGTTGAGGAAGTGTATATGAGACAACCCGAGGGTTTCTCTTCTGAGTCCAGACCAAATGCAGTGTGTAGGCTACAAAAGTCCATTTATGGGCTTAAGCAAGCCTCTAGGAGTTGGAACATTTGCTTTGACAAGGTTGTCAAGTCATTTGATTTTGTTAGAAGCAAAGAGGATCATTGTGTTTATATTAAACGCAAGGATGAGGGCATTGTATTCATTGTTATATATGTTGATGACATATTAATAATGAGAGACAATATTGCTCTCATGCAGTCGGTTAAGGAGTGGTTGTCCAGCACCTTCATGATGAAGGATTTGGGTGAAGCCTGCTACATTTTGGGAATTAGGATCTATAGAGATAGACCTAATAGATTGTTGGGGCTGTCACAGTCAATCTACATAGATAAAGTTCTTAGACGCTTTTCAATGGAAAATTCCAAGAAAGGCGGTCTTCCGATGGGTCAAGGCATCAAGTTATCTAAGAAGGGTTGTCCTTCTAATGCTGTAGAACTTGAGCGCATGAAGAGGATCCCGTATGCTTCGGCTATAGGATCAATCATGTACGCCATGACCTGTACTAGACCAGATGTAGTCTTTGCACTTAGTATGACTTGCAAGTTCCAGTAGAATCCTGGTGAGGAACAATAGAAGACAGTCAAGAGTATTCTTAAGTATCTCAGACGTACTAAAGATTACTTCTTAGTCTATGGTGTGATGAGAAGCTGGTTGCTACCGGTTACTCAGATGCTAGTTTCCAAACAGATGTTGATGATTTCAAATCACAGTCTGGTTACGTTTTTGTTTTCAATAGAGGAGCAGTGAGCTGGAAGAGTTCCAAACAAGCTACTACTGCTGATTCGACTCATCGAGGCGAGTACATTCTTTGGAGCGGAAGCTGCGAAGGAAGCTGTCGCGGTTTCTGAGTTCTTGAAGGAACTAAGAGTAGTTCCGAGTGCTAGTTGTCCAATAACTATTTATTGTGACAAAACTGGTGCGATTGCACAAGCAAAAGAACCAAGATCAACAAACATGAACAAACATGTATCGAGGAAGTACCACATCCTGAGAGATATGGTGAAAGCTGAAGATATCAAGATAGACTATATTCCCACAGACAATAATTTAGCAGACCCGTTTACTAAACCATTAAGCTCGGTAAAATATAATGGTCATTTTGAGAACATGGGTATTAGATATGTTGGTGATTG
Source organism: Przewalskia tangutica (assembly GCA_029844215.1). Classification (NCBI taxonomy): domain Eukaryota; kingdom Viridiplantae; phylum Streptophyta; class Magnoliopsida; order Solanales; family Solanaceae; genus Przewalskia; species Przewalskia tangutica. The sequence goes on along the minus strand of CM056729.1, from coordinate 25,402,465 downwards.
CTCTGTGCCAAGCCGAGATTGAAAGTATATGTATATCCTAGAGACAATCTGTATTAGGACAAATGTACTTCATACACATTCGTATTGATATATAATAATGTTGATTATTATTATGACATTTGCATTTGTTGAATTATTAATTGATTGTCTGTAATATTCTATAAATGCATCCCTAGAGGTTACATGGTTATTAATGGAGTGAGAATTAATATCATAGTGTGACGCTCTTAAACTGCCTTGACTAATGATCATCAAGATTGGGATATTGATGATATGTTATACGTCAACATGTGGTCTGCATCATATCCTTCGGGGATGTAGTATGTCTCACTTGCTACGAGTTATGACAACTCGTGATGGACACATGGATACTTGTTGAAGTATTGGTATACCCTACTGATATGCTATTTGTTTTATATGTCTTTAGTGTATTCAGTGTGTGAGAGATAGAAGTCCTTAGACTTGAGGTCGATATCACCTTATTTACGGAGCAATGTGCTTTGATCCTGTCCTAAGCTCAAATGTCTTATAGGTTGAGACGCGACTTATTTTGGGTACATTGCGAAGTAGATTAAAGGTGGTAGTTGAGCCAAGAATATGATTCATTCCTCGAATGCATCTTCGAGAGAGCACTCGAGTTCTATTAATGTTGATTCCTGCAATTATATTTTATTAAAATGAAGATAAGTTATATTTTTTTAAAGAATGTGTATTACCAACCGAGGAAAGTAGATTAAGGAGAATTATTTTAGTTTTCCACCACCACGGACCACCTTCAAGAGCCATGTCCCGATGTTTTTCCCTTGATGACGATTAATTTCTAATGATGAATTGTAGCGCTAATTCTATGATTCATGTTGCTTGTCCCAAACCTCGTCGAGGTAATTGCAATTCCGAATGAGTTATATTTCATTTTTTAGTAATTATTTATAGATATTTAAAGATGATAATGAAAATTGTATATATGAATTTTGTTTTTAGTAATTATTTCTAGATATTTAAAGAGAGTAATGAAAGTGGATAAAGTTGTTGATGAAAATTAAATAGGGTAATAAAGAAAAGGGTAAAATTCAAATTGAAATAAATGACAAAATTAATTCTGGCAGAATTGATTTTGGCCAGCCAAACATGTCAATTTTCTGATTTTCACGAAAGTAGGTACCCAGAATTGATTCTGGGTACCCAAAAGCTAATCTAAACATGCACTTACTCAAACACACAATATGACTATTGACTTTAAAACATTTTTTAATGTATACCAAATGTGTTTGTTATTGTTTCAGTTTGTTGTCGGTGCCTCTTTTTCATCATACTTTTAGCTGAGAATCTATCAGTAATCTCTATACTTTCTTAAGGTAAAGATAAGGTCTGTATACCAAGTTTGATTTATGATTTGAATGATGCAATAAATTTGTTATTGAGTTAAATTGACCAGTGGTTGAAAAAAAAGAAGTTAAAGTGATCAGTGGAGCGGGTCATTGATTCAATTCTGCATTAGGAGTTGTCACCAATTTGACTTGTGATTCGAGTATCTGGATTATGAAGTGTGATGATTCTTGCTGTACACAACGTTAGTCTGCTTAATCTGCTTTTATGTACTTTTATTTGCAATAAAAGATTGACTGACATTTCTGGACAATATTTTGAGAAAATGGAGTTTAAGAGATGATTTTAGGTTCATCTGTTCGCTCCCCTATTAAAGATCTTGTGCTTCAATGCATGTTCAGGTTGTTGAATGGATCTTAGGCCTAACTTAACTCCAAATATTAACTTATGAGAGAAAGATTGTTCAAGTCCATATAAGCAGATCACCCATCTCATTAACCATCTTACGGAGAATTCATGGTTCTACAGTTTCGAATGTTTTGGTTATGATGTAACAGTGGGCAATGGGGATTTCCTCCCTCTATCTCAATTTATATGATATAGTTTGACTCGACACGTAATTTAAGAAATAAAGAAAGATTTTTGAATTTTGTGATTTAAAAAAATCAAAGATATTTGTGTGGTTATAAATTACATCAGTAAGCGTAAAAAATAAAGGTTATAATTAAATTATTGCAAAATAAAAAAATATATCATTCTTTTTTAGACAATTAAAAAGAAAAATATATCACATAAATCGAGATAAAAAATAATTTGTAAAGCATAATTCAACTAGTGGGCTAGTAAAGAGGAGGTAGAGCCTGGAAAAAAACAAGTTATTGCATGGTCTGGCCTTCAAATTGACTGGTCTTTTAACTTTTGTCCATCAAATGGGCTGATCTTTAATTTTTTCTCATTAAAATTGAACTTATGCATATAGAGGCATAGATTCTTTACATGATTTGTGAATATTATGATGTATAACTATGCCTCTATAGGCACAAGTTCAATTTTGAAGGACAAAAGTTAAAACCGAGCTATTTGAAGGGGAGAATTAAAGACCAGCACAAAATAGGGAAAAAGTGCAAATGATCCGAAAATAAACACGGATGTAGAGAAGTTGGGCTTGCATGCACGAAGCCAAGACCTAAAGGGGCGATTTCCGGTTATTCGCATGAATGCTCCTATTTTTTCGGTGGTGTTTAATTTTTGCCCCTCAAATATGTGATTTTTAATTTTTGTCATTCAACATTTTAAGTAATAAAAAAAAGAGAAAAGGGTCGAATATATTCCTCTACTTTTTTTATTAATTAACTTTGTCTTCCATTAGCGATAGTGTTCAAAAAGGGTGATTTCATCTATAAAATTTATAACTCTATGACTGACAATTTTAATTAGAGGTATTGAAAAGTGTTTTTTTTTTAAATTTATCACGATTTGTGTCCCCCTCTCTTAGCTCGGATAATTGGATCTTGAGTGATACTTCGTTATTTTATTTGTTATTGGCTAATATTCTGTCGCATAAAAACATTCCTCTAGAGTAGTTGTTAATAGGAATAAGGGAAACTCCACGCCTCAAGCTATATTACTCTTCCAGCAACTTTTACATTACATAGTCCGAGCCAACCCAATTAGAGGTAGAAAAAGAAAAAATAAACAAAAAACCAAAAAAAAAAATGTTTAAGCTGTATATACCTATATAGGTAGGTTACAACTTTGGTTATATATGCATGGGAGATCAGCAAAAGTTGAAGCTGCATGGGAACTAAGCCATGCTTAGCTAATTAAAACCATTCCTTTTAATCCATATCCAATAGCTCTTAATATTCTAATCTTGATGCATGTCACATCTCTTTCATCTCAAATTACAGAAAACAAAATAGAAGAATCAGCTTAGCCAAAAAACAAAATTAATTGAAGGGTTGATGAACTATTTAGTCATGCTCCTTTTCTACCCAATCTGGTCTTCCTAATGTGAATTCCAAACTAGGGTCTTTCTGATCCAAACTGCAACCTACATAGCTCATTGGCCTTGAATATTCACAATCCTGCAATAATTTCTTCACACATTTAGTACACTTAATCTTGATTTTCTCTCCTGAAAAAATGGAAGGCAATTTAATTGCAACGGACCACTTGTCTAGTAATAGACGTAGTTGGTCCAAATAGCTGACCTCAACTAGTTTGGAATTGAGACGTACTTGGTCTAGTATTATCTATTTGGAGCAGCAATTCTTTTTTCTTTTGTTAATTGAAAGAAGATTTGTTTGTAACTGTTTTACTTATGACCCCCTTTATTTTTGTCGAATAAAATCTCCACATAGCGGAAGAATTGAGGGTCATAAGTAAAACATTTACAACTCTAGTTTCGATTAATTAAAGGTTAAATGTACTATGCTAGATCTCACAAGGATCAAAATCAGAATTTATCAATAATTGAGGAACCAAAAATGCTATTATTCTTTTTTTTTATTATTAAATTATTGAACATATCAAAAACTCACACAACAATTTGGGGCTAAAAAATCCAACAATTGATAGTTCTTCCATGCAAAGTTATATGAAGAAATATACTACTACTAAATTAGAAGATAGGGCATTCTATATAAAAACGATAAAAGATTAAGAATTAGTTAAGATGTGTGCAAATTGACCCCGATACCATGGTTGAGAAAAAGCCGAGGGAATTGAGTACCTCTATATGGTGGCCGGATCTTTGTTGAGATGGAAAAGAGGATGATCTGATGAGTCCATTCGATTCATTGAAGTTTGCTTGTGACCATCTTTCTCTACTGCTGAAAATGCAAATAGAAAATAAAATTTTCACTCTGCATTATATATCTCCATAACCTTAATAATGAAACAGGGAAGTAATCAACAATGAAACAATTACCATGTCTTTAATTTTAAGGTTTCTGCATACTCCTAAACAACAACATTTAGTAAATTTTCTTTATTAGAGTAAAAAAGGGCAGTCCGATACATAAATAGTTTTCTTTAAAATATATTTTATATCTCTTTTGAACGTCTCACTTAATTAATATTCAAATCAGGCCGTTTTTGCACCTCTCTCATCCCATTGAGCCACTAGCTTTTGTTCTAGGCCCACTTTTCTGCCCATTGAGCGTATTGTTTCTCTGCTCCAAGTCCACCCTTCAACCTGTTATTTTATGTGTCTTACGTTGATTGGACAAATAATTTAAAAGAGTAAGAAAGATTTTCAAATCTTCTAGTGTTAAATTAATAATGTATATAATTCACTAAATTACCTTTTAGTTTTGTATGTTGATGTGGTATGTTGGAACTACAAAGTTAAAATGATATTCGATTAAAAAAAAAGGTAAGACACATAAATTACACGTATATAATAGATAGAGTATTTTTATTAATTGCATAAGAGTTTTTAAAAGGATTTATTTTGTCTTGTATTATTACTACACTCATTACTTTAAAATTTGGGTTTGAAATTGAATACTCAGATCTTTTCCGTGGTTATGTGAGTTTGCTGGACAATGTAATTAAGGAAAAGGACAATTTATAGGTGCAGAGGTTTTCCAAATACGTACATATAAGCTGCATTTCAAATTTCAAATAAACTATATTCTATATATAGTCTTCAATTAGTGTTTGTTGGAAAGTTATGTATGGAAGTTTGTCCACATTGGAAGAATACAAAAAGTTTGATGTCTTTATAAGTACTTTTGTGACTTGTATATTAAATTGAAATGAGTTCATTTAGTTAGGCCAAACATGCACTGAGCTTGGATGTGCTTGTAAATGGATTAATAATATGCTAATATATTATTAATCAAATACTAGGATAATGCCAAGAGGTGGTTTTGTGACAAACGGTCACGATGAATCAGTTTGTGATGAACGGTCACGATGATTCACGAAAGGACACTTGGTTCTATTAAATATTGAATGACACATGATTAAAGACACCAATTTTCCTTTCTCTTCCATCAGAAAAATAACTTCTTTTTTCAAGCAAATCGTGTTCATGAAGAATGGATAATCTGCTGAAAATTCCATTCTTAGATTAGGGAATCCTGGGGTAAATTAGCAAGTTAATCCCATCAACATAATAGTGGAGCTAATATTATCTTAAGGACAGATACTTATCTCGTCCTAATCTAGTTTATGTAATTCATTTTGTATTATATAGCTATATTTTCTAACACTATATATAAACTATACACACAGAAGAAGAGACAAACACACGTCCACACAAACACCATGCATAAATTAAATAATTGTTTACTTAAACAAATATTATAAATTTGAGAAAAGGAGAGCACTTAAGTCAAGAGACAGGTCTTTTTTTTGGGACCTATGTGCTAAAGTTTCCTCGTGAAGAGAATAACAACAAAATAAAAGGGTTTCAAGTTAAATAATTCCAAGTGCAAAGAAAAGAAAAGATAAAGTGCTAGTTACAGTAATTAAATATTTCAAAAAGTTGAACGTGTGAAATATTTGCACCCATTTTTCAGTAATTTATAAAATATTACACCTTAATTAGGATATGTTATGAAGAACAGGAGAAGAACAAAGAAAGTAATACACTAATCCCGTAAAAAATATTTTACACGATTAATGTAAGTTGACTTATTAGTAGAATTTAAGTTTTGTTTTTTTGGTAATTAAAAGATTTTATTTACTAAATAGGATAGTAGAATTTGTGAGTGGTAATGTGTAGAACGGAAAATAACAACAACAACTATTTGTTAGAAATCTGGAAATGATCAAATATGATGGTTTCGAAATGACCAAATTCTCGATCTATCCTAGGTAATATTGCACTCAGATATCCTTTCAACTTGTAATGTCAACTTATCTCCCAAGATAAAACAACAATCAAACAAATGAGCAAAGGAAACTCAAGTGTTTGTTTTGGAAGAAAGATCTTTGAGTTTGTGATTGTGATTATAGGAAGACAATTTCAGAGAATTGTTTAGTGAATGTGTCAAGTGTGTTTTGCAAATGAGCCAAAGACCTCATTTTATAGTGTTGAGAAGAAGACAATCCAACTAGTCAATTTATGGCTTTGAATGACCAAGAAATGACCATTAGTATGGAGTTACAATTCAGCAAAGTAATGGCTGAATTCAATAGCAAAAATAATGAAGAGTTAATCCTCCAAAGTCAGCTCAAACGTCAGTTTTTATTCTTCTCCAACGGACTGAAATCACAGCTGGCCGCGCCTGTAACTCAGAGGCTCAGCCGCAGCTCGCAGAGCTGCACCGTAAAAACTTCGTGGATTTAGCCATGGCCTAAAGACCACTGGCCCCTGTCGCTACGCCCGATATTCATGACTCGTTTCATCTTTTAACATAGTGTACACTTCTTTCTTTATTTACCAACATGAAACCTACGTCATTTGGTCAATAACCGTCTATTAACTTACGTCTCAAACAATTCGTATACGTACCAATATCTCTTCCATTTAAGGAAATTATGATCATTGACAATATATGTGCACATGTGTGGAAATAACATTTCCCACGTGCGGGGCCTCAATTGTTCGATTCGTAATTAATATGATTAACTTTATTTCACGTTTAATAAATATTTCTAACAATCCTCTTTTGGAAGAGATTTTGGTGCACGCGTATGGTGTCGTTCTAGCAATCACTCGGCGGAACGATGTTGCATCTGGAGAGGTAGCCGGACCTTTGAACCTTCCATAGTATAATACCATCGGACATATTTACTTCGCGGTGAACGTGATGTCTTGAACCGTCAGTATTTAGTATATGCCAAGACAATGGTACCAACACAACACCTTTCCTACTCAATCTTTCTGTTTCATTCACGCGTGGACACCCTTAGATTCTTAAGTGCATTCATTTGAGGCGGCCTGTCCTCGCACTTTAATAGGTGGTCTCCTACAAGGTATCCTATAATACCCTGCTACACAAGCATTAGGAACCATTAAAAATTTCCCCAACCTAACCTCAAATTTGAGGATTATTAAAGGTTTGGAAATTTATCCTTTACCCCTCTTACAGGTAGCACTTTTTGTCTATCACTGGAACGGCCTTGGATTATGTTTCTTAAGGAAGACACATTATCCGAAGTGCTCTTGCTTCCACCGAAGCGTTCACGGAACCTTTACAATTTAGTTTTCCCATTGAACCTTATCCCTGGGATCTCCAGTTCGTAAGGTTGGGTGTCCACTATATTGATTCTTATTGATTGAGTTTTAAGCCCATTCTCCTAGACAGACAGTTCATCTGATCTCTGGGTATTCTATTCGTCAAGGGATCTGCTATGTTTCCTTAGATTTTATGTAGTCAATGAAAATCACACCCGAGGTGATCAGCTGCCTAACAGACTCATGTCTCCGTCGGATATGACGAGACTTGCCGTTGTATATCTAACTTCGTGCTCTTACTAGAACCTACTAACTGTCGCAGTGGATCATTACAGAAGACACGAGTTTATCCCAACATGGGAAATCTTCAAAGAAACTATGAGGCCATTCAGCTTACGGATGAGTCTTGCCAATTTATTGACTGCATTGTGATATACATCAGACTCTCAATCTCCTGCGTATCGCTCCCGGCGTACGGACACACCAAGATGTTTGACAATCTTTTGACTTCTATCTAATGGTGTCGTTACCGGTGAACTGTCGAACATCTCAAATTTCTTCAGCACATCTTGATATAGTGAGATTGAGACGAGACCAATTCGTTAGTTGTCTTAGAGATCTTGATCCCTAAGATAACATCTATGACTCTCATGTCAAAACATTGTTTTTAGCACTTTCTTAGTCTCTAGGATTACCCTAGTACTGCACCCAATGATCAACAAGTCGTTTACATAGAGAAATATAATGCCCAATGAATCGGTCATTACTTATGCCTAATGAGTCGGTCATTTTCTCTTCATGCAAACACACTCGTCTTACTTGTTAATAGAAACCCCTTGCGATAGTAGGGTACTATCAAATTTCTCGTGCCATTGTTTAGAGCCTGTTTCAGCCTGTACAATGATTTGAAAAGCAGATAGACCTCTGTCTCTTATTCTGGAACCACATACCCCTCTAGTTGGTCTATGTATATTTCTCCTTCCAAATCATCATTTAGGAAGACCATCTTGTCATTCATTTGATGTATTTCAAGATCCCGCAAGGCGGCAATAGTTGTGAACATATGTATGGATGTCTTAGGTTTGTCTATAGACCCATTGGTATTGTTGGTTCTCAATTTCTGCTTTGTAGCGTTTGAATGCTTCAAATGTTTCATCTTTATTTCTTAGTAAGTAATGTAACAAAACCTTGTGTCATCATCTATGAAAGTCACAAAGTACTTGTTCCCCCTCTAGTTTGAGCGAACTTCAAATCACATATATCAGTGTGTATAAGTTCTAGAGGAGTGGTTTCCCTTTCGACGGATCTAAAGGACTCTTGGAAAGTTTTGTCTCTACGCACACCTTACACTTATGTTGAGAGTTTATGTCAATAGATAACAATGATTCCAACTTTATCAACCTTAATATAGATTGATAGTTAACTCGTCTAATCTATGGTGCCATAAATTAGAAGACACAAATAGGTAAAAGGAAGGCTCAGTTTTATTGATAATAGAAGACAATACAAGTACAATATTTACCTTAAAGAGGCCTTCACAGGTGAAGCCCCTTTTTAAGTAGACGACATTATAGGTGTAGCATTAACCTTAAGGAGGCCTTCACATGCGAAGCCCCTTCCTATAAATGTTCCATTTTTAGTGATTACAAACTTATTAGCCTCTAGCACTAGTCTAAAACCAGCATTGTTCCATTTTTAGTGATTACAAACTTATTAGACTCTAGCACTAGTCTAAAATCAGCATTCACTAATAAATTTTCAGAAATTAGATTTCTTCGAATTTTTGGGACATGCATCACTTCTTTGAGTATCAGCTCCTTTCCGGACGTCATCTTAAGAATTACCTTTCCTACCCCCAGTACCTCTGAAGATGAGTTGTTGCCCATGAACAACTTTTTATCTATGACTGGTGTATACGTGGAGAAAACTTCTTTATTGGAACAAATGTGACGACTAGCACCCGTGTCCAACCACCATTACGTCGGATTTTTAACAAGGTTTGCTTCTAGCACCACTGCTGAGAATTCTTCAATCATATCATCTAGGAGCGTGTCTTCGACGATGTTTACCTTAAACTTTTCAGTTGTTTGGGACTGACCATCCTTCTGAAACTTCTGTTTTTTTTCTTAGATTTCCTTTGACTTCCGTCAGATTTGCCTTTGCCTCAGCGGGTTGTTTCCCCTTTGACATGGCCTTCTTATTGTCCTATTGAATCTGGAGTTTGACAATAAGTTCGTCTAAAGTCATCTCCTTCGTTTTGAGTTTCAAGTAATTCATAAACTCATTCCACGAGGGAGGCAACTTCTCGATTAATGCCCCAACCAAGAATTGTTCGTTGGACTTCAATCCTTCCAAGTCTAGGTGATGTAGAATCGTTTGAAATTCCTGAACTTGGGATGACACACTTCTGTTTTCCACCATTTGAAATTTCAGAAATTTCTCAATGATGAACTTCTTGCTACCCGCATCTTGGGTGTTGTACTTATTTTGTAGTTTGTCCCACAACTGCTTGGTAATTTCAACGGTACAATATACCGTGTAGAGATGATCAGATAAACTGTTTAGAATGTGGTTCCTGCACATGAAATCACTATTTTTCCATGCTTCACGAACTATCCTCATGTCGTCATCAACATAGTTACCTCGGCCCCCTCCCGCCAAATTATTTGGTTGAGAGTCCGTGTCTTCCCCAACTTGTGGAGGGTCTTCGGTTAGGAAACGTTTTAGACCCATAAACGTCAGGAAAAATAATATCTTTTGCTGCCATCGCTTGAAATGTGCACCCATGAACTTCTCGGGACGTTCATGGTGGATACCAGCAGGAGTTGGAGCAGGAGTGCTCCCTTGATCAGTAGCAAAGGCATTGTAAATACCTTGAGTAGGAGCATAGACATTATGAACGCCTTGAGGAGCAATGGGGGCACTAGTTATGCCAAATGTATTGTTGACATCAGTAGTGCCAAACGCAGCAGGTTGGAAGGCATTTGGAATGCCTGAATTAGTGGAAGAGTAGACAGTGTCATTGCCTTGAGTGGTGGAATTGAAGACAGCGAAATTACCTTGAGCATTGGCGTTGTTCAAAGAGTTGAATTGGTCTTCAGCAAACATGTTGTTGTTATTGAAATAGTGAATATTATCTTAAGCTTGTGAGTGGTAATGTGTAGAACGAGAAAATAACAACAACTATTTGTTAGAAATCTGGAAATGATCAAATATGAGGGCTTGCTGAGTCGGCCAAATTCTTGATCTATCTTTAAGATAATATTGCCCCGTATATCTTTTCAACGGTTGTAATGACAACTTATCTCCCAAGATAAAACAACAATCAAACAAATGAGCAAATGGAGCTCAAGTGTTTGCTTTAGAAGAAAGATATTTGAGTGTTTGTGATTGCAAGTGAGGAAGACAATTTCAAAGAATTGTTTAGTGAATGTGTCAAGTGTGTTTTGCAAATGAGTCAAAGGCCTCATTTTATAGTGTTGAGAAGAAAACCCTCCAACTAGCCAATTTATAGCTTTGAATGACCAAGAAATGGACATTAGTATGGAGTTACAATTCAGCCAAGTAATGGTTGAATTCAATAGCAAAATAATGAAGAGTTAATCCTCCAAAGTCAGCTCAAACGTCAGTTTTTATTCCTCTTTAACGGATCGAACGGCCACAGGCCGTTCCGCAGTGGTGCACCGCGATGCGAAACTTCAGGGACTTGGCGCCGCGACCAAGATGAAGGCGCCATGCGGCCTCCAAAGACTACTTCGCCCTGCCGCCACCGATATTCATGACTCGTTTAATCTTTTAACATATTGTACACTTCTTTCTTCATTTACCAACGTGAAACCTACGTCATTTGGCCAATAACTGTCTATTACCTTACGTCTCAAACAATTCGTATACGTACTAATATCTCTTCCATTTAAGAAATTATGATCCTTGACACTATATGTGCACGTGTGTGGAAATAACATTTTCTACGTGCGAGACCCCAATTATTCGATTCGTAATTAATAAGATTAATTTTATTTTACGTTTAATAAATATTTTCAATATAATTTAAGTTATATATAACAATAATGTAATCTTTTTATATTATCAGTATAGTTTATATGTTATAGTAGGTTACTTGTCATTTATTCGAGTTTAATAATAATCAATGCTTATAAGATAGAGTTGCATTTAACTACCTAAGTAATTAATTGTGAAAATATTCCTAACACGTTCTATACATAAAGCTTAAACTTAACCTTCTATAGCATGTTTAATTACAAAGTTTATCACGTTAGATCAATTGCGCTCTCCATTTGAATTTATGTGACGATGTTTAATTAGGCACAAGTCTTAAGAAACAAAGAAATGCTTTTGAAATTTATAGACTAAACAAACAATAAATACTTGTGTAGCTATAAACCATCTAATTAAAGATAAAATGAGAAGTTTAATACTCAATGTATTAAATTATTTTTAAATATAGAAAGATGTATTCTTTTTTGGACATCCTAAAAAGAAAAGCGTGTCTTATAAAAGAGACAGATGAAGTATTGATTATCATAAAGATTAATTTATATATGTAATTACCTTACAAGCAACTTAATATTATACAAATACTTTTTAATCCGTCAATATATAGAACTTAATTAACTAACAGAAAAACCAACATATATAATCATACTCAAAGGTTTACATATATTTTGTACCTTGAGGAGTTACTCCATAGAGTAGGAGTTGTAGTTGAAGGATCATCACATCCATCAGATGGTCCTCTCTGATCCAAAATCCTATCTATTGCTAACAGATCTTCTTCACCTGATCCATCTGATTTCCCTTCAAGTAAAATGAAAAAATCAAACTCTAATCATTAATTGAATTATTCAATGTACTATGGACAGTACACATTAGCCAATAATGCTTTATTTTTAACTAATGTTAATGCAAATGGTTCAATTTGAAGGAGTTAATTATAGTATTAGCTAGGAGAAAATATAAAGATAGAAGTCTAGAGCAAGATTAATTTATTACCTGAGGAAGCTGCAGGTTTGTCAGTGGTTTTAACAGTGCGATACATCTGCATTAGAAAAAGCATTTTAGAATTTCAGACAACAATTAATTCAATAATGTTGAAAAAGAAAATGAAAGAAAAAAGTGAGTTGAGTACTTCTATGGATTTAAGTATTTGCACTAATATTTTTACACAATCTTATGAAGTACTTACCTTTAAAAACGTCATATTAACGATCTAATAACCGAGAGAAAAAAACAATTAATAGCTTGCAGTAACAACTTAAATTATATTGACAATGTAACAATGTATCTAGCTTAGGATTTTAACATTTCATACAAAGGCATCTAATAATTTTTTTACCCGCTTACTCATAAACATTTGTAATCGGCAGCGGATATAATGTATATACACTGATTATACACATATTGATTCACTATTAGAAATAGAGGTTTTTCTCACCGACATTAAATGTGAATTTTATGCTATAAAATATGATTTTCTCACTTCATTCCACTGACTAGCTCATTAGAAAAATGCATGATAGAAAGCGGATTTTTATTGTAATGCTTAGAAATTTCTTAATTTATTTTATGTGAAAACACTACTATTTTTTTTTCATCGATATAATGTGAAAAATAACCACTGAACAATTTCAGCGAGAAAATAAAGATTTTTAGTAGTGATTATAGTAACAAATAAAAATCAGAGCTATTTTTTGTTGTGGGCTTTGTTGCTCTTTTGTGTAGTGTAAAATATAGCTTAAACACTTCAACAAATACCAAAAAAAAAAATTACCCATTGCACCTAGATATCTTATCTTTCACATAGACTAGCCTACTTTCTCGACACAATGTTATAAAAGAAAGAGAAATTTGTATATATCTTCATCAAAATTTTCCTTTTTTAATATATCTTTATCACAATTCTAAATTTAGTTATATCCCTATTAAAATCCAATTGTATTATTTATATCCCCAATTCTTCATTTGACCTCTTAAAATTTATAATAAAATATTTTAAAGATTGTTTTGCCCTCCATCAAAATTACGGTACTAATTCTGTCCCTTCCATTTGTAGTGCTTTATTTAATTTTCATCTTGTTTCGTCTCTTACATTTGCACTATACTCAAGCACGAGGCAAAATTCATCCAAAAGATCATCAAGGAGATATTTAAAAGATTGAATCGGACAGTACTTAGTGTGCCTTCATACACAGTTGGATTAGAGTCTCGAGTGAAGGACATTAACTCATGGTTACAGGATGAATCCAGTGAAGTTGGCATTGGGGTGATCTGTGGACTTGGTGGCGTAGGAAAGACTATTGTTGCTAAAGTAGCTTACAACTATAACTATGACAGATTTGAGGGCAGTTGCTTTCTTGCAAATGTCAGAGATATCTCAGAGAACATCCAAATGGTCAAGTTCATTTGCAAAAACAAATTTTTGAAAGGTAAAAAGGAAAAATTATACAATGCTGATGAAGGAATTGTCAAAATGAAAGATGATATTGGCAACAAAAAGGCATAATGCCAATTTCAAAATTGAAAATAGTTTATTTGCTGATATCTAAAAAGAAAGGGAGATAATAGTACCGTAATTTTGATGGAGGGCAAAACAGTCTTTAAAATATTTTATTATAAATTTTAAAAGGTCAAATGAAAAATTGGGGTATAAATAATACAATTGAATTTTAACGGGGATATAACTAAATTTAGAATTATGATGATTTGATGTACAAATTTCTCTAAAAGAAAAAGAAAGAAGAGAGAGGAAGATAGTACTTTGAGTTCTGAGTCAAAGTGTTTCTTAAAATTTGATTCATTAATGACGAGGTTGATGTTTTTGATAAGGTAAGAAGAAGAAGAAGTAGTAGTATTATTGACTAATGATGACTTACTTTTGTGTGTTTGCTTTTTCTTTATTATCTCTCTGCTACTGATCAGAAAAAAACATCAGATGACTTGTTTCTTTAATTCATTCAGTCAGTCATTCACTGCATTTCTCAGCTACTGTCCCGAAAAAAAAAATCACCCATAGAAAAATAATTAAAACTGAGTTTTTCTTTATTTTTTTCCTTGTAATTTAATTTTTTTAGTTTCATTTTTGTTTTACCTGCAAATGGCTTTTGACATGAGCTAGAGTGAGATCTTTGACATCCATTAGCTCCAAGACCGATTTCGGAGTAGCCCCTAAAATTCAAGATTAGATTTTTAGATGCAATATATTGAACTCAATAAATTTTAAAGGGAGTACAAGTACAGAAAAAAATACTAAAATTTTGATGAAAAATACAGTCAAGTTTAAATTCTGAATTTTTACTCTAGTTATTAATTTTCTAGACTTCTCACCTCAAGCCTAATGTACCCTAAAAATCAAAACACCTAAGAGAGGAATTTGAGAAAAAGAAAAGAAAATTTCAAGATAAAGATTTGGGGTTTACTTTCATGACCCCTAAGAAGTGCATTATGTATCCCCCAAAAAACAAAAAATAAACTAATAATGAAATCTTGAAAGATAACTCAAATATAGAGGATGAGATGAAGTAAGAGAATTGGAGTTTTACTTTCATAGCCACCAAGAAGTACATTATGTACACACACCCCCCCCCCCCCAACCCAAATAAAACACCTAAAAATGAAATCTTGAAAGATATAACTCAAACTAGGAGATGAAGAATGAAATAAGAATTGGAATTTACATTAATGACCACCAAGAAGTGCATTATATACCCAAAAGAACACCGAAAAATGAAATCTTGAAAGATAACTCAAACTATAAGGGATGAAGATGAAGTAAGAATTGGAGTTTTACTTTCATGGCCACCAAGAAGTGCTATAACTTATAAGTACCCCTACAAAAATAACCTAAAATAAAATCTTTAAAAGATAACTCAAACTAGGGATGAAGATTTTAAGAATTGGAGTTTACTATATGGCCACCAAAAAGTGCATTTTGTATCCCAAAAAAATCATAAATCACCTAAAAATGAAATCTTTAAAGACAAACTCATAAGAGAATTGGAGTTTTACTTTCATGGCCACCAAGAAGTTCCACAGCATGAACAAACCGGGCATGAAGTGAAGTAGTCCATCGCATTCTCGGCGCCCTCATGCTCCTTTTAGCCTGAAATTTTGGCAAAAATCTCGATCTCATCAAACTATGATGTGAAGTAGTTTCATGGTGATAAGAAGGTCCTAATCCCACTCCATAATATTGGCTTCGTTGATTGTGAAATCTATTAGCCAAAGGTATCCGATAAGGCGAAGGAGAAGGAGAAGAAAAAGAAGAAGCATTATTTGTACTAGAATTCAAGAATGGTAAATGATCCAAATTATTAACCCCATTGAAATAAGGTGAATAAAGGGATCCAAATCTCTTTGGATTTTTCTCCAAGAAATTAGGGAAATTAGTAAATGAATCTTGATGATAAATTGGTATACCCTTTATAGGGCTTAAACTTTGTGAATTAACATCTAATAAAGAAACCCCATGATTTATATGATTCATTTGGCTACTAATTGGCTGATGAATCATATAGCTATTGTTTTGGCTTTGTTGGTGTAAAGGATTTCTTGAAATACTTCTTTTTTCACCATTAAACCAACTATTTTCCTCATTAGTAGTAGTTGGATGAGCTAAAGATAGCTCAGTAAGACAATTTGTTGATGACTTGTTTGATGAACTATTTGGAGGGCTAATATTAAGAGAAAGATCAGGGATTTGTTTTGAAGAAGAATTATTAGAAGATGGTGGTTGAAGAAAAACTCCTTCTAAGGGCATCTTTAATTTGTGGATAAATCTTTGGAATATTAAAGACTTCAAGATTGTTCTTTTTCTTAATATGGTGGTTTGTATTTGGCTTTTTCTTCTTTGTTAATACCTCAAAAACACCAAAATGATGAAAAATAAGAGTTAAAAGTTGCGCACACACACAAAATGGGGAAAAGGGGTGGGAAAGAAAGATGAACAAACTTCAAGTTTGATTCTTGATGATAGATTTAGGTGGAAAAAAGTGAGAGAGATAAAAGAGTTAGCTAGAGAGTTTATTCTTTTGGAGATTGTAAAAGCTAAGTGTGTAAGTGGAAAAAAAGTGGGCAAAGATTTGAGCTCTTTTATCTTCTTTTTAAGTGGACATGTTTGATATCGAGGGAGAGAACAAAATGAGCAAGAAGAAGAAGGGATAATGGTGTTTGTGAAAACAATAGAAGGAAAAGAAAAGAAAAAAATGTGTTTGGTAAGGCTTTATGGAATGAGAAGGAAAAAAAAGGGAGAAAGGGATATGAGACTTGTGTTAGTCGAGAAGTACTGTTTATTGGAAAATGACACTTGAACACAAGGCTCCTTTCTCTTTCTATACTTGTTCCAAAAAGGTGGAATCTCCGCCCAAGAGTCTCACACCTCGATCCTACAGATCTGTGAAAAAGATAAATCATGATGATTGATCAATTGATTTCAAAGATTAGACCTGCACACAAGAAACTCTTCTTTATTTTAAGAATAAAACCTCACACTGCCATATTATGGCAAAACACTGCAAATGAACAAAACAAAAAATAAAGCAAACATATACTGCAAAAACTTATTTTTTACAGGTTACTCAAAACATTTATATATAGGTAATAACATACACTGTGAAATCATATAGAGTGGTCTGAAAATGGCAGAGTGTACGCAAACATTACCCATATCTTAGGAGATAAGAGAAGTTGTTTCCGGTAGACCCTCAGCACAAGAACAAATAATTTAAGTTAATAATAAAATAACTTACTTACAACAGATAAAGATGATCTTATGGCGTAAATTTTTCTCAAGTTGACGATCTATATAGCTTAAATTCAAAAAAATACTTCATCTGCTTTATTTTATTTGTCTTAATTTGATTAAGACACAAAATTTAAGGAAATTAAATAAACTTTTGAATATAGAAAGTAATATTTTTTTAAAAAGTAATAAAAATAAGATACGTAAATTAAAATAGAAAAAATAATAAATTAGAAAAAGAATTGAAAAGGGATAAAGGGTCACTTTTAGATTGATTTTCCTCTCCGTAGAGAACGGGTTATAATTTATAAATGGCTGAGAGAAAGAGATCCTCATCAGTCATCTCCTCTGATGATTCACCCCCCCCCCCCCAATCTCTACGCTTCTACTCGTTGTCTCTTTTTATTTTGTGTTTGATTTGAATATTTCTCTCCCTTCAAATGAATATTTACTTCTTCTTATATAAATTTATCTTGTTATTTTAACTTTATACTAATACATTATTATGTCATCTAAATGTAGGGGTCAGATGTACCGCAGTCCACAAGTGGTACAAATTCGATAATAGTTTTAATCTTTTTTGTTGACGAAGGAATCCACAGCCGATATTCTTTCGAAATACAAGACAGCAGAAATCCCGAAATGACGCAATACCGCAAACCACGTCACCGATTAACCACACTTGCAAACCATGTGACAGACTAACCAAGGCGATGCAGGATCGAACTCGCGACCTACTGGCCACGCTTCATCACACCAACTTGACTACCCTTGTGAGTATAATAGTTTTAATCTTAAATTTTATATCCATGGACTATGAGCCTAGTATTAGTAAATGGGTCGCGGGTTTTGGAGATTTACGCAAATGTTCTTCTTTTCTTTTGTCGCCATTTAAATTTTGTCTCTATTTTAAAAGTTGCGCAAATATAATTCTTTGAACTGATAAAATATTAGACTATTGTCTACGTCTTCAAAATTTTAGACAGTGATGTAACGTTTTCTCGTAGGATTTCCAATTTTATCAAAAGAGATATTTTAGATTGTGGTTTAAAAGATCCATAATTTGCAAAAAAAAAAAAAAAGATGACCATTTACTAAAGAGTTGTCCCAAAAAGGGTCAACTGGTGAATTTTTTTGATGGATTTTATGACAAACAAGGGGTCGAAAATAACCGATAAATTTTAAATTTTGAATAAAGTGATTAGTGACATGAAAAACACGACACCTACTACATTAATAGTTTAAAATTCACTTATGGTGTAAAAATTATTTACATTATTCATGTATACAAGTTAGATTTAATTTTCTAGCTAATAAGTACATCAATAAAAATACATTTTTATGCTAGCATGGGCATTAAAAAACTATTCCCAATTTGATCGACCTCTATTTAGATTTTGGTTTCTAGCACTATATATATATCCCCACCCTATTCCATGTTGAAATAGATCAGGGGATGGTTATAGGGATTTTAGGTCAAACTTACACATTTATGTAATAAATAAAAGTATAGAAGAAAACAAATGTATATGTGTATATGAACATTAAAATACAAGTGAGCCATTGACTTGAGAAAGCAAAGAGGGAGAGTGAGAACCACAAAAAGGGGTGTTTGTTCTCTAGTAGTAGAATATGTGGTTAACGTGCACAAACCTATAAATAAAAACACACACATTACTTTCTAATTCCATTTCATACTCCCAAATATTCTGTTAGAGATATTCACTATCACTAGATATTCACTAGTATACTTAATAGTATACACATACAATGTTAGTGTTAAGTTAGTGGTTATTTTTGGAATGGTTTTTTTCTGTAAAGTTATTATTATAAATAGTGAGTATAGTTGTAATATTTCATTTTGAGCATTAATGTAGACACGCTGAAGAGCAAAATTGCTCCCAATCTCTGATTTCTCTCGTTCTTCTCTTCTTCTTCTCTTCACCAATTTCATCTCCAGTTCAGATTCTAACATGGTATCAAAGCGGGATTAACAGATCCGACAATTACTGCGATTGCATTTTACGAACTGAAATTGTTTTCGATCATTCTCGATCGAAACTGAAATTGATCGATCATTCTGAAAATTGAAATTGTGAAGGAACTGGTTATAGAGGAGCAGAATTGAAGGAACTGAAGAAAATCAGAAGCAATTGAAAACTTGAAAATCGAAATCGCGATTCAATCGAAATCACAATTTTCGTCTGAAAATCAGAAAAATTAAAATCGACGAAGCAGAAATCTGCAATTGAAAAACAGGGAATCGAAAATCAAATTGAAGGAGATCGATTGAAGGAGATCAATCGATCGAAAACAGAGAAGATCGAAAAATAGAGAATCGAACGATTTTCTTCTGGGAAAAAAATTCAGAAAATTGAAATCGAATGAGACAGAAAATTGAGGTAATCTTTATAGTATATCGGTCGATTTTGTTGCGAGTGACAACAGAATCGACAGAGATTCAAAGTCGATTCATCCTATTTTGTTTATTATTTTTTTCCGATTATCGCATTTGTCGATTTAGTCGGATGGAGATATTATCATTTTATGCGGATACACTCCGCCTTTGGATATCGTTGCGACGTCGCAGATCGCCGAGGATAGTCGAGTTTCTGGAAACTCAACTTCATTTACTTTGTGTTGGTGAATTGAGGAAATTGGAGAAAAGATATTGATAGTTGTTGTGGTGTTGTTCTCTGGTCTGTGTTGTCGTTCATCGGTGTTGTTTTCTGTTTCAGTTTCTAGAATTGTATCGTTCGTTGTTTATGTTGGCTGGTTGCTGCTGTTTCGATGTGGCTACTAGTGTTGGTAAAACTAATTTTGTGTTGTGAATCAAGTCGTTCATTTTTGTGTTCGTAGTTCTACCGCTTTGCCATGACAATGTATTTTTTGAGTTGGTATTATTGTTGCGCTACTGCTGTGGTGTAGATGTTGCTATTGCAGCTCATGTTAGGGATATTAATGAATTTCTATGGTTGAAAAGATCATAGAATAGGAAATGTCTATTGATAGAAGGATCGAAGAGTTCTTAGCGACAAACAGACTGAGAAGCGAGGGATACTTCGTCGGAGACTAGATATGGATAGAATAGTTTGCGTGATGAGAATCAAGAGATTCTCTAGTCCTAATGACTAGAGAACGAAGAGGTTTTTGCTGCTTATCACGTTCTGTTGGTGATGGTTCAGAATCAAAGTTGTAGTCTGCTGGTGCTGGTTCAGAACAAATTCATAGAGAGAATCGAGGGATTCTCTAGTCCGAGTGAGACTAGAGAACGAAGGGTTCTCCATTATTACGCAAGGTAAATCCAGTGGTTATTCTGTCGACTCTATGTTGAGAACAGAAACTGAGAGATTCAACTTGTAAAGGCTCGTTTGATGTCGTCGATGTTGCGACTGATGGCTGTTATTATTGCTGGAAAATAAAAAAAAAAACTACTGGAAAATGAAAAAAAATGGCTACTGTTGAGACTGCTATTATTGTTGAATTTGTTAGCTTGTCGCTGACGGTTTTAGCTGCTGAATATCTGGAATTGGAGTGGTTATCGAGAGGGCACAAAGTGTTGCTCCTATTCAAATTGCTGAAGCTACTGCTGCTGAAATTTATCCAAGTGGTTCAGTGGCGACTTTGTTTCATTTGTTGATTGATGTTGCTGCTGGCTGGAAATATGCAGGTGCTACTGCAGTGAGGTTGATGTTGTTGGTAATGCAGTGCAGTAGCAGTTATTGTTCTTCGTAGTTGTTGTTTATGCTGGTTTTCTTGTTGTTTTTGCTGAATTTGTTGCTGCTGGAATTTATCCTGCTGGTGTAGAAGATGTTGCTATGTGTGACTATTGTTGTTGCAAAGGTTAATGTCTCATTACAGATCCTAGATCTGTTGGACAATGCTATTTTTACTCCTGGATACTACCTCTGTTTATAGAGAAGTTCTGCAGCTGGTCTGCAAACCCGACCAACACCGATTGTCAGGTGGCTTCTCCCAATTGGTGAAGTGCCAAGTTGATTAAATAACAAGTGTTTTGCAATACTCAGAATTGGAGGATTGGAGCTGAAGATAAAGTAGTGGTCCTCGATATGCTAGCCGGGCAATGGTGCTTGATATGCAAGCCAGATTGTTGCTAGATATGCTTGGCAAAGGGATCGACTTGTTGCTTGTTTTGTTTTGTTATCGTCTCCAACCTAGGACTGAAACCTTTATTTTCAGTGCCTAGCTTGAGGGGGGATGTTGAGATATTCACTAGTATACTTAGTAATATTCACTAGTATATTTAGTAGTATACACATACAATGTTAGTGTTAGTTAGTGGTTATTTCTGCAATGTTTTTTTCTGCAAAGTTATTATTATAAATAGTTAGTATAGTTGTAATATTTCATTTTGAGCATTAATGTAGACACGCTGAAGAGCAAAATTGCTCCCAAACACTGATTTGTCTCGTTCTTCTCTTCTTCTTCTTTTCACCAATTTCATCTCCAGTTCAGATTCTAACATATTCCCTTCTAATCTTTCAACAACTTTGTCTGCCATCTTGGGTTTTAATATGTCTTCCTTCACATGATCATACACCACTAAATATGAATTATGTCCACTGAAAAGTATTAATATTTTCAAAACCCTAGACTAAATCATAGAGTTACTTCATTTCTTTATAATTATTGTTTTACTTTTTTTTTAATTCTAAGATATATTCGGATGGGATCTAACTTATATATGCATGCAAAGTCTACAACACAATATAGCCTGTGTAATTACCTTATAGTTACCAAATCATATAAATACTTTTACATCGTTAATGTATAGAACTTAAATATTTTAATTCATATATATTAACAGTGTAAAATACACCATCAATGTATTTTAAGTTATATAAACCATTAGTGTGAAGTTATTTTTATACAACCAGGTCATTCAAATGATATTTACAGATAAACTTTTTTAAAGTGAGTTTTGGCAATCTCGAAAATAAGAAAGATTACCTACAATAACAGGTAAAAGTGGCTGATAGTTTAAAAAATTATTTACACTGATGATATATATTACTAAATCCATTTTAACATGTTATAGTAGGTAATTGAATTATTTTACGTACTAATCTTAATTTATAGACAATTATTCAAAGTTATCTTCTAAAGAATTTGATAGTGTAAAAAATTACATTATCAGCCTCTCACTACTGACAAAAATA
Organism: Przewalskia tangutica; assembly: GCA_029844215.1. Lineage (NCBI taxonomy): Eukaryota > Viridiplantae > Streptophyta > Magnoliopsida > Solanales > Solanaceae > Przewalskia > Przewalskia tangutica. The sequence goes on along the minus strand of CM056729.1, from coordinate 25,380,066 downwards.
GAAATTAGCGTCCGATAAAATTTGTAGTAAGCAGTAAAATTGTCACTCATCAAATTATAAAAATATATTGTTTTCAACAAGCAACTTAGTGACGGATTTCATAGCTAATTTCAAATTTTTATGTAGTGTATAAATATTAATATTAGCGAATATTCTTCAAATATTCACAGTATATATTGTATTTATTCGTATCATGTAAGGTAACTTAGGATTCTTACTGTATTAAGAATCACCTTTGTACAACTATATATATTGTGATTAATTAAAGAAATCCCTAAGAGAAATTATTCCAACTTCTTACATGGTATCAATAGCCTAAACCATAGAAATTCTTTTTGAAACCCCCCTCCCCCACCCCCCCTTCTCCTCTCGATCGCGGTGCCAACTCTCTGGATTTCTAATCCTGTGGCTATCATGTCTCCTCCCACCTCTCCTAAATCTACTGGTTCTACCTCTGGCTTATTTTGACACCCCCTCATTTCTCAAAGTCTTCTTTTCATCCGGCGTTTGCTTTCACAAATATCAAGAATTTTGTTCGTATTATTCTTGATCAAGAAGACTGTCAATACTATATCTGGGTAGAACTATTTTACATTCATGCTTGCGCGTACAACGTGCTCGACCATATTGATGAGTCGATCCCTCGCCCATCTGACATTGAAGATTCAACATGGCGTCGTCTTGACGCCATTATCAAACAATGGATCTATGGTACCATCTCAAATGACTTGTTGTGTACTATCCTGAAAACAGGTGCTTCGGCACGCGAATTTTAGGTACGCCTGGAGGAAATCTTTCAGGATAATAAAAATACTAGGACGGTGTATTTAGAGGAGCAGTTCAACAACACATACCTTGAGAATTTTAACAACATGATCGAATACTTCAAACAACTTAAACTTGTTGCTGACCAACTTTCTCATGTTGGGACATCTGTTTATGAGACTAAGATGGTACTACAACTTGTTGCAGGATTACCAAAGGGGGAGTATGATACTCTTGCAACAATGATTCAACATACTGATCCACTTTCATCTTTCAACAAGGCGCGTTCACAATTGTTGTCGGAAGAAATACGACGTGCTAAACAGGATGAGCACAATTAAAAAACATTAGCTGTTGAAAACCTACAATCATCGATTATCTCCACTGCTACACCACCGCAGGACAACCAGCAGCAGTAGACCCGTAGTGGAGGCAGAGGCAGTAGGGGTCCCGACCAAGGACAAAAGGGGAAGGTCGCGACAAAGGTAAACAAGAAGAAGCGTCGCGGCCGCAAAGAAGCAGCAGATCCAGCCGCCACATCAAAGATGGTCGCAAAGAAGAATTCCATGCTAACTGGGCCTCACCTGCTTGCCCATTCCCGACAGCAGGGGCCCAATTTCAGCAGCAGTGGAGGCCCATCATTCTTGGTACAGCACCAACAGGCCCATCTCCTCAATAGGCCCATCTGATGTCAGTCCAGCAGATGCAACCCACTGATTTGGGCCATGCTTTTAACACTCTCACTCTGCAACCGCCTAACAATAATTGGTATATGGACTCTGGAGCCACATCACACCTGACTAACTCTTCATAATTTTCCCAACTGCTTCAGTTAAAGTATCCTCAATACATTACTGTTGACAATGGTCACCGCATTCCAATTGCAGGTTATGACAATACACACATTAAAAATCTGCATCCACCTTTTTCACTCAATCATGTCCTCTACGCCCCTTAAATTATTAAAAAGTTGATCTCTGTTAGAAAATTCACTCGTAATAATTGGGTGTCTGTAGATTTTGACCCTTTTGATTTCTCTGTGAAGGATCTCAATACGTGGAAAATTCTTACGCGATGCAATAGTGTGGGAGACCTCTACCCTTTCACAAATTCTTCCACTGGCAGAACTCAACAACCAGTCTCCCTTGCTGCATTGTCTCCATCCACCTGACACAATAGGCCCGGACATCCAGGAGATTATGTTATTTCTTTTCTTAGAAATAATCAGCGTATTAAATATAATAATAGGAAACTTGCCCAAAATTGTTTTTCTTGCCCACTTGGCAAGCATACTCATCATCCTTTTCTGTCTTCTATGAGTATTACAGTTTCACCATTTGATATTATTCATGCTGACTTGTGGACCTCTCATGTAGTTAGCTCTCTAGGTCACAAATTCTATCTTGTTTTGTTAGGTGATTTTTCACATTTTGTAAGGATTTATCCACTGAAATTCAAATCTGAGGTTTTTGCTAAATTTCTTGAGTTTCACAAATTTATTAAAACCCAGTTTGAAAAATCCATAAAATCCTTTCAACGTGATAACGAACGTGAGTTTAATAATTCAGCTTTCCATAATTTTTGCTCCCAACAAGGCATGGTGTTCCGCTTATCTTTTCATTACACCTCACCTCAAAATGGTAAAGCTGAACGAATTATTCGTACTATTAATAACATGGTCTCAGACTCATTTTTCATGCGTATACGCCATCATCTTTACGGTGTATCTTTGTCAAAATGATAAAATACCTCCTAAATATTTTACCTACTAGCACCCTACAAAACAAGACCCCTATAGACATTCTATATCATCGGACTCCATCTTATGACCACCTACAAATCTTCAGTTGTAAGTGCTATCCCAATCTCACTTCCACCACCCCTCATAAGTTGGCTCCTCGAACTACACCTTGTGTATTCCTCGGTTTTCCACCCAACCATAGGGGTTATCTGTGCTATGATTTGTCCACTCGTCAAATTCACATCTCTCGTCACGTCACGTTAGACGAGATGATATTTCCGTTTTCGAACCCTCAGAAATACAGAAAACCAGACTACTCATTTCTTGATGAACCAGTCATATCTCCAAGCATTCTAAGTCAACTCACTCAAATATCATCTTCGGCACCGCAGTTCATAGGAGATGCACCGCGGTGCCATTCTTCCAGTGAGCCCACCGTTCCTGCCCCACTTTTAGCACCTCGTTCCCAGAGGATGCACCGCGGTGCCAGCACTTCAGTGAGTCACATGTCTCTGCCTCACCTTTAGCGTCGCGGTCCCTTGGGGATGAACCGCGGTGCCATCCTTCTAGTGAGCAAACAGTCTCTGCCATGCCTTTAGCGCCGCGGTCCCTTGGGGATGAACCGTAGTGCCATCCTTCCTGTGAGCCAGTCATATCGGATCCAGCTACTCCATCAATGCCACCACCCACTGTTCTATGTCACCAAATGAAAACTCGTGCCAAACACGAGATTTTCAAACCTAAAGTCCAGTTTAATCTGTATGCCCAAATCATTTCTCCACTTCCAAAGAACCCTAAATTGGCCAAACATGACCCTAATTAGAATGCGGCCATGTCTGAGGAATATAATGCTTTAACTAAGCAACATACTTGAGATCTTGTTCCTAGACCAGAAGGAGTGAATGTGATCAAATGTTTGTGGTTTTTTCGTCACAAATTCAGAGATAGTGATATTTTGGAACACTACAAGGCTAGGCTTATTGGTTCTACCTCCTATTTTTTATGAAGAGAATGGATCTTTTTCTCGAAGGATCCTTGTGGCAAATGACACTAATCAGCAGAAGGGCATTGACTGTGGCGATACTTTTAGCCCAGTTGTTAAACCGGCTATGATTCGTACTATTCTTAGTATTGCTATGGGTAAAAAGTGGTTGATTCATCAGTTGGATGTCAAGAATGCATTTCTTCACGAGGACTTGAAAGAAACTGTGTACATGCATCAACCACCTGGTTTTGTTATCCTGCTGTTCCCAAGTATATCTGTCATCTCAGGAAGTCACTCTATGGTCTGAAACAGGCACCTCGTGCTTGGTATGACCGTTTTGCCAAGTATATTATGCAGATTTATTTTATTTGCAGTTGGTGTGACACCTCTCTGTTCATTTTTCATTATGGTAGTGTCATTTCTTACTTGTTATTATATGTTGATGACATTGTTCTCACTGTCTCATCTTACAAGTTGAAAAATGACATTATTGCTCTTCTCAAAACTGAATTTGCTATGACTGATTTGGGCAAGCTGAGTTTCTTCTTGGGTATATCAGTTACTAGATCTGCAGATACTATGTTCCCGAGTCAGCATAAGTATGCAGAAGAGATTGTGTTCAGAGCTAAGATGTCGAATTGCAAGGCTATGCTCACTCATGTTGATTCGAAATCCAAGCTCAGTGCTTCTGAGGGTGCTCAAGTGTCTGATCCTACTCTCTATCGAAGTCTTGCAGGTGCTCTTCAGTACCTCACATTTACCAGGCCCGACATTGCATATGCCGTTCAGCAGGTGTGTCTGTTCATGTATGCTCCGAGCCAACCCCATTTTGATGCTCTTAAGCGTATTATCAGATACATTAAGGGCACTCCTGATTATGGGTTGCATCTCTATCCCTCCGCTCCGAACAGGTTGCTCTCTTACACAGATGGTGATTGGGCAGGGTGTCCGGACACGAGACGCTCTACTTCAGGCTATTGTGTGTTCTTAGGGGATAATCTTATCTCTTGGTCTGCCAAGCGACAAGCCACGTTATCCCGCTCCAGTGCCGAAGCAGAGTATAGGGGTGTTGCTAATGTAGTTGCTGAGATCTGTTGGCTCCGGAATCTTCTCTTGGAGCTCAGTTGTCCATTGCGTAAGACATCTATAGTCTATTGTGATAACATATCTTCTATTTATATGTCTCATAATCCGGTCCAGCATCAGCGGACCAAACATATTGAGATGGATATTCATTTTATCCGTGAGAAGGTCACACATGGTCTTGTCAAAATTCTACATGTACCCTCCTCCTATCAGTATGCAGACATCTTCATAAAGGGACTACCCAGACAACTGTTCACAGACTCACCTCCTCCCGCTCCGTCTGAGGGGGTGTATTAGCGAATATTCTTCAAATATTCACAGTATATATTGTATTTATTAGCATCATGTATTTAAGGTAACTTAAGATTTTTACTGTATTAAGAATCACCTTTGTACAACTATATATATTGTGATTAATGAAAGAAATCCCTAACGGAAATTATTTCAACTTCTTACTATTAACTCTTGGGAATTTACTTCTCTGGAAATTTTTATATTTTATGGGTATTTTTACTATATATCTAGTGTGTCACCATCTCCAATGTTACACTAAATGACATTAGTCTATGGGTGGTGTTTGGCTGGAGCATTTAATGCTAATGTTTTGGTTCTATAATTTTATATTTTAGCTTTCCTATTTTCGAAAAAAAACTTTGCGCTGAAATATATTCCATTGGAAGTGTTGAAGACAAACTCTTATGAATTTCAAGCTTAGGGTAATGTATTGCTACATAACCAGGTTCCTGTCGGAATTTCACTATTATCCATCATTATTAAAATAATTTATTTTCTTAATTTTAACACAATAAATTATAAGATGGCGTGAACACTGAAATTTTATAGTAATTAAATTCAATATACCTCCATGACCACCGAAGTTATGCTATGATGAATAGAATTCCCTCAGTTTTAATTAAAAGATTTCGAATTGAAGCCTTAAGTTGGAATAATTCTAATATATAAGATGTGTTTTCTCCTTTAATAGATCTTAGGAGATGCATATTCAAATTAGACGGTACCCCAAAAAGGAGAGTGATATGCTTTTTAAGGTTTTTGTCTAATCTTTAGGACATCCTAACAATGATATAAATGAAACTCTTAGGGCTCGTTTGGTACGTCAGACCTTATCTTAATTTTATTGAACCTGACTGATCTTGAAATTTGATCAGTATTAATATATAATGGACGGTATTAGAATATTAATATACAATGAATTATATTTTTTTATTTTTTAGTACAGTTCAGGGGAGATTCACCTGCTAGATGAGTCTCAAAAATATAATGGCAGTTGGACTATTTCTATTAAAAATAGTGATTGATCTTATTAACGCCCACTAAACGTTGTATTATTTTTGTTGTCTGATGCTTAATACATCGATGTCAAACGCGTCTTACAGTATTGGATTATTACGTTGACGATGTTTAAGCATACCTAAAAGTGTATTTTATACACGCCAATCCCAACTTGGATTAATTATACAAAAAGTAAAAGAACTATTCAAAAAATAGAAAGTCATTATCATGCTACTTTTGGACATTTCTATAAGCGTATATATTAAATTAAACATAAAAAAAGAAAAAAAAGTATAATAAAAGAACTTGATAACAGTTGTTCAATATTATAAGGAAAAATTCTCCACATGCATACATTTAAATGGGGTTCCCCATTCCCCTTTGGACACTTTTTTTTTGACGAGGGGGAGTCCACAGGCGTTACTTTTTTATAAGTGCGCGTTAGAAACCTTCTGACCGATGCAATAAGCGCAAATCACGTCGGTAGGAAAAAGCACTGACAAGTCATGTGTGACAGACTCAACCAAGAAGTTGTTGGCAGGGGAATCGAACTCGTGACCTTTCGATTCCGCACTCTCCTACTCCCAACTTGGAATTAATTATACAAAAAGCAAAAGAACTATTCAAAAAATCGAAAATCATTATCATGCTACTTTTGGACATTTCTATAAGCGTATATATTAAATTAAACATAAAAAAAGAAAAAAATATAATAAAAGAACTTGATAACAGTTGTTCAATATTATAAGGAAAAACTCTCCGCATGCATACATTTAAATGGGGTTCCGCATTCCCCTTTGGGTCACTTTTTTTATTTTTATTTTTTATAATGGCGAATTCGCGGCCGTTATTTTTTTATAAGTCTTGACCGGATAAGCGCCGGTGTATGATAGTCTTCAAACGTCGGTAGGATAAATCACGGCAGCTCAATCGCCAGAAGATGTTGACAGGGGGAATCGAACTCGTGACCTTTCCCTGTAAAAAATGGAGTTCCTTTGAAAAGAATGTAACAGTAACATACAGAATATGGAATACCTTATAGGTACTTTCATATATTTTAAATAATATGGTACAGATTTATCATTTATATACTTGTTCCCTATCACATCAGAACTGTGACATTAAGGGGTCCCATGTGATAAAACATTTTGAAAAGGAAATGAAAAATACCACAAAAGATAATCATCATCAAGTATTCTTACGGTAATAGATTAAAAAAAAATTGTCCGTTCATTTTGGATTATCCGATCCAAAATTTCGAATATCCGAAAATTTCGGATCGGTAAAATAGATCCGAATTCAGAAAAAATCGGATATCCGAAATTTTCGGATCGGATAACCGGATATCCGAAATTTCACTTCTCTCGCCAATTGAGTAACCAAGTTGCTGAGTGATTATTTTTTTATTTTTCTGAAAGGCCGCGTGCTCTTTCTTTTCAGTGCGCATGGGTAAACTTGTACGATAGCGCGCAACCACGCGTCGATTAACCACACTTGGCAAGCCATGTGTGACAGACTCAACCAAGAAGGTTTATGCAGGGGATCGAACTCGTGACCTTGCGGTCCTCTGAGTGATTATTTCACATCATATTCAGTGGTTATGTGACCCCATTGCATCATCCATTTAGCATTACCAAAGGCCCTATCCAGTGTACTAGTTATTCTATTAGAGCCATGCTGCTTATTATTCCAGATATAATATTCTCCTTTCCATGATTATATACTCATGTGACATTCAGTATGCCTACTTGATTTATCAAGCTTCAAGTTAGCTATAGAACTATTATTCCTGCTTGTATATTTGGTGTTTAATGGATACATGGAAAGATCTTTGTTTTACGATGATCCTTGCCCAAAAAGAAGGGGAGCAGAAAGAAAGATGTTTTGTCCCAAAGCCAGCAGGCCACTTAACTGATGTTTATAAGATAAAATTTATGGATAGAACAATTCTCGTCGGAACTAGCAATAGTTTTAATCCATATTTACAGAAATTTTTGAGTTTTCAGAAGAATAATAGCCTACAAAAAGGTTGACTACAAAACAGCATTGAAATCACCACATAGAATCCAAGGTTGACTAATTCCTTGTGCTAAGGTAGCCAAGTCCTGCCATAACTGCTTTCTTTGCTCCGTATTATAATCATATATAACAGTGACTATATATTGATACCCCTTTGCTCTATCAGCAACTTGAAAATGCAGTAGTTGAGCAGTACACCTGATCATCAATACATCAATATACACCTGAAGCAGGCAGCCCAATAAAAAGTAATTGATATTTCGGATTTTTCGGATATCCGAAATTAAAGAAATTGTGATCCGTATTCGATCTGATTTTTTTCGAATATCCGATCCGAAATATCCGAAACTCAAAAAAGCGGATCGGATCGACCGGATCGCGGATCGAATCGATCGGATCGGATTATTATGAACAACCCTACTTTTCATGTATCTAAATTAATAAAAAGAAAAAGGGGGATTAATCTATTTACGGGTTCAAATTTGTGATTGGTTTTAGGCAAATTAACAAGTTACGTAAGCAATGTCTAAAATTTTCTACTGGAAAAAGATGAAATAGGCAAATTGCGCTTTAGGACTAATTTTCAATGAGTTAGAACTTTTATGGCACAAAATGAGAATATATCCATATATATATAAACAAGTGAAACTGAAGCTACTAGTATGTAATGTCTTGTAATGGTGACAACTCAAGATGAAAAGGAACAAAAATTTAGGCTCAATCTTCAAAGTATAACATAACATATGAAAAAAATAGTTTCCTTTTGAAGTGATGTATGGTCATATTGACCCTTATGTACCATCACCTAAAGGCAAAGCTATAATACTTTATTCCTTTCGTCCCATGTGATATAATTTAATTCGATATTGAATTTAAGAAATAAAGAAAGATTTTTAAATATTGTGATCTAAAACAAGTCAAAGATATTTATGTGATTATAGATCATATCATTAAGAGTAAAAGGTAAATGTTAAAGTTAAATTATTGCAAAATAAGAAAATGTATAATTTTTTTAGACGGACTAAAAAGAAAAATATATCACATACATTGAAACAAAGAGAATATTAAATAAAGATTCAGATGAACTTAGTAATTTTTTGCTTAGAATATATATTTATATTAATTTTTTTATTATGTATAAATATATAATTATAATTCAGTAACTAAAATACATAATGAGCTTAATCACTTAATGACAAGTTCATAACTAATAATTGTTATATATTGGCTCCGCTATGACATAAATGTAGAGGCGGAGCTACAAGCTTGTCTAAGGGTTAGACATAATCGGTAGCTTTGACACAAATATTATACTTAATACGTATAATATAAATAATTTCTCCAAAAATTAGTTAGCTATTTTTTTTAGAATAAAAAACTCATAAACTCAAAATTTTAATTATGTTTCTTCCTATAAATGGTAATGCTTTAAGTTCATCTAACTTTAAAAAGATGTCACTATATGGAGCTTATTCAAGGTAAAAACACTTGTTACCAAAATGCACCCCATGAAGTCCTATTTTACTGAAGTAACTCTCACCATGTAAAATTTCAAACTTTCACAATGTAAAAAAAAATTAGTCCGATGCACTAAACTCTCGCTGCGAAATTTGGATAACGGCCGAACCACAAGAATATTTTGTAGAAGTTTCAAAATTAAGTACATTTAATGCACTTCCATTCTTTTTATCTTTTTTATTCATCTTCCCATCTATTTTCCTTTTGCATGCATTCCAAGCTTATAAAAAGCATTTACCTTTGAGGAAAGTGACAAGACATTGCCTCTATTGATGCTGGGGTATATTTGTAGGAGTTTATATCGGGTTGTACACGCAGCGGAATTTGAAAATTTATGTTTCAAACCTGACGACGGTCGAACTGTAGTATGATAAGTAATTAAAATACAAAGCACAGAATTAATGTAAAACTTCGACAGAAGACTTACATTCGAAGCAACAATCAGCCAAGCAGTTGAATCTTTTTGTTATGTGTAGTCCGAGGGTGCACACGCAAACGTTCCTCGATTTGTAAGTTTTGGAAACTCTGATGTAATTTGCTAAGTCAGGAATGCTAAGGATTCTGACAGAGCTTTAGAAGAGATTTACCTCTCTTAGGGTTTCTGGTGTATTGAAATGAGAAGACGAGCCTCATATTTATAGGATAAAATAAGAGCTCAAGGTTTGATAGAGCAGTGCCAGTAGCAATGGCGAATTCGGATCGTCGGGCCGCGTCACGGCCGCGGATCCTCGATGAAACCGCGCGGTCTTGACGTGTTCTCGCACCGATCTGAATCAAGGCACCGCGGCTCCGTCCTATTTTCTGCCCACTTTCCTATTTTAATGTCCCGATCATCAACCGAACATTTAGGTATCTCCTTCTAATTACATCCTTCAATCGACGGAACATTTGACTTAGTATTACCCTTCAGGCCTTTACATATCGTCACTAATTACATTAGGATCTTCACGGAACTCCTAGACTGCGCTGGAAGACGAACCCAATATGTAAAGTTTAGCTACACAAAATATGTGAACTGAACCTATATGTGAGAAGATAAAATCCCCTCATTCATGATACACTCAAGCAAGCTTAGGATTTGTCAAGTGTCTATCCGAATGGCTTGATTATTATATCTATATTAGTTGACAATAGGACCATGTCACGGACATGTCCATTGCATTGGCCAATGACTTAGTCAACCTAATACCATATGAGTACCTGAGTGTTCACTCAAATATAAATTCAAGGAATGAATCCTTTCTTGGCTCACATACCACATTTAATCTACTTCGTAATGCACCCAAAATAAACCGCGTCTCAACCTATAAGACATTTGAGCTTATGACAGGATCAAAGTGCAATACTCCGTAAACAAAATGATATTGACCTCAAGTCTAAGGACTTTTATCTCCCACACGCCGATGACATTATAGACATGTAACAAAACAGTACATCAGCAGGGCGTACCAATACTTAAACAAGTATTCATGTGTCCATCACGAAGTGTCATAACTCGTAGCAAGTGAGATATACTACATCCCCTAAGGATATGATGCAGACCACATGTCAACGTATCGCATATCATCGATATCCCAATTTCGATGATCATTAGTCGAGGTAATTTAAGAGTTACGTTATAACATTAATTCTCATATCATTAATAAACATGTAACCTCTAGGGATGCATTTATAAACAATCAACTAATAATTCAACAAATGCAGATTACCATAATATTAATCATCATTAATATAAATACGAATGTGTATAAAGTACATTGTGTCCTAATATAGATTGTCTCTAGGACATACATATACTTTCAATCTCCCACTTGGCCTAGAGCCAATCACCAACATATCTAATACCCATGTTCTCAAAATGACCATTATGCTTCACCAAGCTTAATGGTTTAGTAAACGGGTCTGCTAGATTATTGTCTGTGGGAATATAATCTATCTTGATATTTTCAGCTTCCACCATCTCTCTCAGGATGTGGTACTTCTTTGGTACATGTTTGTTTCTGTTTGTTGATCTTGGTTTCTTTGCATGTGCAATGGCACCAGTGTTGTCACAATAAATAATTATTGGACAACCAGCACTCGGAACAACCCCTAGTTCCTTCAGGAACTCAGAAATCGCGACAGCTTCTTTAGCAGTTTCCGATCCAGCAATGTACTCCACTTTAGTAGTCGAGTCTGCAGTAATAGCTTGTTTGGAACTCTTCCATCTCACTGCTCCTCCGTTGAAAATGAACGTGTAACCAGACTGAGTTTTGAAATCATCAACATCTGTCTGAAAACTAGCATCGGTATACCTAGTGGAAACCATCTCATCAACTCCACCATAGACTAAGAAGTAATCTTTAGTACGCCTGAGGTACTTGAGAATACTCTTGACTGCTTTTCAGTGTTCCTCACCAGGATTCTGCTGAAACTTGCAGGTCATATTAAGTGCAAAGGCCACATCTGGCCTAGTACAGATCATGACATACATGATTGATCCTATAGCCGAAGCATATGAGATCCTCTTCATGCGCTCAAGTTCAATAGCATTAGAAGGGTAACCCTTATTTGATAACTTGATGCCTTGACCCAACGGAAGACCGCCTTTCTTGAAATTCTCCATTGAAAAGCGTCTAAGCACTTTGTCTATGTAGACTGACTGTGATAGCCCTAACAATCTATTAGGTATATCTCTATAGATCCTAATTCCCAGAATGTAGCAGGCTTCACCTAAATCCTTCATCATGAAGGTCTTGGACATCCAATCCTTAACTGACTGCATGAGGGTCTTATTATCTCTCATTATAAATATGTCATCAACTTATATTATAATGAAGACAATACCCTCATCCTTGCGTTTGGAATAAACAGAAGGATCCTCTTTACTTCTGACAAAATCAAAAGATTTGATAGCATTGTCAAAACAAATGTTCCAACTCCTAGAGCCTTGCTTAAGTCCATAAATGGACTTCTGTAGTCTTCACACAACATTTGATCTGGACTCACATGAAAAACCCTCGGGTTGTTTCATACACACTTCCTCAATTAGATTACCATTGAGGAATGCAGTTTTGACGTCCATCTGCCAAATGTCATAATCATAATGTGCAGCTATCGCAAGCAAAATCCGAATAGACTTTATCTTAGCCCCCGATGAAAAAGCTTCATCATAATCCACACCAGGACGTTGAGTAAAACCTTTAGCCACTAGTCTAGCTTTATAAGTCTGAACCTTGTCATATGCATCAATCTTCTTCTTGAAGACCCATTTGCATCCTATGGGTTTAACCCCATTTGGCAAATCAACCAAGTTCCACACCTGATTGATATACATAGATTCCATTTCGGATTTCATGGCTTCTTGTCATCTCTTCGAATCAATGTCTAGCATTGCTTCGCTGTAGGTTATAGGCTCGTCATCATCTGGAATATCTAGCTCATTTTGTGTTTCCACAAATAGATTTAGTCTTTCCGGAGGACGATGAGATCTAGTAGACCTACAGAGTTGATTATCTTGTAGTTCAGTTACAGGTATGTTCTGACTGTGAGTAGGTTCTTGTGCGCTGGTCGATCCACCAACATTAGAACTTTCAGGAATATCATTTTCATGTCTTTCCTGAATGGGAGAAAATGCAACTGGTGCACTTGATCCCAAGGTCTATGCATGAAGATCTTGTATTTCTGCATTAATCCTTGTAGCACTCCCACTAGTCGAAGGGGGTACCCTAAATACCCAATCTTCGCCAGAAGCTCCCACTGAATTCTTGCCTTCATTATTGGGCAAGGATTCAACCTCTTTGTTACCTTGTTCTTGAATTTCTTCAAGTTCTATCTCTGTGCAACTCTCATCCTTGTAGACATATTCATCTTCAAGAAAAGTTGCGTTCCTAGAAACAAATATCTTATGTTCTCCAGGAAGATAAAAATAGTATCTCTTAGTTTCCTTCGGATACCCAACAAAGTAATATTTCTCACTTTTAGATTTCAACTTATCAGTGATCAACTTCTTGACATATGCAGGACACCCCGAGGGTCTCATGTGTCTAAGTGATGGCTTCTTGTCACACCATACCTCATATGGTGTCTTTTCGACCGATTTAGATGAAACTATATTTAGAACATATATTGAGGTCAAAATAGCGTATCCCCAAAGGTATGTATGAAGAGCTGAAAAGCTCATCATGGAATGAACCATGTCAAACAAGGTTCGGGTTCTCCTATCGGCAACACCATTCATCTGCGGTGTTCCAGGAGGTGTCCATTCGGAATGAACTCCATGAAGCTTTAAGTAGTCAAGAAATTCCTTACTTAAGTATTCACCCCCACGATCAGATCGGAGAGTCTTGATACTCTTTGAGAGCTGTTTCTCAACTTCACACTTAAACTCCTTAAACTTCTCGAAAGCCTCGGATTTGTGTCTCGTAAGATACACATATCTAAACCTTGATAAGTCGTCTGTGAAAGTGATGAAGTAAGAGAAACCTTCTCTAGCTTGAGTAGGAAATGGTCCACATACGTCTGTATGTACTAACTCAAGAACCTCCTTGGCACGGATCCCTTTCCAGAAAGATGTTTAGTGGTCATCTTACCCTTCAAACAGGATTCACAGTTACCATAAGATTGTGAGTCAAATGGTTCGAGGTAATTTAACTTCCTCAACTGTTCTATCCTTGTTTGATTGATATGACCAAGTCTACAATGCCACAAGTAGGTAGAATTTCTTTCACTTAACTTTGCTCTTTTATTTTGTACATTGAAAATTTCTTTTATTTCAATGATGTACATACCTTATCCACTAGAGGTAGAAGCATATGGTGCTCTTCCTCCTAGTGCAGTGCAGTACTTTCTTCCCATGCCTCTTCCTATTATAGTCGAGGCATACATCCTTAGCCGGAATCACCTCTCCAAAAATTTACACTTTCCTTAGGCTTCATAGCTGAAGGCGTAGTGACTGCCTTGCCCTTCTTCTTCCATTCCTTACCTTTCGGCTTGGGCCGGCTAGAGGAGCTCATCATGAGCACAACTTTGCTCTTGGATGTTGAAGATTCAAAGGTCGTTAGCATGTCATGCAGTTTCGGCAGACTCCCTTTTGTTCCGTTCATATTGTAGTATACACTATAATTCTCGGACGAACGAGGGAGAGAGTTCAGGATAAGGGTGGAAGCGGCAGTATTCTGCAACCTTATACCAATCGAGACCAACATTTCTATCAGCCCTATCATCTTCAACACATGCTTGTGCTGAGACACTTGGCTCCCTTCACTTAGCTTACACTTGAAAAGTTTCTATTAACAACTCATATTCCATGGTTTGGGACTGAGAGTCATAGATTCTCTTCAAGTGTTCGAGCATTTCATTAGGGACCATGTTCTCATGTTGTCTCTGTAGTTCCACTGACATGGAAGACAACATGATGCATCGTGCTGAAGTGGCGTCATCTAGGTTCTTATGGTAGACTATCTTATTAAATGTGGAATATTTTGCAGAATCATCAACAGGCACTGTGGGGAATACTTTGTCCAATACGTATTCTATCTTTTCTTGCTTTTAGGACAATTCTTAGATTTCTTAGCCAGTCTAGATAGTTCGCTTTGGTGAGTTTGTTCATTTCAACGTTAGGTTCGACATTTTGAAGTTTTGAAGATTTAGATAGACAGGAAAATGCAATCAACAATTCATTCTCCTAATTTATACACATTCATTATATTCTAATTTAATATGGCCTTTTGTTTAATTAGCTCCCACAATTTTGTATACTTCTACGACCCCATGGTAGAATACACACCTAAATCAATATAAAGGTCATAATGGGCCATGATCCAAACATATGCTATATCTGCGTTTGTTTTGGCTGATAACTTCAATAACACACTTTGGTAGGTCCTCAACCAATTATAAACCAACTCTACAACTCTTGGTTTGATTAAATATCTTTCACTTTAATCTTACGTCTTTAGACTAGTTCGACACTTTGGCGTCAAGATTCATCTAAACAAGTCAACCCCATAACACGATTGCGTTTAAATGTCTCAGTAAATTTAGCCTTTGCAAGCAAACACTTTGGTGTAAATACCTACAAAAGTTTATTATCTACTTTCATTTTAACACATCTATGAAAGGGCATTGGTCCTCTAAGACTTAGAGCAAATGCTTTGGCATAAATACCTTTATCGCCGAAAAGGACTTAGCACCCTAACAATTATAATGGACGACGCGTTATAATTAGACTTGTATTTAATGTTTGGGGAATATTTTTAGTTTCGGGGATTCATTCAAGATCAACAATCAAGTCATACATCATATGACATCCTATCATGCAAAATCTAAACACAATTAGATGAGAAACCATCAAACCCAATAGGCATGATAAAAGATGGTTTTAATCACATACTGGGCGCCGTCTACCCAGACAGTTATAGAGGTCATTTGAATTAAACAATTACTGGGCGCCGCATACCCAGACAATAATTACGGACGCTATGCTAATAATATAAATGCATCACATTTAACACTTAACAGATTTGTATATTATTCAATAATATACTATTAATGATAACTATGAGTCTATTTGTCTAAACTCTATAATCTATGTAAATGTCAAACAGTCCCTAAATATTTTTTGATTTTAAAATTCTGATTTTCGGGAATTCTGTAAATTTTTAGAATTTACATTTTAGTCCCTTAAGAATTTAAAATTCAATTCTGAACCCTTATAAATTCATAAAAATGTAATTCTAAACTTCAGAAAATATTTTTAAACTTCTGGGACCTGTTTTTAATTTTCAGAACCTAAAATCAACTTTCAGAAAACTTTCTTTTAATTACATATTTGCCCAAAAGGACCAA
The DNA here is from genome assembly GCA_029844215.1 of Przewalskia tangutica. NCBI lineage: Eukaryota > Viridiplantae > Streptophyta > Magnoliopsida > Solanales > Solanaceae > Przewalskia > Przewalskia tangutica. The sequence continues at coordinate 25,363,831 of CM056729.1, read as the reverse complement.
ATCTGTTCGATTCAAAACTTTATTTTCAAAAACTGAAACTTCTAAAACTTCAAATTCAGAATCTGAAACTTTTAAGTCTCTGTTTCTGATTTTTTATTTTTCTTTTTTAAATTTGTCGTCGGCATCGCTCGGCCAGATGGCATGGCAGCCTCTGAGCGATAAGCCATCGAATCGCAAATTAATTAGCACCGCCAGTCTAACAAGTGGGACTGCGGTGCCTCATAATTTCGCCACACGTCCTGCGCATGATCTAGCAGTGGAACGCGGTGCCGAAGGCAGTTATCCGAAATTAACTTTAAGCTTCTGGATGAACAGCACCGCGGCTCCCATGAACAGGACCGCGGTGCCTCTGGCTTCATCCGGGCAGCACCGCGGTGTTCCAATTGTGTAATCTCGGCGCCGCCACAAAACCCTAGCAGGCACCGCAATGCTCCATCAAGGAACCGAGGTGCCTCTCCTCCAGAATCACAAAATCCGAAATTTCCGAACCCCTAAAACTGGTTTAGGGCCAGATCTTTCAGATATATCACTTGTATTACCATCACCATTAAAAAAACATGTTCATCGATCATCAAATCCAATTTTCTTCTCGTTCTTCGTTTCAATGCACCATGCTTTAAGCCGGATAACGCATTTCAACTTAGAAGAGTTATATATTGGATTGATTTGTTCGAATACATAATTACATTAATAGATCTCGTCACAAGGATCATGTGTTCTAAAGGTTTAGGGTTTTAAAGCTTTTAAATACATAAAATATAGATCTAAACAAATCCTAACTCATATTATCATTAATATTATTACAAATCATACGAAACGCATACCACTGTAGGTGTTTACGTCGGGTTCGTACACGCAGCGGAATTTGAAAATTTATGTTTTCAACCCGACGACGGTCGAACTGTAGTATGATAAGTAATTAAAATACAAAGCACATAATTAATGTAAAACTTCGACAGAAGACTTACATTCGAAGCAGCAATCAGCCAAGCAGTTGAATCTTTGTGTTATGTGTAGTCCGAGGGTGCACACGCAAACGTTCCTCGATTTGTAAGTTCTGAAAACCCTGATGTAATTTGCTAAGTCAGGAACGCTAGGAATTCTGACTGAGCTTTAGAAGAGATTTACCTCTCTTAGGTTTTCTGGTGTATTGAAATGAGAAGAGGAGCCTCCTATTTATCAGATAAAATAAGAGCTCAAGGGTTTCAGTAGGGCCAGGCCCAGCAGAAACGAACTGGGAAGAATTGATTGCGGACCATGTCTTGGCCGCATGGTCGCACGTGTTCACAGCGCTGCGATCACGAATCACGGCGCACCGATTAGTCCTATTTTACGCCACTTTCCCATTTTAATGTCCCGGTCATCAACCGAACATTTAGGTTTCTCCTTCTAATTACATCCTTCAATCGACGGAACATTTGACTTAGTGTTACCCTTCAGGCCTTTATATATCGTCACTAATTATATTAGGATCTTCACGGAACTCCTAGACTGCACCGGAAGAAGAACTCAATATGTAAAGTTTAGCTACACAAAATATGTGAACTGAACCTATATGTGAGAAGATAAAATCCCTTCATTCATGATACACTCAATCAAGCTTAAGATTTGTCAAGTGTCTTTCCAAATGGATTGATTATTATAACTCATCTATATTAGTTGACAACAGGACCATGTCACAGACATGTCCATTGCATTGGCCAATGACTTAGTCAACCTAATACCATATGAGTACCTGAGTGTTCACTCGAATATAAATTCAAGGAATGAATCCTTTCTTGGCTCACATACCGCCTTTAATCTACTTCGTAATGCACCCAAAACAAGACGCGTCTCAACCTATAAGGCATTTGAGCTTAGGACAGGATCAAAGTACATTACTCCGTAAACAAGATGATATTGACCTCAACTCTAAAGACTTTTATCTCCCACACGCGGATAACATGTGAGCCAACGAATTGAATCAATTTTTTAAATTGGATCATCGTACCAACTACCACTCTTAAAAACATAAATCAATTATCAAAGAAACAAACATAAAAAAATAGTTAATTTGTTAAATCATTAATCTGTTTTCTACGAGCAAACTGGATGGAACACAAACTGAATATAAAATCTCTTATTTTGTCTAAGTTATACATACAAGATACACCTCTGTACACAATTATTAACCTAAAAATAGCTCAAAAAAATAACATCAACATCTCCAAACTACACAGCCCATCATATTTTAATACAATTTTCTCCTAAAAACTCATTATTAAGGCTTACTTTCAACTAACCCTATTAATTGTTTGGTCTTTTCTTTTCCTTTTATCGCAAATCTTGAACGATCCTTTTCATATTTTTCCTTGCCCCCCTCCCCTCCCCCCCCCACAAATCTTGAATTGCCCATTTGATATTTTGGTTCTTTTTTGGGAAAATTTGAACTTTACTTAATTTGGTTGAAATTTCGAGAATTCATGACCGCCACAGCTACCGCTGACGATACCAGAACTAGCAGCAACCTAGCTCCGACGAGAAGTATAAACAAGAAGGAACTTACATTGATATAAGGTCATGAAAACTATAAAATTTGAACTAAAAACAACAAAAAAAAAAACAAAAATATCCCAAGAAGAGTACAATGAAAAATGAGCTTAATCAATCTACACAAAAAATTAAGTTATGTATCAACTTACATTGATATAAAGAAGAATATTTGGAGTTGAAGTATGAACCACATAGAGAGTGAAGAAGGAGACTAGGGTTGTGATTGAGGGCAAAAAAAATTGAGTTATATAAAATAGTGTATTTTGAGAGATATATAAAAAAAATTAAGGGGGGCCGTGACCCCCTCTCGCCCCTTGTTAGATCCGCCATTAACAACAACTTTATCAGTTACGTCAAAGCTCGCTTTCTTAAGTTTGACTAAAGTTCCAAAAATACTTTAAAAAAAAGATAAGTATCTGATAAGTTGGTATTGTTTTCCTTATGTTTAAGTGAGAAAATAGTGCATTTATTATGGTTTACTTCAATTTTACAGGTTTATGTGATTGAGAAGTGATCCGAAAGAAATCAGGAGAAAAATAAGTCAAAAAGAGGTCAAATTGAAGAAAATATAAAAACCGGCTAGAGGCGCAAAGAGGACAGATTTGCAATTACGAAAATCTGTGGTTATTTGAATTAAAATTTTCACGAATAAGTGCATCATAGTCCCCCGGAGTGTTCTGCAGAGGTATTTGGTGATATTTTGATTTGGGAAAATTAGAATCTATAAGAGCAACACTTGGAGGAAATATCTATCATCTTTGGCCATATTGACAAGTCTCGGAGAGCCAGGGTTCATCAATCACACAATTAGAGGAAAAGATTGGAGCACTTTAATTAATGAAATTTTTTGTATCTTCAATTCCTTACTTTGTATTGAATTTGTAAGCGTGTAGTGTTTCATTTTTTCACTTGAATCTTGTTTATAAAAATATTCATTATTGAAGTTTGGTTTGGACTCTCGTTTTGCTTATGTATTAAATTGATTTGTATTTCTAATGAAGTGAGTCTTTGTTTCTTTAATTAATATTGTTGTTTAATTTTTCTTAAGGGATTAGCTAATCGTAGGACTCACCCATTTAATTCGATTTGAGCTCGGAAGAGAAAAATCGATTTGAAAAGATTAATTAATAAGAATTTGAGGCTTTAAACCCCATCTAATAACTTGAGCTAGGAATAGGATAGTTAACTTGAGGTTAAAGTGATTGTGCTTAATATCACACTCTAATGCTTGAAAAATATTAGAGTGCAATTCATTGATTTGATCGGAAGACTTTTAATGAGATTTTAGAAATCATTATCTATTAACATAAACTCGTTCTTAGTTGTAAAATTTTGAAATATATTGAATCGTTACTTGAGAGTAATTTCTCTTGTATCCATGTTTGTGGCCATTGATCATTTTACCGTTTTCTAGTTAGTTTTATATTTGTTAGTTCTTAAATAAAAAAATCAAATAATGAAAAAGTTTTGACTTAGCGTAGAAAGTGATAATTTCTTACTTTGCTTGATCATCTAGTGTATTGTTTCATATGAGATTTGACCCCGACTCATAATTGGGTAAATTATATTATATACAATCATGTATACTTTTTCTTTGAGGAGTGAATTAGAACGTTATCAATATCATTTTTCAGCTTTCGAAAAATAATTTCATCTACTCAAAGGTATCTTTTTTTCATCTAAAAATTTGGTTAAATACTTCAATTCACTTAAATAAGTGCTAAAGAGTTGGGTTAGTAAACTAGGTATGTAACACTGGTTGAGTGCACTGCTTTTTGCTCACGTGCTCCCAAATTCTTTCTTTTACTAAATTTTACTTCAATAGTTGGTTTAATGATGGTTCCTATACATAGTCAAAAAGTTTTGAGAACATTTTGATAAGTTGATGTCATCAAATCCAACTTTGCTAGCTATAGATGCCACTCGTATAGACATTTCTTTTTCATTTAAGACAGTGACCAGAGATGATAAAATTAGCCCAAACTTAAATAATCCGTCCAATCCGTTTGAAATTTCATGAATTTATGCATGAGTGATTTTAATGATGAGTTGATTTGGGCTAGCCCAAGTTGATCCATGATAAATCAACAGTCCAAATGAATCCATTATTATGCCTAAACTTGATCCATCAAAATACTTAATTTTAATGATTAGAGTTTCACTCTAGATTAAGATTTTTATTTATAAATAATTATTTAAAAATTCTTTTATTATTTCAAAACAATAAAATACATCAACGCACCCCAACCACACTATTCATCAACCCTACCCCCTCTCCTACACCAACCCCCACTCAAGCACTGAACCACCCTCACATCTCTGTCCATACATTTTCTACTCCACCCCACCCCACCCCACCCACTTCTACCCCACCTAACCCCACATCCTACCCTACCCCACTCTACCCCGTCCTATCTCATTCTCAAATTTCTATTTTATATTTTTTTACTTTTATAAATAATTTATAAAAAATATGAATTTTTTTCTTACCCCCTCTGCCCTACCCCCACTCCAACTCACCCCCACCTAGAGTTGTTATCGGTCCGGTTCGGTACGGGTATCCACATACCGGAATCGGATCGATAAGGTTACTGGTCCAGACCGAGATCGGACCGATACGAATTCGGTACTGAAAAGAGATTGGGGACCGGACCGATACCTTATCGGGCGGGTACCCGATCCGGTCCGATAAGATTGCCGATCCGATTCTGGATACTGTTTCCGGTCCGAAACTGATCCAAAATTAAAATTCATGCTTTACTTAAAGATTTCAATTTTACTTATAATTTTTTATAAAAATCTCTGCTTTATTGCCTTTACTGCTTTACATAATTCATATTAACAAATTTAAAGCAATATATAATAGCAATATTCCAAGAATTGATCATCAATTCATCATCCCAATTCTCAAACTATTCTAAGGGTATCGAACCGTCTGATAACATATAAGTTATAGGGTAATTAGACCTGGTTGCCAGACCGGATCCTTATGTCTGGTACTCGTATCCGGACCGTTAATATTTCGGTTCGAGTATCAGTCCGATTCTCGGATGGTTCTCGGCTGTATCCGGACCGATAACAGCCCTACCCCACCCCATTCTCAAATTTCTATTTTATATTTTATTACTTTTATAAATAATTTATAAAAAATATGAATTTTTTTCTTACTCCGCTCCTATCCACACCTACCCCTTCCACCTTCACCTCATCCTCAAATTTATATTTCATATTTTTTTGCTTTTATAAAAAATGAAAAAAAATTAAAAATATTATTCTTATTTTAAAAATAAAGATATGGAAAAATCAAATATCATACAAAATAAAATAACATCATAGAAGGTAAGTTTGAAATTTGTAAAAGAAATGGGTCAAGTTGAGCAATTTGAGTTATGACCTATCATTTAGCCCATCTTGACCAGCACATTTTAGCCCATGTAAGTTTTGGGCGGGTTGGGCATTGACCCATCTAAAATTTCAGTTTATCTTGACCCGCCCAACTACAGTCCAAACGATCCATCTGTCATCCCTAACCGTGACAGAGTGACACGTGTACAGTCTCAACTTTTAAAAGGTTAAGCATGTCAAAATACTTTTGATATCGGTCATTATGGTGAGGTTAAAATTTACACTAAAAGAATTCAAATAAAAGAAAGATAAAAAGAATTCAATATCTATGACTATAATATAATTTTGATGAAAGGGGTTTATCCTCCTAGTTCTGCCCCTTACGATCACATTTAAACTTAAGATCCTTTTCTCTCTCTCTTTTTTTTTTGAAGCAATCATGGCCGCTTCTTTCGAAGTCTTGTGGTAAACCCCGACCGACGCAATAACCCGCAAACCACGCCACCGCTAAACCACACTTGGCAAGTCGGTGTGAGTTCCCAGAGGCGGGTCAGGGCGTTACTGGGGTTTGAACTTGTGACCAAGCTTTCCACCCAACGGCGATACACTGCTTTCGTTCTAAACCTGCCTGCAGCTTCGGATAAGATCCCTTTCTATTCGATGCCATATTGAATTGTGTAAATACTTTATTAGGAAAGTTTATAATTACTAAAATATTTTATTTAAACAAGATTCTATTTAATTATTTTAATAACTCTTTAAAGTTATATTTTATTACTTTTAAAATTTATTTGTTGAAGTAAATACATATTCTTGAAAAAATACAAAGGCTTTGAGAAAGGTTTTCATATCCCTTTTTGCTTTTTGAGTGGAAAGGTTTCTTTTAATGTATCTTTGACTTCTCATTTATCTTCTTTTCAATATAATGAGTTCTTACTTCTTAGCACTTACATCATTGAAGAAGAGGTGCAAATTCCAAGGAGATGAGCTTGCACCATCTCACCACAAAGTGAGAAATTTAGAGGTTATACATTCAAAATTTGAAATTTATACATTTCTTAATATAATAAATATAGATTACAGATTAAAATTACCAGTTATTTTATTTTATGACATAGAGGTAGAGGAAGGAGACGGGGAAGGAATTACAATATGAAATTTGAAACTTCACCAACAAAATGAAAATTTAGGTAGTCAATCAACTGAATTATTAAATCTTTATAAAATTACTAGGTTTGATTTCCTCTTCCTGTTGGGGTGGGGGAGTGGGGTAGTGGGAGGTCGTGTGAGCAGAGATGTTGTCACATGACCTTTTTTTTAATCAACACCATCTAATTATTATAAATAACTTAAAAGTACACCAAACCAAATCACTACGTTATTATATTTGCATGCATGCATGGTGAAATTAAAAAACCCAAAACTTGCTTTCATCGAAGGTTTTAATTAAACTTAATAATTATCCCCATCACATAGATATACTATACTATTAGTATTTACTAGTATAAGTAAGTATAAAAAATAAGTGAAAGGAATATATTGGAGATTGAAATTCTCCGATGATTCTGGCCCAATCTTTTGACTCTCTTTTCTTCTACTTCTTATTTTTATTCTTTTCTTTCTGCACCAAAAAACAATTATTATATATCAATGGGACATCCCAACATTTAAGGTCTTACCAGCTGTTCCCCCTTAATTTAGGTCCTGTTTAATTTTAGCTTTATGTTTTGACCCCACTTGTCTATTGTTTCTTTGCTACTACTACACCTATACATACCCACCCCACCCAATATTTCTATGCAAATTGTCCGAGACACTTTAAAAAACTAAGTTTGATATATTCTGTAAGAGAAGCTTATATCTATTGATAATAGGGCATACAGACGCCCGAGCCAACAAGACTTTGAATTTATGGGTTTTAAACTTAGATGTTGAATTCATAACTCGTCTTAGTACTTGGTTCACAATTAAATATTTATAGGATTTTAATGAGTTTTCTATTATAAATATAAGATCTAAGCAAAAACTACTGAATTCGTTCGAACCCGTAACTAATAATGTAGCTCCGCAACTGGGCCAATACCGTTTAAAAATAATGTAACGTACACTTTAATTTGAGACAACAGACAAGTCTTAGCATTCAGTGGAGGGTGCCAGGAATATACACAAGATATTAAAAATGTCAAAACGGGATTTAGAATCAATTTTTAATTATATATAATCTAAGAATTTTGTTTTTATCTATTTGTACAGTATATAAAATGTTTTGACAAGTCATCAAGATTTTTAATTTCCTTTCCAACACCGAGCTCCGCCCCTTTTAGAATCCCTATAGTCCTAGACTCAAATTCCCGGTCCATTTGTGATTGTAGGAGGACACCATTGTCCGGTAAAAATTCACTCTCTTTTGATGTTTATGTTGAGAATATAATAGAATGAATGAAAGTGTGATTTCTCTAACTGCTTAAATTTTTAGATGATATGATCACACATATTTAGATGATATTAGACAGACAGATGTCATGAGATTAAGTCTCATCGTCGTTCATTATAAAAAATAATTCTACATGCATGATTCATGAAAAATTGTAAATGAGAGGTCGTATTAAGAATATAATTGAATAAATAAAAATATGTTCTCTCTAACAACTTAAACTTTTAGATAAAATGGTCAAGAGTCATGACATACTATTATTCGACTTTAGTTAATTAATGCAGATTGCAAGTAAATCTTTACCTCACTATTTATCCAATTCAAGATGATGAAGCTTTTTTGCAAGCACATTGTTCATTTCAAATCAGCTTTCATGATTCCCAAAATCAGGGGCTTTTGGAAGGTCCGTGTTCCGCTCCTTTGGTTGACGTGTTATGTTATATATATATAGTCAGTGTAATTTTTTTAATATATTATTTATTTGTCATAGTAGATAATTTATTTTATTTTTAATATTATAAATTTTATATTTTAAAAATCACTTATAAATATATTTAGATGATCTAATATATAAAATATTATTTATATTGATAATGTGCATAATTTAAACTTATATATAGGCTGTGTTTGGTTCCACTTCTGGGTACCCACTTTCGTGAAAATAGAAAAATTGAGATGTTTAATTCTGCGTTTCAGAATCAATCTACAATTTATAGCTTCTGCCATAATCAATTTTGTCATTTATTTCAATTTGAATTTTACCGTTTCCTTTATGACCCTCTTTAATTTTCATTAACAACTATATCCACCTTCATTACCCTCTTTTTAAATATCTAGAAATAATTACTAAAAAAGTACAACTTTCATTACCATCTTTAAATATCTAGAAATAATTAATAAAATAAATCAAATATCCACCTTCATTGCAAGTTTTGTTATTTTTGCACCTTGTGAAATTGTTGAAGGGATAAATGAATGATTGAAATTAACATACTTTATATTCTAATATTTAATTACTATATTGCACTTTTAATTCTATTATCTGTTTGTAATTTTTATTTACATACTTTATATTCTAATATTTAAGTATTATATATTGCACTTTATTAAAAGAATAAAATTAGAATGACATTTCGTTAAGGAGATTGTATAGTTTAAAAGAGTGAAATTAAGTATTAAGTATTATTTAATTCTAAAAATTAAGTATTAAGTAAAATTTTAATATTTAAGTATTATATATTGAACTTTATTAAAAGAGTAAAATTAAAACGCATTGTATATGCCTCACACGTGTAGTAAAGCAATCATTGTATAATTTTATATTTAAATATAATATTTTTTTAATATATAATGCATAATTTCAAAATAATGGTATTTGATTGGGACAATATCTTGATTCAACTTTGTATAACCATTTGAAAATATATATTGTCTGTTCGAATTTAATAAATGAGATATCATGTTACTTCAGTTAATCAAAATATAAAAAGAAAATATTTAATTAATAAATAAATAAATATAAATCTTCTTAATTCTATTATCTATTTAACTATGTCATTTTTGGTAATTTTATGTTCAAAAGTAATTTTGATCCAAATTATCCAAACATTGATAACAATCACTTTTACATTGTTGCATCTAAACATAAATCAATTCTATCAAAATCAATTATGACAAAATCAATTCTCCTCAAAATCAATTATGTCTACCGCAGAACCAAACACACACATAGTTATACCCGTAAAAAGCAAAACAGGTACTCGTACTGACTTTCTATAAAGGGATAAAAGAAAAGGAGTGTTGCTCATTGAGTCATTCCTTTCTGGGGGCATAGGCTCCTTCTTTATATCGTTGCTTTTATTTCTTTTTCATATCATCCGAAGAAAATCGACGCCAACAACAATTTCGCTACAATGGCCGGAGGTATATCAACTCCTTATTCCGCTGCGTTTTGCTCTAAACTTGAGTATTACATGCTATGTTTAATGATTCATATAATTTTATTTGATTGAGATTTAGCCACAAGAGTCTTGATTAAGTAAAATTATATATTATGTTTAAGATCACATAAAAAAATTATAGACATTAAATAAGGATCAATGTCTAAGTGATCTATAATTTTATTTGATTGAAGATTAGCGGCAACAACTTTAATTGAATAAAATTTTAAGTTTAAAGATCACATAAATAAATTTTAAACATTAGAATTGTGATTAATTATGCACGATATAATAACTTAAGAACTTCTATTATTGCATTGCATAATTTATTCGGATAAAATGTTAAAATACTTTTCATAATTACCCACAGGAATTATGAATGAGAATTTAATAGTTTTATCGTAAAGATAGAATATCATGCTAGTAAAGGGTGGCCAACGGGGAGGGGTCGGGTCGGGGTTTGGCGGGGCTGGCGAGGTCAGGGCTGGCGGGGTCTCTCGTCGTCCCGTCCCGATTCCGAGGTGTCGGGGGTGGGGTCGGGTCGGGGAGGGTAATTTTTTTTTGCCCTTAAATTAAAAAAACACACACACCAAGATAGTTTATTAAAAATATCCCAAGGCTTTTTTGTGCCTCTTATATTATTTAATATAAGTATGATTTTTTTTTTGTAATACAATTTCAAAATTGCAACTTCGTGATATTGAAAGTTGCAAATAAATAACATAGTAAAATTACAATTAAAAGAATTACATTTTAAGAAACACGTTTTCTAGTTTCTTTATAATTTCTTGTGGTTCTTCGGTTGAGATTAGTATTTATTGGTCAAATTGGTCGACGTCGCTTCCACCTCTGTCGGATAAAATTTCGTTGTAGTTGTACTCTTCTTCTTCATTTATCTCCGGTTGGCCGCACCTCCTACGCTCCGCACGAATCCAGTCTCTGAATAGAACTGCAATGTCCAATGAGTCTCCCGCTAATGAATGTCTATGATCTCCTATTTGATATCTGCCAGCCGAAAAAGCTCTTTCAGACGATGTTGATGACGCTTGAATGTTCAAAACATCTCAGGCCATCTTAGATAGTGTTGGAAATGTCTTCTCATTCTCCCTCCAGTATTTTAGCAAGTTTTCACGTCCTTCTTCATTGACAATTGCTTCGTACGGTAGAACACCCTGCAAAATAAAAACATCAAACTCTGTAACTTGGTTAGAAATGTTACCACTAAACATTCTATGTCTGAGACTTTCAATACTAGCCGCAGAAACAACATGTCATTTTTGAGGTTGTGTTGAAGAAGAAGAAGATGACATGGAAGCCGGTTGGTTGATAACACTTTCTTGTTGGTAATGTGTATATACTTTTTTACATTCATCTCGTATGTTAGACAACACTTCTTCTCTAGTTTTTTCAATAGGTGGTAGGTCATTTGAATTTTTGGGAGATGGAGGTGGAAGTTTATCCATGCAATCATAATAGTTTCAATAAGTGCTTTACAATTGTTTATTTTAATAGACAGATTTAATACAACACTAATAATATAAATTTGGGGTATAGGAATAAAATATTTTTTTCATTTTTTGAAATATTTTTTTAATAGGTGCCTTATAAACTGATTTTTCCATATATTCACTAAGTAATAAAAATATTGGAGCTATATAAAATAACATTGATGAAATAGTAGGATGATAAATACCGAAAAATTCTTTAGTAGCTAGAAAAAAATTCTCTAAAAATGTAATAAGTTCTAAAATTGAATCCAAATCGTAATCTACAATCATATTAGTAGAATTTCGATTATGGGGGTTAAAAAATAAAGTTATAGGTCTTCTATACTCATAAGCAACACGTAGTTGCTCGTATAAAGAATTCCACCTAGTGCATACTTCTTCGGAAATTTTTCTGTAAGGTAGTTGACAATCGTGATAAGTTTTTTTATAATCTTTTATTCATTGTATTCTATTACTTTTAAAAATATATTTTATACCAAATTGTATTTTTTAAGAATGTCTGCAAAAAGTGATAGACCATCCTTTACAACTAAGTTATAAATATGACATGCACATTTTATATGAAAATGATTTGGAAAAGATGGAGTTAAAACATTTTTTGATAATCTAATAGCGAAAATATTAGAAGAAGCGTTATCTAATGTAATAGTCATGATTTTATCAGTTATGCCATAATAATCGCAAATTGAAAAAATATTATCTGGAATAAAAATACCAGTGTGCCTACTATATATATATATATATATATATATATATATATATAAATCTAATGTAATAAAGGCCAATGGAACATGCTTATACTCGGTCAGGAGGGAATTAGGCTCTTTCATTGCTTCTTTCATTCCATCTCCGCTCCTCTTTATTATTTTCTAGAACCTCAGGAACTATCCTTTCCATTTCTCACGACCATGATTATTTAACGGTAACATGTTATTGGGTAGATTATAAATGGTCTATGCAAAAATGTATTTTAGCGTATATATATTTATACGCTAAAATACATTTTTGCATAGACCATTTATAATCTACCCAATAACATGTTACCGTTAAATAATCATGGTCGTTAGTACTATGACCTATATCAGGCGTAATAGATACTTTGCTAGAAAAATGATATAATGAATAACGTAAATATTGTTGATATTCGTGTGCAAATTTAAAAACGCATCTCCTAACAGTTGATCTAGAAAAACCATTATAAGCAGGATTATACATATCTCTTATGTAATGAATAAACCAGGAGATGAAGGAAATGAAAAAGGCAAATCCTCTACTGCAACTAATTTTGATAATGCTTCCCTATCTCTTTGTTTATCGTATTTAGGGCCTACAATTACCCACCGTCATAGGGTCAATTTGACCTTGTACCTGGTCCGGGACAGTATATTAACCTTGTCCCGACTGAGAGGGCATTGACGCACCACCTTTTTTGTCAGGTATTCCTCCCACCTATCTTTGTGAAATCTATTCAAATGCGTAGTTAAACCTTCCGTCCCGCTCTGACCTTTTCCCATTTTAAATTTATAAATATTTTTATAAATTTGGCATTTAGCTACTTGATTTTCTACGTCCCTATAAAAAAAAGCTCATACATTTGATGTTAATTTTCGTTGTGGTGGGCCTAGTCTCATACTAGGGGGAATAGGAGGCGGTTGAGTTTGAGGTGCACTTGTGGGCGTGTCAACTAGATTAGTGGCTGTGTCATCTTGATTATCCTCTAAATTAAAATCTTGTTGAGTTCCAGAAAATAGCTCCTCGTCTAAATCTAATGGTACTTCAGAAAATAATTCAGTATCAACAAAATCGTCCTTTCTAGGAGGAATATGATGACTAGAAGAAGTACCCTTACCCTTATTACCCATACTAGAAGAAGCAATACCCTTACCTTGCTCATAATCATACGTTTAAAGCCTTCCATTATAATTATGCAAATAAATAATTAAAGATAATGAAATTAAGTGAGCTAATTAAAGTAAAGAAACAACAATAATTTAATGAAGGAACAAACGTACCAAACACCGACGTGCAATCGAGAGGTTGAAAATTAAAATTTTGCTCGATGGATGATCCTCAAGCTAGTTGTCAACTTAACTCCCAAATGAATAAATAAAATTGAATATTTAGTAGACAATGTAGAGAGAATGAGAGATAGATTGAGAGATTATTCAAGAGATTGTAGGAAGATTTGTGAGAAAGATGAAGAGAAAATGAGGTATTTATAGTTGAAAAGATTGAGTTAAAATGTAAATATAATAACTTAGGGGTTAAAAATAAATATTAAGAGAGTAGGGGATTGGGGGGGGGGGTGAAATTTGACCGATGCACAACAACCAAATTGTGAAATAACCATTGTGCAACGGGCAAGGGACGGGGTCGGAAAAATTCAGACCCCATAAAGTATTCAATCCAAATATCGGGTCAAACGGGGTCGGGATGGGGCGGGTCGGGTCGGATAGCCCCGCCCCGTTGGACAGTAAACTGACAATTCTATTGTAAGGAATGAATCTAATTGAATTTAAAATTCAGACCACATGCAATTTTTATGTCAGTAGATTTAATTTTATATTATTTATCTCAAATTTAGAAAGGGGTTGTGTTGTGGGTGAGGAAAATGAGAAGTTAATAAATGCAAGGGGACAGAAGGGTACACATAGCAGAAAAGATGGAGAGAGAGTATATCATTTTGTAATCAATTGCTTTATGATTGAAAGTCCAAAGTATAATGTCAAAGTAAAAATATTACTCCTGTTATACTTCCTTTAGTCATTCACTGACACACTAATACAGAAAAAGAGAGAGTGCCAAGTGAAAGAAAGAGAAAAGTGATCTCTGTTTCTATCTTTTTTATTTCACAAAATGATCTAAAATACCCTTGTGCTATTCTAATTGATATAAAAATATTCTCGATCCACATTTGAGCCCTAAATACCCTTGCTGTTAATTTATTGCGTCTACTTTATCTTTATTTTTAATAGTTAAGTTAAAATAAAATAATTAAATATTTATTTATTACATGATCAGATCTGATTGGCCCAAATTTAAGCTCTTTCAAAATAAAAAAAATATTCATCCTTGACCGGTATTTTGACTCGACCCGTGTGAGAAAATTTCTACCACCACAATACTATCTTCTAACTTGAGGCTTCAAGCTTAATTAATGACCTCCATGGAGTTTTCTTCTTCTTTCTTCAGGGTTTAAGCTCTAGTTAGATGATTATTCATGTTACCAACTTTAAAATAGTATCACCTAATTGATTTAAACATCCAAATTTACTGATTTAAAAATTTAAAGCGAGCTTCAAAAAAATTTTCAATGGAGGCTTTAGTTCACTTCCTTAATGGATGTTTTCCAAGTATACTCGTTTGAGCTTAAGAACCACATTCCAACATAACAAATTCAAATCGCCAACAAATCTCGAAATTAAATTTTCAAATTGAGGTCAATGTTCATCAATGAATATCCAAGTTTTATGGAGGTTCATGAGATTAAACAAGTATTTTTTTGCAGTACTCAACTAAATTTCAACACAATAATAAGAACTTAGAATCATATATTTTCCATTTAAACACTTATTGCGAGTTAAATTTTCTTTATTTTGATTTGTAATGAAATGGGTTCGAGGATTTCTCAATTTTGTTTGTTAGGATTTATTTGGGACGGGTCGGGTTTAATGGGTTGAGAATTAATTAGTTTTAGTCAATTATATGATTATTCAATGAGAGGTTGCCACGTAATAAATAAAATGAGTTCGTTAAAAATAAGGACAAAGTAGACCCAATAGGTTAACGACATGGATATTTGGGGGCTCAAATGTGGATGAATGTCATTTTTGTACCAATTCTAATAGTTCAAAGGTATTTTACGCCATTTTCCATTTTTATTTCCATCCGACGTCTGAAATCTGTATTGGAGCCCAATTAAACATTTCTAGATAAAATGCGCTTTAGCAACAACGGCTTCCTACCTAAGATTCGAATCGAGCCTCTAATTAAAATGAAAGTGATTACCATTTTACTACAACTTTAGTTGGTCTTTCTCTCTCTCTATCTTCCTTGGAACAAGAAATTAAAGAAGGAAGAAAAGTAAGAAAAAAGGCTGTCCTAATTCAAGCTTTTGTTCTTTTCACTCTACTTTTGTTAGTCATGATGGCACTATGATGAGAGAATAGAATTGAGGTTTTCTTGCAGTTGTATTTATTGACATCCAGTGGCTTCCCTCATCCCCTCCATCCAACATGGTCCCCTTTCATTGATGGTGACTTAGAGCCTAGAAAAGACCTAGGAAAACAGGAATGGAAAAAAACAAAGAAAAGTAACCCTAACATGTATTGCATGTTGATGTAGTTATCTACTTCAGACGTTTTATTTTATATGATAATATTTGACAAAGTAATTAATTTAAAATATGAATTTTTAAAGTTTGTGATTTGAATTAAGTCATAAACATTTTCGTGTGATCAATCGTCAAAGTAAGAAAGTGATGAGTTTGAGCGTCGACTTTAAAATTCAGGACAGGCACAAGTGTTAAATTTAAGTATTAAGCCTTTAAAACTTTATAATGAGAGGTCTTCCAAATCGTAAGATCATTTTAACGAGAGGTCTTCAAAATAATCACTTTGTAATGAAATAACTTATTAAAAGAATTAATCCCTCGGTTATTGATTGAAGACATATATATATATATATATATATATATATATAAGTTACAATAAAATAATTATATTCCTACTTTACCTCCAAATCCCTATTCTATACGAAGAATAACTATACACTTATGATAATGTTGCAATTCTAATTAGGGTACAAGACTAATATGGAAAATATACTAATATACAAAACTGGAGCCCACTTCCGGCAGTGTGGCTATGGTAATTGGACAATGTTTAACACACATGATCATAGATGATCTTCGTCTGTTGAGACTATCTCTAAAATCTTCAAAAAGGATGAGGAAGACCTTTGTAAAGATATACGCAATTTGATATCTTGAAGGGACATGTGACAGCGTACTTGTCCTTTAGCTACCTTCTCGAACAAAGTGAATATCCATCTCTATGTGTTTAGTCTGCGGTCTTTCGGATTAACAGAAAGGTAGATGACACTTATATTATCACAATACACCAAGGTAGCCTTCTCAATATGACAATGAAGCTCTACCAGTAGATTTCGTAACCAACATGACTCATAAACCACATTGGCTACCCCTCGATACTCGACATCTGCACTTGAATGTGAAAGCGTGGATTGACGCTTGGCAGACCATGAGACCAAGTTATTACCTTAAAACATGCAATATCCAGACGTAGACCGTATGGTGTCAGGACAACCACCCCAATCAGCATCTGTATAGGAGACTAGTGTAGACGTCGACGAAGGATACAAATGCAAGCCATACTCAAGTGTCCCCTGAATGTACCTAAGAATGCGTTTGAGCGCATTCATATGTTCAACTCTGGGATCATGCATAAATAAACACACTTGTTGTACGACATATGTAATATCAGGTCGCGTGAACGCCGGATCAAGAAGGCGCGCAACACTACGATGGCGGGTCGGATCCTCCGTATGGAGAGCGGTGCGGCGCTGACTTGGGTTTAGTATCAACCTGAGTAGAAGTGGACTTACGGGATGACATCGGCCTGCCAATGATCTCTGATGCATACTTCCTCTGTGATAAGAATAATCCACCTGCATGACGAGTTACAACAATCCCCAAAAAGTAACTCAATGGGCCCAAGTTCTTCATGGCAAACTCAGAACTGAGCATTGTCATAATAGACTTGCGCAAAGCCTCAGAAGAGGCAGTCAAGATAATATCATCAACATATAATAGTATATAAGTCATGTAAGATCCTCGACGATAAATAAATAATGAATTATCAGACCTGATGTGAGAGAAACTCATAGTCGAAACATAATCAACAAACCTCTTATACCAAACCCGTGGAGACTGCTTAAGCCCATACGAGGACTTCCTCAATAGACAGACATGATTAGGATATCTAGTATCCCTAAACCCCAAGGGATGATGCATATACACTGTCTCATGAAGATCACCATGTAGGAAAACATTCTTCACATCTAGTTGATGAATGTGTCATGATTTTGAAAGAGTCAAGCTGAGCAAAGTATGAATAGTCGTCGGCTTGACCACTGGGCTAAAAGTCTTACCACAATCCACACCAACCTGCTGAGTCTTACCATCACCTACAAGACGAGCCTTATGCCTTGCAAACGAACCATCAGAATTCTCTTTATGAGCAAAAATCCACATAGACCGAATAATATTAACATCAGATGGACGATGCACCAAATCCTAGGTATTATTATCAATAAGAGAATTATATCCATCGGTCATGACAATTTTTCAATTAGGGTCATTTAGGGCAGACATAAGATTACAGGGTAAGGGCGATTTAAGAACATTAGAATTCAAATTAAAATGTCTTTTTAGTTTAAAAATACCCCGTTGACTGCGAGTGATTGGACCTTGACTCTGGGCTGGAGTGGGTGAATTTTGGGAAGTTTGTGAAGTGTCGGAAATTACCGTCGGAGGCGCCGCGACGCATGGAGGAAGGGTCGCGACGCTGGAAGAACTGCAGAGCTCTCTGAAGTTTTGGCACCGCGACGCTTCCCCTAAAGGCCGCAGCGCTAATGACAGGTTTAAATTTGTTTGTTCACTGGATGGCGGTACGCGTATTCTCACTAAGACGCATGTTGACGATATTTTTTGTGAAAAATCCGAAATATGATGTTGAACATATTGGGAGATATCATCATCTAAAAAATCATATGAACTAGGCACGGGTATTTCTACTTTAGAAAAAGGAAATTGAGATTCATCAAAGAGAACATGATGACTAATGATGATTCGTTTAGAGGATAAATCAAAGCATTTATAACCACTGTGATTTGATGGAAAACCCAAAAACACACAAGGAGTAGAACGTGCCTGAAGTTTGTTCATTGTACTGGATAACATAAGCATCCGAAGACCCTAAGATTAGAATACGACGGAGTCTTATTGTATAACACTTTGAGAGGGGATAAATATGTCAAACTTTAGAGGGAAGAGTATTGAGCAGATCAGTAGTCATTTGTAGCGCATGATGCCAAAACAATAGAGGAACAGACGAATGAACCAATAAAGTGCGGATAATGTTATTAATGGTACGAATTTTTGCTCAACTTTCTCATTTTGTGAAGACATATGAGGACAAGAAAAATAAAAATCTATCTCATTTTGAGCACAAAAATCCCTAAATTCCTCATTGTCATACTCTTTGCCATTATCACATTGAATATTTTTTATTTTCCGTTCAAACTGCGTTCTTATGAAAGTTCTAAATTTTATGAAAATGGAAAATACTTGAGATTTTTTCGCAATTGGAAATGTCCATAAATATTTAGAATAGTCATCTAAGAATAAAACATAATAACGATGACAAATAGAACTGAGAACTGGAGATGGCCATAAATCACTATGAATAATATCAAATGACATTGAAGTATTAGAATTCGAATCTACAAATGATAACTTAATAATTTTCCCAAAACACTTGATTGACAAAGTGGAGTACTACGCGTACCCTTACAAGAAATAAACTTATGTCGATCTAAAAAAGATAAAATAGACGACCCTAGATGACCTAGACGAGCATGCCACGAGGAAGGAGCAAGAGCTGCAAAAGTGGATGACATAACTTGACGTGAGATGTTGAGACTTAGTGTGATTGGATACAGATCTCCTCTACTGTCACACCTCATGAGAGGACTCCCCGTCTTGTAATCCTTCACAGACGACATCAGCATTCGCAGCATCCAGCAAGTCAGTGCGGAAACGACATCAACATTCGCAGCGTCCTACATATCATACAGGGACGACATCTCTACTCACAAATTTTTACTTTTTCATATATTCATTATTTTGATTTAACCGCTATGCACATTTTCACAAGTTTTAGCATGCAGGAGCATTAATTAGCAAGAATAGTAGCATCAACACAATGACATCTTCATCGACACCGAGTCCGAAAACGACGCCGAGTCCGAAAATGACTCCAAGTCCGTTCCGAAAACGACGCCAAGTTCGAAAACGATGCCACGTCCGAAAACGACGCCACGTCCGAAAACGACGCCACGTCTGAAAACGACGCCGAGTCCGAAAACGACGCTAGTCTGAAAACGACGCCATGTCCGAAAACGACGCCATGTCCGAAAACGACGCCAAGTCCGAAAACGACGCCAAGTCCGAAAACGACGCCAAGTCCGAAAACGACGCCAAGTCCGAAAATGACGCCATGTCCGAAAACGACGCCAAGTTCGAAAATGACACCAAATCCGAAAACGATGCCATGTCCAAAAACGACGCCATGTACGAAAACGACGCCAAGTCCAAAAACGACGCCAAGTCCGAAAACGATGCCATGTCTGAAAAGGACGCCATATCCGAAAACGATGCCAAGTCCGAAAACGACGCCAAGTCCAAAAACGATGCCGAGTCCGAAAACGACGCCAAGTACGAAAACGACGCCGAGTCCGAAAACGACGCCGAGTCCGAAAACGACGCCGAGTCCGAAAATGACGTTATGTCCGAAAATGACGCTAAGTCCGAAAACGACGCCGAGTCCGAAACGACGTCCGTACGAAAATGATGCCACGTCCAAAACGACGTCATCAGCATACCACATCTATGCAAGGACGATTTCCTTACTCTCTAAATTGCATTTCTTATTCATGCTTTATTATTCTGTCTTAGCAGTTATTCACTAACTCTTTCTTGAGCTTTAGTCTACAGGGGCAGTTGTAGCAAGGACAACATATCCGCATTCACAATCGCAACACGTTCGTGCAAGGACGAAATCACATCATTTGTAGCATCACGTCAACACAATCGGCATCACATTTTACAGGATAGCATTTCTATTCACACAATTATATTGCCTATAAATTCATGCGTTATCATTTTGACGTGACAGTTATGCACTAACCGTTTGCTTAAATCTTAGCATGCAGGAGCAGGAACACAACATGAATTTTCTCTTACAGCGAACCGGGGCAATTTGTTGAGGGGGGGGGGGGGGGCAACCTTCCCAACGAATTGCAGAAGCGGCCTTAAACGTCGGTCCACTCATTCCACATCACCAATAAACCCAGCATCATCATAAGTCGATACCGGCACACCCTAGGTTCAAGCTAGTTTATTTTTATTTTATTTTAACATCACGTCGACCCAGCGTCGTCATAACTCGACACTGAGACATTTTTTAGTCCGCGTTAGCCCACGAGTGTTTGACCACGGTAGCCCGGTGTTGTCATAACTCGACATCGACGATTTTGAGTCCGTCGGCCGCGCCAGTGTTTGACCATGGTAGCCCAGTGTCGTCATAACTCGACACTGGGACAAATTTTGAGTCCGTGTCAGCCCGCCTTGGTGTTTGATCATGGTAGCTGTCACGCCCTTTTTCGACCGCGACATTTTTTAAGAAAACTCCTGCTTAGTAAAAGGTTAGAAAATAAAATAAAATAAAATAAATGCTAAAGAAATGTTAAAAGGGTGCTAAAAGGTGCTTAAAAGGTGCTAGCATATCAAAAGTGCTAAAGGATGCTAAAAGGGTTCGCTGAGTCGCCACCTAATTAATTGGGTGAATTATGACACCTAAATGTTAACTAGTTTAAAGTAAACATTAACTCCATTTTAATGGCCTGCTAAACTTAATGAGATTCTGGGTAAGAGTTCTTTACTAATCTAGAGGGAAGGGGTTAGGCACCATCTAAGATCCGCTAACTCGCGATTATCCTGCCAAACGTAGGGTTAATTATTCATGCTAAGAAAAATGTATGTTAAAAAATATTTAAGTAAAAGATGTTGTAAATATCCCTAAGAGAAAATACATTTTTTGATAATAAAAGAAAATCATAATGTTTGTTTTTAAAATGTTTGAAGAGAAAGATGATGGAAGTGTTTATAAAAGGGATGCATTTTGATAAAATACTTATAAAGTTAATGCTATAACAATACATGTAAAGTCTAAAGGTATGCACTTATATTATTTACTAAAAATGATGCAAAGTTGATTTGTTAACTAAATGCACATATTTACTTGCTAACTTAATTTCGATTGACATAAGACCTAATTTTGCAATTGAGAGAAATCTATGTCTAAGTTTCATGATTAGATATGCAAATTCAATTGTTAGGCAAAAATTTAGATGTGCATGATAGACCTAGGATAAATAATTAGAAATACCTTTCTGATTATAAAACCACCCACCCAATTTATTTGTTTCAAGGCTAATTGTTCTATGTCTCTTATTAATTACAAAGTTATAAAATTACAATAACAAATAAAAAATGAGATAAGGAGGTTAAGAGAGTAAAGGGATTGAGCGGATGACTCCGTCCTATTTGTTTTTCTAGGAATTGCCGAAGAAGGAACTCGATGGATGTAGATGCAGGCCTTTATTGATGAAAGTCGTGATGAGTCTCGCCATGGGACTCTTCCTCTTTTTTGCTCCAATTTCATGTAAAAAAAGGAAACAATAAGGATTAGCACATACTCTAAAATCTGTCACGTAATAAATAAATATTGGCATATAAATCAATGTTCCTGGATAATAGCCACCCATACAACAATTGGAAAAGAACTCAGTGTACACGCAGGATGAGAGGAAGTTATGCAGACCCCATAATTTTAGAGTTTTCAGGTTTTCTTTACGGTATTCCATTATAATAGCAATGCCGAGATACCATCATGCATATTCTAATTAATCAGCAGTGATGTAATGGTAGCAGTAATACAGACACAAAGCAACAACCATGATACCCCAAACAACAGCAGCAGCAACAACAACATCACCACCGAGACTGTGCTAACAGAACCCGTAACGACAGCTATTTCTATGGCTTATGAGACTTTCTTGATGTAGTAGTTTAGAAATCCAAGTGAGACAAACATATACATTCTTAATAGGCAATCTAGATAGGGCCATAATTTGTTAAGTAAAGATCCAAGTTCAAGTCATACGCTATGCCTTTCACTTACCATATTATATGACTGTAAATCGAGACATCATGCAACATAGGGGGATTTAAATTAGTGCAGGTTATTTGATACAAGCATCATTTAGGTTGCACAATAGATTGATATGGCACACAATGTAGCTTGAAAGAATATTAACATGATCAATTTTTTATCCCTTAAACAGAGAGTAAATTCTGAGTCAGCTTTATTGGACTAGTAAGAGTGATGAACCACTATACTAGAGAGACTATTTTGATATGCCTAACTAATTTGACCAAAATAAGTACAGATTCACATTCCTGCTGTTTAATGGAAATGCTTCATAACATGGTAATGTGTAGCACAGTGGGCTAAAGAGATGGTTACAGACCATGCCCCAATACACATTGATGCTGGGGAAATGGTGCAGGCAATGGCCCAAACAATTACTTAGGATAGACAACCACAACTACAGACATGAACTGAGTGTAAACAAACTAATTCCGACAAGGAACTTTCACATGCTTTGCCCATAACCAGTCAAACAGGGATCACAATGTCATACGTAAAGAAAACTTTCAGGTACATAGACTTCTAGCCGAACCAGTAAACATTTGAAGCAGATCTAACAGACTCGCAAATCACGATAGACACATGAAAGAGTTACACAAGTGCATATTTAAGTCTGTAAACCAGTTAAAATTATCATGCCTTTATGTGTCCTTAAATATATCTGGGCTTACAAAAATGTATTACTACAGACCTGTAGATGAACACGACATCAGCTAAAGATGGTACTTCAGATATATGAAATCGCTTTAACATAAGTTGCACATACAACACCTCAGAAGCAAATTTAACATGATCAAAAATAATTTCAAATAGACTCCAAACAGTAGCCGATTCATTCAGTCATACAACAGATGCTAATACAGATTGAGCATGTTTACAATCACATTCACGAATTTTAGTAGAAATCTATATTAACTGAACAGCTTTCTCAGTCGACTCAGCACACATAACAAATATCAATATCGCTTAGTATATGCCTAATCAGTCATATCAAATGCGTATCATACACACGAATAGCCGAACGAAATAAAAAAAGAAAGGGTGATGAATTTACCTTCTCCGGACAGCGAGCCGAGACAGCGTATCAAGTCCTCGATCTACTCCGAGTTAGGGATTGCTAATGCAGTGGAAAGAAAAATGGGGATTTTGTGAAAGTTGTTGACCTTGAGGGTCGGGTTCTTTCTCTGAATAAAATCAATTGGACTGCTGATTTCGATGCCCATTGCATGCATAGAGGTTCTGCATTTATAGCTAAGATTTTGGGTTCCAAGTTTGGTAAGTTGTTGAACTCATTTGAGCGTTTTATTCTTCTCTAATCTTGTGCGATTCGTGCTTGATTCGGTGCTGATTTTAGAACGATTTATGGTAAGCTTCTTGAGTGTAATTTTAGAAGGTAAATATTGCATGTAACGATTTTGAATGGTTATGGTAAGGTAAACGATTTTTGAAGGATTTGATTTAGTTATGCCGGATTTTTCACCCTGAAAATCCTGCGAGCTTCGCGGGTAAAGGGGAGGGGTGTATGCGGGATGCGGCGGTTGCTTTAGGTTAGGTTTTTTTTAGGTTTTCGCTTGTGTTTTTGTTGCTGCTGTTAGGGACGATGAGGGTAAGTATAGGGTCTGGTGGGCTGTGGGCGCTGGGCCTGCGGGTGTGGGCTGGGGGTGTTGGGCCAGCGGGTTAAAGGTTTTGGGTTGGGTAGAATTAGGTATTAGTTTTAGGTGTTTTAATTTGGGTAGTGTATTATTTAATTGATTAGTGGTAAATTAAAATATTTAAATTGTGATTAAATTATTTAGGTGCTTTATTAATCTAATTTTGAGTTTAAATTATAACAAAAAAAATACAGACGGGCGTGCTATTAGTGCTTAATATTTTATAACGCGATGCCGTTAAAAAAAAACTTATTTATTATGCGTACTTTGTGATGTTAAATTAAAATTGAATGGAGCTTAGATTATTATTAAATTGTTTAAATGCTGAATGCAGATACGATATTTAAAGATTGCTTAATGTTTTTACTTAAAATGCGGTGCTATTATTTAAAATCTTATTTATTGTGCATTATTTATCATTTTAAGTTAAAATTAAATTATCTTAATATGACTTTAGGCACTACAATAATTATGAAATTGCTTTGCGTATTAATAAATGCGACTATGATGTCATTGCTAAATTATTTATTTTATGTATTTATTATTATTTAAGAATTATGACAGGGTTTAAAATTAATAAATGCGGGCGCGAGACTCTAAGTGTTTAATTTTCTACGTGAGACGCGATGTCATTATTAAATTGCTTACTTGTGCATGCATTAATATTTTATTATTTTAAAAATTATTAAAGATTATTGTGAAAATTTAACGTAATTTTGTAGTTAATGTCCAGACGAGAGGGTCAAAATTGGGTGTCAACAGTAGCCAGTGTTGTCATGACTCAACACTGGGACAGATTTTGAGTCCGCGTTAGCCCGCCTTGGTGCTTGACCATGGTAGCCCAGTGTTGTTATAACTCGACACTGGGACAGATTTTGAATTTTTGCGTCAGCCTTGTCCTAATTGCCAAACATTTTTAATTCTGAGAATCGAGACAAAATTGGCTTTAAGTCAACGTCTTTGTCTGAACACTCTTCCATCATCTCCACACAAAGAGAGACAAGTTGTTGACACCCAATTTTGACCCTCCCCTCCAGTCATTAACTATAAAATTACACTAATTTTCCAAATGATTTAACGATTTTTATAATAATAAAACGTAACAATAAAACATTAATACACGCATAAATAAACAATTTAATAATGACACCGTATTTTACGTAGAGTATTAAGCACATCTTGAGTCTCACGTCCGCATTCGTCGTTTTAATAACAAGCAATAATATTATTCATAATTTAAGCCCTATTTCCCATTAATTAAAACTCAAACAATTCTTAAATAAATACATAAAATAAATAATCTAACAACGACGTCGTATTAAACAGAATATTCGCATTTATTAATACGCAAAGTAATTTCATAATTATTGTAGCACCTAAAATCGTATTAAGATAATTTAATTTTAACTTTAATAATGATAAATATGCACGATAAATAAGATTTTTAAATAATAGCGTCGCATTTATAAAAGCATTAAGCAACCCTTAAATGTCATATCCACATTTAACATTTAAATAATTTAATAATAATTTAAAACCCATTTATTTATCACTAATAACACACTTAAATTACACCTTAAACTAATTCCCCAACCTTTAATTAAAAACCAGCCCAACAAATCCCCTGGCCCAAACCCACGACCCGCATCCCACGACCTTTATCTTCACCAACATCCCTTTTCGTCCAAAGAAAAAAAGACTAACCTAAAAAAATAAAGAAAAACCTACCCTAAACCTTTTCAGTCGCCGCCTCTCGCTCCCATCGCCCATGCCGGGTTTCTCGCCGGAGAATCCGGCGAATCACCTCACGAATCAACCACCATATCACACCCCTAAAACGCCCTTCTCCCGCACCTAAAGAAAAATCCTAAACCTAGACTTCAACAACACACTTCACACAAGCCCGTCGCCGCCATGCCCGAGATTCTCGCCGGAGAATCCGGGGTTTTCCTTACCCACACATACCCAACCAGCTCACCCCTTACCATCTCCAAGAACCACGAATCTCCTAGATTCCCTCAAATCTCCCAAATCGTTTTCAAACTTACGATAACAACAAAGCATACCAAAATCTTCCTAACATTGATACTCCAAAAGAACGGTAACAAATCGTCTAAAATCAGCTACCAAACTTAGAACCAAAATTGTGACTATAAATTAATCCTTTTATACATGCAATTGGCATCTTTTATCGTCCGGAACCCAGCACCTTTCTGAATCCAGAAAGATCCATTCGAATATCATAAACATAGGGGAAAGGCATCAGTTGTTTTAGGGAGGAAGCAGTCAAGTAACAATCAGCTAATGGCTGCATACAAGCAAGAACACCCTAAAATGCTAGTTTCGCACAACCTCCAACCTCGGTAAGCACCCTTTAGCATCCAAAAATGGGAAAAAGACAGCAGTCCCAGAGTAATAATCGATTCACATAGAAGCAAACACTAGAACAGACAGATCGAACAAAAAATGGGAAAAAGCATCGAATTCAGAAAAAATCAGTGGAAAGGCAGTGAATCAGTATAGAAAAACCAAGAAATCAACCTAAGAATCCATTCTTCGAAGTTAAGAGCAGAAGGAAAGCGAGACCATTCAACCCTTTATCGCCTTAATCGCATCGCAACACAATCCGAGTGGATCGATGACTTGATACGCTGCTTCGGTTCGTTGCCCGGGGAAGGTAAATTCATTTCCTCTCAGTTCTACTCTTTAATTTATGTTGTGTGTTTTATTGTGGATTAATTATGTGTTAAAAACATTTAGTGTAAGTTTTAGTTCCAGTTTTAGACCCGCTAACACATCTCCCTTTCCATGCTTATGTTTATGTATGTTGTTTGATTATCTGGCATTAAGGGATGGTTGTTTGAATATTTAATTTGAATATATTCTGTTTAATAGATAATACGGGGTTTACATATGTCTGTTAGTCTCTGAAGGTGAATGGATAGAACAATTGAAAAGTTGGGAATCATGACAGTTATAACCTGCAACTGAAATTATATCCATGCCCGTACAAAATGAAAGAACCTGTGAACTGTTATACCCCGTAGTTCCAGGGTATGTATGTGAGGACGTACGTACGAGAATACGACAGAAATTTTGGAAAGAAAGATGTGATTTTTCGACGGAAAAGTTTCCGGATTTTGTGAAGGAAAAAGGTTCGTTAATGGGAATTGGATTCCCAAATTTGGTATTTGGACTTCTTGGATTATATTAGAATTTTGGGATTTTATTTTTTCAGAAATGGTCACATGGGGCCCACGGGAGAAATTTACGGTTTTGTGGGGCCCGCTTTGTTTTTGAGATTTTCGGTATTTTGGATATTTTCGGAAGACGAAATATTTTGGACGAGTCGGGGGGCGACATGTGTCACCCCCATGTGGCACCTTGGCCGATTTGGAGGGACAAGTGTCTTGCCACTTGTCTCTTGGCCGAAATGGCCTTACAAGTGGCAAGCCACTTGTTTGTTTTTTGTTGGCCATGTGGTGTGGTGGGACCCACACACACATGGCCCAATCTTGACCACACACTTGCATAGATCTTGACCCTTAATTCCTCTATAAATACCCCCTTAATGCTAGACTTATTCTTCATCCACACTTAAGCTTTCCAAGGCAAAATACTCCCTCCCCTTTCTCTTGTGTGCTCTCGGTTTTGGGAGCATCCACTTTACCAATAGTTGTCCAAAAATCATTAAAATTATAAGTTTTATTCCTTAGTTTGTTAGGAAGATTGTGTACCAAGAGTTGGAAAAGATTTCACACCCCTAGCCTTAGAATTTCACCTTGGCCGAAACTTGCCATAGTTGAGCCTAAGTGTTCTTCACTTTTTGGAGTTAGATCTTGAAGAGGAGTTGGTTAGGAGCTTCTAAGGGTTTCTTGGAGCGGGTTGGAGCGTCAGGATTTGGAGCTAAACATTGCTCAGGATCGACTTATAATCTTGGATAATTTTGGGCTTATCGAGGTAATGATCTATGTCCCTATCAGAATTGGATATTACATATTGTAGTAGTTTAGAATTGAGTTTAAGATGTATTGGAAGGATGATTATAAGGTTTGAACTGTATTTACATTGGACTGTATTTACAGTAGACTTGTGTAGTATTATTTTTAGGCAGAATTGTACCCGTCCGGTTAGACGTGTAATCCCGTTGGAGTTGTTGGCTTGGTAGCAGGCCTTGTTAGGGGGAGGTTATTTATGTGTTTGCGGGGGGGGGGGGGGGAGGTGCTGCCGAATTTTCCGTATAATAAGGAACTGCTTACTTAGAATATGCTACGAAGAGAACTAGAAGTTGATAGATATATTGTGGTTGTTATAGGTGGATCTTCTACGCGCGGCATACTTGACTTGACTTGTGGTTTAAGCTAAAAAGGTATGTGATTCTTCCTATACTCTTGAGCATGATTGTTGTGAACTATATAGTACGGTAGACGTACGTGTGTGAAATGAATTTTTGTTTGATTAAAACATAAAGTGTTATAATGGCTTTATGAGAAGTTAGTTATAACAACTTTATGAAGATAAAAGAAAGATTTGATTTTGAAAGCTAAACGACTTGATTTTAAAAGATAAGAGACTTGACTTATAAACGACTTGATTTAGGAAAAAAGGAGAAGTAACTTGATTTAAGTATAGGTTACTTGTTTTGAAAAGAGTAAGTTTTTGAGTTCTAAAGAGTATACTTGATGTTGTTTTAAAGGAAGAGCACTTGGTTTAAAAAGTATAGAGTACTTGATTTTAAAAGTCTTGTAAAGATTTTTACGAAAGTGAAGTAAGTTGGTTTGAAAAGGGAACGTGTTTTGATACTACGAGTATTATTATCGTGTGGCTTTTACGTAGAAAGAGGTCTTTTTGAAAGAATGAAAGTATGTAGTATTTTGGGGTTGAAACCCGGATTGTTGATATAAAATGAAAGTACGTTGAACTTGCCTATGCTTGTTGTGATAGCCTTTGATGGGCAAGTGTTTTGTTTCGTACCGTGACTCTGGGAGGGCATTATCGATTGATTGCTTGGACATACCGACACGTTGGATGGTCCACGAGTATCGTCACTTTGAGTATTATCTGGTTATTTCTTTTGGACATACTGACACGTTGGATGGTCCACGAGTATGCGTCCACTTTGAGTATTATCTTGTTATTTCCTTTGGACATACTGACACGATGGATGGTCCATGGGTATGCGTCCAGTAGGATGGTTTCATGGCCATGCTTTCCGAGGTAAGATGCCGGGGCATGCGATCATTGTGAGGATTATGTTATTTGTCCATGGATCGCTAATCCATGAAGCTTGCCGCGGTGACGAGCGATCACGGGCTTGATTTGTACATGTGGTTCAGGCACACTTTAAATACTTGTCCTGGTCATTTCTCGTGTATCGGCAGGCTCTGGTAGATAGCTTAAGATACTTGCCTCGGTCATATCTCGTGAGACGGTAGGCTAGGGTACGTTAGCTTAAGATACTTGCCTCGGCGATTCGCGTGGCTAGCTTTTGGGTAGTAGTTGGCTTAGTACCTTGCCCGTGAAGGGATATGACTAGCTTTTGGGTGGTAGTTGGCTATTCTACTCGCCCGATCGGTTTGACGACGCAGCGTGATCTAGTGTTCGTGTTCACATACGGGTGTTGTTTCACATCATGTATCGCTGCCGTGATGAGAATGAGTTCCACGGGCATGATTGATATTATGGGCGTGAGACCCATAGTTATGTGTGAGTGATTATTCGGGATATCGTCCCTTACTTGACCTTCTTGTTTACTTATTGCGAAATGGTTTTATAAAATGATAAAATGTGATTTCATTACAGTATTTTCAGTTTCACATACTTGGTACTGTTATCTTGACCTCGCTTTGAAGTGCGTTCATCCGCAGTAGGTACACCGATTGTTGATCTCGCCATAGGATCGCGATTCGGCGTTGGAAAGCCGTTTCTCGGAGGCTTATCTTTGGGTATAGTCCTGTCATTGTAGGTACTTGTACATTCGTGGGTATGGCGGGGCCCCGTCCGTCATAGTTGTTGTTACATTCTTAAGTGCAGTACTATTGTGGCGGGGTTGTAAAGGATTTTAACTGTTGATTATATGTATATACATGAAGGTAACCGTTTGGTTGCTTTGTTTTCTTATGTTGTCTCTTGTTTCTGTTTAAATTTTATTTCCGCTGATTTTCTCGATGTTGTTATCACTAGGGTTCAGGGTAAGGCAACGATCGCGGGCAGATCGGTCGTGACAAAAGTGGTATCGAGCGATTAATCATCGGAAAGTGTCTACAGACCGTATCTAGTAGAGTCTTGATTATCGGCGTGTTGTGCACCACACCTATAATCAAGAGGCTATGGGATATTTAGGATTGGTTTCTATTCTTCTCACTCCGAGATCGTGCCTTAGAGCTATGTTATAAATTGGACTCCCTCGGACGTATTCGTATGTGCGATTATGCCACGCAAGGCAACCAGGGCCCATAAGGGCAAGGCAGCAGAGGGAGCTACAAGTAGAACACAGAGGGTTACGAGGGCACAGGCCTGGTCATTACCTGAGATGGTACTTCAGACGACGAGTGTTATGACGCCGCTAGCTCCAGCAGAGTTTAGAGCGGCAGCAGTTTCTACGGAGGCCACGATACCTGAGCCTCCAGTTCCATGACCTGGAGCCGAGGATATGAGTTCAAGAGATGGCCCAATTACTAGCTAGGATCGTGGAAAGATATGAGGACGGACGGGAGCCGGTGGTTCCGACAGTACCAGTGATTCACCCTAGATCCGATAATCTGAGACTTCGGGATTTCTTGAGTTGCAGTTCGCCAGAGTTCTATGGATAGAGAGCTGAGGATGATCCTCAGGGTGTCGTGCTAGTTTGGGAGATTGTTATGCTTACGGCCAGCAGGGCCATTTGGTGAGAGTTTGTCCGATTAGCGGTAGCACAGATGTAGAGACTCAGCCTTCGGGATCGGTGGCTGGTTCATCGCCTTATATAGCTAGGCGCCCTGCAGGGCAGGGTTATGGTTAGAGCGACAAAGAGGAAGTAAGGCAGTAGTTACAGCGATACCTTTAGCCCTTAAGAGACTTGGTTATGTTGTTATGGTGGATACGTGTGGAGTGCTATACGGATAGCATTGTGTTAAGTGTGGTTTAGAAAACATAGGTAATTGATAGGGGTAAGATTGGGGACAGGGAAATTGTGAGCCTTAGAATATTATATGTGGAGATCTTAGATGCGAGGCCGTCTTGAGTAAAAGATTTTGTTTACGATTGACCTTTGTCGGAGTGCATAGTATACGTGGGGTATATTTGTGTGATAAGTCCCTAAGTGGTGTGAAATGAAAGAGGGTAGTTGAGCTAAGAAGACCACTAGGTTTTCGTGACTTGATTAGTGAGATTGTTCCGGATTGGGGAACGAGAGAGTTTGGCACGATAAATGGGTCGGGTTGAGGCAAGGTTGCGGGTCAACCCGCAGCCCGGAATGAGGAGGGGTCAGTTCGAGGTGGTCCCGCCAGGTGGTAGGGTCACGAGGGTGCTAGGCCCAAGTTTAGGTAACCATCGTATGAGTTCGTGGATGCGTTCAACCAGGATCGGATCGTGAAGGCCGGGAATGGCCTTAGAGGAAATTGAAGCTAGTGAGATGACCAAGTTGGAGGTAGTAACTCCAGGGTTGTGGAAATTGAAGCAGTAACTGAAGTGTGAAACATGTACTATAGAGAGTTCGGTGTCAGAAAGTGCGACGAGTAAGAAAAGAAGCGAACATGTGTTATGGGAACGGAAGTGATCATTTCTTTTGTGAAGTGAAGATGCGAAGGGAGTATCCTTTAGACCATGGGTGGGAGCTTTTTTTGTGATGTTAGAGGTGATTCCTCGTTGGCTTGGATTTGAGTTTTGCGCACATGTTATATTCTGGCCATTGGTGGCATGATCGGTTTTGTAAGTGTAGTAGTGGAGACTATACCGGCGCAAGTACGTTTGGAGACTTAGAAGGAACATTCGGGATGAATGTTTCTAAGGGGGGAAGAATGTTATACCCCGTAGTTCCAGGGTATGTATGTGAGGACGTACGTACGAGAATACGACAGAAATTTTGGAAAGAAAGAAAGATGTGATTTTTCGACGGAAAAGTTTCCGGGTTTTGTGAAGGAAAAAGGTTCGTTAATGGGAATTGGATTCCCAAATTTGGTATTTGGACTTCTTGGATTATATTAGAATTTTGGGATTTTATTTTTTCAGAAATGGTCACGTGGGGCCCACGGGAGAAATTCTGATTTTGTGGGGCCTTTGTTTTGAGATTTTCGGTATTTTGGATATTTTCGGAAGATGAAATATTTTGGACGAGTCGGGGGGCGACATGTGTCACCCCCATGTGGCACCTTGGCCGATTTGGAGGGACAAGTGTCTTGCCACTTGTCTCTTGGCCGAAATGGCCTTACAAGTGGCAAGCCACTTGTCTTGTTTTTTGTTGGCCATGTGGTGTGGTGGGACCCACACACACATGGCCCAATATTGACCACACACTTGCGTAGATCTTGACCCTTAATTCCTCTATAAATACCCCCTTAATGCTAGACTTATTCTTCATCCACACTTAAGCTTTCCAAGGCAAAATACTCCCTCCCCTTTCTCTTGTGTGCTCTCGGTTTTGGGAGCCTCCCCTTGACCAAAAGTTGTCCAAAAATCCTTAAACTTATAAGTGTTCTTCCTTAGGGTGTTAGGAAGATTGTGTACCAAGAGTTGGAAAAGATTTCACACCCCTAGCCTTAGAATTTCACCTTGGCCGAAACTTGCCATAGTTGAGCCTAAGTGTTCTTCACTTTTTGGAGTTAGATCTTGAAGAGGAGTTGGTTAGGAGCTTCTAAGGATTTCTTGGAGCGGGTTGGAGCGTCAGGATTTGGAGCTAAACGTTGCTCAGGATCGACTTATAATCTTGGATAATTTTGGGCTTATCGAGGTAATGATCTATGTCCCCCTATTGTAATTGGATATTACATATTGTAGTAGTTTAGAATTGAGTTTAAGATGTATTGGAAGGATGATTATAAGGTTTGAACTGTATTTACATTGGGTGTATTCTGATGAGACTTGTGTATTATTGTTAGGCGTAATTGTACCGTCAGGTTAGGCGTGTAATCCCTTGGAGTTGTTGGCTTGGTAGCAGCCTTGTTATGGGAGGTTATTTATGTGTTCATGCGGGAGAGTCTGCCGAATTTTCCGTATAATAAGGAACTGCTTACTTAGAATATGCTACGAAGAGAACTAGAAGTTGATAGATATATTGTGGTTGTTATAGGTGGATCTTCTACGCGCGGCATAGTTGACTTGACTTGTGGTTTAAGCTAAAAAGGTATGTGATTCTTCCTATACTCTTGAGCATGATTGTTGTGAACTATATAGTACGATAGACGTACGTGTGTGAAATGAATTTTTGTTTGATTAAAACATAAATTGTTATAATGGCTTTATGGGAAGTTAGTTATAACAACTTTATGAAGATAAAAGAAAGATTTGATTTTGAAAGCTAAACGACTTGATTTTAAAAGATAAGAGACTTGACTTATAAACGACTTGATTTCGGAAAAAGGAGAAGTAACTTGATTTAAGTATAGGTTACTTGTTTTGAAAAGAGTAAGTTTTTGAGTTCTAAAGAGTATACTTGATGTTGTTTTAAAGGAAGAGCACTTGGTTTAAAAAGTATAGAGTACTTGATTTTAAAAGTCTTGTAAAGATTTTTACGAAAGTGAAGTAAGTTGGTTTGAAAAGGGAACGTGTTTTGATACTACGAGTATTATTATCGTGTGGCTTTTACGTAGAAAGAGGTCTTTTTGAAAGAATGAAAGTATGTAGTATTTTGGGGTTGAAACCCGGATTATTGATATAAAATGAAAGTACGTTGAACTTGCCTATGCTTGTTGTGATAGCCTTTGATGGGCAAGTGTTTTGTTTCTGTGCTACCGTGACTCTCTGGGAGGGCCGGCTATCTGATTGATTGCTTGGACATACTGACACGTTGGATGGTCCACGAGTATGCGTCCACTTTGAGTATTATCTGGTTATTTCTTTTGGACATCGACACGTTGGATGGTCCACGAGTATCGTCCACTTTGAGTATTATCTTGTTATTTCCTTTGGACATACCGACACGATGGATGGTCGCGGGTATGCGTCGATGGGATGGTTTCATGGCCATGCTTTCAGGAGTAAGATCTTGGTGCGTGCGGTCATTGTGAGGATTATGTTATTTGTCCATGGACCGCTAATCCACGGCTTGCCGCGCGACGAGCGATCACGCTTGATTTGTACACGTGGTTCGTGCACACTTTAGATACTTGTCCCGGTCATTTCTCGTATCGGCTGCATCGTAGATAGCTTAAGATACTTGCCTCGGCCATATCTCGTGAGACGGTAGGCTGTGCACGTTAGCTTAAGATACTTGCCTCGGCGATTCGTGGCTAGCTTTTGATCGGTAGTTGGCTTCCGTACCTTGCGTGAAGGGATATGACTAGCTTTTGACCGGTAGTTGGCTATTCTACTCGCCCGTCGGTTTGACGACGCCGCGGATCTAGTGTTCGTGTTCACATATGGGTGTTGTTTCACATCGTATGCCGGCGATGAGAATGAGTTCCACGCATGATTGATATTATGGGCGTGAGACCCATAGTTATGTGAGTGATTATTCGGGGATATCGTCCCCTTACTTGACCTTCTTTACTTATTGCGAAATGGTTTTATAAAATGATGAAATGTGATTTCATTACAGATTTTGGCCACATACTTGATACTTGTATCGACCTCGCCGGGCTGCGTCACGCCGCAGTGAGGTACACCGATTGTTGATCCTCGCCATAGGATCGCATTCACGTTGGAAGCTCCGCTTCTCCGAGGCTTATCTTTTGAGTATACCCCGCCATCAGGTACTTGTACATTCGTGGTATGGCGGGCCCCGTCCCGTCATAGTTGTTGTTACATTCTTAGGTCCGTAGTACTATTGTGGCGGGGTTGTAAAGGATTTTAAGCTCGATTATATGTATATACATGAAGGTAACCGTTTGGTTAGCCTGTTTTCTTATGTTGTCTCTTGTTTCCTGTTTAAATTTTATTTCCGCTGATTTTCTCTGATGTTGTTATCACTAGGGTGTCCGGGGTAAGGCACCAGTCGTGGGCCCGAGATCGGGTCGTGACATGAACATTGTCTCTTTGACTGCCTTTTATGTCTAGTTCAGCACGAATCCATGGGTAATGCATTCAATACCATTGAAATCTGTCTTGAGATTGATCCTATAGGTAAATAATTAGATGTTAAGTAGTTAGCAACGTGAAAATCTCCTGTCGAATCTGTTTGAAATTTTGAATGCTATTTAGTATCTATTTAGGATGTATAGGTCTAAAACGATCAAAACATCTGCGATTAGTAGTCCTTGAGGTATAATGATCAACCCAGCCCCCTGTTTGACATCCGCATCTGGTTGAAGAACCTTTAAGCCAAATATTGAAATCTGGAGTAGTTTATCCATGTTATGATTATGTTATTAAGTCTATCTGAGTCCATATTGTGTTCCTCATGCACCTGTAGGAATTCCTCTGGATTTGTATATAAATATGCAATCATATTTGTGTCCCTTGTGTCACGTCATGAGATATATTTAAAATTGCCTCGCCATGGATTAAGTCGACAATACATAGACCTGCTGCAATACATTCTTTCTTGATTTAATAGTCTGAATGTTTTAACCATACATATTACTTTTCCTCTCCCTTGATCAAAATTGGATCTTTCCATTTGCTGGCCATTTCGATCTCATATGATTCCCTCTAAGTCCTATTTGTGCTGGTTCGTATTTAACCCCCATATGGTTATTTTGTTTGGCTCCCTGTTACTAATAGGCCTGCTTGACTTTATTTTTATCCCTATGCATGCTTTAAGACTTTTACCTTAATGAGAAGTTTCTTGTCCGTTGGAAATATATGTCATGGTGTCTTGATTGCTGAAGCGGTGCATGTTAAATTTGTTAATTCACTGGTATTGAGCAATGTCCTGTTCTCACTATGATTTTATCCCCAACTTCCCTTAGATGGGCATTTGACCCATTCTTCATCCATGTTTGAATGCCTCTTAATTAACTACCTTGCAGCCCACTGCTCAATTTCAAATTATTGATTTACTGTTTTCGGGCCTCTTTTCCCTTTTAATTGCCGAAGTAAAATGACTCATATGTGTTTAAATTGTTGATGAGGTTGGGGTACATACTAATCCGTTCCTCTTATTTCTTTTACATGAAATGCATGAGAGCAACGAAGAGTCACATTACGAGACTCATCATGACAAAAATGAAGATTTGTATCCACCGCATTCCGCCTTCGAATTTCCAAACAAAAGGGGGACGAGACGACATTGTCTCCCCCCTCAAAGCATCCTTTTGGCATCTCAATCTTACATGTCTTATATACATTTGTTTGTTTATTTGTTGAAATTTAGTTAGCTAACTTTGTAATTAATAAGAGACATAGAATAATTAGCCTCTAAATAAATAAATTGAGCGGGAAGTTTCAAAAAAATCAGAAATGCACTTTTAGTTTCTTATCTTAGGCTTATCATGCATGCTTAACCTTTCGCTTAATAATTTTATTTGCATATCTAATCATGGAACTAACGCATTATTCTTATCAAGTTGATAACAAAATAAATCGATTTTCTCCTAAGCTCTTTTATTAACATCATATGAATAATTTATTTTGAATATCCTTGCTATTATAAATTGCATCTTTTCGCACCACGCCATATATATTGATTTTACAAGAGAAATGCATATCTTTGAATCAACTTTGCATACATCTATAAAATGGACGTTTTTCTCTCCAAATTTATACATTTATATGTATACTTTTAAACATTGCATGTATATCTCTATTAAAAAAATGCATTATTTCATGAAGCACTTTCATCATCTTTATATTTTAAAATCTTAGCATAAGAATTAACCCTAGGTTTGAACGGACAACCGCAAGTTAGCGGATCCTTTAGGGTGCCTGGCCCCTTCCCTTTAGGATAATAAAGAACCCTTACCCAGAATCTCATTAAGTTTAGCAGACCATTTAAATGGAGTTAGTGTTGACTTTAACTTAGTTGACATTTAGGTGTCCTAATTCACCCAAACTAATTAGGTGGCGACTCCGCGAACCCTTTAACACTCTAGCACCCTAGCATTATCTTTAGCACTTTTAGCACCTTTTACTTTACCCTTTTAGCACTTTTAGCATCTTAGCACATTTTTGCATTTTATTTTATTTTCTAACATATTTATTAAGCAGGATTCACTAGAATAATGTCGCGGTCGAAAAAGGGCGTGACATTCGTTAACCTGCTATCTTAAGAAGAAGAAGAAGAATCATTAGAATTACATTAACACGTGAAAAAGTGGATAGTTGAGGAGATTGAAAGCCATATTTCCTTCATAACTGTTTAAAACCAAAGTATTATCATTCTTAGTTTATTTTCTGCACTTTACTATAATTTTAGTCTTAGTCATAAACCAAACCAAAAAACGTCAACCAAATAGATACCATAGAATAGATAACCGGTACTTAATAAATCAGTATATGTGGATGATAAACTCGGTCTTACAGATCTTTATTACTTGAACGATACGTACACTTGCGTAAACTTCATCTAGAATTATCGCAACATCAACATAACTGGTTTCAACAAGAAAACCACAGTTAACAATCTTGTAGCCAACAAGAGTTGTGGAAACAATAAGTTTTGAGTTCTTGATCTTCATTCTTTCTTGAATCTTTGTTCCAATTGCAACAAGATCATTGATCTTGACAACCTAAAATCAAGAGACACTAAATCTGGTAGCGTTACAATGGTGCTGCTGAATCGAGTGATATTCATTCTGTCCTTAAGACAAGATTGTCCCGTATATATACTTTTACGTTGATGAGAAATTGTCTCCAAGATAAAACAACAACTAACAAATGAGCAAAGGAAACTCAAGTGTTTCTCAAGAAGAATCTTTGAGTGTATAAAAAAAAGAATGTTTAGAGAGAAAGAAGTTCAGAAAATCTGAATGATGCAAGTGTGTAGTGTCTAACAATTGAGCCTAAAGCCTCAATTTATAGTAGTGTAAGAATGTCTCTTCAAGTGCCCATGTAATGACCATTTAAGTGTCATGTAATGACCACTTAATTCACTAAGTAATGCAACCAAATAGTGGTTGATTAATGGAGGAAAAACTGACATTTGAATGCTCCAAAATGTCTCTGTAATCAGCTAAACTTTTGGACTTCCGTCGCACAGACACTGCCTGGGCAGCACCGCGGCTCAGGCTCGGAGGCGTCGAGCCTCCAGTAAGCCAACAGACCAACCAGCGCCGTGGCTCTACACTTGAGGCGACGTGGCCCTGCTGTTGGTGGCACCGCGGCGCCCCGGCGCCCCGGCTCTGCGTTGACTCCGCGACCCTTTTTCGACCCGTTTCAATCTTACTTTCGTACACTTCTTCCTTCATTTACCAACGTGGAACACACGCCATTTAATCAACGACCGTAATCATTTTATATCTCAAACGTTTACTCACGTAACAATATCTCTTTCACTAATGAAATATATGATATTGACATTACGAGTGGATGTGTGTGAAAACGACATTTCCGACGTGCGAGACCTCAATTGTTTGAATCTTAAATAATGAGTTAAACTTAATTCCACATTAGTAAATTTTCAACATTTTTTTGGGTTGAAATATAGTTTATCCATCTTATATGATTTTGTTTGATTAGTACTACTTGCTATGAGACTCTCATTAAGCCATTGGCTCAACAAGTTGAGCATCTATAGTAATCTAGTAGTGCAGCTTACTTTTAGTGGCGTTCAAGATTTCATGTATATATATATAAAAATATTTTTATGTACATATACACACATACATATACGGCATAATTTTAAGATAAAGAGTGTTCAACTGACCACTTTTCGGCATACGTAGTTCTGCTCTTGCTCTCCCCACTCCTCTTACTCTTTCCTACACTTTTCACACACGCTACTGACTATTGAGGCAGTAACATACCACCCAAAGTTGTAGCCGAATGGTGGAGCGATCATACTTCTTCCGCACTTAACCAAATTATAGGATTCTAATCATAGGAATGAATAACCTCTTGGTAAAGTATGAATTTGGATTAATCGCGTAAGCGAGTTTCAGATTAGTTCGGTCAATGGATTAATTTCAGATGAGTAAATAAAAAATAAGACAGTCACATCATGGTTAATTGATTATGTGACATTTTCTTGTGTAATGTTCCAAGAAGCAGGTAATAAGGGATTTGACAATTCAATGACATAGACAAATGGTCTTAGTAATCTTCCTGGCTTTGACCCATGTAATAGCTGATTTTTGGGATTGGAGATTTCCAGTTAGATGAAATCGATGAATATTATATCCTCAAAAACATTTATACACAAGCTTGTGTCAAGTCTTTTCTTGGAATTTTTTTTTCAATTGATTGTATAAAGCATAGATCAGTACAATATATGATGGACACTGCACTATAATCTAAATAAAAGGTCTTTGACTTGCACTATAGTCATATAGTGTATGTACAGTGGGTATAGTTTTAATTAACTGCTGCTCCAAGTTTTGTAAGCATGGAAATCAGAATAATTTAGAGACACGTTGCACTCAAGAGTATTAATTAGAAAGAAAGAAAACATTGAAAATTACATTTGTTTCGGATGGCTGATGGGAAATATGTCCCTTATGTTCATTTGGAGGAGTTACTGACTGATCTTGATCCAAGTGAAGTAAGACTTTGGATATGATGGCATGATCTAGTAAATTCAAATTGTGGCAAAAAATGGTGTTAGCATTTTTTTTTTATTTACCAATCTAGCACCCTCTCGTAATTAAATATAAAAGTAGCATTTTTTTTCTATAAAAGGTGAGAATGAGGTGAGAATGGAGCAGCAGTTAATTAAAAAGTGCTACTTTTATATTTAATTACAAGAGGGTGATAGATTGGTAAATAAAAAAAAAGTGCTAATAGCATTTTTTTACCTCAAATTGTGGTTAGAAACTTTTTTTTAAAAAAGGGCAAAGGTTTAAATATAGCTCTCAACTATGTGATTTAGAGCAGATATATCCACATTAAAAAATGATGGATATATATATATGTCGTTATAAAATGGTGTAAATATATCCTTTTGGCTAACAAAATTTTCTTTAAAAATTATTTATCTTATTTTTGAATTAAAAAAAATCACGGGGATTTTAAAAAAATGTACCCATCCCATTTTTTGAGTAGACATATTTTTATCTAAAGCCACGTGGTAATTTTTTCTGGTGGATCGGGTTTGGTTCATTTAAAAAATAGGTAGACTTACTTTTTAAAGCCACAAAGATATTTTTTTAAACAAATCAGACCCGATCCACCCAAAAAAATTACCATTTGGCTTTAGAAATATATGTCTACTAAAAAAAAGGGTAGACTTTTAGAAAAATACTTCGAAGATGAACCTGTTCCCATGCAATAGTCAAGAATTCTTGACGGTATCGAGCTGGAACAACCTGTTCTTTTTTTAAAAGCGACGTGACATTTTTTTAATTAAAAATAAGATAAATGATTTTTAGAAAATTTCTGTCAGCGAAAAGGGTATATTTGCATAATTTGTGTAATGACAGAGATATATTTGCAGTTTTGTACTATTTTGTAACGATATGGTTATATATCTACCAATTTTTTAACGGGAGGTATATTTGCTCTAAATTGCAAAGTTAAGAGGTATATTTGTATCTTTTCCTTTTTTAAAATAATTGTGGTATCCGAATTAACTTGAGCGCACTTTAATTATTTTATCGGATATTAATATGTCTTCCCATCGGTAGTTCAGTATAGACATTAGGTAACTCTGCCGATCAAGACTTAGTAGATGGGGTTAAAACCTTGTGTCTTCTTCTTAGAGCTGGCCTCGAATCACATATGTGCAAGTCACACTGGCTTGCCAAATTCTCAGTTTGAATTTACCTTCTTGTTTGATCAAATTATGGACTTCTCTCAAGAAAGTTAAAAAGGGTTCAATGGTAAACAATAGACCTGAAATCTGCGTTAAAAATGCAAATCGTTTCCCTTGGAGGGTCGTCTTTTATTCAAATTTTATATGAATTAACGAATGTATGATTTTTTTTATCCCCAGAGGAGAAGGTGCTTTCCTTTTGCACTACAACAAATCGGTTCAAGGGTAGAATATTGTCACGACCCGAACTCCGGGCCCGCGACTAATGCCTTACCTGGGCACCCTTATCCCAAACAACCCAATGACAATAATTTAAAACAACACTCATGATACAACACAGGCTAGCCGACGAGTCTGCCAATATATATATATAAAAAGCCCATCGGGGACTACTTTTTTTTCTTCTTTTATACAACCCATATACACAACCCATATATGATTACAAACCTCTACAGAGTATGATTGTACAACATGGCTAGCCTTTTGCACTACAAC
Source organism: Przewalskia tangutica (assembly GCA_029844215.1). Classification (NCBI taxonomy): domain Eukaryota; kingdom Viridiplantae; phylum Streptophyta; class Magnoliopsida; order Solanales; family Solanaceae; genus Przewalskia; species Przewalskia tangutica. The sequence goes on along the minus strand of CM056729.1, from coordinate 25,321,869 downwards.
ACTCTAGAGAGAGGAGAAGGTACTTTCCTTTTGCACTACAACAAATCGGTTCAAGGGTGGAATATTGTCACGATCCGAACCCCGGACCCACGACTGGTGCCTTACCTGGGCACCCTTATCCCAAACAACCCAATGACAATAATTTAAAACAACACTCATGATACAACACAGGCTAGCCGACGAGGCTGCCAATATATATATATATATATATCTATAGATATATCTATCAAGCCAAGCGGGGCCTAGTTTTTTTTTTCTTTTATACAACCCATATACACAACCCATATATGACTACAAACCTCTAGAGAGTATGATTGTACAACATGGCGGGACAAGGCCCCGCCGTACCACTGAATATACCTATCCATAATGACAAGCTCCGGAACATTGGAGCTATCCCAAAACGCTGAACAAGGATCCTAAGCTCGCGGATCCACAACTGAGTACCTAAACCTGCGGACATGAACGCAGCCCCCCGAAGGGGGTCAATACAACAGGTACCAAGTATGAAACGGAAATAAAGTATAGTAAACAAGATCATAACTGTACAAAAGAATAACAGGACAAGTATAAAAATCAAATAGCAGATCCTACCGTGCCATATAAAATAAGATCCAATTGTACCTTGTATTACTGTACCTATGTATTACTGTATCATTGTATCACTGTACTTCTGTAGATGAGATTATAACATGCCAAACAAATAACAAGAGACAAGTATAATAATCAACTACTAGTACATTGTGCCTTTTTAAAAGTAGAGTAATGAGAGTCACATCAAAGACAGGGGCACCTGCCCAAAATCAATATGTATATCTATTTCATGGGAATCGAACCCGCATAGGTAATTACACCCGCATGAGTATCTCTACTCGCATCACGGATCTTGTCCGTGGATTATTCATGGCAATCGAACCCGCATAGGAATCGAACCTGCATAGGTAATTATACCCGCATGAGTATCTCTACTCGCATCACGGATCTTGTCCATCGATATTATTCATGGAAATCGAACCCGCATAGGTAAATATACCCGCATGAGTATCTCTACTCGCATCATGAAAGCACATCCATGGAGCAAATATACACAAATACTTTCAAGGAAATAAACTAAAGTACCAACACATCAGATACAAAATATTAAAATAATCTTTCCTTTTAGAAATGCCAAGGTACCGACACCTCATGTACCAAACGCATTTAATGAACTTCACTTTAAAACTCAAGGCACTTTCATTTCATGTACTATGTTAAGGATTTAATCATGGTAATTCTCACATGATTTCTATATAACATTTTAAACCATCTCTTGACTTTCCACAAAACTGTTATAACAACTTTCCATAAAGTCATTATAACAAACTTTCATTTTTAGAAAAACTAAGACAATACCATGCCTTCCTTTTAGAATAATCAAGACAATTACCATGCCTTTCTTTTAAAATAATCAAGACACTAACACCCGTAGTATCAAGACACTTCCATTTTTAACAATCAAGTTACTACACATTTTAAACTCAAGTAAGTTATACCTTTCAAATCAAGTCAAGTATACTTTTAACACCAAGTAATTTATACCTTTCAATTAAACAACCCAAGGTGTTATCAAGAGAATAGATAGAACAATTTCTATTTAGAAACTCAAGTACTATTAATGAAATAGATAGAACTACTTCCTAAAACTCTTACCAACATCTCCCATAAAACTTGGTAAGGACTTTTAGGAACCATTCAGACATGCTTTAAACACCGAACCACCACATGAATACCCTTAACTTCTGAGAGTAAAATAATTTCCCTTTTTATAAAACCCAAAGATACTAGCACTGGTAGCATCAAGACACTTTCACTTTTAAATCAAGTATTTTACACTTTTTAAACCAAGTGACTTATACTTTTAAAACCATGTGACTCTACACTTTTTAATATCAAGCCAACAAGTATACTTTTAAAATCAAGTTACTTATACCTTTCAAACCAAGTAACTTATACTTTCAAATCTCAAGTAACTCACACCTTTAAATAGAGTTACTTCTCTTTAAATCAAGTCATTTAACCTCTTTTAAATCAATCAAGTAAACCATTCTTTTGACTTCCCCTAAAGCCGTTATAACTAACTTCCCATAAAGTCATTATAACAAACTTTAGGTTTTGAAAAACTAAGGCACTTGTATCCGTTAAAATCAAGTTACTATACTTTTAAACTCAAGTACTATTTAAGAGATTAGGAACAACTTTCTTTTAAGACTCTAAGTACTATAAGTAGAACCACTTTCACTTTTAAAGCCCAAAGTACTACAAGGGAAATAGATATAAAAATCTCCATTTTATAAACTCAAATACTATCAAGAATAATGGATTTTAACAACTTTCATTTTGGAAATCCCAAATTACTATCAAATGAGTATATAGACCAACTTCTAGTTTAGGAAATCCAAATTATTATCAAAGAAGTATATCACTAAGGATTAGGTTCCGATAGAATTCTATCAAGATCAAGTCAAGTATACTTCTAAAATCAAGGCAAGTATACTTCAAGAAATGAGTCATGTATACTCCAAATAACAAGGCAAGTATACTTCAAATAACAAGGGGCGTGTACTTCAAGAATCAAGGCAAGTACACTTCAATAATCAATCATGCCGATAGAAGGAAGTAGTTCACATACCCCGTTGATGACTAGCCAACACGACAAGTAGCATAAACCCCAATGTACTTCAACCTTTATCGGCTATTCCTCAAGCCACGTAGACTATGCTACATGTAGTACTTCAACCTAAAATGGCAATAACACTTCTATCAACATCAAGCTTACTAGTGTAAGACTTATACCAAATAATGACCCTCTAATTCTACGAAAATTTGTGCAGCACTTCCTTTGTTTCTACGTACTTTTCCACCTTTTCTAAGGCCCGAGTCAACCAACAAGCCACATTTAAGGCACAACCAACAGCTAACCGAATAGTATTACACGCCTAACTTGACGTGTAAAATTCTACCCCACAATATATACAAAACAGTCCGCAAAACAGTCCATAAAACATTCCATTAATAAACCAACATTAAGGGTACAATGTGAAGCCTTTAACACCCTTATTTCTTAGGACTTTCATTAGTCATTTTACCACATTAAACATGCATGTTAGGGGTTGATTTTACAGCATATATGCACCCCAAAACAGTCCATAAAACGACATCACAACGTCTAACCGTTTTGGACAGTTTCGTCCAACAATAACTACAACAATCCAATGTCCTTTTCCTTAATTCCTTTTATTCCAATTAAAGTTCCAACATGTTATACAAGTTATATAATCTATCAAATACAATATTTCCTTCATTATATAACATGTACCAAGTGTAAATAACGATAATAACCAACGAAATCCGAAAACCTCAAAATTAGTCTAGCTCTCGGCCAAGATCTTAGAAAATTGTCCAAACACTTTTTAATCCTCATTATTTTTAGTACAAGTTCATCCATACATTGTAACAATAAGTAATATCCAATTACTTTAAAAGAAGAAAGACTTTTACCTCATTTTGTGCCCAAAAATGCCCCAAAATAGTCCGGTCTTTATTGATCCGCAGTTTTCGTTTCGCTCCATTTATTCAAGTTCCAATCACATATATGTGACCCCTATGAGCTTATACACAACTTCACTTCACGTTTCGCTTCCAAAAAGTCGATAAAACTTAGGGTTTTCTCCACCTCATTCTCGGCCAAAACCAACAAAACTTGTGGAATAATGATCTTGACTTAGCACTTGGTTTAGGGGCTTAATCTTGGATGAAATAAATTAACCAACAATAGGTGTTCTTGGTGCTCTCGGTTTTGAGCTCAAAGGAAGAAGAAATTTGTGAGATATGACTAAGTGTAGAAGACAAGTCTTGCAAGCCCTTTCTATATGTAGATATTTATGGACAAGTGGAGTGAGATCCACTTGTCCCCTTAAGTCTCAAAATATCTACCACTAGTCATCTTAGCAAGACGCGGGGGGGGGGGGGGGGGAGGGTGCCACGTGTCGCCCTTCGATTGGTCTAAATTATTTCTTCCTCCAAAATATCTATATTTGACCAAAATATCTCAAAATATTGTGGGCCCCACAAAACCGTAAAATTTTCCCGTGGAACCCACATGACAAAATCCGGAACTTAAAATCCAAAATTCCAATATAATCTATAAGTCCCAAATACCAAATTTGAGAACCAAATTCTTAATTAATAAACCTTTTCCTTCACAAATTTTTTCGGAATTTTTCCTTAAGAAAAAGTAATTTTCTTTCTTTCCAAAATTCAAATCTCAATTTCTCACGCACGTTCTCATCTCATTGCCTTGAAAATACGGGGTGTAACATCCTTCCCCCCTTAGAAACATTCGTCCCGAATGTTCATACTAGGTTCAATCTAAACAGATGTCGGTATAATCCCCTTAAACTACACTCAACGAAACCAATTATGCCACATGTGGCCACAATATATCACACATACATATACATCAATCAAAATCCAAACGAGGAATCAAATCTAGAGTGTATATCACCACTATTAACTCTCATTCATGGCCTAAAAGGATTCTCCTTTCGTACTTTCATTAGTCACAACTATAAACACTTCAATTCTTGCCTTGATACTCGATCACACTTAACTCTCATTCTTGATCTGAAATAATTTTACTACCCGATAAGGCCTTGTACATCTAAGATCTCAGTGGTTATCAATATTCTAAGGTTCACAATTATTCCATGTTCCAAGCTTACATTATCAGTCCCCACCTACGGGTAAGGTAGCTACTCAAAATCTCAAAATCTTGTTGTCTTAATCACAACAACTATATTTACTCCATACCAATATTATTCACACAATCACTTAAGCGTACAACACCGCTTCATCTAACAACATGGTATGTCCTTAAGTCAATTGAACTTGATCCTTTAAGATTCTATCACAATCTTAGACAGTTCATTACCTCCTGACTATTCCAAATTAGCACATATATTATGCCTAAGTGTGGACTCAATAAACTGTTTCACACCTTTCAAGTAATTATTAAGGCTTAACCAACTCATGGTAATCCATAATTATTTTAGACAACACACATGGCCCAAAATAAATACGCTCGTACAGATACACATCGTCATTACACCAACTATACAATAGTTTTACCAACCTGGATACGAAGTCCATATAATCCTTTCTGGGCCACTGTTGTCTTTCTCATAGCTGCAATCACAATAATACTTTAGGGAGAGACTACCCTAACAACACATCTCTATCGCACGATATCAGAGTAAGAAGAATAGAAACCAATCCTAAATGTACTATAGCCTCCTGTTTATGGATGTGGTGCACAACACACCGATAAACAAGACTCTACTATACACGGTCTGTAGACATTCCGAGGACTAACTGCTCTGATACCACTCTGTCACGACCCGAACCCCGGGCCCGCGACTGGTGCCCTACCTGGGAACCCTTATCCCAAACAACCCAAAGACAACAATTTAAAACAACATTCATGATACAACACAGGCTAGCCGACGAGGCATACATACATATATATATATATATAAAGCCCACCGGGGACTACATTTTTTTTCTTTTACACAACCCACATATGACTACATACCTCTAGAGAGTATGATTGTACAACATGGCGGGACAAGTGATGCGCAATTTATGCACACACTTTAATGCAAGTGCACGTGTCGAGTCAAGTAATATAGTCTTGGAAGACCGAGTTATCGTCCTCAGGGATTAGTGCTCAATTACCAATTTCTATTCTTTGTTATCTATTTGGTGACCGAATATTGATTTGTTGTTTATGACTAATAATTATAAAAACTAATTAACTATGTTGTTTACTTCAGTAATGATGGAAATAGGGCTTCCAAATCTCCTCAACTATCCGCTTAAATTACTTATTAATGCAATTAATTATGGTTCTTCTTTTATTGGAGATAACAGGTTTACTAATTCGTTTTATACTCCTGTTAAGGTTATATAAACACTCAACCCCAGTACAACACCTTTCTACCTTTCGGTGATAAGGTTGACTCTAGAGGAATATTAAGAACAAAAACCCTTATTAATGCTACACAAGTAATCAGGGTATTTTTATCCACTATTCAACCTATGTCTACTCAACTACAACATAGTCACAACCTCCCCTTTCGGATTTCGGTTAGAAATCATATAAGTAATGATAATTAATGATCAAGTAATTATCAAACAATCAAAACATATATTGGATAAATCTCAACAATAAGAAGAACAACCACAAACATGCATTAATTCATAAATAAAAGTTCAAGTGAATTGACATGGAAAACCCTATATTAGAATTAGTTCCTAGTCATAGACATGACAAGAACTAATTCAATATCCAACATAAAACTGAAAATAAAGTAAAAGAAAAGAAAGAAATTACTAAAGAATGGTCTCCAATCTTGAACTCCAAGATGTGTTGTGAATTAGCAAGAAGGGAACCCTTAATTCTGACCTAGGGTTCTCTTTTTATAGTCTCCAAACCGACATTAAGGTTTTCCTTCAGGCCTGGCCCATAATTCGTCAGAAATCTAATTTTTCAGCGTCGCGCGCCACGCTCTGGCCGCATCGCGGCGGAAGTTCTCTGCTCAAGAAGATTAGCCGCGTACTGCAACTCATTGTCTAGAGGCGCGCGCGCTACTGAACTTCGCAAGCCTCGAATCTTCGTAGTGGCGCCGTGGCCGAGGCGCCGCGACGCTGACCCGTGTTTGTGCCTGATTCGCCACTTTCTCGCATTTCGAGCTCTGAAACCTCCGTTTTTGCCCTCTTTTTGTTCCTTTTCCGCAAATGAGCCACTTTAACCAATTTGACTCAAAAGAAAGAAAATCTATCCTAAGACGACACGTATTTATACAAAAATGGACAAAAGACTAATTAAAATGACTCAAAAAGTGTATATAAAATACACCGATCAACAAGGCCCCGTCGTACCCCTGAATATACCTATCCATAATGACAAGCTCCGGAACATTGGAGCTATCCCAAAACGCTGAACAAGGATCCTAAGCTCGCGGATCAACAACTCAGTACCTAGACCTGCGGGCATGAACGCAGCCCCCCAAAGGGGGTCAGTACAAAAGGTACCAAGTATGGAACGAAAATAAAGTATAGTAAACAAGATCATAACTGTACAAAAGAATGACAGGGGCAAGTATAAAAATCAAATACCAGATCCTATCGTGCCATATAAAATAAGATCCAACTGTACCTTGTATTACTGTACCCATGTACTACTGTATCATTGTATCACTGTACTTCTGTAGATGAGATTATAACAGGCCAAACAAATAACAAGAGACAAGTATAATATTCAACTACTAGTACACTGTGCCTTTTTAAAAGTAGAGTAATGAGAGTTGATCGATGTATTTTATATACACCTTTTGAGTCAGTTTTAGTTAGTCTTTTGTCCCGTTTCGCACATATAAGTGTCGTATTAGGATAATTTTTCTTTCTTTTGAGTCAAAGTGGTTAAAATGGTCAATTGACAAAAAATGAGCTAAAAGAGGGCGAAAGAGGAGATTCGGTAGAAAACGAGAAAGTGGCGAACAGTGAAACCTGCACCAGCACCGCGGCCTCCTGCCGATAGAAGGCCGCGACGCCACTATCCGAGAGGTCGCAGAAGACGCGTGGCCTCATGTCGGCGAGTGCGGGCCGCGACGCTTAAACATCCGAGAAGCTACAGAAGTTGCAGCACCGCAGCCGCCTCGAGCCAATGAATCGGGCGCGGCGCAAATCATCCGACGGATTGCGAATTCCGGTGCGCGGCGCATGCTGCCGCGCCGACGCGGAAAAATAAGGTTTTCAGACGGATTTTGGGCCAGGCCTGCAGGGAAAAGTTGAGGCGGTTTTCAGCCTATAAAAGGAGAACCCTAGGCAGTTTTTAAGGGTTCCCTTTCTTGCACAACACAAGATTTTATTGCTTGAAGATTGGAGACCTAAACTTAGTAATTTCTTTTCCTTTTTCTTTTCTTTATTTCAGTTTTTGTATGATGAACTTTGAATTAGTTCTTGTCATATCTATGGCTAGGAACTAATTCTCTTATAGGGCTTTCTATGTTGAATCTCTAGAAACTTATGTTATGATTTAATGCATGCTTATGGTTATTCTTCTTCTTGTTGAGATCTATCCAATAATTGAATTGAATGCTTGGTAATTAATTGACAACTAATTATCACTATATGATTTCTAATCAGACTCCGAAAGGAGGAGATTGTGAATATGCTGTAAGTTGGGTAGACATTCTTGGATTGGGGATGAAAATACCTCAATTATTTATGTAGCGTTAACGAGAGGTTTAAAAACCCTAATTTTGCGCATGGTGCGTGACAGTTAACTAGGTTCTTAGTATTAATCCTCCTATAGAGTTATCCTTATCACCGAAATGTAGGTAAGGTGCAATACTGGGGTTGAGTGTTTATATAACCCTAACAGGAGTATAAAACGATTTAGTGAACCTGCTTTCTCCAAAAGAAGAAGACCATAAGTTATTGCATTAATAAATAACATAAGCAGATAGTTGAAGAGACATGAAAGCCCTATTCCCATCACAACTGAAATAAACCTATAGTTAAATTAGCTTTTATAATTACTAGTTATAAACCACAAACTCAAATATCAATCACCAAATAGATACCAAAAGATAGATAGTTGGTACTTGAACCGTAATCCTTGTGGACGATATTCGGTCTTATCAAGACTATATTACTTGTCACGATAACGTGCACTTGCGTTTAAGTGTGTGCATCTTACCGCGCACCAAGTTTTTGGCGCCGTTGCCGGGGATTAGGCATAGTTCAATATCAAATTATCTATTTTTAATTTCTAATTTGGTTTTTATTTTTATTTCTGTACATTGTTTATTTTATTTTATTTTCTTTTGTACAAACAAGTGTGCCGTGATTCGTTGTTGGTTTTGGTTCATCTCAGGAATCCTTTAGATATGGATTTTTACTGTCAATATGATAGAGATCCAACCATAGAGGAAGAGAGGGAGGAATTACGAGAAGCCATACTCAGTTTCGCTAGGTATCAAAAACAGTTCATGGACGAAACGAGATTGACCATAAAGAAGCTGGAACTGCAAATAGGAGAACTCGCAGTCATTTTTAACAGTGAACAACAAACTGAGGAGCCTGAACCACACCTAACTATTGAGGAATCTGGTGAGATAGTTGGTGTAGAGAAGGAAAAGATTGCAGAAATCCAATTATTCACCTTCTTGGATTCTGTGGAAATCCTTTTTCTTGCACCTATTACTGAAGAAACACCACCAGCCATCACTGCTGATCCCCAATTAGGAAGCCCATACCATAAAGGGTACCCCCTAGAGTTGAGAGATGTAGTGAAGTTCACGGATTCCTACATTATAGAAAGCATAGAAGACAAGCCTGTCTTGTGTACTTGGGGGATAATTGTATGTTTAAGGCTCTTGTGTGGACAAATGGTCGTAGGGAAAGTGAGACCTACAACAATAAATCTGTGGATTGCAAGCAGTTCGCAGAAGGATCCAATGGGCACTCGTACCGGTTAATTGCGTCCGGATAAAAGACGTTAAAGACAACGCTTGTTGGGAGGCAACCCAACGTTTTCAATTATGTTATTTTAATTTCTGTCTTTAGTTTATTTTATTTTGTCTAGAACAGTCTCACGGTCTTGGGTTCTAGTGTTTGTGTTGTGATTGACAGGTATAGGCAAATACATTGAAGGGCGAACAACTGAAGAAAATCCTGGATTTCCAGAAAAGCGGGTAAGCGCCGCGGCGCCAAAAATCCAGAAAAAGAAAATGTGCCAAGTTTAGGCGCCGCGGCGCCAAATGTGGCCGCGACGAAAGTCCCGGCGAGTGCAGAAGATTAGCCGCGCTAAGCGGAAATCGAAACTTAAAACGCCTAAACCAGATCTTTCCCCAATTCCAATTTCAAAAACCTAACTCTCCCTCTCCAAAAACCCACGAAATTCCAAAAATTTGCCCACAAATCCTCCACAAATCCAACCCAACCACAACCATAACTCTTAAATTCCTAAAAACCCTTAGCTATCTCAAACAACGAAGCTCCATTCCATAGCCTCAAACCACCAATTGAAACAAGAACAGCTTGAATCTTCTCATAAAAAAGTAATCTTTTTCTGTTCTTGAGTCCTTTACTGAAGTCACATGAGGTAGTAGTTTGAAGGAGTATTGTAGTTGAAGTAGTTTGGGTACTGAAAATTTGATTGTGAAGTTTGGAGAAAAGAGTAGAAAAGGAGTGTGGGTATTGGGTAGAAAAGTTGAAGTTTGGGGGTGTTGTGTTCGCTGCTAGTTGTTGATTGTGTAGGAAACATTTGTGCCAATAAGTTGTAAGCTGAAGAAAGTATTTTTAACCATGTCCGCCAGAAAAAGAAGAGCCTCCACGTCCACCTCAGCCCCACATTACGATGATACTAGGTTTGTGAGCTACGAAGCTTTCCAAAGATACAAGAGGCTTAGTACTAGGCCCTTAATCCCTGAAAGGGGAATGGACTATCAGAGGGAGTCGTTTGGGGAAGAGGATATTTATGAGTCCATTCGGGCAATGATTGAGTTGAGGGGGTGTAGGAGATTTGTAAATCCGGAGAAGATAGCACCAATGAACACAACAATGGTGCGTGAGTTCTATGCCAACTTTCCAGAGAAGGTGGAAAGGGGATGCTTTGTAAGGGGACATTATGTGCCTGTGACAGCAGAAGATATAAATACACAATTGAAAACAGTTGATGTTGAAGGAGGAATTGGTGATCGGAGCCATTTTAGAACATGGTCTAGGAGCACCGACAACATAAACTGGGATACCGTCGCAAACACTGTAAGCTACCCTGGGGCTTCTTTTGATATTGCGAGAAATGGGTCAAGAGCACTGAGCAGGTGCCAATTCAACAAAGCAGCCAAGGGTTGACTATATTTCGTCAGTGCCCGCATGATTCCATCCACGCACTTCACCAGAGTGCCAGAAGATAGGATTAAGCTGATATATGGAATTATGAGGGGGTTGACGATTGATGTGGGGAAAGAAATAGTGCAGAGCATTGAGGAAATCAGCAGGTTGGTAACAACAGGCGGATTGGGACATGACTCAGTTATCACCAAGCTATGTCACATGAGTGGGGTCCCAATCCTACCCACTGATACTAATGAAAGAAACCAACTGCCTGTGTCCTATGGGATAGTGCACTCTTTCCCAGACCCAAGCCCCCCAGCAGCCAGAAGAAGAGTACAACCAGCAGCAGCAGCAGCAGAGGCCGCAACGAACGAAGATGAGCCTGAAAGAGGGGCTCAATATGCGGCAGGACCTAGCCACCAGCCAACCACAGAAGCAGAACCTTCAGTGCCCATGATGGAGCAATTGCTTCAGAATCAGATGAGGATGATGCAGAGTTTGGACACAGTGATCCACGAACAACAAGAAACGAGACAACAAATCAACGAGATGAGTTCCTTGTTCAGTCAGTGGTCCATGCACTATCCCATGCCACCGCCACCACCACCATTTTAGCCAAAGTTTGTAAGTGTCTTATTTCTTTTACTGTCTTTGAGTCTACACACATTGAGGACAATGTGTGATTTAAGTTTGGGGGTGTTTTATTTGTGTCTTGTTTTATTTGTGTCATGTTATGTTTTATTTAAGTCTTTTTGATTGTTTTATGTTTATTTTGAGTCACCAAATTTTTTTCTTTTTGAGTCATAATTGTCACAAAGATCATGTATGCTGTAGTTGCTAGAAACACCTAGTGAATTAAGGTGGAATAATGTAACGGAATAGAAGCAACTATCTAAACACTTAGGTTAGATATGCCAAAAACTCACAGAATCTGTCTATTTGAAGTTTCTTGCTTGAATTATGCATGCTAAATGATAAATACTTATGTGTTATGATTGCATGCTGTTTGAGGCGAAATAGTTAGGATGTGCATGTTAGGGAGATGACTCAGACATTTCTTTGATAGCCAATTCTTACCATTCTTTTCTATCCAGTACTTTAAATATATCCACAGTCAGCCCCATTGAGCCTAAAAGTTGAAACTTCCTCTTTGACACCCTATATTCCCACAAATTGTGCCATAAGTAAAAATATGAAATAGTGGAATACATTGTGTTAAAAAAAAAAAAAGACAAAAAAAAGAGTGAATGAGCTTGTTGCACCCCAATAAAAAAGTAATAAGAAATACGCAAAGCCTAAGTTTGGGGGTGCTTGTCATTAGTATATACTTCACTCTCCCAAAACAAAAGAGGGGAAAGATAGAATTGAAATGAAGAAAAGAACAAAAAAGAAAAAGGGAAATACAGAAAAGCTAAAGAGCTTATGGTACACGAAATGAGCCTAAATGCCTATTTTTTTTACCTACCTATACCTAAGTCTACATTACAACCCTTAAAGTCCTGAAGATCTCTATTATGCATATCCAGGATTAGTGGAGAATAGCAAGTAAGCATGCCATAGAAATTCTTGAATTTATATGCATGATTTAGTATATTGACTTCCATTAAGCATGATGAATATGAGTTTGCGAAATATCTAGCTTAATGTGCTGAAATTTCATGCTATATGTTCCTGCATATTATTCTGCTGACCTTCATGTTTTTCTAGTTAACATTTATGCAGCAAAAGTGATCAATGTCAGTGAGTCTTTCATTTTTCGTTCCTTGAGTCTTTATTTATTTCTTTCTATCTTTGCTCGAGGGCGAGCAAAGGTTAAGTTTGGGGGTATTTGATCGGTGTATTTTATATACACCTTTTGAGTCAGTTTTAGTTAGTCTTTTGTCCCGTTTCGCACATATAAGTGTCGTATTAGGATAGTTTTTCTTTCTTTTGAGTCAAAGTGGTTAAAATGGCCAATTGACGGAAAAGGAGCTAAAAGAGGGCGAAAGAGGAGATTCCAGAGCTGAAAACAGAGAAAGTGGCGAACGAGGCTGAAACCCAGACCAGCGCAAGGCCTCGCAGCTAGAAGCGAGGCCGCGCGCCACTATCCAGAGGCTGCAGAAGACTCGGCGCGGCGCCATGTCAAGACGCATGTGGCCGCGCGCAAACATCCGAGAAACTACAGAGTTGCAGGGCCGCGCGCTCGCATGCCAGAATCGGGCGCGGCGCCAAATCATCCGACGGACAGCATTTCAGCCATGGCGCTGTCTCATGGCCATGCGCCGACGCAGAAAAATAAGGTTTTCAGACGGATTTTGGGCCAGGCCTGCAGGAAAAAGTTGAGGCGGTTTTCAGCCTATAAAAGGAGAACCCTAGGCAGTTTTTAAGGGTTCCCTTTCTTGCACAACACAAGATTTTCTTGCTTGAAGATTGGATACCTAAACTTAGTAATTTCTTTTCTTTATTTCAGTTTTTGTATGATGAACTTTGAATTAGTTCTTGTCATATCTATGGCTAGAAACTAATTCTCTTATAGGGCTTTCTATGTTGAATCTCTAGAAACTTATGTTATGATTTAATGCATGCTTATGGTTATTCTTCTTCTTGTTGAGATCTATCCAATAATTGAATTGAATGCTTGGTAATTAATTGACAACTAATTATCACTATATGATTTCTAATCAGACTCCGAAAGGAGGGGATTGTGAATATGCTGTAAGTTGGGTAGACATTCTTGGATTGGGGATGAAAATACCTCAATTATTTATGTAGCGTTAATGAGAGGCTTAAAAACCCTAATTTTGCGCATGGTGCGTGACAGTTAACTAGGTTCTTAGTCTTAATCCTCCTATAGAGTTATCCTTATCACCGAAAGGTAGGTAAGGTGCACATCTTTGAGGTTGAGTGTTTATATAACCCTAACAGGAGTATAAAACGATTTAGTGAACCTGCTTTCTCCAAAAGAAGAAGACCATAAGTTATTGCATTAATAAATAACATAAGCAGATAGTTGAAGAGACATGAAAGCCCTATTCCCATCACAACTGAAATAAACCTATAGTTAAATTAGCTTTTATAATTACTAGTTATAAACCACAAACTCAAATATCAATCACCAAATAGATACCAAAAGATAGATAGTTGGTACTTGAACCGTAATCCTTGTGGACGATATTCGGTCTTATCAAGACTATATTACTTGTCACGATAACGTGCACTTGCGTTTAAGTGTGTGCATCATACCGCGCACCAAGAGTCACATCAAAGACAGAGACAACTGCCCAAAATCAATATGTATATCTATTTCATGGGAATCGAACCCGCATGGGAATCGAACCCGCATAGGTAATTACACCCGCATGAGTATTTCTACTCGCATCACAGATCTTGTCCGTGGATTATTCATGGGAATCGAACCCGCATAGGAATCGAACCTGCATAGGTAATTATAACCGCATGAGTATCTGTACTCGCATCACGGATCTTGTCCTGGATATTATTCATGGGAATCGAACCCGCATAGGTAAATATACCCGCATGAGTATCTCTACTCGCATCATGAAAGCACATCCATGAAGCAAATATACACAAATACTGTCAAGGAAATAAACCAAAGTACCAACGCATCAGATATAAAATATTAAAATAAACTTTCCTCAAGAAATGCTAAGGTACCAACACCTCATGTACCAACCGCATATATTGAACTTCACTTTATAAACTCAAGGCACTTTCATTTCATGTACTATGTTAAGGATTTAATCATGGACATTCTCACATGATTTTTATATAACATTTTAAACCATCTCTTGACTTTCCACAAAACTGTTATAACAACTTCTCATAAAGTCATTATAACAAACTTTTATTTTTAGAAAAACCAAGACAATACCATGCCTTCCCTTTTAAATAAACCAAGACAATACCATGCCTTCCTTTTAGAATAATCAAGACAATTACCATGCCTTCCTTTTAAAATAATAAAGATACTAACACCCGTAGTATCAAGACACTTCCATTTTTAACAATCAAGTTACTACACATTTTAAACACAAGTAAGTTATACCTTTCAAATCAAGTCAAGTATACTTTTAACACCAAGTAATTTATACCTTTCAATTAAACAACCCAAGGTGTTATCAAGAGAATAGATAGAACAATTTCTATTTAGAAATTCAAGTACTATTAATGAAATAGATAGAACTACTTCATAAAACTCTTACCAACATCTCCAGAAGACTTGATAAGGACTTTTAGGAACCATTCAAACATGTTTTAAACACCGAACCACCACATGAATACCCTTAACTTCTAAGAGTAAAATAACTTCCCTTTTTATAAAACCCAAAGATACTAGCACTGGTAGCATCAAAACACTTTCACTTTTAAATCAAGTATTTTACATTTTTTAAACCATGTGACTCTACACTTTTTAATATCAAGCCAACAAGTATACTTTTAAAATCAAGTTACTTATACCTTTCAAACCAAGTAACTTATACTTTCAAATCTCAAGTAACTCACACCTTTAAATCAAGTTACTTCTTGTCACGCCCCGACTTTTCCTAAGTCTTTACTTAGGGCGTGATGACACCTGAACAATTATTTTCCACCAGGAGCACCATTTAATTCTCTTTATTTAAAAATTTGAACTTATATTCAAATACGGAGCTATTAATAAAAATAACAATAAAGAAATTTGTTTATGACTTTATTGAAATATAACGCGAGCCCATGCTCGTGCAAATATTATTTCTACATAGACATACTGACAAATATTATTCTAAGTTGGAAGGGAGACCATTCCATACGGGCATTTCCCGAGACACTGGAACTGACATCCTGAACTCGATTTAATACCAAGCCCAAACAATGGACTTGGTATGACAAGAGGTCATGGACGATCGCTAGCCTCGGCGTGAGTCTTTCCTCTATCACGCTTTCAAACATGTTAAATAAAGAGTCACCTACCATACAAATGAGTGAGAACCTTACCACGCAATTCAAAGTAACACCACAATATTCCAAGTGCAATCACATTATAACGTAATAAGCATATTGCAAAAACATATCGAGTTACAACATTTTTAATTATGCAACAACTCCTCATAGAAATTTCGCTTAACTAACACTTCATTTTATCTCGTATTATACGTTAAGACATTCCCCTGCATTTCCACATGTTTATTACATTTATATATTTGTGAACGCGTATTCACTTTTCATATTTATATATAGATGAACAAGTATTCATCTTTCATATTTGTTGCGGCGTGCAACCCGATCCATTATATTTACGTATTTGTGAACACGTATTCACTTTACGTTTTGTTGCGGCGTGCAACCCGATCCATTATGTTTACGTATTTGTGAACGCGTATTCACTTTACGTTTTGTTGCGGCGTGCAACCCGATCCATTATATTTACGTATTTGTGAACACAGATTCACTTTACGTTTTGTTGCGCGCAACCCGATCCATTATGTTTACGTATTTGTGAACGCGTATTCACTTTACGTTTTGTTGCGGCGTGCAACCCGATCCATTATATATTTATATATTTATGTGAACACGTATTCACTTTTCATATTTTTCCGATAGATCGAATAAATACTATTCTCTTTTCTAACATTCTGTCATTCATACTTGTAACGATTATAATTTTTTAACCATAACTCCAACTAAGGTGTTTCTCAAGCGGAAACTAAGGTAAGACGGGGATCTTTCACTGTACCAAATTTCATTTAAAACTACCTTGGGTAACTAACACAAATTTATCCTCAAAACAGCCACATGAAATTTATTTCGGCAGAATTTTTATTAAACAACACCCAATCTTAGAATAGTCATAACTCCTAATCTGTAAACCCGTTCAAGCCCCATAAAATCTCAAAACGACTAGAACAGAGAGATACACGTCTCCATGTGAACCATTCTTTCATATTATGTACCATTTGGTACAGTTTTACCCTTTTATTCGCTGCCCTTCCTGGATCTCGATAGATCCGAGGCAGAAACGTTAAACAACGATAACTCTCAATCCGTAAGTCGGATAGACCCCCGTAAGGTCTAAAAATGTCCACAACAGAGAGATATAGAACTTTCATTTAGCAACAATTTTCATATTCCCCACAGATTAGTACAGTTTTACGTTTAAACGTCCTGCCTTCTGGATTCCGATGAATCCGAGGCAGCAACTTCAAAATACAATAACTCTCAACTCGTAAGTCCGTTTTAATAAATATTTATCTATATCTGTCCGTAACAGAGAGATTTACAACCATGTACATTTTCATATAATTCTAATAAGTAAAACTCAATAAAAACAGTCCGTAATTATGTCTTTCCGAATTTCGGCCAAATCTAAGGCAGGAACTTTGAACTATGATAACTTTTAAAACGTATGTCCATTTTACCTCATTTTTGGTTCTGTATGATCATATTAGAGAGGTGTACCACTCCTCCGAATTTCATCAAATTCTAACAATTATAACTCAGTGAGAACAGTTCGTAAGTTCATGACGCAACTAGTTGTCTAAACAATCAAAAGTTCAATATTTCTTTTCAATACTCAATTCTTATTCTAACATGTATTGAACTTAAAATAAAGGATATTACCAAGAATTTCTGAGTGAGAAAACTCACCTTGTAAGTGTGAAGATTATTGTTGTGTGGTTGCTAAAATTATCCTTACTTCTCTAGTATTTTGCTTCTTGTTCTTCTTGCCCTCTTGGTATTTTTTCCTCTTCTTTTCACTTGTTTTTTCTGATTTTTCTAATCTTTATGTTATGTACTTTGTTTGTGTGTAAATACAATGTATAAGTGGAGAGTTTTCTATAACCTATGGGAGGTGAAATGACAAGAGTTGGAGGGAAAATGAAAAGGGGGGAAGAGGGGCGTGGGGAAACAAACATGTACGTACGCTGCACTCTTTTTTTCTTTTGTTTTTCTTTTGTTTTCTTATTTTCATTTCATCTATCTATTTATCCAACTTTAACACTAACTCTATCCCATGCAATTTATTATTTGTTTTCTTATATATATTTTTTTATTAGCCCAACCATAACTATATTTTTTTTTTTATTTTTTTTTCGGATTTCACATTCTCTCCTCCTTAAGCAACATTCGTCCTCGAATGTGAATAAGGTCGTAACATAATCACATAGACACAATAATGTTTATTTTTATTAACCCAACCACAACTATATATTTTTTTTCCGGATTTCACATTCTCTCCTCCTTAAGCAACATTCGTCCTCGAATGTGAATAAGGTCGTAACATAATCACATAGACACAATAATGTTTATTGTTATTGTAACACTAATTTAGGGCTTCACATTCTCCCTTCCTTAAGAAGCATTCGTCCTCGAATGAGAATAATGTTGTAACACATGCATAGACACGCAAATGACACACATATGAAGTACTATGTAATGCATTTTTTTTTACCTTAGTCAAATAAGAATGAACATTTGACTTTCATCGCATCTTCAGCTTCCCAGGTGGCTTCCTCTCTGGAGTGATTCCTCCATATGACCTTCACGGAAGCAATATCTTTATTTCTAAGGCGTTGGACCTTTCTATCAAGTATTTCCACCGGAACTTCTTCATATTGAAGCTCCTCATTAAGAACTATCTCCTGGGAAGGATGACGTGACTTGGATCGTGCAAGTATTTTCGTAACATTGACACATAAAATACCGGATGCACTGCTTCCAGCTCTTGTGGAAGTGCTAATTCGTAAGCCACATTCCCCACTCTTCGCAAGATCTCATATGGCCCAATAAACCTTGGGCTAAATTTCCCTTTCTTACCAAAACGCATCACTCCCTTCATTGGGGACACTTTTAAAAATACTTTCTCCCCCTCTTGGAATTCAAGATCTCTTTTCCGATGATCCGCATAGGACTTATGACGGCTATGAAATGCTTTTGATCCGCTCGAATCATCTGTACCTTATCATTTGTTTTTGAATGACTTGAGTCCGAACGATTAAGGCCTCACCCACCTCGAACCATCCAAGTGGAGACCTACATTTTCGCCCATATAATGCTTCAAACGGCCATTTGTATACTAGAGTGAAAACTATTGTTGGCGAACTCAATTAGACATAGATGGTCCAACCACTTCCGAAAATCTAACACGCAAGATCGCAACATGTCCTCAAATGTTTGAATTGTTCGCCACTTGCCCATCTGTTTCATGGGTGGAAAGCGTGCTTAACTTAACTTTTGTCCCGAGACCTGCTGAAACTTTGTCAAAAGTGTGAGGTGAATCGGGAACCCCTATCTGAAATAATTTGTAAAGGAATCCTGTAACCGCACAATCTCCTTCAAATAAATTTGGCGCATCGTGGTGCGCGATACGTAGTCTTGACTTAAGAAATGGGCTGACTTTGTGCCGATCAACAATCACCCAAATAGAATCATACCCTTCTCGAGTTTTCAGAGACCGCCATACAAATCCATATGAATCGCCTCCCATTTCCACGGGGACTCCAATGTCTGAAGTAATCCGCGGTTTTTGATGTTCACTTTTCACTGCGACATATAAGACATCTCCCGACAAACTCCGCAACGTCTTTCTTCATCCCGCCCCACCGTAATTTGCCTTGAGGTCTGATACATTTTGTTGACCTGGATGAATGGAATATCTTGTGTTGTGACCTCATTTAAGATCTTCCTCCTTAGATCCTTTACCTTAGGAACACATAACCTACCCTTATACCGGGCGGTTCCGTCATTATCTCCCAATGTAAATCGTGAAGGTTTTCCTGTTGATCCTCTCCCGAAATCCAACAAACTCGTATCCTCAAACCGACTTTCTTTTATTTCGAGCTAAGGCATCATGCGAGGTATCATGTACCACCACCCTACCTTCACCGATCTCGCTTAAGCTAACCCCGAGGTTTCCCAATCTTTGTACCTCCGAACAATACCCTCTTTTGTATTGCCAAATGGGCTGTCGCCCATTGATCTCCCATCGAGTCGTCACCACCACGTTGGCTTTCCCAGGATGGTAAAGAATACTAAGGTCATAATCCTTAAGCAACTCTAACCATCTTCTTTGTCGGAGATTCAAATCCTTCTGCGTGGTTATGTACTGCAAACTCTTATGATCTGTAAATATGTCCACATACACACCATACAAATAATGTCTCCATATTCGTAAGGAGAACACCACCGCAGCTAATTCCAAGTCATGAGTTGGGTAATTCTTCTCATGTATCTTCAATTGTCTAGATGCATACGCAATAACCTTTCCAAACTGCATCAAGACACATCCTAACCCAACTCTAGAGGCATCGCAATAGACTGTGAACCCTTCTTGTCCCGATGGAGAGGTTAGGACTATTGCAGTAGTCAACAATTCCTTTAGTTTCTGAAAACTTGCTTCATATGCTTCTGCATTTCGTCTATGCAACGACGAGCATCTGCATCGCGTCCATGCAACGGCGCCATCTAATCAAAGCCTATGCAACGACTTCATCTGCATTTCGTCCATGCAACGACGAACATCTGCATTACGTCTATGCAACGACGTCATCTCATCAAAGCCTGTGCAACGGCTTCATCTGCATTTCGTCCATGCAACGACGAACATCTGCATCACGTCCATGCAACGTCGTCATCTCATCAAAGCCTATGCAACGGCTTCATCTGCATTTCGTCCATGCAACGATTTAACATCTCGCGATCACGTCCATGCAACGACGTCATCTCATCAAAGCCTATGCAACGGCTTTATCTGCATTACGTCCATGCAACGACGAACATATGCATTACGTCTATGCAACAACGTCATCTCATCAAAGCCTATGCAACGGCTTCAGCTGCATTTCGTCCATGCAACGATTTAACATCGTGATTACGTCTATGCAACGACGATCTCATCAAAGCCTATGCAACGCTTTATTCGCATTTCGCCCATGCAACGATTTAACATCTGATTACGTCTATGCAATACGTTATCTCATCAAAGCCTATGCAACGCCATCTCAGATTTCGTCCATGCAACGATGAACATCTCGCATCACGCCTATGCAACGACGCTATTTCATCAAAGCCTATGCAACGCCGTCCGCATTTCGTCCATGCAACGCGAACATCTCAGACACGTTTATGCAACGACGTCATCTCATCAAAGCCCATGCAACGGCTTCATCTGCATTTCGTCCATGCAACGACGAACATCTGCATCACGTCCATGCAACGACGTCATCTCATCAAAGCCTATGCAACGGCTTCATCTGCATTTCGTTCATGCAACGACGAACATTTGCATCGCGTCCATGCAACGGTGCCATCTCATCAAAGCCTATGCAACCGCTTCATCTACATTTCGTTCATGCAACGACGAGCATCTGCATCGCGTCCATCCAATGACGCCATCAATATTTACAAACACCACGTCTTTTTCAGCACCACATCACCTGCAACCCAGTGTCAATCATAATTCGACACTGGGACATTTTTAAATCTGCATCAGCTTTACTTTTTACTTTAGCATCGCAACAATCCAGTGTCTTCGTAATTCGACAATGAGACATTTTTAAATCTGCGTCAACTTTACTTTTATTTTCTAGCTTTGCAGCAGCCCAGTGTCATCATGATTCGACACTGAGACATTTTTTAAATCAGCGTCAGCTTTGCTTTTTATTTTCGAATCGCAACAACCCAGTGTCATCATAATTTGACACTGGGATAATTTTGGGTCTGCATCATCCCCACTTTTAAGTTCTAATTTTTAAAAACAGGACAAAATTGGCTACGAGTCAACATCTTTGTCCGAAGACTCTTCCATCATCTCCGTACAAAGAGGGACATGTCCGTTGTGATAATTTTGACCCGTTTTTTGTATATTTCGTGCAATTTTAAGTATTTTAGCACACCACATTTTAATCGTTATTTTTGCATATTTTTACATAATATTCTATGTTTATTTATTCACAAAATGACATTGCATCTTTTTTATTTTAATTTAAGCATTATGTTTTTGTTAATATTATGTTTATAATAATATTTTGCATCTCTTTAAATAATTAATTGACATCCGGCTTTAATTTTTAGACATTAAACATTTGTTAAATATCGTATTTTTATTATTATTGCATCGACATTTGCATTTTTATAATCTTGCATCTTTTAAATAATTTTTTCTTTTAAATAATTAACCCGCTTTACATTTTGTCAAACCAGTCCAGTACGGAACCCAATCTGAATCGTTCCAATCCAACACCATTTCTATTTCATCCAAACACCCTTTTATTTTTCCCCCCATTTTTAAATTTCAAACTTCACTTTTCATTTCCCCCCTAAAATACCAAACCCTAATTCTACCCCTATTTATTAAACATTACCCCCATTAAGAGGGGAGAGCTCACAACGTTCAGATTTTAAAGAGGGGGGCAGCCCACGTTCAGCACAAAAATAAGGGCATCATCCCATTTTCCCATTTTGAACAAAAAGGAAAAGGGTGCCCTCCCCCCTCTCTTGCCGCCGCACTTCGCTGCCCTTCGCCGGAGTTCTAAAAACTCCGGCGAACCCCCCTTTAAACCAGCCGCACACCCCTTCCCTCTCCCTCTCCACTCATCTCCCTCACCTGTTTCCGTCGACCTCCACACCTCACCGGCGAACCACCGCCATCTTGCACCTCACGCCGCCACTGCTCGGTCGACACCTCACCATCGCACACACACACACGCAAAGAACCCACCATCTCCGGCGAACCCTCGCTCGCCACCACCATCCGTCGACCATCCGGCTTGTACTTTAGGCGTTACTCGGTGAAAATCGTTGACAACGTCGGGCTTCCTTTCCCTATGTTTTGCGTCCTCCGCGGATTGACGGCGGCGGACACTACCGGCGATGTTGTTTGCTTCTCTGTTATTGCAACTATATTTTGCGTTTGTTGGACTGATTTTGATTTTTGGTAACTTGCCGGAGTTTAAAAACTCCGACGAATCTTGTTGGCTTTATTTCGATATATGATTTTCTGATTTTTGTGTCGCGAATTTGAAACTCCGCGACCTTTGTTCTGATCGCATTTTCAGCATCGCTTGTTATCTTGGCATGATGGGTGATTTTATGTTTTGAGGTATCTCACGAGTTTTAAGACTCCGGCGACGTTTTGAAATTTCCGTTGGGACTGTTTCCGCTGACTTTCTCCATTGTTCCGGCGAACTGTCCTGTTTCTACTTTTCCAGCGATGTTATTTTCCGTTTGGTGTTGGACTGATTTTCGCAGGTTTTGCTATTGATGGACTGTTGGTGGGTATGTTAGCCGCTCGATCGTTTTTGTGGGTTTTATCATCATTATGATATTCGATTTTCGACTAATTCGACGCCACTTTATTTACTTTGTTAAACTGATTTTAGAACAAATGCTACACTTGGTATTTACTGATTTTTGAACAAGTTACTACACTTGGTATTTACTGATTTTTGAACAAGTTACTACACTTGGTATTTACTGATTTTTGAACAAGTTACTACACTTGGTATTTTACTGATTTTGAATTTGATACTACACTGGCCTACGAAGGATTTATCCGTCGA
This sequence comes from Przewalskia tangutica, assembly GCA_029844215.1. Lineage (NCBI taxonomy): Eukaryota > Viridiplantae > Streptophyta > Magnoliopsida > Solanales > Solanaceae > Przewalskia > Przewalskia tangutica. The sequence continues at coordinate 25,298,392 of CM056729.1, read as the reverse complement.
TCCGAGGCCCCGTGGTGGTAGACGGAATATGTGGGCGAGGAAGAAAGTGAAAAGATTAGACGAGAATGCATAGTATCGTTCAACGGAGGCGAGTCGACCGCCGCCGTAGCGATATTGGCTTCTCATGTCTTAGTATCCTTGACATAACACTAGCTGAGCCCACACTATATAAAAGTATATCTTTTACAATATCTTCTACATATATATCTATATATATATATATACATACATTGTGTTTGTTTGGTAATTTATTTATTATTTACTAACTCTTCTACTAAGTGTCTTTTGCAGGTACCCGGAGGCGCACCCCAAAGTTAAATCATTCGCATAAAATGAAATAAAAGCATAATGTTGCTAATTTCTCTTCATTACATCTTTTTATGATTATTTGCTTTTATTACTATCTTGTTAAATAGATTTCTATTTTAAATATTTGTATGTCTAGTTTAAATATCTCTCGGTTAGTTTAATAATTAGAACACCTTTAGAATTGTAGATTGCATGTTAGCACAATAATTTTAAAACCTAAGTTTGAACGGACAACCGCAAGTTAGCGGATCCTTTAGGATGCCTAACCCCTTCCATTTAGGATAATAAAGAACCTTACCTAGAATCTCACATAATTTCACAGACCTTTAAAATGGAGATCATCCGTAGTATTTTATGCTACATTTTCAGTGTCCTAATTCACTATAATAATTAGGTGGCGACTCCTTAAAATGCATTTAGGAATCCAACCATGCGCAGTAATCCCGTTTCCGACTACGGTTGAAATGGGGTGTTACAGCATGACGACTCCACTGAGGATTTTAGGTTCTTAACCACAACAAACATAGGTTAATTTATTGTGCTTTATTTTCTTTATTTTGCTTAAATTGCTTCCTTTATGTTTTACACTTATTTGCTTTTATTGTTTTGCCTAAATTATTCTACTTTACATATAAATATTTGCATATTGTCTTAACTGCTATTTGTTACCGCTTTCCTTAAACTGACATTCCGCTCATATTTCCTCCATTATGTAAAATTAACACTATGACACACTACACGCGAGGTGTGTTGTACGCACCCGCAAAATTTCTTTCAATTACCCAAATTTAGAAGAGTTGACATTTTACGCGGAGAATCTGGTCCAACCGGTGGCCGCGTAGCCTTCTCACTCGAGTTGTCCGCTCGGGAACCTTGCGTCTAGTAAAGCCAAATCTTAGAAACTCAGGATAGAGCTATACCACCCTTTATTTTAAGGCATGCATGCATTTACCTTAGGTGGGTCGGTCCTTGGTATTGACGCCACAGTTAGAAAAACACCAAACTTGTCGACGGGTTTCTCAACCCAACGACCAACCAGCATCCTATGTGTAGCGCGACAATGATAGACAAATCCAAGCCTAAACATGACATGCTGAATTGGAAAAAGTGCACTGTCATTTGGTCGCCATTCCCAACAAAAACATTGCAGTTTAACGACTTGGACCTATTTATCATAATCTCGCATATTTGGCGTTTAGGCCCACCTCTGGCATTAAAAGAGGTCCCAAACATGCTAGGACGTGCATTTGATATCTATATAGCCTGCTTGCTATTATAATGTTTGTTGCTTTCAGCTATGTGCACTTTACTACATTATTTTGCTACTTCAACTTTGTGCATTCGCTAAGTATTAATTACGAGCTATACTAGCTTGGTTTTCTGGGGCTGTGTTATCCCTTGCATTATCAGCGCGATACGCGGAAAACCCATATCTCAAACAAAATTTTCTCAAAATTTTATCACACATTGGAACTACGTGTGACCTGATTCCCACGGCGGGATACGTAGGCGGCCATTTCGGTCTCGGTCCCACCTTTTAGAAAAAAATCCTAATTTTTCATTTATTAAGAATCTCCTTATTTTGTCACACATTGGAACTACGTGTGACCTGATTCCCACGGCATGATACGTAGGCGGCCATTTCGGTCTCGGTCCCACCTTTTAGAAAAAAATCCTAATTTTTCATCTATTAAGAATCTCCTTATTTTGTCACACATTGGAACTACGTGTGACCTGATTCCCACGGCGGGATACGTAGGCGGCCATTTCGGTCTCGGTCCCACCTTTTAGAAAAAAATCCTAATTTTTCATCTATTAAGAATCTCCTTATTTTGTCACACATTGGAACTACGTGTGACCTGATTCCCACGGCGGGATACGTAGGCGGCCATTTCGGTCTCGGTCCCACCTTTTAGAAAAATCCTAATTTTTCATCTATTAAGAATCTCCTTATTTTGTCACACATTGGAACTACGTGTGACCTGATTCCCACGGCGGGATACGTAGGCGGCCATTTCGGTCTCGGTCCCACCTTTTAAAAAATTCTAATTTTTTCATCTCTTAAAAATTATTTTATTCTCCGTTACCGGCAAACTATGGTTTAAACTGGTTCTTTTGGCAAAATGCATAGGCGGCCATATCAGCTTTGGTCCCATCTTAAAAAAAAAATAAACTCGAAGTCTAATCGACGAACCCAACTTCAATAGGGCTAGACTCCTAGACTATGTATCTACTTGATCTCTATGGCGAGACACGTAGGTGGCCACATCGGACTCAGTCCAACTCTTTCTAAAATCTTTTGCCCTTACTCTACCGGCTACAAAGCACACTCCATCCAATCTCTGCAATAAGATAGTAAATGTTTTTCATATCAAATTCGGTCTCGTCCATTCGACATCCGCTTATGCCAAAACTGTGGCTGCTTAAAAAAAAAAAAAAAAAAAACTTGCAAGAAGAGGCAGTCAGTACCGAATAACATATTATCGAATACGCTCTCGTAGCCAAATACTTAAAGCCAGGCAACAGTTACAAGTCCGAACAGATCGGGCATGCTAGTGGTCAGAGTTAAAGCTACAAAGTCCGCACAAATCAACAACCCCTTTCAAATCTCACAAATTTTCTCTTGAGTACATATAACATGGGCATGAAATTTGACGACGTTGAAGGGGATTTTCGTGATACAAATTTCTCGGCTCGCGCCACATTCTTATCTTCATTCATTCGTTTTTGCATATCTATAACACTAATTATTACATCTATCTTTAATTTTTGTAGGAAGTTTCACATAGCAGCTCAGCCGGCAAAGCCATAATCGCACGCGTCTATCAAGGCGTCATTTGGCTCACAGGGCCATTCTCATCCGCATTTCTCAATCATTTTACAACTCTTATTATTTTATTCGGTTTATATTAGGCAGGTATTTTCATCATAGTAGCATGGCACACCAGGTCGAAATCACTTTATTACATCCGCACAACGACGTTCATCTTATTAAGTTCGAAAACGACGCCAAGTCTATGCAACGACGTCATCTCATCAAAGCCTATGCAACGGCTTCATCAACATTTCGTCTATGCAACGACGAGCATCTGCATCGCGTCCATGCAACATCGCCATCTCATCAAAGCCTATGCAACGACTTCATCTGCATTTCGTCCATGCAACGACGAACATCTGCATCACGTCTATGCAACGACGTCATCTCATCAAAGCCTATGCAACAACTTCATCTGCATTTCGTCTATGCAACGACGATCATCTGCATCGCGTCCATGCAACAGCGTCATCTCATCAAAGCCTATGCAACGGCTTCATCTGCATTTCGTCCATGCAACGACGAACATCTGCATTACGTCTATGCAACGACGTCATCTCATCAAAGCCTATGCAACGGCTTCATCTGCATTTCGTCCATGCAACGACGAACATCTGCATCACGTCCATGCAACGTCGTCATCTCATCAAAGCCTATGCAACGGCTTCATCTGCATTTCTTCCATGCAACGACGAACATCTGCATCACGTCCATGCAACGACGTCATCTCATCAAAGCCTATGCAACGGCTTCATCTGCATTTCGTCCATGCAACGACGAACATCTGCGTGCGTCATGCAACAACGCTATCTCATCAAAGCCTATGCAGCGGCGTGCATTTCGTCCATGCAACGACAAACATCTCGCATCACGTCTATGCAACGACGCTATCTCATCAAAGCCTATGCAACGGCTTCATTCGCATTTCGTCCCATGCAACGCGAACATCTGCGTCACGTCATGCAACGACGCTATCTCATCAAAGCCTATGCACGGCTTATCTCGCATTTCGTCCATGCAACGACGAACATCTCGCATAACGTCTATGCACAACGCTATTTCATCAAAGCCTATGCAACGACTTCATCGCATTTCGTCCATGCAACGATTTAACATCTGCGTGATACGCCATGCAACGACGCTATCTCATCAAAGCCCATGCAACGGCTTACGCATTTCGTCCCATGCGGCGTAACATCTGCATCACGTTCATGCAACGATCTCATCTCATCAAAGCCTATGCAACAGCTTCATCTGCATTTCGTTCATGCAACGACGAACATCTGCATCGCGTCCATGCAACGGCGCCATCTCATCAAAGCCTATGCAACCGCTTCATCTACATTTCGTCCATGCAACCCCTGCTTTCGCCACCACCATCCCGTCGACCATCTGTTGGCTTGTACTTTAGGCGTTGCTCCGGGGAAAACCGTTGAAGCAACGTCGGGCTTCCTTTCCCCTATGTTTTTCCAGTCCTCCGCCAGATTTGACCACTGACGGCGGACACTACCGACGATGTTGTTTGCTTCTCCGTTATTGCAACTATATTTTGCGTTTGTTGGACTGATTTTGATTTTTGGTAACTTGCCGGAGTTTTAAAAACTCCGACGAATCTTGTTGGCTTTATTTCGATATATGATTTTCTGATTTTTGTTGTGTCGCCGGAATTTGAAACTCCGGCGACCTTTGTTCTTGACTGCATTTTCAGGCATCGGTTGTTATCTTGGCATGATGGGCTGATTTTATGTTTTTGAGGTATCTGCCGGAGTTTTAAGACTCCGGCGACGTTTTGAAATTTCCGTTGGGACTGTTTCCGCTGACTTTCTCCATTGTTCCGGCGAACTGTCCTGTTTCTACTTTTCCAGCGATGTTATTTTCCGTTTGGTGTTGGACTGATTTTCGCAGGTTTTGCTATTGATGGACTGTTGGTGGGTATGTTAGGTCGCTCGGGTGGTTTTTGTGGGTTTTATCACTGTTATGATATTCTGATTTTCGGGACTAATTCTGGACAGTTTCGCCCCTTTATTTACTTTGTTAAACTGATTTTAGAACAAATGCTACACTTGGTATTTACTGATTTTTGAACAAGTTACTACACTTGGTATTTACTGATTTTTGAACAAGTTACTACACTTGGTATTTACTGATTTTTGAACAAGTTACTACACTTGGTATTTTACTGATTTTGAATTTGATACTACACTGGCCTACGAAGGATTTATCCGTCGATCTGGAGGCCCCTGTGGTAAGCGAGACGGAATATGTGGGCGAGGAAGAAAGTGAAAAAGATTAGACGAGAATGCATAGTATCGTTCACCGGGAGGCGAGTCGACCGCCGCCGTAGCGATATTGGCTTCTCATGTCTTAGTATCCTTGGCATAACACTAGCTGAGCCCACACTATATAAAAGTATATCTTTTACAATATCTTCTACATATATATCTATATATATATACATACATTGTGTTTGTTTGGTAATTTATTTATTATTTACTAACTCTTCTACTAAGTGTCTTTTGCAGGTACCCGGAGGCGCACCCCAAAGTTAAATCATTCGCATAAAATGAAATAAAAGCAAAATGTTGCTAATTTCTCTTCATTACATCTTTTTATGATTATTTGCTTTTATTACTATCTTGTTAAATAGATATCTATTTTAAATATTTGTATGTCTAGTTTAAATATCTCTCGGTTAGTTTAATAATTAGAACACCTTTAGAATTGTAGATTGCATGTTAGCACAATAATTTTAAAACCTAAGTTTGAACGGACAACCGCAAGTTAGCGGATCCTTTAGGATGCCTAACCTCTTCCCTTTAGGATAATATAGAACCCTTACCTAGAATTTCACATAATTTCACAGACCTTTAAAATGGAGATCATCCGTAGTATTTTATGCTACATTTTCAGTGTCCTAATTCACTATAATAATTAGGTGGCGACTCCTTAAAATGCATTTAGGAATCCAACCATGCGCAGTAATCCCGTTTCCGACTACGGTTGAAATGGGGTGTTACAGTTAGGCATGTACTTTTCACTGAATGCAGCTCTGAACTCCCCCCACGTCATCGGTGGTGACATCGGAAAATGATTTCTTCTAAAATTTCTCCACCACACCCGTGTGTCGTCCACTAACCGTGCGATTACCAAATTGACGTCATGCGTCTCCACACATCCTCGTAAATGAGGTTTTCTACCTCATCGAGAAATACTATTGGGTTAGACTTGTAGTCCTTCCCTGTATAGATATGTTCCCTTCTTCTCACAAAATTTGCCCCATAGTCTATCTGGTACCTCTCCTACCTTTTCGGTCGGTGGTGCAGTCACATCTGGTTATTTTATCGTTGTACACTCCCTTCCACAATCCTTTGAAGGAGGTAGTACGAGAACCAAGTCTTTGAAAAGACTCAAGATAGGCACGAGAAGAGTATGAAAGAAGTGAAACATTAGGATGTTATTCCGTTTGCTTATTACTAAGGTGGCGCGCACACCGTCGCAATAAGTAACCGTTCAAACACCCAACTCGAAGAAACTTCCTAGAATCTCCTAACCTGGTTTAGCTTTGATACCAACTTGTCACGCCCCGACTTTTCCTAAGTCTTTACTTAGGGCGTGATGACACCTGGACAATTATTTTCCACCAGGAGCACCATTTAATTCTCTTTATTTAAAAATTTGAACTTATATTCAAATACGGAGCTATTAATAAAAATAACAATAAAGAAATTTGTTTATGACTTTATTGAAATATAACGCGAGCCCATGCTCGTACAAATATTGTTTCTACATAGACATACTGACAAATATTATTCTAAGTTGGAAGGGAGACCATTTCATACAGACATTTTCCGAGACACTGGAACTGACATCCTGAACGTGACGAATACCAAGCCCGAAGCAATGGACTTGGTATGACAAGAGGCTGCGGGACGATCGCTAGCCTTTGCGTGGAGTCTTTCCTCTATCACGTTTTCCTGAAACATGTTAAATAAAGAGTCAGCCCTACCATCTGGGGCTGAGTGAGAACCTTACCCTGCAATTCAAAGTAACACCACAATATTCCAAGTGCAATCACATTATAACGTAATAAGCATATTGCAAAAACATATCAGGTTACAACATTTTTAATTATGCAACAACTCCTCATAGGAAATTCTCGGTTTAACTAACACTTCATTTTATCTCGTATTATACGTTAAGACATTCCCCTGCATTTCCACATGTTTATTACATTTATATATTTGTGAACGCGTATTCACTTTTCATATTTATATATAGATGAACATGTATTCATCTTCCAAATTTGTTGCGGCGTGCAAACCGATCCATTATATTTACGTATTTGTGAACACGTATTCACTTTACGTTTTGTTGCGGCGTGCAACCCGATCCATTATGTTTACGTATTTGTGAACGCGTATTCACTTTACGTTTTGTTGCGCGCAACCCGATCCATTATATTTACGTATTTGTGAACACATATTCACTTTACGCTTTGTTGCGCGCAACCCGATCCATTATGTTTACGTATTTGTGAACGCGTATTCACTTTACGCTTTGTTGCGGCGCAACCCGATCCATTATATATTTATATATTTATGTGAACACGTATTCACTTTTCATATTTTTCAGAAGATCGAATAAATACTATTCTCTTTTCTAACATTCTGTCATTCATACTTGTAACGATTATAATTTTTTAACCATAACTCCAACTAAGGTGTTTCTCAAGCGGAAACTAAGGTAAGACGGGGATCTTTCACTGTACCAAATTTCATTTAAAACTACATTGGGTAACTAACACAAATTTATCCTCAAAACAACCACATGAAATTTATTTCGGCAGAATTTTTATTAAACAACACCCAATCTTAGAATAGTCATAACTCCTAATCTGTAAACCCGTTCAAGCCCCATAAAATCTCAAAACGACGAGAACAGAGAGATACACGTCTCTATGTGAACCATCCTTTCATATTCTGTACCATTTGGTACAGTTTTACCCTTTTATTCGCTGCCCTTCCTGGATCTCGATAGATCCGAGGCAGAAACGTTAAACAGCGATAACTCTCAATACGTAAGTTGGATAGACCCCCGTAAGGTCTAAAAATGTCCACAACAGAGAGATCTAGAACTTTCATTTAGCAACAATTTTCATATTCCCCACAGATTAGTACAGTTTTACGTTTAAACGTCCTGCCTTCTGGATTCCGATGAATCCGAGGCAGCAACTTCAAAATACAATAACTCTCAACTCGTAAGTCCGTTTTAATAAATATTTATCTATATCTGTCCGTAAGAGAGAGATTTACAATCATGTAAATTTTCATATAATTCTAATAAGTAAAACTCAATAAAAACAGTCCGTAATTATGTCTTTCCGAATTTCGGCCAAATCTAAGGCAGGAACTTTGAACTATGATAACTTTCAAACCGTATGTCCATTTTACCTCATTTTTGGTTCTATATGATCATATTAGAGAGGTGTACCACTCCTACGAATTTCATCAAATTCTAACAATTATAACTCAGTGAGAACAGTTCGTAAGTTCATGACGCAACTAGTTGTCTAAACAATCAAAAGTTCAATATTTCTTTTCAATACTCAATTCTTATTCTAACATGTATTGAACTTAAAATAAAGGATATTACCAAGAATTTCTGAGTGAGAAAACTCACCTTGTAAGTGTGAAGATTATTGTTGTGTGGTTGCTAAAATTATCCTTACTTCTCTAGTATTTTGCTTCTTGTTCTTCTTGCCCTCTTGATATTTTTTCCTCTTCTTTTCACTTGTTTTTTCTGATTTTTCTAATCTTTATGTTATGTACTTTGTTTGTGTGTAAATACAATGTATAAGTGGAGAGTTTTCTATAACCTATGGGAGGTGAAATGACAAGAGTTGGAGGAGAAATGAAAAGGGGGGAAGGGGGGGAAACAAACATGTACGTGCATGCTGCACCTCTTTTTTTTTTCTTTTGTTTTTCTTTTATTTTCTTATTTTCATTTCATCTATCTATTTATCCAACTTTAACACTAACTCTATCCCGTGCAATTTATTCTTTGTTTTCTTATATATATTTTTTATTAGCCCAACCACAACTATATTTTTTTTTTTTTTTTTTCGGATTTCACATTCTCTCCTCCTTAAGCAACATTCGTCCTCGAATGTGAATAAGGTCGTAACATAATCACATAGACACAATAATGTTTATTTTTATTAACCCAATCACAACTGTATATTTTTTTTTCCGGATTTCACACTTCTCTTTAAATCAAGTCATTTATCCTCTTTTAAATCAATCAAGTAAATCATTCTTTTGACTTCCCCTAAATCCGTTATAACTAACTTCCCATAAAACCATTATAACAAACTTTAGGTTTTGGAAAACTAAGGCACTTGTATCCGTTAAAATCAAGTTACTACACTTTTAAACTCAAGTACTATTTAAGAGATTAGGAACAACTTTCTTTTTAAGACTCTAAGTACTATAAGTAGAACCACTTTCACTTTTAAAGCCCAAAGTACTACAAGGGAAATAGATATAAAAATCTTCATTTTATAAACTCAAATACTATCAAGAATAATGGATTTTAACGACTTCCGTTTTGGAAACCCCAAATTACTATCAAAGGAGTATATAGACCAACTTCTAGTTTAGGAAATTCAAAGTATTATCAAAGAAGTATATCACTAAGGATTAGGTTCCGATAGAACTCTATTAAGCTCAAGTCAAGTATACTTCTAAAATCAAGGCAAGTATACTTCAAGAAATGAGTCACGTATACTCCAAATAACAAGGCAAGTATACTTCAAATAACAAGGGGCGTGTACTTCAAGAATCAAGGCAAGTACACTTCAATAATCAATCATGCCGATAGAAGGAAGTAGTTCACATACCTCGTTGATGACTAGCCAACACGACAAGTAGCATACGCCCAAATGTAATTCAACCTTTATCGGCTATTCCTCAAGCCACGTAGACTATGCTACATGTAGTACTTAAACCTAAAATGGCAATAACACTTCTATCAACATCAAGCTTACTAGTGTAAGACTTATACCAAATAATGACCCTCTAATTCTACGGAAATTTGGGCAGCACATCCTTTGTTTCTACGTATTTTTCCACCTTTTCCAAGGCCCGAATTCATCAATCAACAAGCCACATTTAAGGCACAACCAACAGTTAACCAAAGGGGATTACACGCCTAACTTGACGTGTAAAATTCTGCCCCACAATCTATACAAAACAGTCCGCAAAACAGTCCATTAAACATTCCATTAATAAACCAACATTAAGGGTACAATGTGAAGTCTTTAACACCCTTATTCCTTAGGACTTTCATTAGTCATTTTACCACATTAAACATGCATGTTAGGGGTTGATTTTCCAGCATATATGCACCCCAAAACAGTCCATAAAACGACATCACAACGTCTAACAGTTTTGGGCAGTTTCGTCCAACAATAACTACAACAATCCAATGTCCTTTTCCTTAATTCCTTTTATTTCAATTAAAGTTCCAACTTGTTATACAAGTTATATAATCTATCAACTACAATATTTCCTTCATTATATAACACGTAGCAAGTGTAAATAACGACAATAACCAATGAAATCCGAAAACCTCAAAATTAGTCTAGCTCTCGGCCAAGATCTTAGAAAATTGTCCAAACACTTTTTAATCCTCATTCTTTTTAGTACAAGTTCATCCATACATTATAACAATAAGTAATATCCAATTACTTTAAAAGAAGAAAGACTTTTACCTCATTTTGTGCCCAAAAATGCTCCAAAACAGTCTGGTCTTTATTGGTCCGCAATTTTCGTTTCGCTCCACTTCTTCAAGTTCCAATCACATATGTGACCCCTATGAACTTATACACAACCCCTATTTTGGAGTGGGACCCACTTGTCCACTTGTCCCCTTAAGTCTTAAAATATCTACTACTAGTCATCTTAGCAAGGGGGGGGGGTGCCACGTGTCGCCCTCCGATTGGTCCAAATTATTTCTCCCTCCAAAATATCTCAAAATATTGTGGCCCCCACAAAATCGTAAAATTTTCTCGTGGGCCCCACATGACTAAATCCGGAACTTAAAATCCAAAATTCCAATATAATCTATAAGTCCCAAATACCAAATTTGAGAATCAAATTCCAATTAATAAACCTTTTCCTTCACAAATATTCCGGAATTTTTCCTTAAGAAAAAGTAGTTTTCTTTCTTTCCAAAATTCAAATTTCAATTTCTCACGCACGTTCTCATCTCATTGCCTTGGAAATACGGGGTGTAACAAATATCGGCCCCTTAGATCAAATGGGGTGATTTTTAGGCGCCCTTAAATTCGTCTTATTACGTTCGTTGTCTTAGATCAAGAAGGACGATTTTTCAAGTCGCCCCTTCTGATAAGAACCAAATAGAGCGACTATAGTCGCCCTTTTTGAGATCCATCAAAAAGGGCGAGTGTAGTCGCCCTATTTGGTCCTTACCAAAGGGGCGACTTGACAAATCGCCATCTTTGGTGAGGACCAAATAGGGCAAATAACCGCAATTTTCGGATAATTTCGGATCGAATTCAGATCCGAATATTTTGGATATCCAAAAAATTGAATATCCGTAATTTTCGGATCGGATTCAGATCCGAATATTTCGGATATCCAAAAAATTAGACATCCGTAATTTTCTTATAATTTCGGATCCGATTCGGATATTCAAAAAATCGGATATCCGCAATTTTCGGATCGGATTCGGATCAGAATATTTTGAAAATCCAAAAAATCGAGTATCCGTAATTTTCGGATCGGATTCGAATTCGAATATTTCGGATATCCGCAATATTTGGATAATTTCGGATCGGATTCGGATCTGAATATTTCGGATATCTGCAATATTCGGATAATTTCGGATCGGATTCGAATTCGAATATTTCAGATATATCGGATATCCGAAAATTTCGGATCAGGTTCGGATCAAGATATTTCGGATATTTAAAAAGGATGATATCCGTAATTTTCGAATAATTTCAAATCGGATTCGGATCTAAATATTTTGAATATCCGCTTCTTTTAGTATTATATTGCTTAACCAATTCTTGTGACGATCGTATAAACTCTTGAAGTTAGAATTTTCGTGACAACTTTTTATGTCCACGTGAAACGCATATTGCCAAATTTATATATAAAAAATCTTTACACTTAATACCTATCAAATTTGTCACACTACATTTCTTTATTTTCTGTTTGTTCACACAAAACTATTTAGTCACGAGACTTTTTGAACGATAAAAATAAGTGTGTTTTTTTACCGCGTCCCTTGCTCTTGAAGTTGTCTTACAAAATAAATTATGCTAATATTTCTTTACTCAGATTTTGTTTGTTCTAGTGCCCTTTTGATTCTTTCGGCTGTAAGTTTCTAAAATGAAACTCGGCGGGTTTGCATCATATTAGGTAAAGAGAATATTCCCCGCATGGGTGTAGCTCAGTTGGTTCCAGGGTGGCAGATTGCTCCCAAGGTAAAGAAAATATTCGCTTGAATTATTTTCATTAATATAATATGTTTATATACCTGATATACAATAGTAAACCTAGCCTATAATTACAGAAATCAAATATACATTTTCCTAATATTAAAGAAAATAATCGCTTGAATTAGTCATTCATGGACCTTTGAGACAAAATATTATTGATATTTTTAATCTTTAAAAGTAGATTTCAAATTGAACAAAAATTAAATTCTTATATCAAGTCGCCCTTTTTGGTCCTCACAAAAAATGACGACTTTTCTAGTCGCCTCCTTTGGTGAGGACCAAAAAGGGTGACTTTTCAAGTCGCCCCTTTGATGAGGACAAAAAAGGGCGACTTTTCTGGTCGGCCCCTTTGGTAAGGACAAAAAAATGGTGACTTTTCAAGTCGCTTCCTTTGGTGTGACTACTAATTAATTAGTCGCTCTTTAATCATTTTTTTTGTGAAGGATCCCGTACGGCTAGAGTTTGTTGTTTACATGTTACTGGTCCATTTTTATCATATATGTAATATTCAATTAATATCATAATTTAAATTAATTATTTGCAATAATTAAGGGAACTCACGTGCTCTTCTAATATTATTACTAAGAAGTGTCCCGTGACATAATACTAGTACTAGTACTAGTAAAAATAAGAAAAGTTTAAATACATACACTGTCTATATACCAGTTTTAATATTATTAATATAATTTAATATGTTATAGCAGATTAAATATTATTTATTTAAATTATTTATTATGCTATTTAATAGAATTATTTGTAATTAATTTTAAAATAACATGATTGTACAGATACTTTTACACTGTCGGTGGATATAATTTAAATAAAATGAGTATAAAATTGTTGTAGGAGTTTTAAAAATGGTCCTCGAAGAGTTTATGTCTTATCAAACAGCTGTTTAAGACACTTTTTTAGGTAAAAAATTTCTATAAACTTGTGATTTAATTTTATCTAATACCTCAAATATTAAAAGTAATCTAACAATATACTTTGTGATAAATGAAATTTTATGTATTTTTTGTTTAAAATGATAACTCCAAACGTACAAATTTATAATTTCAATTCATGTGTATTGCAAAACTTAATTTTAAAAATTAAATCTTAAACAAAGTGAATATAAGAAGTAATCATGATAACACAATAAAAAAGGCTGAGAACAAAAGTTAAGATAACGCATTTATAGTTAATATTGTTTACATACAATTCAATAGAAGAAAGTAAGTAGAAGAAACTTTATACCAAAAAGGGCGACTAGAAAAGGGGCGACTTTTGGTGAGCACCAAAAATGGAGACTTTTCTAGTTGCCCCTTTGGTGAGCACCAAAAAGGCGACTTGCTCCTTTGGTGAGGATAAAAAAGGGCGACTTTTCAAGTCGCCTCCTTTAGTGAGGACCAAATAGGACGACTTGAAAAATCGCCCTATTTGGTGAAATTAAAAAGGGCGACTATATGTCGTCCTTTTTGGTACTTACTAACAGAGTATTTTTTAGTCGTCCTTTTTGGTACTAATCAATCGCCCTCTTTGAGACGATTTGTTGTAGTGTTGGGCCGGTCGTGGGCAAGGAGAGATTTGAAGCCCCAACATTGTGGTTCATAGCCATATGCTTTAATCCTCTGAGTTTGGCATTGGACGTTCCCGAAATGGGGACTATCAGGTAAATTCAATATAATACACTATAATAGACTCTTATGTACGGAGGGGCATGTAGCTAGGATGTGCAGTGTCGAGAGAGCAGCACAAAGCACAGATAAAAACTGGGACAACCTAAATAACAAAATTCAGCAAATAATCCGTTGATGCTGAAATTGAGATTATAGAAATAGAGACCGTAGTTTCTGTATGTTGTTCAGCATTTACTGGAACGAAATGAAGATAAATAGAATAAAACTGATTAAGCCACATTTGATGCACGACTTCAAATTATTCTGCAACTGGAAAATGACCTTATATATGTTTTGAAATGCAAATGGAGTAGTTCTTTGAGCTTCAGAGTGAATTGGCAATCGACAGAAGAATGTTTTCTGCAAAAGCAAAGGAGCTATAGCACGAACCGGAGCCTCTTCCTGAGGAGAAACTAAAAGCTTGAAATTATCATTCTATTCATTGCTAGTAAAACGCTACAACAGTCGGATTAATGCTAGATCTTCGGATTAATACTAGATCTTCCGTCTCCTCTTTACATCGAGTAGAAACATATGCTTTACGTAATAGTTTAACCAGGGCCAGGCTTCGCCAACCTACCTTTGAATGTTAAGCATGGCCTTAGCTTCCATTTGCTCCTCCATCCTCTTAGCATATTTGCTTAGAAGCTCCATCTTCTTCTGTTCCACCACCATCCTTTCGATCTCCTTCTCATCCGGCAATGGAACATGTACCACACATTCTTTTTCTCTATCCTTCTCCCCCCTCCCTTTCCATCCTCTCCTCCTCAATCACATCCTCTTCCTCCTGGAAGAATATCTTTGATCCCAAACCCACCTCCACAACCTCCCTGCTTTTTACCGCCTTCTTGGTTTCCCTCTTTATCTCTTCCACTTCCATCATATTAATCTCCTTTGGGGAGTCATCTCATTAATATCGTATATATAATGTACAATATGAAAATATGTATGTCCTAAAAACAATCATTTTAGGAGCAAATGTACTTGAACACATTCATATTATTAATGAGATTAATATATTTGATATTTGCAATTACTGAATTATTATTTGATTGTTTATATTATTCATTAATGTGCATCCCTTGAGCTAACGTTGTCATTGATAGGGTGAAATATTAATGATAGAACGTAGTTCTTAAAGTTGTCTCGACTAATGATCATTGAGAAATGAATATCAATGATATACAATAAGTCGACATGTAGTCTGCAACACATTCTTAGATAATGTAGTATTTTTCACTTACTACTAGTAATGGTTGCTAGTGATGGACACGTGGATACTCTTAGAGAGGTATTGACATACCTGCTGATAAACTATTTGTTATACATGTCTAGAGTATTATCAGCATGTGGGAGATAGATATCCTTTGACTTGAGGTCAATACGCACATAGTCTGTAGAGTAATGTACTTTGATCCTGTCCTAAACTTAAATTCCTTGTAGGATAAGACATGACTTGTATTGGGTACATTGCGATACAAACTAAGGTGGTAGTTGAGCCAAGAATATGATTCATTCCTCGATTGGAATTTCGAGAGAACACTCAGCTTCTCAGAGATGTTAGGTTGACCAAGTTATTGGCCAATGCAAGAGACATATCTAGGATATGGTCTAGTTGTCGACTAATATGAGATAAAGTGATCAAGTCATTTAGATAGACACTTTGGCAAATCTTAAGCTTGACCGAGTGTGTCACGAATGAAAGGAATTTATCATCTCACATAGAGGTCTGTTTACTTGAGTCTTGTAAACATACTTCACATATTGGGTCTGTCACCGGCTGTCACGACCCAAACCGAAGGGTCGCGACGGGAACCCGAATCCCACCCGCCGGATACCGCTAATCAACGCAATCAACACCTAACCATAAATAAACACGGACTAAGCCGAAAAGGTTATAAAAGCTTTTAACCAGAAAATTGACTTAAACATATATACATACCATATCAAGGCCGACGAGGCCATACAAAACTACTATACACAGGACACATGTCTACAAACGTCTAAAGAGTGTACAACATCAACAGGTCGGGACAAGGCCCCGTCATACCCATATAGACACACAAACATGTAACATACCCAGGGTGACACTGACACTCCAAGAAGAGAGAAGTGCTTTCAAAAGTTCGCTAAAATCTGCAACCTATTCACGCGACTCGCCCCGCTGTGAACTCAAGGCACTAAACGCAATGGCCCCCAACAAAAGCGAACGCCAAGACGATCGATATAATCGAGTATGTCAGACATAAGAAATAACATAATCGAGATATATCATAATCTGAAACAGAAACACTGACCAACAGTACATACCTTTGAGACTCCAATACATATGTCTAAATGGTATGCAATGCAAATACAGTATACTGATGGCCACACATGCGTCTTTATTTTCATAACAGCCTCTGTGGGCATAATATACATAACTGTCATGCATGATGCACATGCGGTATACTAATGTCCATACAGGAATCCTACCCATAACCACCACACAGACATTCAGTTATATCATATAAGCCACACAGACTTTAACATTATCATATCGTCTTGGACACACAGGCTCGATATGTGGCCTCTTAGGGCTCTTTTGTGATAATCTGTACCAGCTGCAGGTGGTGTGCATATATAACGTTTTTCCCTCGTTTTCCATATCCCCTACATATATATATAATATACGGTAGTGTGCATAGCACAAGTAGTCCATGGTAACATATGAATGCAATGCAAATGAAATGCATGAATGGTAATACCATGTTCCAATTTCAACGGATGACATATTACCTTCGACGACACTGTGAATCTCATTATCATCTTTTTTATATACCTCTTTTAAGGACTTATAAATAATTTAAACATGATTTCAGCATAGGAATGTATAACATGATTATTCTTAACTTCTAGGAGTAGAATAAATTTTGGAACAATATCACAGTTATAGTTCATACGCAGAACATGACAAAAGAAAGAATTAATTTGCCTTTACATACCTTTTATTGAATCACTCGTGGATACAACGTATATACCATATAGCACTTTGATCTTATATTCAAGAATTTCTATCACCTGAGTTTTCTTGCCAAGTCGTTCCAGTTGTCTGAATGCACCGTCACGTTTGCTATGGAAAATTAAATCACCGTCCTCTAACAACTACTGGTCCAAATCGTTCCCTTCCTAAATCGTCTTTCTCATCTATTATCTACTTGTCTTCAACACTCATATCATTTTATTTAATGAAACATATCACTGACAACACTACTGTAGGAACAAAGCTAAGTATTCACAACATCTATTTCAAGACACTAATTAGATGAGCAAGTACAAAAGTAGTAGAATATCCACGAGAAAGCCCTCTTTTTGTTCTAAACTTATTTCTTTAATACTTAAAAGTTAAAGTAAAACTAAACACTAGGTTGGCTAACTTATCTGGATCAGCAAACGACTTCACTCCCATTTAACACATGTCACCTACACACCCACGTGTCACCCAAATTTAAATTAAATGATTTGACTTCGTATAATTTATTAATTATACACATAATTAATTTTAGACCCACTTCATTTAAATCTCAAAAATTCATAAAATCTTCGTATACTCGATGTCATAATTGTAATATGACATTAGTCCATCACCTCATTTGGGATATACAATTATTATTATTAATCCTCATCGTCACACTTGTTGCATCCAAAATTATTTCGGGATCGCATTCCTTGTATACTAATTTCCTTATTAGCATACGTAAATATAATAAAATTTTCTCAATACTCGGGTCTGTTTCCATCGTTTACGTGCTCAAATCATTGTCCAAATTATGAGTCGTTACACCGGCGCAGTCTAGGAGTTCCGTGTGAACCTTGATTTGATCAAGTGCCGATGTGTGAAGGCCTAAAGGATCACACTAAGCCGATTGTCTTTTCGATCTAAGGGTATATTGAGAGAATGTAAAATATCGGATTTAAAATCATGATATTTTATTCAATAATAAATTATGGGATAATTTTCATTTGATGGAAATTATATAATTAAGTCAAAATTAAATCTTGAATTTAATTAGAACTAAAACGTACAAAAAATAAAGGGAGGAGCCGCGCAGCAGTGGGCCCAGTTCGACTGACCCACTGCAATTCGGATTTGGGTCAGGTCTTAAAGTCTGATCCAAGTCTGATTTGGTTTAGGTTTTACTCCCTATATATTCAGCACTTGACCTTATAATTTAAAAATGACGTTTTTTATAACTCTAGACATTATTGCTTTCTGAACTATAAGAGTTCAGATACAAAAACCCTCGCAAACCTCTGTCAAGATTTTCTAGCTTTCTTGAAGGAGAAATATACCGCAGCAAGACTTGCATCCGAATTGACAATCGTGTGCGCACCTTTTAGTAGAGACTACACTAATCTTAAACTGTAAGTTTTTCTTATGTCTCTGCAAAAGAATTATCGCATAATCATACCAGACACGTTTTTTGGGGCAAGTAAGTAAACAAAATTTTAAACTTTTGTTGTGCATTACTTGTGTGTTTTACACCCAACAAATCCCTATAGTGGTATCAAAGTCAAGACTGGTTTAATGATTATACGATAATCTTTAATAACGATATGTGGATAATTAATTATTTTGATTTAAACTGATTTTCGGAATAAAAACCTAAATAATCTGGAATGCGAATAAGATCCATCGCTCCGCGAATAAAGGCGAATTCCGGGATTTTTTCGGTGATTCAACGTGTTCTAACACCGTCTCCACTATTGTCGAGAAATACACTTTTTAAGATGGTCGATAAAGGTGTTGAGAGGTGGCGGAACGTGATGTAGACGTCGGAAAAGTGGCCGACGGAGGGGATGTTTTCGGCCACCACGGGCGTCGAAATTGTTAGGTAATACCTCTACTGTGATCGTCTCGACAAGAAAAATCTAACGGTGGTGGTGTTACACGGCAACGATGACCGGAAAATGAGCACCACCGACGGTTTTGAAAACCGCCGGGGGCGACTCAAATTCCGGCAATCGTGGGCCACCAAACCGGTGGTGAAAACCACCGGTGAGTTCGTCCTGATGTGTTCCATCGTCCAATGGGTTTTAATTCCGTCAATTACGCTCAGAAATCTGAATCCCAAATTTGATTTGGGGTTGGAATTGATTTTAAAATTTTGAGATAGTTCAAGGACCTTTTTGTAATTAAAATTAGGGTTTTAAAATTGAAATTGGTCCTTGGTCAAATCTGAAAATATTTTGAAGTTTTTGAAATTAAAAATTAGTCCCTGAGATATTTCCTGGATTTTTTTTTTAAATCAGCAGATTCAGTCTCTGGGTCAATCTGTAAATTTCAGAAAAGCAAATTTGGTCCCTGGGTGAATCTGTACACATTTTAAGGTTCTAAAAATTACAGAAATACCCCTAAAAATTAAATTTTAATTTATGAATTATTAAGGCACTGTTTGGATGAGCAGAAAATTCCGAAAATTGAAAATTGAGTTTTAAATTTTTGAATTTAAATATTTTCTCAATTGAAACAAATTAATTAACCTACAATTATTGTTATTTAGCATATTATTTGATAATGTGTGCACAAACTAATTGTTTCTCCTAATTGTTTAAATGATTGTCATTCAAATAAATAGTATAGAGTCCGCATATATATATGTCTGAGTAGGCAGCGCCCAATATTTATTAGTACGCATTATGTATGTCTGGGTAGGCGGCGTCCAATATATGTTAGTCCGCATTATGCATGTCTGGGTAGGCGGAGCCAAGTATTTGTCGGACCGCATTAATCAGGCTTGGGTGGGCGGCGTCCAAATACATGTTTAAATGCTTTGCGTAATGTTTGTAACATGTAATAGTTGATCTTGGTCATAACACTGAATTAAAAATGTTCCCCAAATAAAATACAAGTCTTATTTAAAATGAACGCGTCGTCCGTTATAATTGATTGTGGTGCAAAATCTTTTTCGGCGAGATGAGTATTTATGCCCCAACATTTGCTCTAAGTCTACGAGGACTTAGACCATTTCATAGATGCATATAAATGTTGTAGTAGGTGATAAACCTTCGCAGAGTATTTACACCCCAGTGTTTGCTCGATGAAGGCTAAGCCCATTTAGATACATAATTGCAGTCGCATAACGTAGTTGACTTGCTAGGCTGTCTTGGCGCCCCAGTGTCGGACAGCCGAGGGACGCAGATCGAATTGTTTAGAACATTCAGTCAACTAAGAGTTGCAAATTGATTGCAATTGGTTTAGAGACCTGCCAGATCATGTTGTTGAAGTTATCAGCCTCAGCAAATGCAGAGACAACATGAGTTTGGATCTTGGCCACTATGATCGTATTTGATATATGTCTGTATTCTTTCATGGGGTAAAAGAGTATGTTAAAATAGTGGGAGCTAATTAAACTAAAGACCATGTTAGTTAGTTAATGAATGTGTTCAATAAAAATTATATTAGATTGTTAATTTCAAGTCTATCTTTTCTTCAGTTACAATGTCGAATCTGTCACTTAAAATGTTGGTTGAAACGAACAAGTTGAATGGAGCCAATTTTCCTGACTGGTTAATAAATTTTAAATTGGTGTTAAAACTAGAAAAAATTGAGTATGTGTTAGACACAACATTCCCAACAGTGATTCTGCTGAGTATGCCCTGTTTGATGAGGCGACTTATCAGAAACATCTAGATAATGCTACCCTGGCACAATGAATAATGGTGTCCTCCATGACTGTAGCGTTACAGAGGCAACATGAAAACATGGGTCCCAACGAGATGTTAGAACATTTGAAGAGTCTTTATGAATCACAGTCTCAGACAATTGAGTGTGAACTGTTGAGAGACTCTCTTTAAGTGTAAGCAGAATAAAGAGGGTCCAGTGTCAGCGCATGTTCTGAAGATGATTGGGTTAATAGAGAGGTTGACTTCGATTGGAACGAAGCTGTCTGTAAATGTCTCCGTCAACCTGATCATGAATTCGCTTCCTGCTTCATTTGAGAATTTCATTGTGAACTTCAACATGAATGGAACCCAGGTGAACCTTCCAGAACTTCACAGCATGTTAAAAGCTTATGAGGGACATTGCACAGATCCAAGAGGAGACAAGGCACTAGGTATTTTCTGGACCTGTTGGACAAGGTATGTTTGTCATTGAAATATATATATGTCTATAACTAACTCTCACTGTTGGGTATTTGTGAAGCCCCAAATTTGTGACAATAACAATAAACATTATTGTGGCTATGTGATTATGTTATTATTGTGTCCATGTGATTATGTTACGGCCTTATTCACATTCGAGGACGAATGTTGCTTAAGGAGGAGAGAATGTAAAAATCGGAAAATAATAATAATATATAGTTGTTGGTTGAGTTAATAAAAATACATATATATAAGAAAATAAAGAATAAATTGCATGGGATAGAGTTAGTGTTAAAGTTGGATAAATAGATAGATGAAATGAAAATAAGAAAAACAAAAGAAAAACAAAAAAAAAACAAAAAAACAAAAAAACGAAAAAAAAAAATCAACATGCATACGTCCCAAGCTTACCCACCCCCCCTTTCATTTCCCCTCCAACTCTTGTCATTTCACCTCTCATAGGTTATAGAAAACTCCTCCATTTATACATTGTATTTACACACAAACAAAGTACATAACATAAAGTTTAGAAAATCAGAAAAAAAACAAGTGAACAAGAAGGAAAAAAATCAAGAAAATATCAAGGGAGGAAGGAGAACAAGAAAATTAGGGAACACTAAGGAGCAAGGGTGGTTGTAGCAACCGAACCACAATCTTTTTCACACTTACAAGGTGAGTTTTCTCACTCAGAAATTCTTGGTAACATCCTTTATTTTTAGTTCAATACATGTTGGAATAAGAATTGAGTGTTGAAAAGAAATATTGAACTTTTGATGGTTTAGATAACTAGTTGCGTCATGAACTTTACGAACTGTTCTCTCTGAGTTATAATTGTTAGAATTTGATGAAATTCGGAAGAATTGTACACCTCTCTAATATGATCATATAGAACCAAAAATGAGGTAAAATGGACATACGGTTTGAAAGTTATCATAGTTCAAAGTTCCTGCCTTAGATTTGGTCGAAATTCGGGAAGGCATAATTACAGACTGTTTTTATTGAGTTTTACTTATTAAAATTATATGAAAATTTACATGGTTGTAAATCTCTCTGTTACGGACAGATATTTATAAAGACTTATTAAAACGGACTTACGAGTTGAGAGTTATTGTAGTTTGAAGTTGCTGCCTCGGATTCGTCGGAATCCAAAAGGGCAGGACGTTGAAACGTAAAACTGTACTAATATGTGGGGAATATGAAAATTGTTGCTAAATGAAAGTTCTAGATCTCTTTGTTGTGGACATTTTGAGACCTTACGGGGGTGTATCCGATTTACGGATTGAGAGTTATCGCTGTTTAAAGTTTCTGCCTCGGATCTATCGATATCCAGGAAGGGAAGCGAATAAAAGTGTAAAACTGTACCAAATGGTACAGAATATGAAAGAATGGTTCACATGGAGACGTGTATCTCTCTGTTCTCGTCGTTTTGAGAATTTATGGGGATTGAACGGGTTTACAGATTAGGAGTTATGACTATTATAAGATTGGGTGTTGTTTAATAAAAATTCTGCCGAAACAAATTTCATGTGGCTGTTTTGAGGATAAATTTGTGTTAGTTACCCAAAGTAGTTTTAAATGAAATTTGGTACAGTGAAATATCCCCGTCTTACCTTAGTTTCCGCTTGAGAAACACCTTAGTTGGAGTTATGGTTAAAAAGTTATAATCGTTACAAGTATGAATGACAGAATGTTAGAAAAGAGAATAGTATTTATTTGATCTTCTGAAAAATATGAAAAGTGAATACGTGTTCAAATAAATATATAAATACATAATGGATCGGGTTGCACGCCGCAACAAAACGTAAAGTGAATACGTGTTCACAAATACGTAAATATAATGGGTCGGGTTGCACGCCGCAACAAAACGTAAAGTGAATACGCGTTCACAAATACGTAAATATAATGGATCGGGTTGCACGCCGCAACAAAACGTAAAGTGAATACACGTTCACAAATACGTAAACATAATGGATCGGGTTGCACGCCGCAACAAAAAAATGAAAGATGAATACATATTCACCTATATATATAAATATGAAAAGTGAATACGCGTTCACAAATATATAAATGTAATAAACATGTGGAAATGCAGGGGAATGTCTTAACGTATAATACGAGATAAAATGAAGTGTTAGTTAAATCGAGAATTTCCTATGAGTTGTTGCATATTTAAAAATGTTGTAACTCGATATGTTTTGCAATATGCTTATTACGTTATAATGTGATTGCACTTGGAATATTGTGGTGTTACTTTGAATTGCAGGTAAGTTCTCACCACTCGTGATGGTAGGGCTGACTCTTTATTTAACATGTTTCAGGAAAGAGTGATAGAGGAAAGGCTCCGCGTCAAGGCTAGCGATCGTCCCGCAGCCTCTTGTCATACCAAGTCCATTGTTTCGGGCTTGGTACTCACAGTTCGAATGTCGCCCAATGTCTCGGGATATGCCCGTGTGGAATAATCTCCCTTCCAACTTAGAATAATATTTGTCAGTACGTCTATGTAGAAACAATGTTTGCACGAGCATGGGCTCGCGTTATATTTTCAATAAAGTCATGAACAAATTTCTTTATTGTTATTTTTATTAATAGCTCCGTATTTGAATATAAGTTTAAATTTCTAAATAAAGAGAATTAAATGGTGCTCCTGGTGGAAAAATAATTGTCCAGGTGCCATCACGCCCTAAGTAAAGACTTAGGAAAAGTCGGGGCGTGACAATATTAGATACCGCTTGTGGCTTTCACATTTGTAATAATGTGAAGGGTCTGACTAACCACAGAAAGGTTAGACCATGTCTACCTTGGAAATGGAGTACGAGTGGATGTTGAACGCGTGAAAACTTATAGACTAGATTTACCTTCAGTTTTTTTGTTTAGAACTAAATAATTATTATTTTGTTTCCTCGTTAACGAAGAATATTATTTATATCCCAATGTTAGACATTGAGGGGTTTTCTTCATTCATTGCCAATGACAGTTATGTACTGTCTTTTAATGGTTTTGGTTGTGGAAGTGCTCCGCTTGTGGATGGATTGTATGTTCTAAATTGTAGCCGTGAAATTTTCAATGTACAAAAT
Organism: Przewalskia tangutica; assembly: GCA_029844215.1. NCBI lineage: Eukaryota > Viridiplantae > Streptophyta > Magnoliopsida > Solanales > Solanaceae > Przewalskia > Przewalskia tangutica. The sequence continues at coordinate 25,273,882 of CM056729.1, read as the reverse complement.
GAAAGAGTTAAAATAAGTAATCAAAGAAATCTGACGTACTTTTGGCATTGTAGACTTGGCACATCAATGAATCAAGGATAGCAAGATTGAGGAAATTAGATTATCTAGAACCATTTGACATAGAGTCATATGGTAATTGCGAATCTTGCTTAAGAGGAAAGATGACAACCAAATCACTTTTTGGGAAAGGGATATGTGCCAAAGAGGTACTTGAGTTAGTCCATACTGATGTATGTGGGTCTTTTTCAACTCAAGCTAAGAGAGACTTTCTTTATTTTATCACTTTTATAGACGATTTCTCAAGGTTTGAGCATGTGTATCTTATGAAACATAAGTCTGAAGCTTTGGCGAAATTCATGGAGTACAAGTCAGAAGTAGAGAAGCAACTTGAAACAAGTATTAAAACTCTTCGATCAGATTGAGGAGGTGAATACTTGAGTAAAGAATTTCTAGATTACTTGAAGCTTCATGGAGTTCAATCATAATGGACACCTCCCGGAACGCCACAAATGAATGGTGTTGCTGAGAGGAGAAATCAGACTTTATTAGATATGATTAGATCCATGATGACCTTCTCAGCTCTACCAACATACCTATGGGGATATGCATTACAAAGCTCAATCTATATTTTGAATAGAGTTCCATCAAAGTCAGTAGAGAAAACTCCATATGAGATATGGAATGGCAAGAAGCCATCACTTACACACATGCGACCCTGGGGTGCCCTGCATATGTAAAGAAGTTGCTTGCTGATAAATTGGAATGTAAAAGTGAGAAGTATTATTTTGTAGGATATCCTAAGGAAACAAGATGATACTACTTCTATCTTTCTAAGGGACATAAAGTAATTGTTTCCAGAAATGTAACTTTCCTTGAAGAAGACTATATCTACAAGGAACAGAGTTACAACAAGAGAGAACTTGAAGAAATTCAAGAAGTACAAAATAATGTAGAGAATGAACCCTTGTCAGATGACATGCAAGGATTCAGTGGGAGTATTTGATGGTGATTGGGTACTTAGAGTACGCCCTTCTGCCAGTGGAAGTGTTGTGAAGGATAGTGCAAAAATGCAAGACTCTCATACACAATCAATCGAAGATGACACAATAGTTGTGCATCATCCTATTCAAAATGATATTCCTGAAAGTTCTCAAGGTGATGAATTCTCCAACACACAAACACCTTCTCAAAATCAAAATATAACAAACACTGAAACACAGAATATTCAACTCCGTAGGATCACTAGGACTCATCGTGCACCTGAAAGACTCAATCTCCTTGTTAAAACACACAATGAGATAGATATTCCTGATGATGATGAGCCTACAACTTACAGTGAAGCAATGTTAGATATTGATTCACAGAGATGGCATGAAGCCATGAAATCCGAAATAGAATTCATGTACATAAATCAAGTCTGGAACTTGGTTGATTTGCCAACAGGGGTTAGACCCGTAGGATGCAAGTGAGTCTTCAAGAAGAAGATTGATGCATATGACAAAGTACAGACTTATAAAGCAAGATTGGTAGCTGAAGGTTATAATCAACGGTCTGGGGTCGATTATGATGAAACCTTTCCACCTGTTGCAAAGATTAAGTCCATTCGGATTTTTCTTGCAATAGTTGCATACTATAATTATAATATTTGGCAAATGGATGTTAAAATTGTCTTCCTCAATGGTAACCTAATTGAGGAGGTGTATATGATACAGCCAGAGGGTTTTACATCCAAGACTCAACCCAAAGCAGTATGCAAACTACAGAAATCCATTTATGGACTTAAGCAAGCCTCAAGGAGTTGGAATATTTGCTTTGACAAAGCAGTTAAATCGTATGACTTTGTTAGAAGCAAGGAAGATCCATGTGTTTATAGTAAACGCACAGATGAGAGTATTGTCTTCATATTCATATATGTAGATGACATATTGATAATGAGAGATAATAAGACTCTCATGCAATCAGTCAAGGAATGATTATCCAACACATTCATGATGAATTACTTGGGTGAAGCCTGCTACATTCTTGGGATTAGGATCTACAGAGATAGAACTAATTGATTGTTGGGACTGTCACAATCCGTATACATAGACAAAGTGCTAAAACGTTTCTCTATGAAAGATTCCAAGAAAAGTAGTCTTCCTATAGGTCAAGGCATCAAATTATCAAAGAAGGATAGTCCTTCTACTATTGCAGAACTTGAACGCATAAAGAGGATCCCGTATGCTTCGGTTATAGGATCAATCATGTATGCAATGACATGTACAAGGACAGATGTGGCCTATGCACTTAATATGACAAACACTGGTAATTCGACAACTGAAACCAAATACATTACTTCATCGGAAGCTTAGAAACTGTCGCGATATCCAAGTTCCTAAATGAACTAAGGGTTGTTCCAAGTGCCACTTGTCCAATAACGATTTATTGTGACAACACTGGTGCGATTGCGCAAGCTAAGGAACCAAGATCAACAAATAGACACAAGCATGTACCAAGGAAATACCATATACTCAGGAAGATGGTGGAAACAGAAGAAATAAAGATAGACTACATTCCCACCGATGAAAATCTAGTAGACCCATTTACTAAACCATTAAGCTTAGTCAAGCATAATGGTCATTTTGAAAACATAAGCATTAGATGTGTTGGTGATTGGCTCTAGGCCAAGTGAGGGATTGAAAGTATGTATGTTCTAGAAACAATCATTTTAGGAGCAAATGTACCTGAACACATTCATATTATTAATGAGATTAATATATTTGACATTTGCAATTACTGAATTATTATTTGATTGTTTATATTATTCATTAATGTGCATTCCTTGAGCTAACGTTGTCATTGATAGGGTGAAATATTAATGATAGAGCGTAATTTTTAATGTAGCATCGACTAATGATCATTGAGAAAAGAGATATCAATGATATACAATAAGTCGACATGTGGTCTGGATCACATTCTTAGAGAATGTAGTATTTCTCACTTACTACTAGTAATGGTTGCTAGTGATGGACACGTGGATACTCTTAGAGAGGTATTGACATACCCTGCTGATAAACTATTTGTTATACATGTCTAGATGATTATCAACATGTGGGAGATAGAAGTCATTTGACTTGAGGTCAATACGCACCTGGTATGTAGAGTAATGTACTTTGATCCTGTCCTAAGCTTAAATTTCTTGTAGGATAAGACATGACTTGTATTGGATACATTGCGATACAGACTAAGGTGGTAGTTGAACCAAGAATAAGATTCATTCCTCGATTGGAATTTCGAGAGAACACTCAACTTCTCAGAGATGTTAGGTCGACCAAGTCATTGGCCAATGCAAGAGACATATCTAGGATATGGTCTAGTTGTCAACTAATATAGATGAGATAAAGTGATCAAGTCATTTGGATAGACACTTGACAAATCTTAAGCTTGATCGACTGTGTCGCGAATGAAAGAAATTTATCATCTCACATAGAGGTCTGTTTACTTGAGTCTTGTAAACGTACTTCACATATTGTGTCCGTCACCGACGCAGTCTAGGAGTTCCGTGTGAACCTTGATTTGATCAAGTGCCGATGTGTGAAGGCTTAAAGGGTCACACTAAGTCGATTGTCTTTTCGGTCTAAGGGTATATTGAGAGAATGTAAAATATCGGATTTAGAATCAAGATATTTTATTCAATAATAAATTATGAGATAATTTTCATTTGATGAAAATTATATAATTAAGTCAAAATTAAATCTTGAATTTAATTAGAACTAAAACATGCAGAAAATAAAGGGAGGAGCCGCGCAGCAGTGGGCCCAGTTCGGCTGGCCCACTGCAATTCGAATTTGGGTAAGGTCTTAAAGTCTGATCCAAGTCTGATTTGATTTAGGTTTTACTCCCTATATATTAAGCACTTGACCTCATAATTTTAAAAGGACGGTTTTTATAACCCTAGACATTATTGCTTTTTGAACTTAAGAGTTCAGAGACAAAAATCTCCTCAAACCTCTGTCAAGATTTCCTAGCTTTCTTGAAGGAGGAATATACCGCAGCAAGACTTGCATCCGAATTGACAATCGCGTGCGCACCTTTTAATAGAGATTACACTAATCTTAAACTGTAAATTTTTCTTATGTCTCTGTAGATTACAATTATCGCATAATTATATCAAACACGTTTGTTGGGGCAAATAAGTAAATAAAATTTTAAACTTCCGTTGTGTCTTACTTGTGTGTTTTACACCCAATAAATCCCTACACAATATTCATCTCTTTTACAATAGAAATCCTAAACTTAATCACAAGAGTAATCATAATTTTACCATAATTATATTTATATAATATATGAAAATATTCTAATTATGGATATGAAATATTATTACTTTAACTATACACGTATACACACGTTTACACCATCCATTCTCTCACAGCTGCAGCCCGCGTCTTCTCTTCTGCTGGTCCCTCCAACTTTTCCAATATTCCACCCTCATCATCTCGGTACCCATAGTAGCTGGCATCAATCCTCTTGTATATATCATACCTACAAATTTCAGCAAACAAATCAACATAAGTGTTGCCGATATAATATATCAAGCAGAAGAAAATCCAAAATATATCCACACAAAAAACATCAAATGACCATGTAATATTTACAGCATTTTTTAGAAGTGTCCAACGAAGCTTCTTTTATTCAACTTAGTGCTGGTTTGGATTGGTTTTTGGGTGCCCATAAGTGCCTCTGTGTACTTACTTTTGTGAAAATTGCAAAATTGACATGTTTGGTTTGACTTTTCAGAAGTAATTCTGGTCTCCAGAAGCACTTCTGATAGAAACTACAATTGCAGAATCACTTCTACCATTTATTTCAAGTTGAATTTTATCATTTCTTTTATTACACTCTTTAATTTTCATCAACAACTCTATCCACCTTCATTATCCTCTTTAAAAATAATTACTAAAAAAAATCATATATACAACTTTCATTACCCTCTTTAAATATCTAAAAATATATATTTTAAAAAAAATCCAAATATACAACTTTCATTACCCTCTTCAAATATCTAAAAATAATTACTAAAAAAAATCAAATATACTACTCATATTCTGTTTTAATTAAAAAAAATCAAATATACTACTAAAGTTACATTTGTTCATGTGTAATTGCAGATTTAAACTTTAAACTCCTCAAACATTCCAACGTTGTCCGATTATACGAGGATTATCCTTCTCCTTTTTCTATTGTCTTCTTTCAAATACTCAGAATATTATAAGTAATAATATATATTATATTATGAACAAACAAGAAATAAATATACCCAAATTGAAGTATCGAAAAGTTTTTATTATTTTTGAAGAATTGTTCAATACCACGACGACGCCTCCTCCCGAGTAGTGGCGTGAAAAATCATCGAACTTAGCGTCGCGCCATTCCGTAAGGCCGCGACGCCTAGTCTCCAGTGATTTTTGGGAAATTAAGCGTCGCGGCGCCCTACCGAAGGGCAATCATTTTCGATACACATGATTTCCAATCCAAAATTAAAAATGATCAACGATATTGGCCATTTTTTAAGAATGCTATAAGAGCAATTGATGGTACACATGTTTCATGTGTAGTTAGTGCCAGCGAGCAACCTAGGTTTATTGGAAGAAAGGGATATCCAACACAAAATATAATGGATGTATGTGATTGAATATGTGTTTCACTTTTGTATTAGTTGGTTGGGAAGGTACTGCCCATGATACTCGTGTTTTTTAGCAAGCTCTCACAAATGCGAACCTTAATTTTTCACACCCTCCTTCAGTAATAATATTCTACTAATATTTAAATACTATATTGCACTTTAAATTCTATTATCTATTTGTAATTTTTATTTACATACTTTCATTTATTAGTATTTTTTATTTATATGTATCGACTAAATGTCAATTTTGGTAATTCTACATTCAAAAGCAATTTTGATCAAAACTATCAAAACATCATTTGTTGAGAACAATCACTTTTACATTGTTGCATCCAAACATAAATCACTTCTGCCAGAATCACTTCTCACAAAATCAATTCTGCCAGAATCACTTCTGATAAAATCACTTCGATCCACCGCCAATCGAAATATAGCTTTAGATTGTTAAATACAACAAAATGTAAATGGCTACATTGCAGATAAAGAAAACAAATCTGTTTTTTTTCCTAGAATGCATTTTACAATTCTAAGCATAAAGAAAATATACTGATTCGCCATCTATGAGATGCCACCATACATGCATAAACAGCATAAAGCTACACAATTCTGATAACAAGTGTCATAAATAGAACTTGCAACCTACTAGTCACAATCTATCCACATTCTTAATATATTTTAAGAAGTTCAAGTCATAAACAGAACTTTCTGCTACTAACTACAATCTGTCCACATTCCTAATATATTTAAAGAAAACTCTTAAACTTTCTTTTACTTAGATAACGTTTCGTTATGACCATACATAAGAATGTTAGTGCAAGAAGCAGATCATTAAATTGGCGACCAGGCTAGTGGTCTGGACGAAGTGCTATTTGATAAGTTATTGTTGGAAATTTATTAACGTGAACTAAAGTTAATCCTATTAATTATCACTCGAATAATTGGGGCTTTGCACGTCGAAAATGTCGTTTTCACACACGTGCACACGTTGTACCAAGGATCGTAAATTTTCTTAGTGAAAGAGATATTGATACGTAAAAAAAATGTTTGAGACATGAACTGATAGACGGTTGTTGGTCAAACGACGAGTGTTTCACGTTGGTAAATGAAGAAAGAAGTGTGCGATGTGTAAAAGATGAAACGAGTCGGAAATCGCCGCGGAGCCGTGAAGGGCCGCGGCGCAACACCATCGGAGGCGTCGCGCCGCGACGCCTTGGTGGCAGTTTGTCACTGGAAGTCAAGTTTACACCGTGTGGAGGATCTTCGGTTAGGAAACTTCTTCTACAGTTTATCCCACAACTCTTGGGTGTCCGACCCTCTATACACGGTGTATGGCACCGTTGGCACCGCCTAGGATAAACTGCAGAAGAAGTACAACGCATAAGATGCCGGTGCTAAGAAGTTCATCGTTGGAAAATTTCTGAAATTTCAAATGGTGGACACCAAAACAGTGATGTCCCAAGTCCAGAAATTTCAAATAATTTTACATCACCTGGATTTGAAAGGAAAGAAGCCTAACGAGTAATTTTTGGTTGCATCGTTAATTGAGAAGTTACCTCCCTCGTGGAATGAGTTACCTAAAACTCAAAGCGAAAGAGATGACCTTAAAGGAACTTATTATCAAACTCCAGATTCATGAGGATAATAAGAAGGTCATGCCAAAGGGGAAACAGCCCGCTGAGGCTAAGGAAAACCTGACGGAAGCCAAAGGGAACTCAAGCAAGAAGAGAAAGTTCCAGAAGGACGGTAAGGACCCAACAACTGAAAAGTTTAAGGGGGCTTGTCATCACTGTGGTAAACCTGGTCACATGGTCGAGGATTGCCACAAACTCAAGAATGAGAATAAAGAGAAGGCCAAAGGCAAGACTAAGACAAACATTGTCGAAGACACGCTTCTGGACAATATGATTGAGGAGTGTTCGGCGGAGGTACTTGAAGAAAACCTCGTTGAGAATCTTATGCAGTGTTGGATGGACACGGGTGCTACCCGTCACATATGTTCCAACAAAGAAGCCTTCTTCACATATACACCAGTCACGGATGAGAAGTTGTTCATGGGAAACAATGCTTCTTCGGAGGTCCTGGGGGTAGGGAATGTAATCCTGAAGATGACTTCCGGAATGGAGCTTACTCTAAAGGAGGTGATGCATGTCCCGAAAATTCAATTTTTTTTAATTTCTGGACCTTTGTTGGTGAATGCTGGTTTTAGGATAGTGTTTGAGGCCAATAAATTTGTAATCACTAAAAATTAAACATTTGTAGGAAGGGGTTTCCTCTGTGAAATCCTCTTTAAAGTTAATGCTTAATCTGTAATGTTTGCTTCTATTATTAATAAAATAGAGTCTTATTCTTATTTGCTTGAGTCGTCTAATTTATGGCATCATAGGTTAGGACATGTAAACTATTAATCTATCCAAAGATTGGTAAAGTTGGAGTTGTTGCCGTCTAACGACATAAACCCTCAACGTAAGTGTGAGGTGTGTGTAGAGGCAAAACTTTCAAAGAGTCCATTTAGATCCGTCGAGAGGAAAACCGCTCCTGTAGAACTCATACACACGGATATATGTGATTTGAAGTTCGCACAAACTAGAGGGAGGAACAAGTACTTTGTGACTTTCATAGATGATAGCACAAGGTATTGTTACCTTTACTTACTAAAAAGTAAAGATAAAGCCTTTAAAGCATTCAAACGCTATAAAGCAAAAAATGAGAATCAACTAAGCGGACGGATTAAATCAACCCGCAGCAATAGATGGGGAGAATATGTTGCGCCTTTTGAAGAATATTGAACCCAGTCGGGGATAGTTCATCAAACGACGGCTCCTTACTCACCTCAATCAAATAGTGTTGCTGAACGCAAGAACCGTACGTTAAAGGAAATGATGAATGCATTACTCATCAATTCAGGCCTTCTCCAAAACATGTGGGGAGAAACTGTCATTACCGCTATAAGATTCTTAACATAATCCCATATAAGGGTAAGGACAAGACTCCATACGAGCTATGAAAAGGAAAGAAATTCACCTACAAATACCTTAAGGTGTGGGGTTGTCTGGCAAAGGTTGAAGTACCTAAGCCAAAGCAAGTCAAGATTGGGCCTAAGACTGTAGATTGCATATTCATCGGATATGCAAATAACAGTAGTATTTATCGCTTCTTAGTGTATAAGTCAGATGTACCAGACATTCATGTGGTTACAATCATGGAATCAAGGAATGCCAGTTTCTCTGAAGACTCGTTTCCTAGAAAGGAAAGAGACATAACCTCTCGCAAACGAAGTTATGAACAAAACTCTCAATATCCATGAGTCATTGACTGCTCGGGTCTAGGCGGTTCAGATCTAGGGAACTCCGTAGTGGCTGATTATCCGGAATCTAGTGTTCCAGATTCTCAGGACTTGGATGTTCCAGAGATGGAACCAAGACGAAGCAAAAGGGCCAGGAAAGATAAGTCATTTGGTCGAGACTTTGTAGCTTATACGGTTCATGACGAAGCACAGACAATTGCTAAAGCATTGTCAACTCTAGAAGCACCGTTATGGAAAGAAGCTATAGAGAGTGAGATAGACTCCATCCTGCACAACCATACCTGAGAGTTGGTTGATCTTCCTCCGAAAAAACAAACCTTTGGGGTGTAAATGGATACTCAAACGGAAGTTAAAAGCAGATAGATATATAGACAAGTACCAGATCAGGTTGGTAGTCAAGGGCTATCGACAAAATGAGGGCCTTGATTACTTTGACACCTGCTCTCCGGTGTCTAGAATGACATTCATACGAGTATTCATTGCGATCGCCGCGTTACGGGATCTTGAGATACATCAAATGGATGTTAAGACAACCTTCCTAAATTGTGATTTGGAAGAAGAAATCTATATGGACCAACCCGAGGGGTATGCTGTTCCAGGATAAGAGAAGAAAGTTTGTCGGCTTGTCAAATCTTTGTACAGGCTGAAATAGGCCCCAAAGCTGTCACGACCCGGCCCGATGGGCCGCGACTAAACACCCTAATGACGCCATTATACTAAGTCTGCCACGTAATCCAACTTACACCAAAATAATATATCCGGCAGCATAACGCTGCAATGACAACCCATGTCCACGTAGGCAAGCCGACAAGGCTGCTTTTATACGCGGATGAACCTGTCTCCCAAGGAAGTCACAACCAGTCAATATATCAAATAGGCGAGCCGACAAGGCTGCCACTATATACAGAAGCATCCCCACAAAATAAAAGAAAGTATAGCGATACAACTGACCAAACATAATACAACCTATTCACATACAACCCACAACTGTCTACAGACCTCTATGAGAAGGATAATAACATATGACGGGACAGGGCCCCGTCGTGCCCCTAAATATATACATAAGTCAGAATAAAGTTTTGTACCCAAAATGACAAGCTCCGAATCAATGGAGCTCTCCAAATAGATGAACCAGAATCCTAGACTGGAGGATCTCTAAACTGAGTACCTGTACCTGCGGGCATAAACGCAGCCCTCCGAGGAAAGGGGGGTCAGTACGAAAGAATGTACCGAGTATATGAAGCATAAAGTACAAGTAGATAATCATAACTGGCCAAAACGTACAAGAGGCAAGTATGAAATTCAAATACCGAATCCAACTGTGCCATATATGAAAATATGAGAGTCGACTGTGCCTTATAAAAATGAGAGTAATATCAAAACCATGAGTGTCTGTCCATATAATCATATATATATACATATATTATCCTGGGTATATATACCCACATCATGGAGGTATGTCCATGGAATCATCATACATATACTATCATGGGAATCTATACCTGCATCGTGGATACATGTCCACAGAATCATCATACATATACTATCATGGGTGTCTATACCCGCATCGTGGATACATGTCTACGGAATAATCATATACATAACATTATCGGCCCTTTAGTGAGGAACTCAGTGAAATCATCATATAATCATATCCAGCACAAATAGAGTATCATGAGTAACTATACAATTTAAATAATCACTTGACTCTCAGTGGAATAAAAGAAAGGCACTATCATGTCATATATCATTTAAATCATCTTTTGGAAAATCAAGACGCTTATGGTATCGTATATCATTTTAAAACATCTTTTGAAAAGTCAAGACACTTATCATATCATGAATCGTTATAATAAACTCTTTACTGAAAATCATAGGCATTTCTCGTTACTAACATCTTTAGAAAATAGACTGTGTAGAAATCATGTCAAAAAGAAAGAAGGAAGAGTTTCACATACCTTTTAGTCGAACTGACCAACTCACTATTGGGATATGCTTCGTCTAGTACCTCAACCTATAACCATAATAACACGCCCGTCAATTGTATGATTTCTAGCGTAAGTTACATAGAATGACGAATTTCTTTTCTTTAGAAATTCGGGCAGCACTTCCCCTATTTTTATGCACATCCACAATTTACCAACAAGCCAACAATATCAATTTACAAGTCATAATTCAAGAGTACACTAAAACAGTTGCATATACTTGACATAAACCATCTGTATACATCTTTTCTCCTTACATTTAAGGAATACAACAATAAGAGGGCAAGTCTTCTAGTTTGCAGCACATCACCTTACTACAATGTAATCTCTTTACGACATGTATTAGTAATTACTACATTGAACATGCTTCAATGTAACTAAACTTTCAACATTATAACTTTACCAAAACAACCCTTAAAATGCAACACCATATGTCCAATAATTCCAAAAAATTCTTGGCCAACACCACAATACCAAATTCTTTTCATAATTCTTTAAAATCCAATTTGAGTCTTTTAAATCTAATTCATATTTCAAGAGTTCCATATAACTATTACAACTTAAGTATTAATGTTTCCTTCAACTCAACATGTCATTAGTGACAATAATAATAGCAACAATTAAACCCAAGGTATATAGAATAGCCCAAATTTGATCCAACAACAACATGTCATAATTCCATAACTTCCTCTTAATTCTCTAGAATCCAATTCACCTTTCAATACTTTCATATAATCAATCTACAACTTTTAAGTATTAAGATTTCTTCTCAACTTCAACATGAAATTAGCGATGAAATTAATCAACACAACAATCGAACACAAAATTCCCAAACTTAGTAAAAATCAATCCCCTATATCATCCACAACCACATACATTGCCTAAATTCCAAGTTTCTCCTAAAGTAAGTTCATTCATTAATCTACAACAATATACAACTCTAATTATATCATAAGAATAAGAATTATTACCTAAATTTAAGCCAAAACAGTCCCAAGAAAACCGTCCACTGCTCGTGCCGAATACCCACTGTTTTTCGTATTTCTTTTCCCTTTTTTGTTCACATCTTCAACTCCAATTGACATGCAGGTGTTCTATAATGTTAACCCATCATCCTTGCGTTTTTCTTCCTAAAATTCCATCCAAAAATCTGAAGTTTCTTGCTCAATCTTTCGGCAGCAGCAACAGCGATTCTGCTGACTGTTTTCCTTTTTTTTTTGTGTTTCCTTGGCTTTATATCTGTGGAATGATCTAATCAATGGAGAAGAATCAAAGCTCCAATTTGTTGGCTCTGGGCGAGATTTCTCCGCTGGAATGAGGGAAGATGGAGAGGAGAGCTTTTTTTTGTTCCTCTTTTTGAATTCCAGCGTAATGAAAGAAAGGTTTTATGTGGACTCTTTTATTATTTTTGCAACTTAGTCCCATTCTCTTGATTGTCCTCTAAAATGACCCCTCAAGTAATAATTAAACTTAGATCCAACTTCTTCTAATTCCCGAAAATTTCATAAGGTCTCGTATTCTCAATGTCGTAATTCTTATAATACGACACTAGTCCATAACGAGAATATACAACTTATTATTACTAGTTTCCAACATCACACTCGTAGTATTCAAAAATTAATCCGGAATCACATCCTTGTATACTAATTTCCGCCTTAACATATGTAAATATACTTTATTTCCAATACTCGGATCTTATTATCCTAAATACGTTCTTTGTTTATCATCTTAAGATTACGAGGTGTAACATCCTCCCCCCTTAGAAACATTCGTCCTCAAATTTTCATTATAGGTCTCATGCTATAAAAATCTCGGCAGAGTCTTCTTTATAATTATGTCTATCCATTTGTATTCAGCAAACCCACAGATGTCACACAGGGATACAATATAGCACATATATACAATTCACCAATTATAAGTACTGCCCTTTAAACCCAAGTCAGTTACCTCACAGTTTTGCATCTAAGCTCTAAAATTTTGAACTTCATTAATTGTGACTGATAACCTCCCATATATTTCTAAATCTGTCACAATAGTGTTAAAATCACATCCTATTAACCATGAAGGTTGCATTGAATTATCTATTTCCTCAAAGATTCCCACAGTTTCAATATTCCCTCTAAGAACATTTGGCATACACTAAAGTAACGACCCTCTCTTTCGGAGTTCCCATAATCTTCAGGCTAATGCTCAGATGTTGTATATGATCTATCAAAACTTGCATTTTAAACATGTCATCCACAAATGCGCATATCTTCCCTGAGCTGTTTGTCATAGCATGTTGCAACCCTGTTCTTCTCCTGTATATTCTGCAGGATATATAGGAAAATCGCCTATTGTCTTATTGTCATTTATAATAACATTGGAAACCCCACTAACTAGTCAAAGATCTCTCATATCGTCAACAATACAGTACTGATCAATATTTAGAATAGGCATATCCACTTCTACTGCAATATTCTGCTCCACATTAACTTCTACTGATACAAAAGCTCTTTCAACCTATTCTTTAGTAGTAAGAGTTACTTCTGATTCTTTCATCAATTGTGGGTCCTCGATGAGTTGTTCTACTTCTACCACATTATCATATCCTTCCCCAGTATCTCTTTGTTCCTCCTTATTCTCATTATTACTATTTGTCTTCTCAAGTGGTATTTGTTCTATCCTCTTGTTGGACTTACTGACTCAGTTGTATCTTTGGCTGCATCAACAGTTGCCACATTGGCTACCTCACACTGAATATCTATTATCACTTTATTGAATTAATCTTAAACACCGCATTAGTTGGCTTTCTCCTTAGCCTAATACCAATCATTATCTCCTGAGTTAAAAGAACATTCTCAATGATGCATCTCCCCTTTACAAAGCCAAACTGATTAGGAAGAATCAGACAAGACAACTGTGCTTCAAGCTTATCCTAAACCACCCTTGAAATTACCTTATTTATGAAGTTACTGAGAGTGGCAGGTCTTAAATCAGTAAATGTCTCTATAGTATTCCCCCTTTTTAACAACACCATATTAGTGTATGTTATGGACTTAGGTAAGGTTTGGCATTCAAACAAAACTTTAATCATATTATACACATATGTATCAACAAAATCCCAACACACTTAATAGAAAATATCAATCATACCATCTGGTCCACCTGAACTTCCCCCAGATAATTCAAATAATGCTTCTTAACATCTTCCGAAGTGGGCATACTTGTAAGTTGATCCTTAGTCTCTTGATTACCCATACTCAGAACATGATCCAAGAGATAAAACTTAGTTGGTGCACCTTCTTGAGTAAACTGTTGATGATAATATCTAATAGCTTCACCTGCCAATAATATATCTTTTCCAATCCACGAGCCTTCTTGATTTTGAATCTTCTTGACATGTAAAATTCGTGAACGAACCTTGTATTTCAATCACCCTCAGCAAAACAAGTCATGTATGAATTTTGTCTCCAAAATTCCTCTTCATAATGAACATATTTCTCTAGTTCTGCATGTGCTTTCTGTAAGACCATTCTATTTATAGGTGAAGGATTATCTTTAAACAATTGTTCTTTAATTCTTACAATATCCTCCCCAACAGTTAATTACTTGAAAATATCTCCAAAGGTGGCTTTACTCTATGCTGATAAAGCAGTTTTCCTACTCTTCAATATTGATTCATAGGTTATTATCCCGATAATTGATGCTCGAAGCTCCTCATAACTAGTATTTGACCCCACCCATCATCAAAATATTACCATAAATTCCCCCATTGACCAATATCTAATTTCAGAGTCTTTACTCGATACTTGGCTATGAAGAACCAACCCTTACTTTATTCACCAAACTAACACATATCCTACTAATCATGTAATTTGTTTCCTTGCCTTTTGGCCAACTCCAAGGTCATTACACCAGTAATTATAGAACTTCCCAAATATTAACCTTCATATACCATACCTACAAATCTTGTCGGCTGGAGTACAATCTCCAGCGTAGACTGGGCATGACCCTAGTAATTCTCCGGATCTGCCTAGTATTGCCTGCTACTGAATTGCCCCTCTGGGCCACTGTCGCTTTCTTTGGAGACATAACTGCAACCACAATAATTCGTTAGGGGGTGGGGGGAATTATCCTAATGACATAGCTGTTGTCACGCCCTTTTTCGACCGCGACAAATTCAACTCCTGCTTAAAAGAAATGTTAGAAATAAAATAAATGCTAAAAGACGCTAAGGGGTGCTAAAAGGCTAAAGGGTACTAAAATTCTAAAGGATGCTAAAATGTTAAGGGTTCGCGGAGTCGCTACCTAATTAGTTTGGGTGAATTATGACACCTAAATGTCAACTAGGTTAAAGTCAACATTAACTCCATCTTAATGGTATGCAAAACTAGTGTGAGATTCCGGGTAAGGGTTCTTTATTAATCTAGAGGGAAGGGATTAGGCACCCTCTAAGATCCGCTAACTTGCGGTTGTCCTGTCAAACCTAGGTTGATTATTATGTTTAAAAAGATGCTGGAAGTGTTTATAAAAGAATGCATTTTTTATAAAAAAATTATAAGACTAATGTTACAAAAATATATACGTAAAGTTTAAAAGTGTGCATATAAAAATGATGCGAAATTGATGTATTTACTAAAGATATGCATTTCATTTACAAAATCAATTTTTGATTAACATATACAAGGTATGATATAAAAATGCTATTTTTTACAATGGATAATAAGAAAATAATTTATTATGAAATGAATTATAATGTTCTTAAGTGGTTTATGAGAAAATCAATTTCTTTGTTATGCATTAACTTCACGATTAGATATGCAATTTTAATTGTTAGGCAAGAGATTAGACATATCAGACAAGCCTAAGATAGATAAATTGGAAATGTATTTCTAGTTTTAAAACTAACAACCCAATTTCATATATTCAAGGATTAATTGTTCTAGACAACCTATTAATTATAAAGTTAAATAATTAGACAACTAAATAAATAAGATAAAAGGTGGATATGGTCACGAAAGCATTCAAGATATATGGCGACATCATCTTATCCTATTTTTGTCTTAGGAATGCTGAGGTGGGAATGCGAATGCGGATGCACATAGACGCGGGTTGTCATTTGAAGTAACTCGTGATGAGTCTCGCCTCGAGACTCTTCATTTTGCTCCGATGCATTTCATGTAACAAAAAGAAAGATAAGGATTAGCATACCAAAATTAATAATGCAAGTAACAACGTGCTTTATGTAAAACTTAAATAGATATAGAACCCAGTTTTATTCAGCTATAGCGGCAAAACCAGATAAGCACACACCAACAATGATTTTCAGATTCTGAGAAAACTCGGCCCAAATGTGATAGACCCACATAACCAATATCCAAAATGCGTAAGCTCAAATTTATGCATTTAAACATATAATAGACTGATTTAGGGACTGGTAATACGAGATACACAAAGGCAAACATGGAGAGGATTAAGACAAATATGAAAAGTATTTCGCACCAAGCCTATTCTAAAAGTTTCTGGCCAACTGAAGTATTCATCATCACTCAAATGACTTACATATGCAGTTATATGACCGAAAGCTTACATGACTGGAAGTGGACCTCG
This sequence comes from Przewalskia tangutica, assembly GCA_029844215.1. Taxonomy (NCBI): domain Eukaryota; kingdom Viridiplantae; phylum Streptophyta; class Magnoliopsida; order Solanales; family Solanaceae; genus Przewalskia; species Przewalskia tangutica. Next base: position 25,257,339 of record CM056729.1, on the reverse strand, counting down.
TGAGGGAGACCTTAGGCTCAACACAAAACAAGATGGGTAGGGGTATATCTAATTACCCAACAGAGAGCAGGTTGAAAGGATGCGGTAAGGTCACATAGTATGCCCATAAGGTATCTTCGCCACCAACTGGGACGCAGAAGGTCACATAGTTCGCCCATAAAGGTATCTTGCCGCCCAATGGGACGCGTAAGGTCACATAGTTCGCCCATAAAGGTATCGCCCGCCCAACTGGGACGCGGTAAGGTCACATAGTGCGCCATAAAGGTATACTGTCCGCCCATCTGGGACGCGGTAGCGTCACATAGTGCGCCCGTAAAGGTATACCGCCGCCCAATTGGGACGCGTAAGGTCACATAGTCGCCCATAAAGGTATCTTGCCCGACCCAACTGGGACGCAGAAGGTCACATAGTTCGCCATAAAGGTATACCTTGCCCGCCAACTGGGACGCGTAAGATCACATAGTTCGCCCATAAAGGTATACTTCGACCCCAATTGGGACGCGTAAGGTCGATAGTGCGCCATAAAGGTATCTTGCCCGACCCAACTGGGACGCGGTAAAGTCATGTAGTCCGCCCATAAAGGTATCTTGCCCACCCATTCTGGACGCCAGAAAGTCATATAAAATCCGGGAATTTAACCTAACGTACTACGTACCTCTGCTCCTTTCGAATGACTCCTTTTCAAATAAAACATTCAAGATACTAACAACCGTAGTATCAAGTCATATCTACTTTTCAATACCAGTCACAATACCTTTTAGAAATACATTTACCGTCTTCTAAATCAAGTGACTTCTTTCTTAAAAATCTTAAGCAATTGGTACCTTTGAAACAATTTGCCCTTCTTTATTTCAAGTCGTTCTTTGTTTATAATACTGAAGAAAACCATTCTTTTAATCTTTCATAAAGTTGTTATAACCAAGTTCCCATAAAACCGTTATAACTCTTTATGTCTTAGACAAATTCATTTCTTTTATAACCAAGAGACTTATACTTTCAAATCGAGTTACACAACATTTTAAAATACTCCAAGTCTCTTAACTTTAGAAATAAAGTTTCTTAACCTTTTAAGAATTCAATGTTCTTAGTCTTAAAAACTTCATACGTAAACTCTTTTAAATTAAGTAACATATACTTTGGTGCGTGTGAATAACTTATACTTATTTATAACGATCTTATTCAAGTAGCCATGATCTAGAAAATGTAATACAATTTTGTCTTATCTTAGTTTCTATGCAGATGGAGAATTCTACTCATTTTAATATAATCAATTGTCATTACATTTTCCTTTATTAACGCTGCAATGGCTTGCTCGATACTTATTCTCATTTGTGCCGTAAAATTAGCCAAGTCAACTTGGCTCCAAATACCTTCTAACGACTCTTACCAACATCCCCCATAAGACTTGGTAAGAACTTAGGATAACCTAGACATAACCTTTACATAAAGTAAATCACATACATACCTCTTAACTTCTAAGAGTATAAGGGAACATGAAATATTACTACATGTATATTCCATACATAGAATCATGCCAAAAGAAGGAAGAGGTTCACATACCTCGCGACGATTATCGACAAGTAGCAAAATGCTCCAAAGTACTTCCACCTTGGTAGCTATTCCATCCTTCAAGTAGAATACGCTATACTTAGTACTTCAACCTATAATGGCCATAATACGTCCATTAACCTCTTACTTCAAACGTAGAATATTCTAAGTGCTAAGTCACTAAATTCTACGGAAAATCGGACAGCACCTCCTTTGTTTCTACATAATTTGCCACCTTTTTCAAGGCCGAATTCAATAACCAAACACGCCACAATTAAGGCCCAACAATGCAATTAACAATAGGGGATTACACGCCTACTTAGACGTGTAAAATTCCGCCCCACAATTGATATCAAACTAATACAACTACAAGTGTAATTCCGACAACTTGGAATACAACAATACCAATTCTTATCCAATTTCCTTTTCAATCCAAGTTGTTAGCATGACATGATATCAAGTCGCAATCGATTATAACTACTATAATCTTCAAGTAAGCAACATGCGACGATTCTAAATACGACCAAATTGTAATCCAACTTCAAATGACTAATATGTCATTTCGGATTTTAGGCTACAACAATCCATAACACTTATAAAACTTCAACACATATACTTCATGCTAGTAAAATGTAAGGCTAACAACAATATAAAGTCTTGTAACACTTAAGAGACAAGATTATTACCTCAACGATTCTTAGTCCAACTTCAAATCCAAAGTCACTCCTTAGCACTTAGAGCCTCTTCTTGACACTTCAATCTACCACTTGAGACCCTTAAAATATCACAAACCACTTCCCTTAAATTTTCCAATCAAAACCTAGAAAAACAACTAGGTTTTCACCTTGCGACTAATACGAGAAGGCTAATTTTCCGGGATCTTTCTATTGAGATACCCTTAAAATACACTTAGGAACCTTGGTTTAAAGTGGGGAGATTATTGGACAACAAACAAAAAAAAATTCTTTCTTGAAAGTGTGGAACCCGAGAGCACCTTGATGTGTTCATCCAATTTCTTGAAATTTTTCTAAGTATAGAAAGCTTGTCTTGCTACTAGTATACTTATATAGTAACATGGAGGGTTGAGATTAGCACAAATGTGTGGTTTGGATGAAGCTCTTCTAAATATCAAGCTAGTGGTCCCATTGACTAAGTCAAATATATCAAGCTTTACTACTTGCAAGACTTGGTCTTCTAAACAATGGTCAAATGACCCTTTTGGCCATGCTATTTTCGTCCAAGGCTACTTAAGGGGGGGGGGGGTGACACGTGTCGCCCTCCCATTCGTCATAATATTACGTTTTCCGAAAATTCCATAATTCCGATAAATTTTTACAAGTCTCTAATCTTAACATTTGGGATTCTCACGTACGTTCTTAAAACATGTCCTGTAAGTTCGGGGTGTAACATTCTTCCCCCCTTAGATACATTCGTCCCCGAATGTTCTTTCGGAGTCAAACTTATAATTAGCGACATAGTTTCCTTTTACCACCCCGACATACCAATAATGCCACACATTGCCCTAATACCCTGCACACGCATATCCGTCCATCATAAGCCCAAAAGAGGTTATCTTTTCGTACTTCCAACTCCTTCTAACATATACATAGTCTCAATATAATATGTTCATGACACTTAAACATACAACAGCTTTATCATGCATACAAGTCTCTAAAGGGTCAAAGACATACCTGAAATCATATAGGCGGTTCAAAGGACCGCTAAAACTGGGAACTTCCACCACGGCCACATACACGGCATTTAACATCCCGCCTAGCTATCAAGGCGAAGAACCCGCAATCGATCCAAGAGATCAGTATTGTCCCACCAGACTTCTCTATAAGGACACTCTCTTAACATATGGCCTAGATGACCACAAGAAAAACAAGCACCCGTACCGGCGCGACATACCCCCGAATGGAACCTACCACACCGCGCATTGAGGCAAAGGTGGCCTCGATCGATGGAACCCCATCTCCTCGAGACCACAAGCTTCAGAGACTGACCGCCTCGCATTCCGGGGTTGTAAAACCCCACGGAAATCGTGGAGGAGCACTCCTTTGGCCGCAATGTAGACCTAGTTCGCCGAGGCCGCCCGCTAGAAAGCGCCTGAGACCTGCTGCCCCGCCTCTGGCCGGGCCTGAGTCAATCGATCCTCCTCTCTATCCTCTATCCTCGCGCATACGCTGCGTCTCCGGCAATATCCATACACGGTGAAGGGCCACCCCAAGCATGCGAGAATCATATGACGGTCTAGCCCCATTACATAACGATGAACTCTATCCGCCGTATGCTGTACAATGGTGTGCGCATACCTGGCCAAGGAGTCAAACTCTAGGCTGTACTCTCTGATAGTCCTCCCATTCTGCCTCAATGACAAGAACCTATCAACACGGGCTCTCCTCATTTCAGGAGGCAAAAAGTGATCAAGAAAGGCCTCCGTGAACTCATTCCAAACTGCTGGACGAGCACCCACACCTCTCGACAGCTCCCAAGAACAAACCAGTTCAACGTAATATTGCGTAACCGGTAAGAAGCTAACACAACTGAATCTGTCTTCGAGGCCCTAAGCACCTGCATAGTCCGCTGTAACTGACGAATAAACTCCTGCGGATCCTCCTCAGACCTCAAACCATAGAACTCTGGTGGACTACAACCCAGAAAATCCCGAATCCTCAAACTGTCGGCTCTAGGGTTAGCTACCTGCTCCCGCTTGCCGCCTCTACCACTATGCTAGTCAATAGCCCGACCGCTCTCCATAATCTCTAAACTCGCCGGCCGCGAATCGAGGCTCTGCAGGAACCTCTCGAGCTACCGCCGCCTCGGCCTCTAATACCGCCGGCGTGGCTGAACTCACCAATCCGCCTACTACCTCAGGCATAGTCTGTGCCCGAGTCCTGGTAACCCTCTGCATACCACTAGCAACTTCGCCGCTTTGCCCTTCGGGCCCCGGTCGCGTCCGTGAGGCATAATCATTACATAAGAAGGGGTCGAGAGGATTCAACCTACTATGACACTTCATCGCACGATCTCAAAGAGAGAAGAATGAAACCAATCCTAAATGTCTCAGCCTTACGATTATAGATGTGGTGCACAACACATCGATAATCAAGACTCTACTAGACACGTGCGTGGACACTTTCCGAGGACTAAGCGCTCGATACCACTTTTGTCACGCCGGCCGGGCTCGCGATCGGTGCCCTACAGGCACCCTTCAGGTATACATCGAGATAATCATGAACATACATGAAACTTATAAAATAAAACAACGAAATAAAATAACGAGTTAGCCGATAGGCTACCTTATCGACATACATATATAACCAAAGCATTGCCTCCTTTCCAGTTAAAGCGACCCACATATGTGACTACTGCACTCTAAGAGTTTTAACATAACAACAGTATGGACAGTCCCCGCCATACCACGAATATACGTGAATCTACAACCTCGAGGAAACCGTACCAAGAGATAAGCCTCCGAGCAAATGGAGCTTTTTCCCAAAATCGATCAGAGATCCTAAGAGCAAGGATCATCAACTGCACCTAATACTGCGGCATTTAACGCAGGCGGGGTCCGATAACAACAGTGCAGAATATGGAACGGAAATAAGGTACAACAAACAAAACATATCTGTATAAAAGCATGACAAGGGTAAGTATAAAAAAAAGGGGTAAATACCTGAACCTACCATGTCATTACCATCTCGTGAACTTAATCGTACCTTATTATCTTTTCCCATTTTTCAATAAAAGTTATAGTCACTTTCTTACGTGCATACTTAGGGAAAATCATCAAGTTCATTACCATATAACTTACTTACCTTGCATAACATAAACCGGCCCTTTATGGAGGGGCGCTATATCGCCCCAACTGGGACGCCAGAAAATCACATAGTCGCCCGTAAAGGTATACCGCCCTAATCTGACGCGGTAAAGTCACATAGTTCGCCCATAAAGGTATCTTGCCGGTCCAATTGGGACGCGATAAGGTCACATAGTTCGCCCATAAGGTATCTCGCCCGGCCATCTGGGACGCAGTAAGGTCACATAGTTCGCCCGTAAAGGTATCTTGCCCGCCCAATCGGGACGCGTAAGATCACATAGTTCGCCATAAAGGTATCTTGTCCCGCCAATCTGGGACGCGTAGCGTCACATAGTGCGCCTATAAAGGTATACCGCCGCCCCAACTGGGACGCGTAGCGTCACATAGTTCGCCCATAAAGGTATCTTGCCCGCCATCTGGGACGCGTAAGGTCACATAGTTCGCCCATAAAGGTATCTTGCCCGACCTAATCTAGACGCGTAAGGTCACATAGTGCGCCATAAAGGTATCTCGCCCGCCAACTGGGACGCGGTAAAGTCATGTAGTCTGCCCATAAAGGTATACTGCCCGACCCATTCCTGGGACGCGGTAAAGTCATATAAAATCCGGGAATTTAACCCAACGTACTACGTACCTCTGCTCCTTTCGAATGACTCCTTTTCAAATAAAACTTCCAAGATACAAACAACCGTAGTATCAAGTCATATCTACTTTTCAAGACCAGTCACAATACCTTTTAGAAATACATTTACCGGCTTCTAAATCAAGTGACTTCTTTCTTAAAAATCTTAAGCAATTGGTACCTTTGAAACAATTTGCCCTTCTTTATTTCAAGTCGTTCTTTGTTTATAATACTGAAGAAAACCATTCTTTTAATCTTCCATAAAGTTGTTATAACCAACTTCTCATAAAGCCGTTATAACTCTTTATGTCTTAGACAAATTCATTCCTTTTATAACCAAGAGACTTATACTTTCAAATCGAGTTACACAACTTTTTAAAATACTCCAAGTCTCTTAACTTTAGAAATAAAGTTTCTTAACCTTTTAAGAATTCAAGGTTCTTAGTCTTAAAAACTTCATACGTAAACTCTTTTAAATTAAGTAACATATACTTTGGTGCGTGTGAATAAGTTATACTTATTTATAACGATCTTATTCAAGTAGTCATGATCTAGAAAATGTAATACAATTTTCTCTTATCTTAGTTTCTATGCATATAGAGAATTCTACTCATTTTAATATAATCAATTGTCATTACATTTTCCTTTATTAACGCTGCAATGGCTTGCTCGATACTTATTCTCATTTGTGCCGTAAAATTAGCCAAGTCAACTTGGCTCCAAATACCTTCTAACGACTCTTACCAACATCCCCCATAAGACTTGGTAAGAACTTAGGATATCCTAGACATAATCTTTACATAGAGTAAATCACATACATACCTCTTAACTTCTAAGAGTAGAAGGGAACATGAAATATTACTACATGTATATTCCATACATAGAATCATGCCAAAAGAAGGAAGAGGTTCACATACCTCGCGATGATTATCGACAAGTAGCAAAATGCTCCAAAGTACTTCCATCTTGATATCTATTCCATTCTTCAAGTAGAATACGCTATACTTAGTACTTCAACCTATAATGACCATAATACGTCCATTAACCTCTTACTTCAAACGTAGAATATTCTAAGTGCTAAGTCACTAAATTCTACGGAAAATCGGACAACACCTCCTTTGTTTCTACATAATTTGCCACCTTTTTCAAGGCCGAATTCAATAACCAAACACGCCACAATTAAGGCCCAACAATGAAATTAACAATAGGGGATTACACGCCTACTTAGACGTGTAAAATTCCGCCCCACAATTGATATCAAACTAATACAACTACAAGTGTAATTTCGGCAACTTGGAATACAACAATACCAATTCTTATCCAATTTCCTTTTCAATCCAAGTTGTTAGCATGACATGATATCAAGTTGCAATCGATTATAACTATTATAATCTTCAAGTAAGGAACATGCGACGATTCTAAATACGACCAAATTGTAATCCAACTTCAAATGGCTAATATGTCATTTCGGATTTTAGGCTACAACAATCCATAACACTTATAAAACTTCAACACATATACTTCATGCTAGTAAAATGTAAGGCTAACAACAATATAAAATCTTGTAACACTTAAGAGACAAGATTATTACCTCAACGATTCTTAGTCCAATTTCAAATCCAAAGTCACTCCTTAGCACTTAGAGCCTCTTCTTGACACTTCAATCTACCACTTGAGACCCTTAGAATATCACAAACCACTTTCCTTAAATCTTCCAATCAAAACCTAGAAAAGCAACTAGGTTTTCACCTTGCGACTAATACGAAAACGCTAATTTTCTGGGATATTTCTATTGAGATACCATTAAAATACACTTAGGAACCTTGGTTTAAAGTGGGGAGATTATTGGACAACAAACAAAAAAAATTTCTTTCTTGAAAGTGTGGAACCCGAGAGCACCTTGATGTGTTCATCCAATTTCTTGAAATTTTTCTAAGTATAGAAATCTTGTCTTGCTACTAGTATACTTATATAGTAACATGGAGGGTTGAGATTAGCACAAATGTGTGGTTTGGATGAAGCTCTTCTAAATATCAAGCTAGTGGTCCCATTGACTAAGTCAAATATATCAAGCTTTACTACTTGCAAGACTAGGTCTTCTAAACAATGGTCAAATGACCCTTTTGGCCATGCTATTTTCGTCCAAGGCTACTTAAGGGGGGGGGTGACACGTGTCACCCTCCCATTCGTCACAATATTACGTTTTCCGAAAATTCCATAATTCCGATAAATTTTTACAAGTCTCTAATCTTAACATTTGGGATTCTCACGTACGTTCTTAAAACATGTCCTGTAAGTTCGGGGTGTAACATTATCTATTGCAACAGTGGAGGATACAATATTGCTTAATTCAACCACACAACCAAATCAGAAACCTGGACACGCATGACTTGATTTAGTTTCAATCAGAGAATAGGAAACAAGCATGTGCCAACATGCAGGTTATCTCATGAGGGAGTTCAATTACATGTATACCAAGCAACTAATTCTGTTAGGGAGATTTTTCAATGCAAATATGGTTGTTAAGAGGGTCATTCATGCTTTAGAAGATAAATAGAATATTTCCTACGACGCAACAGTTAATCGACTAACATTACATTTTCTCTTGATGCGGTATGAACACACATATAATCATCCAAACAGAACGCTTCGACTTCCAATCTTGGTTCCTAACTGGCTTTTCATACATATCAAGAATTCAAACAGTAAACTCGGGTCCCAATTAACCAAATCATGCATTTTCGTATCGACACGTATCGCCAACATATTTCCAGTAAGACTCATGCTAAACACAGACATCATTTGCACTCACGGCAATGGATCTCTAAACAACAATTTAAAGCAAGAAGGCATCTAGATCAATTAAACAGGCATCATATTCGCGCATCGACGACGAACACAGTTCATATCAGTTAGCACATATAGATGGCAATCGATATCGTCCCGACATATTTCTCAAACAATCGCACATCATACGGCTCGTAAAACTATAGATTAATAGAAAGTTGGGCAAAGTGATGAATTTACCTTCTCCGAGCAGCGAACCGAGACAGCGTATCAAGTCGTCGATCCACTCGGCGGGTTATTGCGATGCGACTGAAAGCGATGCGGTTTGGAGCCGATTCTAGGCTATTATTGGGAAGAAAGGTTTCAGATTCGTTCTTAATTGTTGGGGTCCTGATTTCGCTGGTCAGAGACCCTTACTGCTAGTTCTTCTCTATTCTTCGCCCCTTTTCCCCGATTCTTGCTAATTTCCTGTATCAGTTTTCCCACTGATTTTTCGATGGTCGAAGGCTGTTTTTCCTTCTATCGAACCTATGTTTACTTGCTAATTTTCTAGATGTTGAAGGCTTCCTCTTGAATCGATTGATGGCCGTTTCTTACTTCTTTTGCTGATTTTCGATGGATGTTTTTACGGATTCCTGGATGGGTTCTTCACTGATATTATGCAGAAGAAAATGATTTCTTGAGATTTTATTCTTACTGCCTAGGCTCTTTTTTGAGTTTTCGACCGATCGTCCGTTGCCCCCTATTGCATGTGCAAATCACCTTATATATAGTTACGACTTTGGGTTCGAATTTGGTAAGCTTGAGACAACTTTTCGATTGTGATATTGGTACTCATTCTTGGACGATTTTGCTCTGATTTTGATATGATTTGTGAAGGCAAGTTTTGGGTTGTAAATGGTAAGTTTCGATTTGGTAAGATTGGGGCTGATTTGTTAGTTGATTTGGTGCCAGATTCGCCGGATTCTCCGGCGAGAATCCCGGCTGGCGAGGGAGCGAGGTGCGGCGAGTTGTCGGCTGGCTGCTGAAGGTTTTAGGTATAGGTTCTCTTTTGTTTTATTTAAGGGCTGATAAAGGAAATATGGGCTGAAGTTCGGTTGGGCCAGGGTTGGGCTGCGGGTTTGATGGTACAGTTGGGCTGGACTAATAGAGTTGGGTGTTATTTTGAGTATTATTATTTAATTAGTGTATTATTTAATGAGTTTAAATTAATTTATTTTAAAGTTGCTTTAAATATTATAAAAAATGACAAATGTCGGGTATGATAATTACGGATTGCATAATATTTCATAAATGCGACGTTATTATTGAAATACATGTGTTAGACTAAAATTAGTGTAATAGGAGTTTAAATTACAAATAATAATTATGAAATTGTCTTGCGTATTAATAAACGTAGCTATAATTTTAAGGAATGTTTGATGTGACGCTATTGTTAAATTATTTATTTTATTTATTTATTTATTATTTATTTATTATTAAGAATTATTTGAGTTTTAATTAATGGGAAATAGGGCTTATGAATAATATTCATGAAACTGCTTGTTATTAAAATGACGAATGCGGACGTGAGACTCAAGGTGTGCTTAATACTCTACGTAAAATGCGGTGTCATTATTAAATCACTTATTTATGCATGTATTGATGTTTTGTTGTTGCATTTTATTATTATAGAATTTTTAAACTTATTTTGAAAAATTTAATGTAATTTTATAGTTAATGGTTGGACGAGAGGGTCAAAATTGGGTGTCAACAACTTGTCCTTATTTGTATGGAGATGATGGAAGAGTCTTCAGACAAAGACGTTGACTTATAGCCAATTTTGTCTCGATCCTCAGAATTAAAAATGCTGGGCAATTAAGACAAGGCTGACGCAATTTCAAAATTTTGTCCCAGTGTCGAGTTATGACGACAATGGGCTACCATGGTCAAGCACTAAGGCGGGCTGACGCGGACTCAAATTTTTTCCCAGTGTCGAGTTTTGACAACACTGGACTACCTTGGTCAAACACTAAGGAGGGCTGACGCGGACTCAAAATTTGTCCCAGTATCGAGTTATGACAACACTGGGCTACCATGGTCGAACACCACGACAGGCTAACGCGGACTCAAAATTTATCCCAGTGTCGAGTTATGACGACACTGGGTCGACATGATGTTAAAATAAACTGGCTTGAGCATAGGGGTGTACCGGTATTGACTTATGAAGACGCTGGGCTTATTGGTGATGTGGAATGAGTGGACCGACGCTCGAAGCCGCTTCTGCCATTCGTTGGGAAGGTTGGCCCCCCAACAAATTGCCCCGGTTCGCTGTAAGAGAAAATCCACGGTGTGCTCCTGCTCCTGCATGCTAAGACTTAAGCAAACGGTTAGTGCATAACTATTACAGCAAAATGCATGAATTTATAGGTAATGTAACTGTGTGAGTAGAAAATGTTATCCTGTAAAAATGTGATGCCGGTTGTGTTGATGTGATACTGCAAATGCTGTGATTTCGTCCTTGCACGGTCGTGTTGCGATTGTGAATGCGGATATGTTGTCCTTGCTGCAACTGCTCCCTTTAGATTGAAGCTCTGTAGACTAAAGCTCAAGAAAGGTTAGTGCGTAACTACTAAGACAAAAATAATAAGGCATGAATATATAAGAAATGCAATTTAGAGAGTAGAGAAAGCGTCCTTGCGTAGATGTGATATGCTGATGACGTCGTCTTTGGACGTGGCGTCGTTTTCGTACGGGCGTCGTATCGGACCGGGCGTCATTTTCGGACTTGGCGCCGTTTATAGACTCGGCGTCGTTTTCGGACGGGCATCGTTTCGGACTCGGTGTTGTTTTCGGACTCAGCGTCATTTTCGGACTAGAATCGTTTTCGGACTCAGCGTCGTTTTCGGACTCAGCGTCGTTTTCGGACTCGGCGTCGTTTTCGGACTTGGCGTCCTTTTCGAATATGGCGTCATTTTCGGACTCGGAGTCGTTTTAGGACTCGGCGTCATTTTCGGACAAGGAGTCATTTTAAGACTTGGCGTCATTTTCGGACTTGACGTCATTTTCGTACTTGGCGTCGTTTCGGACTCGGAGTCGTTTTCGGACTCGACGTCATTTTCGGACGGGCGTCGTTTTGGACTGGGCGTCGTTTTCGGACCGGAGTCATTTTCGGACTTGGCGTCGTTTTCGGACTCAGCGTCATTTTCGGACTCGGCGTCTTTTTCGGACTTGGCGTCGTTTTCGGACATGAAGTCATTTTCGGACTGGGCGTCGTTTTCAGATTTGGCGTCGTTTTTGGACTTGGCATCGTTTTGGACTCGGGGTCTTTTTCGGACTCGGCGTCGTTTTCGGACTCGACGTCATTTTCGGACTTGGCGTCGTTTTCGGACATGGCGTCATTTTCGGACTCGGAGTCATTTTCGGACTCGGCGTCGTTTTCGGACTTGGCGTCGTTTTTGGACTCGGTGTCATTTCAGACTCGGAGTCATTTTCGGACTCGGCATCGTTTACGGACTCGACGTCGTTTTCGGACATGACGTCGTTTTCGGACTTTGCGTCTTTTCGGACTTGGCGTCATTTTCGGACACGATATTGATGAATACGTCATTGTGTTGATGCTCATATTCCTGTGAATTAATGCTCCTGCATGCTAAAACTTTATAAAATGTGCATATCGGGTAAATCAAAGTAATGAATATATAAATAAAATGAAATTTTGTGAGTATAGATGTCGTCCCATGTGTAGAACGTTGCGAATGTTGATGTCGTCTCTGCACGGACTTGCGGGATGCTGCAAATGCCCATATCGTCTATGCACGGACTTGCTGGATGCTGCGAATACTTGCTGAATGATGCTGATGCTGATATAGCCTTTGCACAGACTTGTTGGCTGCTGTGAATGCTTGCTGAATGCCGCGATTGCTGAGATGTTGCTTGTTGTGGTTGCAATGATGCCTTCGACCTGGACATTGTGCGTTTGTGAACCGCATTGGTTGCAACGATGTCATTGCATGGACACTGTGCGTTTGTGATCCGCATAGCTGAAGTGTGATCCTGTGACTGAGCTGATGTGATGGGCTTTGGCTGTTGTTGCTTTTTTTTTCTATTGTTGCTAAGTTGAAGAACCTGCGCTCAAAGAAAACTTGTGAGTTTGGGGGGGGGGGGGGACGGTTGATTCGCATTGACTTTATAGTTTTTACCCTTGATGCTCGGACGTCTGCCTTCTTTGGACTCATAACCCCTGCCTGGTTTCCTACCTTGAATAGTTGTTAATGGTCCTAGTTTTGAATATGCAAAGGGCGTTTGGCCTAAAGTGGGTCTCAATGGGATTGCTTGTCTATCATGTGTATTTTCGTTATTTTCAAAATAAAGGGAAGACTTCCTAATAGTGTGACCGAAGCCGATTTAGGCAGCCTACGTATCCCCACGAGGGAATCATGTCATGACGTAGTTCATTACAAGCGAAATTGGATAAAATTTCTAAAGGTGGGACCGAAGCCGGTATGGCCGCCTACGTATCCGCCAAGGGAATCAGGTCAAACGTAGTTCCATTTTATTACAGATAAAGGGCAAAATATATTAAACTAACTATTTTAGGACTCGGAGGGCCAAGGCAGAGGCACGAGTCCACTTGTTCAAAATGTCTTCTTGCTCTGCGTCTTCAATGTCTGAGTCTTCAGCAGGATCATCCCTTGCAGCACACAACTAGACGAATGACTTATTCAACAGTTAAACAATCTCCGGCAAGGAGCACCTCCTTTTCTCTGGCGGTTGGTCGATGATTCAACTTTCTTCCCTTTTCGGGCTGGCGTAATAGTCCCTTCCAGACTGTTTTCTTCATCTTTAGCTATCATGTTCACACGGGCATCTTCATAATCGGGAAGAAGGTTATTGCTTACATTGAGAGGAGCATCTTTCAGCTGGATGACTCCCTCTTTGATTAACTCCTCTATTTTGTCCTTTAGTGTATAACAATTTTTGACGTCGTGTCCCTCGACACCGGAGTGGTATGCACAATGTTTGGTTTTATCGTGCCCTCGGGAAGTAGGCCTGGGGGTATTTCTGGGAATTGGTTGGAGTATTCCTGCGACTTTCAGCTTCTCGTACACTTGGGCTATGGGTTCGACTAAAGGTGTATAGGTTTTGGTTGGTTTTATTTCGGCATCTATGCGGGGTTTGGGTCCGTTTGGTGTACGGGTTCGTGACTGTGGTGAGTATGAGGGATTTGGATATACTGGTTGGGTATGGTAAACAGGATATGGGGTAGCGCAGTGCTGATAATACGACTGTGGATTTTGAGTGTTTTGGTTACAGTAAGAAGGTGGTGAGCTTTGATACACTGGAAGTTGTTCTGGCCTATGTTCCTGAATGACCATGACAGAGGGTGATGCATCTCTTTTCCTCTGCGAGGTACCTCCGATGGAATCTGACTGCATTACTCTACTAGTTGCTTGTAGGGCTGCCAGGTTTGTAATCCTGCATGTTTTAATGCTTTCTTCCACGAAGTCACCCTTTCTTACGACTTCTACAAAACTTCGCTCAATTACACTGATCATCCTTTCATAATATGTCGCGTCTCTTAAAGACTGCACGAACAAGATGGTCATTTCTCTCTCTGCCATTGGAGGTTGGTGGTGCGCGAAATATGCACACACTTTTAAACGCAAGTACACGTTATCGTATCAAGTAGTATAGTCTTAGATAAGACCGAATATCGTCCTCTAGGATTAGGGTTCAAGTACCAACTATCTATTTTCTAGTATCTATTTGGTGAATTAATGATTGATTGTTTTGTTTATAACTAAGAATTATTAAAGACAAGTAAATATAAAGAATTACTTCAGATGTGATGAGAATAGGGCTTCTATGTATCCTCACTATCCGTTTATGCTACTTACTAATGCATTACTTATGGTGTTCTTATTTTGGAGAAAGCAGGTTTACGAAATCGTTTTATACTCCCGTTAGGGTTATATAAACACTCAACCCCAGTATTGTTCCTTACCTAACTTTCGCTGATAAGGGTAACTCTATAGGAGGATTAAGAACAAAAACCTAGTTGACCGTCACGCACAATGCGCAAAATTAGGGTTGTTAAGACTCTCATCAACGCTACAAAACTAATTGAGGTATTTTCATCCCCAATTCAAGCCTGTCTACCCAACTTACGGATATTCACAATCCCTTTTCGTAATCGATTAGAAATCATATAGTGATAACTAGTTGTCAATTAGCTACCAAGAATTCAACTCGATTATTGGATAGATCTCTCGATAAGAAAAATAATCATAAGCGTCATTAATTTATAACATAAGTTTCAAGAAGTTCAACATAGAAAGCCCTATAGGAGAATTAGTTCCTAGCCATAAAGATGACAAGAACTAATTCCAAGTTCATCATGCAAAAACTGAATTAAAGAAAAGAAAAAGGAAAGAAATTACTAAGTTTAGGTCTCCATCTCTAGCAAGAAAATCTTGTGTTGTCGAAAGGGAACCCTCAAAAACTGCCTAGGGTTCTCCTTATATAGGTTTAAAAACGCCTCCTTCTTTTCCCTGCAGGTCTGGCCCAAAAATCCGTCAAAAGACCTAATTTTTCCGCGTCGGCGCCGCGGCCCTGCGAATAGCGCGCGGCCGGAAGATGCGATCCGTCGGGTGTTTTGGCGCGCGGCCGATATCTGGCATGCGAGGCGTCGCGGCGCTGAATCTTCGTAGCTCTCGGATGTTTAGGCGTCGCGGCCTTACGGTCTCGAGGCGCGCGGCTACGAGTTTTGTCCTCTGCGGATAGTGGGCGCGCGGCCATTTTTAGCGCCGCGGCTGGATCTTCGCGCCTGCGAATGATGGCGCGCGCGGCCGATATCTGGCATGCGAGGCGCGCGTGCTGGTGCAGATTTACGCCTTGTTCGCCACTTTCTGTTTTCATCTCGCGTCTCCTCTTTTGCCCTCTTTTTGCTCCTTTTCCGCCATTTGGCCATTTTAACCACTTTGACTCAAAAGAAAGAAAAATTATCCTAATACGACACTTATATGTGCAAAATGGGACAAAAGACTAACTAAAACTGACTCAAAAGGTGTATATAAAATACACCGATCAAATACCCCCAAACTTAACCTTTGTTCGCCCTCGAGCAAAGATTGAAAGAAATAAAATAAAAGACTCAAAGAATGAAAAATAAAAGACTCCCTGTCATTAATCACTTTTGCTGCATAAATGTTAACTAGAAAAACATGAAGGTTAGCAGAATAATATGCAGGAACATATAGCATGAAATTTTCAGCACACTAAACACATGAAGCTAAATATTTCGCAAACTCATATTCATCATGCTTAATGGAAGTCAATATACTAAATCATGCATATCAATTCATGAATTCATATGGCATGCTTACTTGCTATTCTCCACTAATTCTGGATATGCATAAAAGAGATCTTCAGGACTTTGAGGGTTGTAATGTAGGCTTAGGTAGGGGTTGGTAAAGATAGGCATTTAGGCTCATTTTTCTGTACCATAAGCTCTTTGGCTTTTCAATTTTTCCCTTTTTCTTTTGATTCTTTCCTTCACTTCAATTCTATCATTCCCCTCTTTTGTTTTGGGAGAGTGAAGTGTATTATACAAATAGGCACCCCCAAACTTAGGCTTTTGCCTCTTTCTTATTACTTTTCCATTAGGGTGCATCAAACTTGTTCACTCTTTTTGTTTCTTCTTTTTAACACAATGTACTCCACTATTTCATATTTTCACTTATGGCACAATTTTGTGGGAATATGGGGTGTCAAAGAAGAAGTTTCAAATTTAGGCTCAATGGGGCTGACTAGGGATATTTTTAAAGTACGGGATAGAAAAGAATGGTAAGAATTGGCTATCAAAGAAATGTCTGAGTCATCTCCCTAACATGCATATCCTAACTATTTCGCCTCAAATAGCAAGCACTCATAACACATAAGCATTTATCATTTAGCATGCATAACTTAAGCAAGAAACTCCAAATAGACAGATTCTGTGAGCTTTTGGCATATCTAACCTAAGTGTTTAGATAGTTGCTTCAATTCTTTTACATTATTCCACCTTACTTCACTAGGTGTTTCTAGCAACTACAACATACATGATCTTTGACAGGCAATTATGACTCAAGAAGAAAATTTTTGGTGACTCAAAATAAACATAAAACAAATAGAAAAATTTAAATAAAACATAACATGACACACAAATAAAAACTAAAACACAAAAACACACCCCCAAACTTAAATCACACATTGTCCCCAATGTGTGTAGACTCAAAGACGATGAAAGAAAATAACACTTACAAACTTTGGTTAAAATGGTGGTGGTGGCGGTGGATAATCATCGACCGTTGGTTGAACAAGGCGCTCATTTCGTCGATTTGTTGCCTTGTTTCTTGCTATCCTTGTACTCTCGCTTGCAAGGTGCATCATCTCCTTCTGGTGTTGGTACAATTGCCCCATTGTGGGCTCTGAAGGTTCTGCTCTTGTGGTTGGCCGGTGGCTGGGTCCTGCCTCATATTGAGCCCCTATTTCAGGCTCATCTTCATCCATGGTTGCCTCTGCTGCTGCTGCTGCTGGTGCTCTCCGTCACAATTCTTTGGGGAGTGCAGGAAAGAGTGCACTATCCCAAAGGACATGGCGGTTGGTTTCTTTCATGAGTATCCGTGGGTAGTTGTGGGACCGCTCGTGTGGCCTAGGCGGTAATAAGTGAACCATGTCCCAATCCACCTGTCGTTACCAACCTGCTGATTTCTTCCATGCTCTGCACTATCTCTTTCCCCACATCAATCGTCAGCCCCCTCATAATTCCATAAATCAACTTAATCCTATCCTCTGGCACTCTGGTGAAGTGCGTGGATGGAATCATGCGAACCGAAGTATAGCCAAGCCTTGGCGTCCTTGTTGAATTGGCACCTGCTCAGTGCTCTAGTTCCATTTCTTCCAATCTCAGCGGCTCGGGGTAGCTTGTATGCGACGGCATTCGATTGATGTTGTTGGTACTCTAGCCCATGTTCTAAAATGGTTTCAATAACTACTTTCTTCAACATCAATTTGTTTTTAGAGTCGTATTTATTGCTTCCGCACACAGCATATAATTTCCCACAAAGCACCCCTTTCTGTCCTCTCGGAAAGTTTGCATAAAATTCCCGCACCATTGTTGTATTCACTGGTTTTATCTTCTCCGGATTGACAAATCTCTTCCACCCCCTTAGCTCTATCATAGCCCGGATGGGCTCATAAATGTCTTCCTCCCCATATGATCACCTTTTGTAATCCATTCCCTTCTCGGAATTACGGGCACAGTATCAAGCCTTTTGTATCTTTGGAGGGCACGTAACTCACAAATCTATTTTCATCGTATTGTGGGGTTGGGGTGGATGTGGATCCTCTTCTCTTTCTGGTGGCCATTTATAAACAAGATCTGCAGCTTCTAATTTTTGTGGCACAATGTCTCATACACACTCAACAACTAGCAGCGACAACACCCCCAAACTTCAACAATGCCCACAACCTCTTTTTCTACTCTTTTCTCCGACTTCACAACCAACTTTTCAGTACCCAAACTACTCCAACTACAATACTCTTCCCAACTACTACCTCATATGACTTCAGTGAAAGGATTCAAGAACAAAGATAGGGATTACCTTTTGATGAGAAGACTCAAGCTTGTTCTTGTTTCAATTGGTGGGTTGAGGCTATGGAATTGAGCTTTGTTGTTTGAGATAGTTGAGGGTTTTTGGGAATTTAAGAGTTTAGGTTGTGGTTGGGTTGGATTTGTAGAGGTTTTGTGGGCAAATTTCTGGAATTTCGTGGGTTTTTGGAGAGGGAAGGTTAGGTTTTGGAAGTTGGAATTGGGGAAAATCTGATTTTTGGGCGTTTTAAATTTTTGGATTCTCGACAGTGCCCCTGCTTTTAGCGCGGCTGCAAACATCTCAAGGCTTCCTTCGGGACTTTCTGCGCGACCACTCGCCTGGACTGCGGCTATATTCTGCAAACTTTACGGAATTCTACGCGGCCACTGCTCAGCGCCGCGCTAAATTCTGCGCTGTTCAGATCTTTTGGCGTGACCTACTGGCGCTACCCGCTTTACGAAAATCGACTTTCTTTCGATTTTTCGCCTTGATTCATTCCACTACCTATCACTCAGACAAACACACAAGAAAGACCGTGAGATTGTTCTAGACAAAATAAAATAAACTAAAAACAAATTAAAATGACATAATTGAAAACGTTGGGTTGCCTCAACAATGGCTGTCTTTACGTCTTTTAGCGGGACGCAATTAACCTTCGAGTGCCCATTGGATACTTACTGCGCTTGCAATCCAGCGATTTATTGCTATAGGTCTCAATTTCCCTATAACTATTTGTTCAAACAGGGGCCTTAAACATACAAGTATCCCCCAAGCACACAAGATGAGTTTGTCTTTTAGGCTTCTTATTTTGTAGGAACCCGTGAAATTCTCTACATCTCTTGACTCTGGGGGTTGTCCTTGATGGTATGCAATTCCTAATTGGGAGTCATTCGTGATAGCTAGTGGTGTTCCTTCTGTGATAGGTGCATGAAAAAGGATTTCCACAGAATCCAAGAAGGTGAATAATTGGATTTCTGTAATCTTTTCCTTTTCTACACCAACTATCTCACCGAATTCCTCAATAGTTGGGTGTGATTCAGGCTCCTCAACTTGCTGTTCATTTGTTGAATATGATCGCGAGTTATTCTTATTTGCGTTTCCAACTTCTTTATACCCAACCTCATTTCGTCCATGACGAGCTTGGGACCTCGTGACCGAGTAAAGTTTCTCGTAATTCCTCCTCTCTTCCTCTATGGTTGGAACTCGATCATATTGTGATAGTAATCCATATCTTCGGATCACGAGATGCATCAAAACCAACAAAGAATCACGGCACCACTTGTTTTCACACAATAAATACATAAAACAAACAAAATTAAAAAAAACTATACATAAAACCAAATTAGAAATTAAAAATAGATAAATTTGATATTGAACTATGCTAATCCAAACAGCGGCGCCAAAAACTTGGTGCGCGAAATATGCACACACTTTTAAGCGTAAGTGCGTTATCGTATCAAGTAGTATAGTCTTAGATAAGACCGAATATCGTCCTCAGGATTAGGGTTCAAGTACCACTATCTATTTTCTAGTATCTATTTGGTGAATTAATGATTGATTGTTTTGTTTATAACTAAGAATTATTAAAGACAAGTAAATATAAAGAATTACTTGGATGTGATGAGAATAGGGCACTATGTATCCTCACTATCCGCATGCTACTTACTAATGCATTACTTATGGTGTTCTTCTTTTGGAGAAAGCGGGTTTCTGAAATCGTTTTATACTCCGTTAGGTTATATAAACACTCAACCCAGTATTGTTCCTTACCTAACTTTCGATAAGGGTAACTCTATAGGAGGATTAAGAACAAAAACCTAGTTGACCGTCACGCACAATGCGCAAAATTAGGGTTGTTAAGCCTCTCATCAACGCTATAAAACTAATTGAGGTATTTTCATCCCCAATTCAAGCCTGTCTACCCAACTTACAGCATATTCACAATCCCCTTTTCGTAATCGATTAGAAATCATATAGTGATAACTAGTTGTCAATTAGCTACCAAGAATTCAACTCAATTATTGGATAGATCTCTCAATAAGAAAAATAACCATAAGCATGCATTAATTTATAACATAAGTTTCAAGAAGTTCAACATAGAAAGCCCTATAGGAGAATTAGTTCCTAGCCATAAAGATGACAAGAACTAATTCCAAGTTCATCATGCAAAAACTGAATTAAAGAAAAGAAAAAGGAAAGAAATTACTAAGTTTACGTCTCCAATCTCCTATCAAGAAAATCTTGTGTTGTCAAGAAAGGGGAACCCTCAAAAACTGCCTAGGGTTCTCCTTATATAGGTTTAAAAACGCCTCATTCTTTTCCCTGCAGGCCTGGCCCAAAAATCCGTCAAAAGACCTAATTTTTCCGCGTCGGCGCCGCGGCCCTGCGATCCGTCGGGTGTTTTGGCGCCGCGGCCCTGATATCTGGCATGCGAGGCGCGCGCTGGATCTTCTGTAGCTCCTCGGATGTTTAGCGCGCGGCCTCGCTTCGGTCTCACGAGCGCGCGGCTGAAGGTTCTGTCCTCTGGATAGTGGCGCGCGGCCATTTTAGGCGCCGCGGCTGGATCTTCGCGCTTTCTCGAATGATGGGCGCGCGGCCGATATCTGCATGCGAGGCGTCGCGGCTGGTGCGGATTACGCCTTGTTCGCCACTTTCTGTTTTCATCTGCATCTCTCTTTTGCCCTCTTTTTGCTCCTTTTCCGCCATTTGGCCATTTTAACCACTTTGACTCAAAAGAAAGAAAAACTATCCTAATACGACACTTATATGTGCAAAATGGGACAAAAGACTAACTAAAACTGACTCAAAAGGTGTATATAAAATACACCGATCAGTTGGACCTTTGCTGCTTCTGACCGCCACCTCAGGGCGTATTCCCTGAAAGTTTCTGTGGATTTTCTTTCTAGTTTCATAAGATAAAATCTATTCGGGACAGTGTCAGTGTTTTATCTGAATCTATCCATGAAATCTTGTGCCATGACATTCCAACCGTCCCATTTTCGAGGGTCTTGGCATGTGTACCAGTCCAGCGCCTCGCCGGTTAGACTTCTGATGAATAGTTTCATGATGATTGCTTGATTTTTCCCAACTCCAATCAATTTATCGCAATATGACCTTAGATGAGCTCGGGGATTCCCTTTTCCATCGAACATATCAAATTTGGGCACCTTGTACCCCACAAGTAATTCAACGTCGGGGTGCATACATAAGTTTTCATATTCTAACCCTTCATCCCCCTTGTTCATCTGAATGCTTTTGAATGCCTCTTTCAAGCTACGAATTTCTTTTGCCACATTTTCATCAGCTCTAGCTCGAGTCTGCCGCTCCACTTCCTCGTATCGATCTGTCTCTTGAGAGGATACAGGCACAATAAATGGTTGGCTTTCGATCGGATGTGCTAATGCCCCATATTGTTTGTTAGGACTAGTGATGCGTGTCGTCTGCTCGTATTGGGTGGCTTGGCAATTTGGACTGAGTGGGGGAGATATAAGTAGGTGGAGGTTGGGATATGTATGTAGTAAACAGATCATTTTGGAGGTCGGCTTGCAAATTGACCGGGCGAGTGATATTTTGGTGTGAGCTGGTATTATGCGGCCTTTGCGGGGGGTTTTGCGGAAGTGGAGGCTCAAGGGCTTGTGATACGATTGCATTTGTCCTTTGCTCCGGGAGTGGTGCATTCGAACTAATAGACAGGTTTGTCATATTTCGGAGCCTTTCCATTTCGGCTTGCATGATTTCAATTTGTTGCAATAATTTGATGAGGTATTGATCACTGGTGTTTCTCCTTTCTAACGCCTCTGCGTCCTCTACAGGAACGGGGATGAGTCCTAAGCTGGTTCGTTCTGGTGCCTCTGGATTAGTCATTTATTGGATGATTGTGCTTCTTCTCCCAGTCAACGCGAATCAACCTTTTGGGGATAATGATAAGCTAGGCAAAGATAATCCTCTAACAAATGAAGCAAACCAAGTCAGTATAATATGCAAAGAGTTGCAGGCAATCTATAATAATAAGCAAATTGCAAATCAAGCGCGTGATCTAACATGTTTGGGACCTCTTTTATGCCAGAGGGAGGCCTAAACGTCACATATGCGAGGTTATGATAGATTTGTCCAAGTCGTCCAACTGTAATGCTTTTTGTTGGAAATGACGACCAAATGACGGTGCACTTTTTCCAATTTCGGCACGTCATGATTATGTTTGGATTTGTCTATCATCGTCACGCCACACATAATATGTTGGTTGGTCATTGGGTTGAGAAACTCGTCGACAAGTTTGGTGTTTTTTCCTAATTGTGGTGTC
Source organism: Przewalskia tangutica (assembly GCA_029844215.1). Taxonomy (NCBI): domain Eukaryota; kingdom Viridiplantae; phylum Streptophyta; class Magnoliopsida; order Solanales; family Solanaceae; genus Przewalskia; species Przewalskia tangutica. The sequence goes on along the minus strand of CM056729.1, from coordinate 25,234,645 downwards.
GATACCAAGGATCGACCCACCTAAGGTAAATGCATGCATGTCCTAACATAAAGGGTGGTATAGCTCTATCCTAAGTTTCTAAGATTTGGCTTACTAGACGCAAGGTTTCCGAGTGGACAACTAGAGTGAGAAGGCTACGCGGCCACCGGATGGTCCGGGCACTCCACGTATAATACCAACTCTCCTAGATTTGGGTTTTGAAGAAAGAATTTTGCTGATGCACCAAGCGCACCTCGCGTGTAGTGTGTGATTGTTTGAATTTTCCACAGTGGAAGAAGTATGAGCGGAATGTCAGTTTAAGGAAAGCGGTAAAAGCAAATAGCAATTAAAACAGTTAAACATATAAAATTAAAGCAAATAATTTTAAGACATTCAAAACAAATAAAAGTAAATAAAGCCAAGCAATAATAAACATAGGTTTGCTATGGTCAAGAACCTCAAATTCTCAGCGGAGTCGACATTTCTGTCACACCCTTTTTCGACCGCGACAAATTCAACTCCTGCTTAAAAGAAATGTTAGAAAATAAAATAAATGTTAAAAGATGCTAAGGGGTGCTAAAAGGCTAAAGGGTACTAAAATGCTAAAGGATCCTAAAATGCTAAGGGTTCGCGGAGTCGCCACCTAATTAGTTTGGGTGAATTAGGACACCTAAATGTCAACTAGGTTAAAGTCAACATTAACTCCATCTTAATGGTATGCAAAACTAGTGTGAGATTCCGGGTAAGGGTTCTTTATTAATCTAGAGGGAAATGATTAGACACCCTCTAAGATCCGCTAACTTGTGGTTGTCCTGCCAAACCTAGGTTGATTATTATGTTTAAAAAGATGTTGTAAGTGTTTATAAAAGAATGCATTTTTTATAAAAAAAATTATAAGACTAATGTTACAAAAATATATACGTAAAGTTTAAAAGTGTGCATATAAAAATGATGTGAAATTGATGTATTTACTAAAGATATGCATTTCATTTACAAAATCAATTTTTGATTAACATATACAAGGTATGATATAAAAATGCTATTTTTACAATGGATAATAAGAAAATAATTTATTATGAAATGAATTATAATGTTCTTAAGTGGTTTATGAGAAAATCAATTTCTTTGTTATGCATTAACTTTATGATTAGATATGCAATTTTAATTGTTAGGCAAGAGATTAGACATGTCAGACAAGCTTAAGATAGATAAATTGGAAATGTATTTCCAGTTTTAAAACTAACAACCCAATTTCATATATTCAAGGATTAATTGTTCTAGACAACCTATTAATTACAAAGTTAAATAATTAGACAACTAAATAAATAAGATAAAAGGTGGATATGGCCGCGGAAGCATTCAAGATATATGGCGACATCATATTATCCTATTTTTGTCTTATGAATGCTGAGGCGGGAATGCGAATGCGGATGCACATAGATGCGGGTTGTCATTTGAAGTAACTCGTGATGAGTCTCGCCGCGAGACTCTTCATTTTGCTCCGATGCATTTCATGTAACAAAAAGAAAGATAAGGATTAGCATACCAAAATTAATAATGCAAGTAACAACGTGCTTTATGTAAAACTTAAATAGATATAGAACCCAGTTTTATTCAGCTATAGCGGCAAAACCAGATAAGCACACACCAACAATGATTTTCAGATTCTGAGAAAACTCGGCCCAAATGTGATAGACCCACATAACCAATATCCAAAATGCGTAAGCTCAAATTTATGCATTTAAACATATAATAGACTGATTTAGGGACTGGTAATACGAGATACACAAAGGCAAACATGGAGAGGATTAAGACAAATATGAAAAGTATTTCGCACCAAGCCTATTCTAAAAGTTTCTGGCCAACTGAAGTATTCATCATCACTCAAATGACTTACATATGCAGTTATATGACCGAAAGCTTACATGACTGGAAGTGGACCTCGTGAGGGAGACCTTAGGCTCAACACAAAACAAGATGGGTAGGGGTATATCTAATTACCCAACAGAGAGCAGGTTGAAAGGAAATGCAGTTTTCTTTCTTATTCATGTAGGCAGTAAAACATGAGGAGGTGGTACCCTGCAATTCTAACTCAAATCAGACATAAAGAGCAATCTTACATGCTGGAATAATTCACTGACATGGGGTAGATATATGTATGCACAGATTATCTATTGCAACAGTGGATGACACAATATTGCTTAATTCAACCACTCAACCAAATCAGAAACCTGGACACGCATGACTTGATTTAGTTTCAATCAGAGAGTAGGAAACAAGCATGTGCCAACATGCAGGTTATCCCATGAGGGAGTTCAATTACATGTATACCAAGCAACTAATTCTTTTAGGGAGATTGTTCAAATCAAATATGGTTGTTAAGAGGGTCATTCATGCTTTAGAAGATAAACAGAATATTTCCTACGACGCAACAGTTAATCGACTAACATTATATTTTCTCTTGATGCGAAATGAACACACATATAATCATCCAAACAGAACACTTCGACTTCCAATCTTGGTTCCTAACTGGCTTTTCATACATATCAAGAACTCAAACAGTAAACTCGGGTCCCAGTTAACCAAATCATGCATTTTCGTATCGACACGTATCGCCAACATATTTCCAGTAAGACTTATGCTAAACACAGACATCGTTTGCACTCACGGCAATGGATCTCTAAACAACAATTTAAAGCAAGAAGACATCTAGATCAATTAAACAGGCATCATATTTGCGCATCGACGACGAACACAGTTCATATCAGTTAGCAAATATAGATGACAATCGATATCGTCCCGACATATTTCTCAAACAATCGCACATCATACGGCTCGTAAAACTATAGAATAATAGAAAGTTGGTAAAAGTGATGAATTTACCTTCTCCGAGCAGCGAACCGAGACAACGTATCAAGTCATCGATCCACTCGGCGGGTTATTGCGATGCGACTGAAAGTGATGCGGTTTGGAGCCGATTCTAGGCTATTATTGGGAAGAAAGGTTTCGGATTCGTGCTTAATTGCTGGATTCCTGATTTCGCTGGTCAGAGACCCTTACTGCTGGTTCTTCTCTATTCTTCGCCCCTTTTTCCCGATTCTTGCTAATTTCCTGTATCAGTTTTCCCACTGATTTTTCGATGGTCGAAGGCTGTTTTTCCTTCTATCGAACCTATGTTTTCTTGCTATTTTCTAGATGTTGAAGGCTGCCTCTTGAATCGATTGATGGTCGTTTCTTACTTCTGTTGCTGATTTTCGATGGATGTTTTTACAGATTCCTGGATGGGTTCTTCACTGATATTATGCAGAAGAAAAGGGTTTCTTGAGATTTTATTCTTACTGCCTTGGCTATTTTTTGAGTTTTCGACCGATCGTCCATTGCCCCCTATTGCATGTGCAAATCACCTTATATATAGTTACGACTTTGGGTCCGAATTTGGTAAGCTTGAGACTGCTTTTCGATTGTGATATTGGTACTCATTCTTGGACGATTTTGCTCTGATTTTGATATGATTTGTTAAGGTAAGTTTTGGGTTGTAAATGGTAAGTTTCGATTTGGTAAGATTGGGGCTGATTTGTTAGTTGATTTAGTGCAGTCACGGATTCTCGTGAGAATCTGGGCTAGAGAGCGAGGTGCGGCGAGTTGTCGGCTGGCTGCTGAAGGTTTTAGGTATAGGTTCTCTTTTGTTTTATTTAAGGGCTGATAAAGGAAATATGGGCTGAAGTTCGGTTGGGCCAAAGGGTTGGGCTGCGGGTTTGATGGTACAGTTGGGCTGGACTAATAGAGTTGGGTGTTATTTTGAGTATTATTATTTAATTAGTGTATTATTTAATGAGTTTAAATTAAATTATTTTAAAGTTGCTTTAAATATTATAAAAAATGACAAATGTCGGGTATGATAATTACGGATTGCATAATGTTTCATAAATGCGACGTTATTATTAAAATACATGTGTTAGACTAAAATTAGTGTAATAGAAGTTTAAATTACAAATAATAATTATGAAATTGTCTTGCGTATTAATAAACGTAGCTATAATTTTAAGGAATGCTTGATGCGACGCTATTGTTAAATTATTTATTTTATGTATTTATTTATTTATTATTTATTATTACGAATTATTTGAGTTTTTATTAATGGGAAATAAGGCTTATGAATAATATTCATGGAACTGCTTGTTATTAAAATGACGAATGCGGACGTGAGACTCAAGGTGTGCTTAATACTCTACGTAAAATGCGGTGTCATTATTAAATCGCTTATTTATGCATGTATTGATGTTTTATTGTTGCATTTTATTATTATAGAATTGTTAAACTTATTTTGAAAAATTTAATGTAATTTTATAGTTAATGGTTGGACGAGAGGGTCAAAATTAGGTGTCAACAGCTGTATTTCACGATCTATGAGATGAAAGAGTGGAAACCAATCCTAAATGCCCAGCAGCCTCCTGCGTATAAGTATGGTGCACAACATACCCATACACAAGACTCTACTAGACACGGTCTGTAGACATTCCGAGGACTAACTGCTTTGATACCACTTTTGTCACGATCCGACCCGACGGGCCACGATTAAACGCCCTATTGACGCCATTATACTAAGTCTGCCACGTAATCCAACTAACACCAAAATAATATAAAATCCGGTAGCATAAAACTGCAATGACAACCCCCTGTCCATGTAGGCAAGCCGACAAGGCTGCTTTTACACGCGGATGAACCTGTCTCCCAAGAAAGTCACAACCAGTCAATATATCAAAAAGGCGAGCCGACAAGACTGCCACTATATACAGAAGCATCCCCACAAAATAAAATGAAATATAGCGATACAACTGACCAAACATAATACAACATATTCACATACAACCCACAACTGTCTACAGACCTCTATGAGAAGGATAATAACATATGACGGGACAGGGCCTCTCTAAATATATACACAAGTCAGAATAAAGTTATGTACCCAAAATGACAAGCTCCAAATCAATGGAGCTCTCCAAATAGCTGAACCGGAATCCTAGACTGGAGGATCTCCAAACTGAGTACCTGTACCTGCGTGCATGAACGCAGCCCCCCGAGGAAAGGGGGGTCAATGTACCTAGTATATGAAATATAAAGTACAAGTAGATAATCATAACTGGCCAAAACGTACAAGAGACAAGTATGCAATTCAAATACCAAATTCAAATGTGTCATATATGAAAATATGAGAGTCGACTGTTCCTTATAAAAATGAGAGTCATATTAAAATCATGAGTGTCTGTCCATATAATCATATATATATATATACATATACTATCATGGGTATCTATACCCGCATCATGGAGGTCTGTCCATGGAATCATCATATGTGTATACATGTCCACGGTGGGAATCTATACCCGCATCGTGGATACATGTCCACGGAATCATCATACATATACTATCATGGGTGTCTATACCCGCATCGTGGATACATGTCCACGGAATAATTATATATATAACATTGTCGGCCCTTTAGTGAGGGACTCAGTGAAATCATCATATAATCATATCCAACACAAATAGAGTATCATGAGTAACTATACAAGTTAAATCATCACTTGACTCTCAGTGGAATAAATGAAAGACACTATCATGTCATATATCATTTAAATCATCTTTCGGAAAATCAAGGCGCTTATAGTATCGTATATCATTTTAAAACATCTTTTGAAAAGTCAAGACACTTATCATATCATGAATCGTTATAATAAACTCTTTACTGAAAATCATATGCATTTCTCGTGACTAACATCTTTAGGAAATAGACTGTGTAGAAATCATGTACGTCCGCCGTACTTTCAATAAATCATTCCAAAATGAAAGAAGGAAGAGTTTCACATACATTTTAGTCGAACTAACCAACTAACTATTGGGCTATGCTTCGTCTAGTACCTCAACCTATAACCATAATAACACGCCCGCCAACTGTATGATTTCTAGCATAAGTTACATAGAATGATGACTTTCTTTTCTTTAGAAATTCGGACAACACTTCCCCTATTTATATGCACATCCACAATTTACCAACAAGACAACAATATCAATTTACAAGTCACAATTCAAGGGTACACTAAAACAATTTCATATACTTGACATAAACCATCAGTATACATCTTTTCTCCTTACATTTATGGAATACAACAATAAGAGGGCAAGTCTTTTAGTTTGCAGCATATCACCTTACTTCAATGTAATCTATTTACGACATGTATTAGTAATTACTACATTGAACAAGCTTCATTGTAACTAAACTTTTAGCATTATAACTTTATCAAAACAACCCTTAAAATGCAACACCATATGTCCAATAACTCCATGAAATTCTCGGCCAACACCACAATACCAAACTATTTTCATGATTCCTTAAAATCCAATTGGAGTCTTTTAAATCTAATTCATATTTCAAGAGTTCCATATAACTATTACAACTTAAGTATTAATGTTTCCTTCAACTCAACATGCCATTAGTGACAATAATAATAGCAAAAATTAAACCCAAGGTATATAAAATAGCCCAAATTTGGTCCAACAACAACATGTCATAATTCCATAACTTCCTCTTAATTCTCTAGAATCCAATTCACCTTTCAATACTTTCATATAATCAATCTACAACTTTTAAGTATTAATATTTCTTCTCAACTTCAACATGAAATTAGCGATGAAATTAATCAACACAACAATCGAACACAAAAATTTCCAAACTTAGTAAAAATCAATCCCCAACAATCGGCTATATCATCCACAACCACATGCATTGACTAAATTCCAAGTTTCTCCTAAAGTAAGTTCATTCCTTAATCTACAACAATATACAACTCTAATTATATCATAAGAATAAGAATTCTTACCTAAATTTAAGTCAAAATAGTCCCAAGAAAACCGTCCACTACTCGTGCCGAATACCCACTTTTTTTCGTATTTCTTTTCCCTTTTTTGTTCACTTCTTCAACTCCAATTGACATGCAGGTATTCTACAATGTTAACCCATCATCCTTACATTTTTCTTCCTAAAATTTCATCCAAAAATCTGAAGTTTCTTGCTCAATATTTCGGCAGCAGCAGCGATTCTGCTGACTGTTTTCCTTTTTTTTTTTGAGTTTCCTTGGATTTATAATTTGTGGAATGATCTAATCTATGGAGAAGAATCAAAGCTCCAATTTGTTGGCTATGGGAGAGATTTCTCGGCTGGAATGAGGGTAGAAGGAGAGGAGAGCTTTTTTTTTTTGTTCTTCTTTTGAATTCCAGCGTAATGAAAGAAGAAAGAAAGGTTTTATGTGGATTCTTTTATTATTTTTACTACTTAGTCCCATTCTCTTGATTGTCCTCTAAAATGACCCCTCAAGTAATAATTAAACTTAGATCCCACTTCTTTTAATTTCCGAAAATTTCATAAGGTCTCTTATTCTCAATGTCGTAATTCTTATAATACGACACTAGTCCATAACGGGAATATATAACTTATTATTACTAGTTTCCAACATCACACTCGTAGTATTCAAAAATTAATCCGGAATCACATCCTTGTATACTAATTTCTGCATTAACATATGTAAGTATACTTTATTTCCAATACTCGGATCTTATTATCCTAATTACGTTCTTTGATAATTGTCTTAAGATTACGAGGTGTAACAAAAGCAATGACACAAGAAATTTGATAGTACTTTACTATCGAAAAGGTTCGCCATTAATGAGTGTGACAGATGTGTTTACACGAAAGGAAATGCCGACTTATTCATCATGACATGCATTTACGTAGACGACATGTTGATCACATGTAGCTGTCCTAGGATGATCCTAGAGACTAAGAACATATTGAAACAATGTTTTGACATGAAAGATATGGGTATTGCATATTTCATCTTAAAGATCAAGATCTCTAAGACATTTGATGGACTGGTCTTATCTCAATCTCACTACATCGAGGATGTGTTGCAGAAGTTTGAGATGTTCGACAGTTCGTCGATAACGACACCATTAGATATAACTCAAAAGATTGATAAAAATCGTGGTGCGCTCGTACGCCAAGAGCGGTATGCGTAGGTGATTGATAGTTTGATGTACATCACAAACTTCAATCGACCTGATATCGCTTATGCAATCAACAAGTTAGCAAGGTTCACCCGTAATCCGAGTTATGATCACTAGAAAGCGTTAAATCGGGTACTACGATACCTAAAATACACGCAAAACTACGGGTTGCACTAGTCAAGATATCCAGCTGTACTAGAGGGGTACAGTGATGCAAACTGGATATCTGATATAGAGAACACCAAGTCCATCAGTGGTTATATATTTACAATTGGTGGCGGGGTTGTGTCTTGGAAATCCTCTAAGCAAACTTGCATCGCCCGATCCACGATGGAGTAAGAGTTTATCGCTTTAGACAAAACATGAGAAGAAGTTGAGTGGCTTCATGACTTCTTAGAAGATATCCCATATTGAGATAAACCCGTACCTTCTATAATGATCCACTGCGATAGCTAGTCGGCTCTAGGAAGGGCACAGAGTTCCATGTACAACGACAAATCTCGTCATATCAGACGGAGACATAAGACCGTTAGGCAGCTGATTACCTCGGGTGCTATTTCCATTTATTATATAAAATCTAAGGAAAACATAACAAATCCCTTGACGAAGGGGCCCAAAGATCAGATGTTCTGCCTGTCTAGGAGAATAGGCCTAAAACCTAATCAATAAGAATTGATACGGTGGATACCCAACCTTACTGACTGGAGATCCCAGGAATTAGGTTCAATAGAAAAACTAAATCGTAAAGGTTCAGTTGAGCGCTTCGGTGGAAGCAAGAGCACTTATGATAATGATTTCTAAAAAGAAAAGTTAATCCAAGATCATTCCCGTGATAGACATTGAGTGCTATCTGCAAAGTGGGTAAAGGTTAAGTTTCCAAAACATTTAATGATCCTCAATGATTGAGGTTAGGTTTGGGGAAACTTTTAATGATTCCTAACACTCGTGAAGTGGGGTATAGCATGATACCTTGTAGGAGACCACCTATTTAAGTGCGAGGATTGACCACCTCAAATGAACGCACTTAAAAATCCAAGACGTGTCCATGGTCACAACAGACAGAACCTTAAAGAAGAACAGAGTAAGGAAATGTGTTGTGTTGATACCATTGTCTTGACTTACACTAAACACTGACGGTTCAAGACATCACGTTCACCGCATAAGTCCGATGGTATTCTACTATGGAAGGTTCAAAGCTACGACTACCTATCCAGATGCAACATCAATCCGCCGAAAGATTGCTAGAAAGGCACCATGTGAGTGCGCCAAAATCTCTTTCAAGAGGGGATTGTTGAAAATTTATTAACGTGAACTAAATTTAATCCTATTAGTTATGACTCGAACAATTGGGGCCCTGCACGTCGGAAACGTCGTTTTCACACATGTGCAAACGTTGTACCAAAAATCGTAAATTTCCTTAGTGAAAGAGATATTGGTACGTAAACAAAATATTTGAGACATGAACTAATAGACGGTTGTTGTCCAAACGACGAGTGGTTCACGTTGGTAAATCAAGGAAGAAGTGTACGATGTGTAATAGATGAAACGAGTCGAAAATCGCCGCAGAGCCGTGAAGGGACGCGACGCAACACCGTCGGAGCCTCGGCGCCGGAGCGCCGCGTCGCGAAGCTTCGATGGCAGAATATTCGACGGGAGCTGAAAAGTTTCTTACTTTTGGGCTGGTTTGGGGCATTGATTCTCCACGAATTGGCACTTGAATTCAGTCATTATTTGGCTGAATTACACCCCCTCAATAAGTGCCATTACATGGCTATGGATGGCCATTACTTGGCTAGTTGGGAAGTCATCTTACACACACTATAAATTGAGGCTTAGGCTCAATTGGAAGAACACACTTGAAATAAGATTTTTCAGAATACTTCTTCATGTCTTGCTTTCTTTCATACACTCAAAAGGTTCTTCTTTTTAGTAAACACTTGAGTTTCCTTTGCTTAATTGTTTGTTGTTGTTTAATCTTGGGAGACAAGTTGCCAATTACCGTTAAAGAATTTATACGGGGCAATATTGTCTTAAGGACAGAGTGAATATCACTCGACTCAGCAAACACCTTTTCTTGTTCCTATTTTCCAGATTGTAATCTCAGTTATTGTTACTTTTCTTCCCATTTCCTTGTAACCATTCAATTGTTGTAATTGTTGTACTTCAATTGTAACTCACAGTTCTTACCACGAGAGTAATATTGGGATGCAATCTTAAGTGAAATGATATTCATGTAGCAAATACCACTGCTTATAGACTTGAGCTGTAATTTATGGCCTGCTTATTTGATAACTGTAAACAGGCTGGAAGAAGTGCCATAAGATTGGGTTGTTGTCAACCTTCTTTCTCAACTTCTTGACATTGACAAGGTGTGTTTCTCGGTGTTCTAAATATGCATCTCCATCCAATAACAGCACTGCGCTTTTTTCATGTGCAAACTTTCAGCTGGTAGGGCAAGACTCATGTAAAGGGAAGAGCAACTAATACATCATTCCTTTTATTTTCGGTCCTTGAGACATATTCTATTCTATGCTTACGTTATGTCATCAAGCCAATAAGCCCATAAATTTTGAGCATAATTGTAATGTGGAAGAACCATCGACTTCTCAACTTTGCAGGTACTAAGAAGCTAACTGACAACAAGCTTGGATTAGCTGAAGACTTGCAATCACAACTAGTTCATCTCGACGGATGTTTGAAGCTATACTTTAAGTGCTTGATATTCGACAATATTTTTGGAGTGGTGTTGCATTCAAAGAATAATATGGCAAACCCTCTTAAAAGTAGTGAAACCACACCCACATCAAATCCTTCAAGTTGAACATTACCATCCAGGTACACCTTCCAAGGTGGCTGAACTTTGACTACCATCACATTTTCATCAGCAGGTAGTTCATCAGATAACTTCACATTCACCCAAACAAGATTTCAAGAAGGAAGACATTACTTGTCCTCTCACTGCCTTTTGAGGACGTATCAAATCTCATGTTGAAATCGGAGATACCACTTGTCAATCACTCACTAAAGACAAGGTTTTAACATGAAAAGACTAAATGGAGTTTGCTCTTAAAACCAGACAAACAGTTTCTCTCAAACTCCCCAGAGATCGAATTACTTTTTCGAGAAATTTAACTCATACTTGATAAGAAATGGAAAAAGAAAAAACATGAAATAAATTGGTTTGAATCAAATCCTAGCTCACGGACTGTGATCCATTAATGATGACGAAATAGACTTCTTGGTCAATTCTCCACCTTAAAAGGGGAGAATAGGGTTGATTAAGTTCAATTGAGCTAAGTTGCTCAAGATTCTTCACTTTTGATGTCACACCCGTATCGACACGACGTGACACGTGAGTGTGGGATCCATACCAAATATGATCAATCGATTTTGGGTACTTTAACCGAGATCGGCCTAGAAATTTGGGACAAATACAATGCTTTCTACAAGCAAAACAAAAGCTTGCGTGAAATTGAAAAAAATAAAATACCATGTATAAAGAAATTACTATGTGTTGGTATAATAATATGTATATGGCTCAATAATGTTTCAACGCAATCTGTTAATCACTTAGTGAAACAGATAACATTAATGAAACAATAAACGAAAACAGAATATGTTTTTGGAAAATAATTTCAGAATGTAATCGAGCCCACTTAGTTCAAGTGTGTCCTTAAGGAAATTATTCCCCTCACAGTACTCGAGGTTGACGGAATATCGTCTCCCAAGATAGAACGATTATCTTACCAGAATAGTAACACTCCAAATTTCGGTAGCAGCGAACCACTCAACGGCAGTATATCACACAGAATGAAGATAAAAGTATTTTCGACTTGAAGACTTTGATTCAGAATGAAAATGAATCAATTAAAAATGAATAATTCTTGGAATAATCAAGAATTTATATGGTTGGAGGTACTGATTCTGAATGTTTGCAACCATTCAGAATAGTCACCTTTCGAAAAAGAGAGGGAGAGCCGGACGGGTCGGGTCGGTCGCGGGTTAATCCGTTTGGATTTGTTTTTAATTAAATAATTAATTAATTAATTTAATTAAAGAAACGTTTGTCCAAAAAGATTATCAATCAATCGTTCTTTTGACAAATCCAAATCCAAATCCAAAGCCGAGCAAGCGACGACGACGGCGCGAGGGGTCCTTGCCCTCTCAACCCTTTTATCAGCTAGAGAAGGTGTAATGTAATATATACACCTCTCTTTCCTTCTCTTTTTTCGATGTGGGACAAAAGAGTCTTATACCCCCTTTAATTTTCATCCCATCATTTCTCATTCACCAATATCAAAATCGAACAATCCTCCACATGAATGGGGAATGGTTATAAGATAAAAGAATGTACGGACGAGTGTGATATACAAGCGAGAATTGACTGCATCTGGATAAGTAGGTTTCCCTTTGAACTTTCCGTAGTGAACTTATATCGGATATACTCGATCAATCGGTAGATTTGATATCTTTGAACCGTCGAACTTTGTTGTATACCTAGACAACATAAGACACACAATCAACCATCAACCATTTATGGTTCTCACGGTCGTGTTCGTTTCAGCCATGAACACCGCCTGGTCTCATGAGTGCATAGAGAATGGACCTTTACTGTCATTCCCCTTTAAAGCGGCTTACACTTAACACTCACATAGATGATTTCTAAACATGTGGTCCTATAGCCACATTATCTGGTCATACATCGCCAGATTTAGATAACCATTAAAAACCCTTAATGCTTTATTAACTCATTAACAAGCCATAAAGTCTTATCCTTATTTCTGAACATTGTCTTCATCCGAGAATGGGTTGAGTTATTTGACAATGTTGAACCGTCAGTCACAACTTTATTTGATCTCCTTGAACCTAGCTCTTGGGATCTCGGTCACAGTAGGTAGAGTTACCGCCATGATGACTTGTCATTGGCCTTAACTCCATTCCCATTGATGATCTACCAACTCTCTCTCTAGATAAGCCTTTTGTAAGCGGATCCGCCACATTATCTCTTGACTTTAAATAATCAACTGTGATAACTCCACTAGAGAGGAGTTGTCTAACGATATTATGTCTCCGTCGTATGTGACGAGATTTTCCGTTATACATTACGCTCGCCTCTACCTATTCCGCTGTATCGCACAATGTATACATATAGAGCCAAAGGTTTGGGCGAATGAATATCTTCTAAGAAATTCGAGTCATTCAAACCTTCTTCACCTACTTGTCTAAAGCTATAAATTCGATTTCATCAGAATGGGCGATGCGTCTGCTTTTGATGATTTCCAAGACACTGCTCCTCCGCCAATGGTGAAAACATATCCACTCGTGGATTTAACTTCAAACGATCCGGTGATCCAATTTGCATCACTATATCCCTCAAGTACTACGGGATATTTATTATAATGCAAAGCATAGTTTTGGGTGTGTTGTAAATATCCCAAGACTCGTTTCATTGCCATCCAATGAGTTTGATTGGGATTACTCGTGAATCGACTCAGCTTGCTTATAACACATGCTATATCTGGTCGTGTACAATTCATAATATACATCAAACTTCTCAAAACTCGTGCAAAGTCCAATTGTGAGTCACTTTCACCGTTCTTTTGAAGTGCAAAACTTACATCAATTGGAGTCTTTGCAACATTGAAATTTAAATACTTGAACTTGTCAAGTACTTTTTCAATATAATGTGACTGTGATAATGCTAGACCTTGTGGAGTTTTATGGATAATTCCTAAGATCAAATCAGCAACCCCTAAGTCTTTCATGTCAAATTTGCTAGCGAGCATACGCTTCGTAGCATTTATATCGACAATATCTTTACTCATTATCAACATGTCATCAACATACAAACAAACAATGACTTCATGATTTGGAGTATTTTTAATGTAAACACATTTGTCACACTCATTAATCTTAAATCCATTTGTCAACATTGTTTGGTCAAATTTCGCATGTCACTGTTTGAGTGCTTGTTTAAGTCCATAAAGTGACTTAACAAGTCTGCACACTTTCTTCTCTTTACCAGGAACCACAAAACCCTCAGGTTGTTCCATGTAAATTTCTTCCTCCAATTCTCCATTTAAGAAAACTGTCTTGACATCCATTTGATGGATTTCAAGACTATATACGGCCGCCAGTGCCACTAACACCCGAATATATGTTATTCTTGTTACCGGCGAGTATGTGTCAAAGTAATCAAGACCTTCTTTTTGTCTATAACCTTTGACCACAAGTCTTGCCTTATATTTGTCAATAGTGCCATCAACTTTCATTTTCCTTTTAAAGATCCATTTTGATCCAAAAAGGTTTATTTCCAGGAGGAAGATCAACTAATTCTCATGTATGGTTGTTTAAAATTGATTCAAGCTCACTATTGACTGCTTCTTTCCAAAATGTTGAATCAGAAGATGACATTGCTGCTTTAAATGTTTGAGGCTCATTTTCAAGCAAGAATGTTATAAAGTCTGGTCCAAAGGAAGTAAATGTATTTTGACGTTTGCTACGCCTTAGATCCTTTTTGCTTGGTATACTTTCCTTTGGTTCTTCCCGCGGTCGTTTAGATCTTTCACTTGACGACTCACATTCAGTTTTATACGGATAGATGTTTTCAAAGAATTCAGCATTATCTGATTCAATTATCGTATTAACATGAATTTCGGGATTGTCCGATTTGTGAACCAAAAACCGACAAGCTTTGCTGTTTGTAGCATAGCCAATAAAAACACAATCCACAGTTTTTGGTCCGATTTTTACAAAGGAACTTGGACCTTCGCTAAACACCCCCACACTTTGAAATATTTCAAGTTGGGTTTTCTTCCTTTCCATAGATCATATGGAATAGATTGTGTTTTTCGCGTGGGTACTCTGTTGAGTATTCGATTAGGCTGTAAGGATAGCTTCCCCACAAGCTCTCATGCAGTAAACCTAACTAATTAGTAAGGCATTCATCATTTCCTTTAATGTTCGGTTTTTTCTTTCCGCAATTCCATTTGATTGTGGTGTGTAAGGGGCAGTAGTTTGATGAATAATTCCATATTCCAAACATGTCTCTGCAAAAGGAGCTTCGTACTCTCCACCCCTATCACTTCTAATCATTTTGATCTTTTTATTCAATTGATTTTCCACTTCGTTCTTGTATTGCTTAAATGCATTAATTGCTTCATCCTTCCTATTAAGCAAATATACGAATAAAGATCGAGTGCAATCGTCAATGAAAGTTATAAAATACTTTTTCCCACCACGAGATGGTATTGACTTCATATCACATATATCTGTGTGAATTAAGTCTAAAGGATTTGAATTCCTATCAATAGGCTTATATGGATGTTTAACAAACTTAGATTCAACACAAATTTCACATTTTGATTTGTTACACTCGAATTTAGGCAATACTTCTAAATTGATCAATTTTCGCAAGGTTTTATAATTGACATGTCCTAAACGAACATGTCATAAATCATTTGACTCGAATAAGTAAGCAGTGAATTTTTATTAATATCACCAACAACCATTACATTGAGTTTGAAAATGCCCTCGGTGAGGTAGCCATTTCCTATGAACATATCATTCTTACTTATTACAATTTTCTCACTAACCAACACGCACTTAAACCCGTTTTTGACGAGTAGTCAATTGAAACTAAATTCTTCCGAATTGTTGGAACGTGCAGAACATTGTTGAGAGTCAGGACCTTGCCGGAAGTAATCTTCAGAAGTATCTTCCCATATCCTTCAACCTTGGCTGTTGCAGTATTTCCCATAAACAGTACCTCTTCGGGTCCAGCGGGAGCATAGGTTGCAAATGCTTCTTTAAATAAGAAACATGTCGAGGCACCGTAATTCAGCCACCACTCCTTTGGGTTTCCAACCAAATTGCACTCGACAAAGATTGCACACGATCATTCAGATCATCATTCATTTCCACCATATTGGCTTGTCTTTTTCCCTTGTCCTTTTCTGAGACGACAACTGGCTTTGTGGCCAGCTTTCCCACAATTAAAGCAGTTGCCCTTGAACTTTTTCTTGTTAGAAACCTTCTCTTTTCCAGAAGGTCTCTTTCTTTTCTTGTTCATTTTCGGAGAAGCATCTTCAACGATGTTGGCCCCTTCAATTGGTGAACTCTTACGATACCTCTTTTCAGCGGTTTTTTTATCTTCCTCGATCTTGAGACGAATCACAAGATCCTCCAACTTCATTTCCTTTCTTTTGTGCTTAAGATAATTCTTGAAATCTTTCCACGAAGACGGCAATTTTTCAATCATTGCAGCCACTTGGAATGCTTCATTCACAACCATACCTTCAGCAATAAGGTCATGGAAGATAAGTTGAAGCTCTTGAACTTGGGTTCCAACGGTTTTCCCATCAACCATTTTGTAGTCTAGGAATTTGGCAACCACAAACTTCTTCAAGCAAGCATCTTCTGTCTTGTACTTCTTTTCAAGTGCACTCCATAATTCTTTGGAAATTTCTACTGCACTGTAGACATTGTACAAGTCATCTTCTAAGGCACTTAAAATGTAGCCTTTGCACAAAAAATCAGCCTGTTTCCAAGCCTCAGTAACCATGAACTGCTGGTTGTCAGGCATGTCGGCGGCAGACACGGGAGGGTCCTCACTGGTGAACTTTTGCAAACCAAGGGTGGTAAGCCAAAAGAACATTCTTTGCTGCCGTCCTTTAAAGTTGGCACCGGTGAACTTCGCAGGTTTCTCAGCCGGTAATCTTCGCGACGGGTTGTAGTAATGTAACCGATTGATGCGATTTGCGCAGGTAGTTCGCTTTCAATTGTCATTGTTTGTCATCACAATCGCAAACCGCTTTTAATTAATAAAACCAAAATAGCAATTAATTCACAGACTTCAACGATGAAGATTTTATTTCTTCAAATCGCAGTCGAATTATAAACTTAAACGATGAAGATTTTATTTCTTCAAATCGTAGTATAATTATGAAACTTTAGTATTTCAACGAAGTTTTTATATCTTCGAGTCAGAATACTAATATTCATATGGAGTAGAAAACTACACAAGTTTTAATCTCCTTAAACAGAACGATGAAGTTTTTATATTCTTCAAATCGTTGCAACAAATATCATACACAACGGTGAAGATTTTATTTCTTCAAACCGAATCAAAATTGATAGAAACGAAGTGTAGTGGATTGTATGTTATATACTTGATGAAGTTTTTATATCTTCAAATCAAGTACCCAAATGAGTAGAAAGTTATGAAAACTTTAAGCTCAACCGGAGTAGAAAATCCAAAGATTTTAGTCTCCAAACAACATACAAGAAAAACACTTTTTTTCCCCTTTTGGAAAACACTTTTTCCTGGACTTTTAATATTCCAACGAAGTTTTTATGTCTTCAAGTTAGAATATGAAATCTCATACGGAGTAGAAAACCACACATGTTTTAATCTCCAAACCAGGATACAGATTAAAATAAAATAAACTTAATTTCCTTAAGATTGTTGGTATAATAATATGTATATGACTCAATAATGTTTCAACACAATCTGTTAATCACTTAGTGAAACAGATAACATTAATGAAACAATAAACGAAAACAGAATATGTTTTTGGAAAATAATTTCAGAATGTAATCGAGCCCACTTAGTTCAAAGTGTGTCCTTAAGGAAATTATTTCCCTCACAGTACTCGAGGTTAACGGAATATCGCCTCCCAGGATAGAACGATTATCTTACCAGAATAGTAGCACTCCAAATTCCGGTAGCAGCGAACCACTCAACGGCAGTATATCACACAGAATGAAGACAAAAGTATTTTCGACTTGAAGACTTTGATTCAGAATGAAAATGAATCAATTAAAAATAAAAATAAAATGAATAATTCTTGGAATAATCAAGAATTTATAGGGTTGGAGGTACTGATTCTGAATGTTTGCAACCATTCAGAATAGTCACCTGATATTTGGAGGGAAATTTGAAAAAGAGAGGGAGAGCTGGACGGGTCGGGTCGGTCGCGGGTTGATCCGTTTGGATTTGTTTTTAATTAAATAATTAATTAATTAATTTAATTAAAGAAACGTTTGTCCAAAAAGATTATCAATCAATCTTTTGACAAATCCAAATCCAAATCCAAAGCCGAGCGAGCGACGACGACGGCGCGAGGGGTCCTTGCCCTCTCAACCCTTTTATCAGCTAGAGAAGGTGTAATGTAATATATACACCTCTCTTTCCTTCTCTTTTTTTGATGTGGGACAAAAGAGCCTTATACCCCCTTTAATTTTCATCCCATCATTTTCCATTCACCAATATCAAAACCCAACACTATGTCACTCCTTTTCCTTATATCTCCTTTTTGAATTCTCTTCTTGATCCATATTTTTTCCTTGGAATACCTTGTAAGTTTTCCAACTAATTTCTCATAATATAAAGAAATTGCTATGCCATTCCTTTTAGTTATATCTCCTTTTTGGATTCTCCTCTTGATCCACATTTTTTTCCTTGGAATACCTTGTAAATTTTCCACCTAATGTCTCATATTTAGAAATATAACTCTATTTTTAGATATTTGAATTATTTTTAGCGGAATCCACGCATCCGTATCTGTACCTGGATCGATACTCCCGAATCTTAAAGTTTGAATCATAAAGGATCTGACCTCTAGATCCGCACCCGCGGATACCCACACCCAAACAACTTAGAAATTGAGTCATACATAAGGACCATCAGCGTAGTAAAAAAATGAAAGGCGGAGAAAAGCATAAGCACAAAGCAAAATTATGTCATATACTTAGAGATGACAGTGGATCCTGGACCCGCTGGATCCAGATCCGTTTTATAGGATATGGATCTTCAAAATTTGGACCCGACGGATCCGGATCTGGATATTGTATTTGAGATCCGTATCCGGTCCAGATCCGACCCATGAATCCGTTTTTTATTAAATATATCCATAACCTATAATGTAATTTTATAAGTATTTTTATTTATAATTTATGTATTTAAATTTTTTAATCATTAATTAATTAAAATAAAATTGTTAGTAACTTTTTAGTGAAAATATTTAAATTAAACTGTACAACTTCTGCAAATGCTTCTTTCATCAGACAACATCCTCTTAAATTATATATATATATATATATATACTATTCTGAAGTGAGAACCTTTAAAGTTAAAACTTAAATTATCAAAATATTCATCAAAAGTTGAATGACCTTTTTACATTTTAAACTTAATTTAATTCATGAAAAGATTGCAATGCATTTGAATAATTTAAATACAAAATACTAATTAGTCCTTTAAACACAAGAAAGTAGTTGGATATAATTGGAGCAACTAAAATTTGCTGATGCTTGGAGTTTTAAAAAAGTTCAATGTATAAAAATGTAAAAATTACTCGCGATAAATACATTTATATGTGGATCCAGATCCGATCCGTGGATCCGGTGGATCCAAATTTGGATCTAATTTTTATGGACCCGGTGGATCTGGATTCGGATCTGGATCCAAATATGAAAAATGGATCTGGATCTGGATCTAGTAGGATCCGATCCAGATCCGGTCCGTTGTCATCCCTACATATACTCAACATAGGGGTATTATGGGCATTTCATATGTGTAGAATGTCTATCATGCTCCTAGAAAGAAAATAAGATTTCACCGTTCTAAATTTGAATTTGATTCACTCTCATCAAATCAAGTATGTCATATGTTCCCAATGCATTAAGAAAAATTCTCCAATAAATAAAATATTTGATGGAGAGAAAAAATTTAACTTTTGCAGCATGTCACAAACATTAACTTTTGCAGCATGGCACAAAAAAAATTAATTTTTGCCAAAAAATGACACTCTGGCTGTCGCAAAAGACTTCAACATTCTTCTGAACAATTTCCAAGTCTTTGGTCAATCTATGAAGCCAGATTGCTTCCTTGAAAGTGTTTGTTACATCCATGTACTCTGCCTCTGTAATAGACAAAGCAACTATTGATTGTAGTGTCGATCTCCAACTCACTGGTCCTCCTGCCATCGTGAACACATAACCATAGTAGATCTACGCTTATCAAGATCTCCAACATAGTCCGAATCCGCATATCCGACTAGATGCTTACAACTTTTCTTGTCTCTTTCGAACTTCAAACCAATATTTACATTACCATGAATGTACCGTAGAATCCACTTTATTGCTTGTCAATGGTCTTTGCCAGGGTTGTGCATGTAGCGACTCACCATGCTCACATCATGTGAAATGTCAGTACACACCATAGTATACATCAAAGCACCAACTGCATTTGCATATGAAATATTCTCCATTTGCTTCTTCTGATCATCGGGATTTGGTGACATTGATGCACTTAGCTTGAAATGTTGTGCCAATGGTGTACTCACATGTTTTGTGTCGCTGCCAATGCCAAACGTTTGAAGAACTTTATTCAAATAATGAGTCTGAGTCAAACAGGTTGTGTCTTTCGCCCTGTCTCGAGTTATCTCCATTCCGAGAATTTTTCTAGCCTCTCCAAGATCCTTCATTTCAAATTCTGAGCTCAATTGAGCCTTCAGCTTGTTAATCTCCACCTTGCTTTTAGATGTGATTAACATGTCATCCACATATAAAAGCAAGTACATAAACGTACCATCTTGAAATTTCCGATAGTAGACACAATGATCAAATTGACTCCGGGTATATTTTTACCCTTTGATGAAGCTGTCAAATCTCTTGTACCACTGTCTCAGTGACTGTTTTAGGTCATACAATGACTTGCTCAACTTGCAAGCCCAATTCTATCTTCTGGTACTTTGAACCCATCTGGTTGAGATATATAAATCTCCTCCTCCAAATGCGAGTTGGGCTAACTCAAGATCAAACTGCACAACCAAAGCCAACAATATACGAATTGATGAATGCTTCACAACAGGCGGGAATACCTCATTATAGTCAATTCATTCCTTCTGAGTGTAGCCTTTCGCTACTAGTCTGGCTTTGTAACAAATACTGTCTGTGCCTGGAGACCCCTTTTTCTTTGCGAAAACTCATTTTCAGCCAATTGGTTTCTTTCCTTTTGGAAGTGGCACCAACTTCCAAGTCTGATTCTGATGGAGCGATTTCATCTTCTCATTCATTGTCATTTTCCACTTGTCACTTTCCATACTCTGAATAACATCTTTGTAGTTGTATGGAATATCATCTTCGATGACTGGAAATGCATATGCAATCATGTCGGTGTACCGAGCATGTTTGTGTATTTCTCTTCTCGATCGATTGGTGGCAATCGATTTTGGTTGCTATGTCTGGTCCTGGAACCTCCACCTCAACAGAGCTTTCATCGTCGTGTTCTTCGGGTTGGTTGGACGTCTCTACTGATTGGACTGGAGTTACTGAAATATCTAACCCCACCTGCTGATGCAACTCTGGATCTCGATTTTCTTTATTCGAAACTGTATGTTTTAACATCACAGATTCGTTAAAAGTAACATCACGACTTAGTACAATCTTCTTTGAATCAGGGTTCCATAGTCGGAAAGCCTCAACTCCTTCACTAAAACGCATGAAAATAGCTTTCTTGGATCTATGATCCATTTTGGATTCTTTCACGTGGAAATATATAGTGCATCCAAATATGCGCAGAGAATAATAATCTGAAACAGGTTGTCCAGACCATACCTTCTTGGGAGTCTTTCCATCTAGTGTTGTTGCAGGAAATTTGTTGATGATATAAGAGGCATATGACAAAGCTTCAGCCCAAAATGCCTTGCTTATTCTGGATTGGGATAGCATGAAACGAACCTTATCAACCAAAGTATGGGTTATTCGTTCAACAACTCTATTTTGTTGTGGCGTGCCTGGTATAGTAAAATGTCTGACTATCCCTTCATTCTCACAAATTTTCTGAAATGGATCTGACTTGTATTCTCCTCCATTATCATATCTGAGCCTTTTGATCTTCCTTCCCGTTTGGGTTTCTACCATTTTCTTCCATATAAGAAAGATATCTAGTACCTCATTTTTATGTTTCATGGTATAAACACAAACATATCGTGAGAAATCATCGATGAAAGTAACAAACCAACGTTTACCTCCCAATGAATCATTTTGAGAAGGTCCCCAAATGTCGGTATGAACATAATCCAATGTTCCTTTGGTGTGGTGGATTGCAGTTCCAAACTTGACTCTCGTCTGCTTGCCTAAGTCACAGTGCTCACAGAAGTCAAGTTTTCCTGTCTTTGCACCTTTCAGAGAACCTTGCTTTATCAAGGTTTGATGATCCTTTTCTCCAACATGTCTGAGACGCATAGGAAGTGTCTGATGAAACATCATTAGAACTGGTACAAGCTGATACACTTCTGGTTACTGTGTGTCCATCAAGGAAATAGAGATTTCCTTGATGAGTACCCTTCATGGCTAAGAATGCTCCACGTACAACCTTCAGAACTCCACCTTCAATGGTTATCCTGCAACCGTTGGAATCAAGGACTCCTAGTGAGATCAGATTCTGAAGGCGTATTTGACATCCGTGAGCCGTCTCGTTGTACCGTAATGCATTTTTAGGCGTATGGTGTATTTTTGTTGCCCATTAGCACAACTCCTCCATCGAACTCATCCAATTTTGAAAACCAATGCCGATTCGGACACATATGATAGGAACATCCAAAATTCGTCTATCGATTGTCTGTAGATGAAACAGAGAATGCAAAATCTTCTTCTGCCTTCTGCTCCACGTTTGCATCTGTCTTGTCCTTATTCGGACAATCCTTCTTCCAGTACCTTTTTGGTGACAATAGGCACATTCATCATTTCCAAGTTTCAACACTAAAGCCGTGCTTACTTTATCTTGCAAGCTATCCAAAGGATGAAGATATTGTAATTTCTGAACTGAAAGATTTATGGAGTGCCGAAGGACTTGTGGGACAGACAGAGATGGAGGTTTATGTGGATGAGTTAATTAGCAGTAGCTTGGTATTAATTTCCATGAGAGAGGTGCATACCCAAGTTGCCAAATTCGTGATCTTGTGCATGATTTTTGTTCGAGAAGATCTAGAAAGGAAAAGATGTTTGACTTGACAAGTTCAAGCGCTCTGTCGTCGTCTTCTTCAGATCTGATGCCACGTGCAATGACCGTTCATTATGATCGACATTTCCCTCATTCGGCTGGAAACTTTGTCTTGTTCAGTGCAGAAAAGGAAAATCCTCATGTTAAACACCTCCTCTCTTTGAAGGTATACATGGATGATAATGTAGGATATATGATGCGCTATAACTGTCACCGTAGACACTCGAGGCTTCTTAAAAGGTTGGAGTTGCCGGATATAATGACAGATTCTTTACTGAATGAAATTGGCATGCTTGTTCATTCGAAGTTCTTAAACATTCAGACGGAGGCAAAAGCTCTCCCTCCATCATTTTCAAACCTCTGCAATCTAGAAACTCTGGTAGTGGAAAACCTGGAGGGATCATGCATGGCACTATCACCTATTATTTGGAGTCTTGCAAAGCTACGAGAAGTGTGAATGGAGTGTTGTTCTCTCTTTGATCCGGATATTAACGAACCAACTGTGTTGGAAGAGGATTTGAAGTTAGAAAATTTGAGAATATTATATCTGCTCTACCTTCACTGCTTAGAAGACACGGGGTATTTTCGAAAGGTTTCCTGATCTTCAAACCCTTAGATTCGTGATCAAACAACTACCGAATTGTTCAGAAGAGAAGATTTGTTTTCCAAGATTGGATGTCCTTAATGAGCTTGAAGAACCTCGCGTGTATGTTTCTTGGGATTCATTCAGTGAATATACACATGGCTTCCTTTCGAGCTTGATGAAACTAGAGTTGAAAGGGCTCGCTCTGACATCCGATTCACTGTCAAGAATTGCGAGACTACCCAACCTTCAAAAGCTGTGTCTAGGCATACACAATCATCGGCGGGGGGGGGGGGAGGGGAGAATGGAACATGGAAGAAGTCACCTTCCAGAATGTCAAATCTCTAAAATTGGATGATGTGTTTTTTTCCGAATGGCAGGTTATTGCAAATGAATCTTTTCCCGTGCTCGAGGCATTACAAATACTAGATTGTACTGAGCTAATGGAGATTCCGGACAGTTTTGGGGATATTGCTTCTTTAAGTTTATCACAGTGTGGGGAAGCCCTCAGCTTGAAGAGTCGGCCCACCAGATTAAGGAATATGTTGAAGAAATGACGGGAGAAGACAAGCTTGAGGTACAATGCTACGGTGGAGTTTGCGGCGAAATGGAGTCATTTTAGGTCCTTATCTCCAGGCATTTTCTGTAAGTATCTTAACATCTTTCCTACATTAAGTTCCTTTTCAGTACGTATATCTTTTTCTAATTACTTTAACATGTATAATATTCTTTGCCGTGAGCTCGTATAAAGGTTGGCACATGATTTACTTTGTCCAGAACATTAACCTGTTGAGGCTTCAGATGCTGGATCTATCCTCACACTTTATGTCTTCTTCAAGCTGTTTCATTCATTTCCTTGATTCCATTGTGGTTAAGCATTGAATTAGTCATTTCTAGCCATCGAGTTGGGCAGATTCACTAGCCTAAATTGGAATTGATGCGCATATAATGGTACTCTGTAAAAGTTTTAACACTTATTGATTGAGGATCAGTAAGTGTAAAACTGAAATAGAGAGTTCTTGAATTCAACTTGCTTAGTAGAAAATAGTGGTTCTGCAAACTATTCCCTACTCTGGTATTGTGACCATTTAAACTGTCTTTTGTGAAATTTGTCTCAATGTTTTTAGATCTACCTCCCAAGGTAGGGGTAAAGTCGGCATACACTCTAATCTCCCCAGACCCCACTTGTGTGATTACACTGGGTATGTTGTTGTTATTGTTCTCGAGCACAACATCTTCATTGAATGAGCCGAAGACTATTTTCAAGAAAATTATGAATCTGATTGCTGTTTAAGTATACTCAATGACTCAATATAATGCTATATATACATGCTCTTACTTCAATTAACAGAGAAATTTAGTGCAGTCACTAGCCCAGAAACAGGACAACTTTAATTTTCCTTGATGTAATTGCTGTGCATATTCTGTTAAGTGAATGTGGAAAACTAACCAAGTACTAGTGCTTGGAGCAGGAACATGGTTACTGGAACTCAAGTGGCAAACTAAGAGCAGCACTAATACGTGCACTGGGGACCGACTAAATCCGAATGTGCGCCCGAAAGTCCCACATTCAGGTAAAATGCTCCCTAACAAAGGCTAGTTCATACCCAAAGGCTTGAACATGCGACCTCTGGTTAAGGATTAAGGAGTACTATTTTAACTGATAAAAATAATTCTTGCAATAGGACCTTTAAAGAACGATACTGCAAGAATTATTAGTACTGGTTTTAGGGGAAAATTGTAATGAAACAGCTTGAAGTTTCAGTTCTTTATTCATTCTAATTGAATTCTGAACTACTCAGGTATCAAAACATGCAATTCACAGAAATTACATCATCACATAGGAATAATATTTTTTCCAAATGGAAAATCCCTACCAAGAAATGTTGGGTAACACCAACATTCTTCCAATGACGAGGCTCAGGTGATGGGCCAAGGATGGCCCGGGTTGGAATCATGGTTGAACATGATGCTTGTTTGATGGGTTCGGTTAAGAAATAAGGTTGCACCCTTTCTATCAGCTATAGCTTTTGGCATGTTGGTAAGCACAATTACAGTTGTTTATACATAAAGCAACATTAGTTGAACGAGGAAATGCTTCATCGAACCATGTTAACAAGTCATAACCAAAACATTCTAAATTATATTTTTAGAACTTTGTTGATTGACAGAAAACAAAAGACTTCAGATTAAGCAGACCAAATTTGGAAAAAAAATATCAGCCCTTAATGCATAGTTTTCTCAATTATAGTTCCTATATGTAAAGTAATAAGAAAAAGTCTATAGTATATCATTAGTTGTCCTAGTTTTTGAACCATTTACAAAGTTCCATTAAGCATTAACCTTAGAAGGGAATTTGAACATAAAACTTGAATTCCTAGGATCCCAATATAGCCCAATTTCATCATCAACGCCCAATCCACGATTCTTGAACAATTCCATGCACGATAGAGAATAGTCGTCATTATACAACTTCCTAAAGCAAACGCATCCACCTTCATACTTCTTAGGGTCATTCTCCTCAGTTACATCCCACACGTTAACACAAATTCCATACTCATTCACCAACCTTTTGGCATCGTCCAACTTCCAGTATCGAAGAATGTACTCGAACGTCTCGAAAAATGGAACCACCAGCTTTCCAAGATCGACCTCGTCATGGGTAATCTTTTTCTTGATCTGCCACGGATTTTGCAGGTCTATTTTCGGGGCAGGGTATATGTCCCGTATCTCTATTAGTTCTCGAGTCGCTACCCATGGAGTGTTGTTAGCTTTGCACGCTTCTTCTTCAGCTTTTGATGGGAAGAAATTGTAAAAGAATGTCTTCTTCATCGTAACCAAAGACTTTTTTTCAGCCATTGACAAAAAATATTACTTTATGTTAGAACTGATTTCTAAATTATATTAATGGTCCTATTATAATAGTGCAAATCCTACTTTGACTAGGATTTAGAAAATATATTCTAAGATTATATAATAAATCATATACAGATGAATTAAAGAAAACTACCAAATACTAAATCCTAAACAAATGTGGTTTCCTTCTAATCTATTTATAGGTTATTGTCACAAACTTGTATTTGTGACCAGTTTTTAATTAAGTCACAATGGGTCCCTTATTTGTAATAGTGATAATTTTAGCCCCTTAGTCTTTTTTATTACTTTATGCCCCTGTAAGGCTTTAAAGCCATCGACAATCACCCCTCATATTATTCAGAATACAAACCCTAAAATTATCTCTCTTCCTTCCCCCTTCTTCCCTTCAATCCAAACCTGTAACAGATCACGAGGTATGTTATAAATGGTATCAGGAGCTCTTCCGACGCCGGGGACCGACCTTCCGCCAGAACTACAACACCTATACGATGACCTGAGAGTCTTGAAAGCTCAGCTAGCAGTGGTGGTGGAAGAAAACGGAAAGAAATCAGATGAAACCAACAGAAGACTGGATACCTTCGATCTGAAATACTCCGAAGCAAATCGTGAACTGAATAGAAAACTCGATTTATTGCTACAACAGAACACATCGGGAAACTCAACACCAGCGTCGCCTGCAACGATGCAACCCCCTTTCACCATCGGAACCATCCCAACCAACATGCAAACTGTATCATCGGGGTACAACAATGAACAGACGGAAGGTAATCTAAACCCTAACTCTCATTATCAGCACTTTGCATCGTCGAGTGGTAGTGTCGGTAGGGGATTTACCTTTCCCCCAGCACCCCTCTTATCGAGCCCTCCTATTTTCAGAAACCTAATGTACTCATCCTCACCACCAACCTTATCCGGAACCATAGTCCACACTCCAGAAAACCCTAACCAATACAGACCCCAAAAACCCAAAATTAACTTCCCGGAATTTGAAGGGGTTAACCCCAGAAGCTGGCTGAGAAAATGTGAGAAATTTTTCGAGTTGTATAATATCCCAGACCACGAAAAATTACGTTACGCGTCGGTACATATTGGTGATAGGGTAGACCTGTGGTTGGATGGTTATACATTACACCAAAAAGGGGCTCAATCATGGGGCAAATTCTGTGCTGAAGTTTGTAGGAGGTTTGGAAGTTTAAGACCACATGATGTGGTGGAAGAATTTAATAAAATTACTCAAGAGGGTAGAGTAGAGCAATATCAAAACAGGTTCGAGGAGTTAATCAGCCACATGGCAGTGCTAAATCCACTACTTAATGAAGCACAATATGTAGCTAGTTTTATCAGTGGACTCAAGCCATAAATCAAACCATTAGTGAAATTAGCATCCCCTACCACTGTGTTGGATGCGTATTAAATTGCCAAATTATATGAAGAGTCTTTTAAAGCTCTTACACCTTTTGCCAACCACAAATATACAGCCCCTATACCACCAAAAGCTAACCCCAGTATTTTCCAAAAACAGTCAGTAAATGCCCCAAATAAACCTACACATAACCCAACTTACCAAGCTCCACTCAAACTCACTTACACCAACCAAAGACCACCCATAAGACCTCACTTTATTCCAAATAACCTACCCCCACACCTGGAGAATCTGAGACAGCAAGGGCTGTGTTATAGGTGTAGGGAGAGGTACACACCTGGTCATCAATGCAAAGCTAAGGGGCTGCAGACTTTGCATGCTATGGAAGGCATGGAAAAAGAGGGTGATGAGGAGCAGCCTGAAGAGTTTGTGGATGTGGCTGACACACTAGAAGGAATTGAGGAAGAACAAGCTGAAGTTTCAATTCATGTCTTGTTGGGGATAAGCTCAGACAAGGGAAAAGGATCAACTATAAGGATTTTAGGGCATGTCAACAAGGTGGCAATTACAGTGTTGATCGACAGTGGATCCACCCACTCATTTCTTGATCCCTATGTCACCAAAAGACTAAAACTGACTAAGCAACCTATGAGGATACCTTTGAAGGTAGTGGTAGCCAATGGGCATGAAATGACTTGCCATGAGGAGATTTCAGCATTCCAGTGGGCAATGCAAGGGGATCTTTTCAAATTTAAATTCAGCTTACTCAAAGTGGGGGGATGTGATATGATTTTAGGCATGGATTGGATAAATGAGGTATCACCTATCATCTTACACACTAGACCACATAGTCTGAGTTTTTGGTATAAAGGGAAGATGATCACATTGTATGGGGTGCAATATAATGCTAGAGTAACAACCATTGACACTAAGTCGAGAAGAATGTTACATCGGAAGGCGTGAAGTAGTAGCTGAATTAGCCTTGATCAATAACAAGGAAAGAACAGTAGGTGAATTACGGATGCCAGCAATTAAGAAACTGTTGCAAAGGTACAAGAAGGTATTCCAAGAACCCACTGAACTTCCACCCAAAAGAGAATGTGACCATAGAATCAATCTTATCCCGGGAGCCCAACCATTCAATTTAAGACCCTACAGATACTCTTTTGACCAAAAGAATGCTATTGAAGCCATAATAACAGAAATGGTTGAAGCGGAAGCTGTAACTCCTAGCCAATCACCTTTTGCATCCCCTGCCCTGCTGGTTAAGAAGAAAGATGCGTCATGGAGGCTATGTGTGGACTACAGGAAACTAAACAACTTGACTGTGAAGAATAAATACCCCATACCAATGATGGAGGACTTATTGAATGAGTTATCTGGAGCTAAGATCTTCTCTAAGATGGACCTTAGAGCATGGTACCATTAAGTAAGGATGAAGGAAGGGGAAGAATATAAAACTGCTTTCAGGACACACCATGGACTTTGGGAATTCAGAGTGATGCCTTTTGGCCTCACTAATGCACCTGCCACTTTCCAAGCTCTTATGAATAGTGTGTTCAAGAACCATCTTAGGAAGTTCATCCTGGTTTTCTTTGATGACATTTTGATATACAGCAAAACTGTCGATGAGCATCTGAGGCACCTAGAAACTACCCTGCAACTGCTTGAAGACAATCAACTGAATGCTAAGCTCAGCAAATATGCATTTGGACAGACTCAAGTGGAATATTTGGGGCACATTATTGCCTGATGGGGTGATCTTGACTCGTAAGGTTCTTTGCTATGATGGAGTGGCCCAAACCAAATACTATCAAAGAACTAAGGGGATTCCTGTGGATCGATCGGGTACTACAGAAAGTTTGTAAAAAATTATGCTCACATCAGTAAACCATTAACAAGTCTGCTGAAGAAAGGGGAGTTTGGCTGGAACCCTGAGGCTGAATCTGCCTTCATCAGATTGAAGAATGCTATGTCTAACACACCTGTCTTAGCATTACCAGATTTCAATAAGACATTTGTGTTAGAGGTGGATGCAAGTAACACTGGTGTTGGGGCAGTACTGATGCAGGAGAAGAGACCACTAGCCTTTATGAGTCAAGTACTGAGTAAGAGCCATCGAGGTTATCCACTTATGAAATAACTAATAGCTTTACTACGGTGGAAAGCGAGGCATTACCTGAGTCCACAACACTTCATAATCAAGACTGACCATTTCAGTCTTAAATTTTTACAAGAGCAAAAGATCACCACTACATTACAACATAAAGGGTTGATTAAGTTGATGGGTTTGAGCTTTGACATCCAGTACAAGAAAGGGGTCGAAAATGTGGTAGCTGATGCATTATCCAGAAGGATACCTTGCCAAAGAGAGTCAGATAATGAGACAGAGGTACTACATTGCAGGGTTATCACACAAATTCAATCTAAGTGGATTGAAGAAGTCCTGGAGAGTTATAAGGGAGATCAGGAGGTTTTACAAGCCATCACCACCATTAGTACCAACACTGAACCTGAGTTAGACTTATCTCTACAACAAAGACTGATCAGATACAAAAGGAGAGTATGGGTAGGGCAGAATGGATCCTTAAGGCACAAATTGATAAGAATCGTACACGATCGCCAGGATGGCACTCAGGAGCTTGGGCAACTTATCAGAGGCTCAAGGCTGTTTTTTACTGGCAAGCTATGATAGAAAACATAAAATCTGCAAGGGTGTAGCTCAGTTGGTTCCAGGGTGGCAGATTGCTCCCAAGAAAACATGTCCTTAAAGGGATGGTATATGTCTTCATATAAAAATTCTAAAACTTTACGGTACGTATTAATCATTTACTTTCTTGGTTTGTAGTCTTGTTTTTTGCATTTACATTCTAGTTTGATTGTAGTCTTTATTTTGATAAGTCCAAAAATCCTTTTACAGTGAAAATCCTTTTTTTTAAATGTCTATTAGTATATACTGATTAAACTCAAAATAAAAAAAGAACAGTACATATTATACACAGTACAGATCAAAATGAGATTACTATGTTTCTTGAATTGGTAACATCCTTTAGTGTTAAACCTAAAGAATGTCTTGTAAAGGTACTACAAATTTAGTGTCCTTACTTTTGAAAATCTCTTATTTATATGATGATTGATGAGTCACTATCTCTTGGTTAAAAACAGTACTATAAGGTGAAGATAAAATTTACTGACCTCAAAACAATATTATGGAATTAAACGAGTGTCTAGTCGGAATTTGGCTGGTCGGTAAAGGATTTTTGATGGGAACTTGCTTTATCGACAAATTAAATTTCGGCAATTTATATCTAAAGTTTTTGTCAAAAATTAGCAATTTTAGTAGTACAACAACTACAACACATACCCAGTGTAATTCGACAAGTAAAGTCTGGAGAAAGTGGTGTGTACACAACTTTACCCCTATCTTCTTAAGGTAGACATATTTCCGATAGACCCTCAATAATTTTCTGGTAGTGAATAAATTATATGTTTGAATTATAGTTTGATTTTCTCTCTCTATATATTCTAATCTGGGTTTTTTGCCCCATTTTTATTGATTTTTTCAGAGTTGAAACATTTATTGAACATCAAGATTCATGCAAAGCACAAAGTACTACTATAGCTCTACTAAAGAATGTCATGATGTGCAAACACCAAAGCCAATTTTCTTGCCTACTACTACTACAACTACTCATTCACATGATCAATATTCAAGAATATTGCCTAATCTTGATCTTGAGCTTTTTACTTCTCCTAATTATTATAACCAAAATACACACTATTATTCTCCCTTCTTGGAAAAAAATAAACATACCCCACAATCAAATTTGTCATCATTTGGTGGTCAAAGTGATCCTCATAATAATTACATAGTCCAAAACAATGAAGCCAAAGAGATCATTAAAGAGGCTACAATTCAAGTATCAAAATTGAAAAGTGAAGCAAATCAAATCCTCAAAATAGCAAAATAGCAATGGAACAAAAGGCAATGGCCGCAGAGAAGAGACAAGAAGCAAAGTGTTTGATTGAATTGGCCAATCTTGAAATGGCAAAGGCAAGAGAAATTAGACAAAGTGTTGGCTCATCATCATCACATGTGAAGATAATAAAATGTAACCCGCATGGGTGTAGCTCAGTTGGTTCCAGGGTGACAGATTGCTCCCAAGATAATAAAATGTAGATCTTGTAATAATAAACAGTTGCTTCAAACAGTGTCATCAAAAGAGGCTACTCATGCTTTTACTAATTATTTTTCATCTGCCATTTATAAAGGGTGAAAATATTTGAGTAGTTTACTTAATTAAATTTGGTGGCCATGAAATGCTAGTGAAGTGAGATTTTTGATATATGGAGTGAACAATGTAAAGTACTATGTTTTGTTGTAAGACCAATTAAAATAAAGTTGGTTTTATTACTTTAGAAATCTTATCTTGGCCTTCATGTAATTTATTTTTCTCTATTACTATCGCCTATACGAAATTCATTGATTTGACTAATTCAAATTCGAGAAGCATATATATATATATAAAAAAAAAATATGTATGATTTCTCTACTTGTTCAAATTTGTTCAAGCTTTTTCTGGGAGTATCGTGTAGGTTATTTCAACATCATAGCACCTGACATCCGAACATTGACTCGAAGCATTTTCTCTGTCCTAAAAAAGCTAGGAACACTTTACGTTCTTGAACCAATATACTAATTAATACCCGTTGTCCAATGATTACAATTTTCGGCCTGAGCTTAGGCCTTGGCTCATCCTTCTTGGACGGACTTTAGGTTTTCCAGGCATTGGGATCTCATCAATATTTGCGTTAGTCAAGGCCTTCCTGATGTTCTCAAGATAATAGCTCTTATGCAATTAATTTATAAAATTAGTCTAAATAAATTCGAGAACTCCATTGATATTCCTTTAGAACTTATTGATTTCCTTAATTATTTCATTTTTATGTCATAATGGGATGAAAAATTATTAAAGATTAATTAACTAATCTTGGAGTATCCGATTTACCTCTTTACAGATCTGTTGGACCGGTGGGTGAGATTGTGGAGTGGGAGATTCCACTTTTGAAGCAATGTAAAAGAATATGAAGCCACGTGGTTTCTATATGGGCTTGATTCTTGAGTGGTGGACCAATGATGAGTACGAGAAAAGGCTGGAAGTAGTATTAAAGCTATTGTTTTCCATGGTCTATTTCATATTCATACAAGAACATTGGTGTATCTCAGTTGGTTCCAGGGGTGATTGTTAAAGAAAGCGAGTTCGAGCGCAGCGTGCGATGTGGGAGTTTATTTCTTCTTTGTGAGGATGACTCTTGGGCACCGTATGACATCTGTCTCACACCAGTGGGCGAAGTCTGTGATTTACCTTCCTCCACCAATCTCTGTCGGGTCGGAGGGGTGGAGGTCCTGTGGGCGAGGAATTTCGCCTTTTGCTCCCAAGAATATGAAGCCAAAACATTTGATATGGTCCCACAGATTGACACATTTGATATTTAAAATTTATAAGTTTTAAATTTATTATCATACTTATAGCTTATTTTTAATTACTGATTTTAACATTAAATATTTATGCACAACACAAAAAGAATAATTAAACTTCGAAATTCTTGTTAATTTATCGCTAAATAGCTTATAGTTGACAAAATTAATTAATAATTCGTTATTAAATAATATTATCGACATATTAATACTATTTAGCTACAAATTGTTTATGTTTAGCGACAGAAGTAATTCATCGCTAATTCTAAATGTATTTTTTGTAGTTGTTAGGATTTAAGATCCAAATCCGACTAATCAAAAAATAATAAATAAGCGAAAAATAAATAATGCACACAGATTTATAGTGGTTCACCCTCAATGCGAGAGTTGCGTCCATTTTGCCGCCGCAGATGTTCACTATAATCAAAGAGAGTTTTGAGTTTACAATTCTCTCTATCTCACTTTTCTGCGTAAGATCTTTATAGTGTCGTCAATGAATTAGGCTCCACAACTCAATAGTAGTGACATTTGAATTTTCTCATACGAATATAGTGTCTAAATAAATCTTTCTTTTAATTTTAAATTTTATGTGCAGTCAAATATATTTTTATAAATTAAGTTGGTAAAAATATTAGATTTATTCAAAATCGTACCTAACACTGTAGCTCTGCTCCGGATGGTTCGGCCTGACCAATAAGTAGAGTGGCGATGGTCGCCGAAACCCCGTCCGGTCGGCGACCGACCCCAAACCCGAAACCGACACCGGTATTAAAAAAAAAAAAAAGCGGGGCCAGGGCTCGGCAGGCGGGGCGGTATGGTCCCGCCAGCCCGACCGCCGAGCCGATCCCGCCCGACCGCCCCGACCCGCCCCAATCCCGCCTCGACGCTTTGCCAAAAATAGCGTTGTCCAACGGCCATTTTATTTTCGTTGAATGACGGCCATTTTAGGCCTCCCCTCCCCAACCCCTACCCCCTTTATATTTATTTTTAACCCTATAAATACCTCATTCCTCTTCTTATTATTTTCACAAATCTTTCTACTCTCTAATCTCTCAATCAATCTCTAATTCTCTATACAACATTGTCTACATATTCAATCTATTTATTAATTTGAGAATTGGGAGTGAAGTTGGCAACTAGCGAGGATTATCTATCGAGCAAAGTTTCAATTTTCAACCTCTCGATTACACGTCGACTCTACGTCGGCGTTTGATCTTCGTTCTCATTAAATTATTATTTTGTCTTTATTTCATTTAGCACATTTAATTTCATTATCTTTAACTATTTATTAGCATAATTAAAATGAAAGGACTAAGAGGCGTGTTGGGTAAGGGTAAGGGTCGCTTCTTCTAGTAGGGGTGGTAACAAGGGCAAGTACTTTTCAGTATTCTGTTCGATTATTCCTAGACAAGATGATTTTATAGATCTGAAATGTTTCTGAAATACCATATGATCTTGACACAAATGATTATCACGAAATTGAAGAAGATTTTAATTTAGATGACACTCTAGTTGATGATACACCTATTAATGAAGATGATGATACACCCACTAGTGAAATGCCTCCTATCCCCTACTATGAGGCGAGGTCCCAAAGCGACCATTAAAATCGGTTGTATGGAAATATTTTGTGAGACGTAGCTAATCAAGTAAATTGTATGTAAAACTTGTAAAAATGTTTATTCTTTTAAAAGCTGGACAAGGTCGTGGTGGGACGGGGTTTAGGAAGACACATTGCAAAAACACAAAGCCTTGCATGCCCAATACATGATTGAAAAAGCGGTGAACAAACGTCCTCTCAATCGGGACAAGGTTCACATACTCTTGTCTGAGAAAGTCTGAGGTCAAATTAACCACATGACGGGGAGTTGTAGGCCTAAATATGATAAACATAAAGATAGGAAGCCTTAGCAAAATTAGTTCTTTGTGGAGGGTTTGCCTTTTTCATTTCTGAATCTCTGGTTTTATTCATTATATTAGAGATATGTATAATCCTTTTATAAAGGTTTTCCTAGATCAACTGTTAAAAGAGATGTATTTAAATTTGCATGAATATCAACAGTATTTACGTTATGCATTATATCATTTAAATTGCAAAGTTGCTTTAACTTTTGATATAGGTCGTAGTACTAACGGCCATGATTATTTAACGGTAACCTGTCATTGGATAGATTATAAATGGTCTATGCAAAACGTATTTTAGCATATAGATATATAGATAGTAGGCACCTTTGGTGAGTTTATTTGGAAAATATTTATTGATCACGCCGATTATTACGGAATAACCGATAAAGTTATGAGTATTACATTAGATAATGCATCTTCTAACAATTCTGCTATTAGTATTTTAAGAAATGTTTTAACTCCGTCTTTTCCAAAACATTTTCATATCAAATGTGCGTGTCATATTTATAACTTAGTTGTAAAGGATGGTCTTTCACTTTTTCAAGATATTCTTGAAAAATACAATTTGCTATACACTTTATTTTTAAAAATAATAGAATTCAACAAAGAAAAGAATATAAAAAACTTGCCACGATTGTGGACTATCTTCTGAAAAATTCAGAAGAAGTACCAACTAGGTGGAATTCTTTATATGACCAACTAGTTGTTGCTTATGACTATAGAAAACCTATTACTTTATTTTTAACGCCCGTAATCAAAATCCAAATGATATGATTGTGGATCTTGATTGGGAGAAAATTAGAGAACTTATTGTATTTTTAGAAAATTTTCAACGAGCAACAAAAGAATTTTCTACTTTATATTATCCTACTATTTCAACTATGTTGTTTTATATAGCTATAATATTTTTACTTCTTAAAGAATATATGGAAAAACACCTTATCTGCGACTATTAAAAAATGTTTATGAAATTAAAAAATATTTTATTCCTATTCCCTATTTATATTATTGGTCTTTGTATTAAACTGACTATTAAAGTAGAGGGTTGTAAAAGTCTTATTGAAAATATATATACATGTATGGACGTACTACCACTCCAACTCCCAAAAATTTAAATGTTGAACCACCTATTGAACTAACGCTAGAAGAAGTGTTGAATAGCGTAGAAGATGAATGCAAAAAGTATATCGGCATTACCAAGAAAGTGCTAGTAACCAACCGACTTTTGTATCATCTTCTTCTTCAACACAACCTAAAAACGACAAGCGGTTTACGTGGCTAGGCCTAATATTAATTCTATTGAAAGCCTCGAAATAAAATGTGCGGTGGTAGCGATGCTAACCAAATTAGTGAGTTCGATGTTTTTGTTTTGCGGGTAATTTACCTTACAGCGATTATCAATGAAGAAGGAAAGGAAGACTTGCTTGAAATATTGGAGCGAGAATGAGAAGACATTTGACACTTTCAATGATGGCGAGATATTTTGAACATTGGCGTCATCGTGATCGAAAGCGTTTTTACGCGATTTCAAATAGGAAAGCAGACACTCATTAGCGGAGCGACTTGGAGATGGCGGTACTATTCAGAGATTGGATACGAGCGGAGGCGAAGGAGGCGATCAACCAGAGATTAACGAAGAAGATGGCGACAACTACAACGACATTTTATCTGAAGGCATGAGTAGCGGCGTGGAACAATTTGATCAAGATATACCAATTCCAACCGAAGAACACGAAATTATAAAGAAATTAGAAAAATATTTTCAAATTGGTAATTTATTTCATTGCAATTTTTAAATTTTTCTATGTCTTTCACTCTTTTGCAATTTTTTCAACAACGATACCTACAATGTAATTTTGAATCTTGTATATTTGATATTTCAATGAAATTAATAATATAAAAGGCACAATCTTGGGATGTTTTTACACTATTCTTGTCTTTGTTTAATTATGTAGTTTATAAATTATAACTTTATACTTTATACTTTATAGTTTATACTTTATAGTTTATAGTTTATACTTTATACTTTATCAATATATTATAAATTATAATACTATAAGTCTATAATATGACAAGTATATGTTATACTTAATGTTACTTTGTTAGTACTTAGTAATTTATTATTTTTAATTTAGTGAAAAATTAAAAAAAAAAAAAAACCCGCCAACAGTCCGTCAGGCAGGCCGATCCGTCCGTCTCAGGCCCTACCCAACGGGACCGGAATCGGGACGGAACATGGTATGGTCCCGCCCGACGACCCCTCCAGGCCCGGGCTCGACCCGCCTTTCTCTCAACCCCGACCCGCCCGACCCGCTAAACCGATCCGGTGGGCGTCCCGGCCAGCCTTGCCAATAAGTATAAGAAAAGCCTGGAAAATATATAGAACTAAAAAGCTAATGTCATTTGTTTTTCTTTTTTGCATATATTGGTCTAGTGTCCTTTTCAATAATACTATTTCAATTTTAATGCTCATTAAAATGCCATGTTTTTCAGTGCCATGGTTTGTAAGTGTATGCAGATGCTTTAGTCATTTTCAACCCTAGACATATGACCCCCCTCACTCTTTATGAAAACTCTCATCATATCATATACTCCCTCCGTCCTAACAAATTAACCTTTTTTTTATTAATTTATTTAAAAATATTGATATTTTTATATTTAAAAATAATTTAATTTTGTAAAATGATTTACGGCCACATAAATATCTCAGAATTATTTTAGACTATATATTTTAAAATTCATTTATTTTTTAAATTTCATATTAAGTCAAACTAAAGTAATATTTTTAGAACTGAGTGAGTAATATACATATACGTAGGAAAATGTGGCAGATGAGAGAGCCCACTATTGAAGAATTTTAGTGCTTTTAATATAAAGGCATTTTGGATCTTTAAATGTGGACTAGCTACTCCCTTCCATTTCATGCTAGTTTGTTTCATTTTTTGAGTCATGACCTAATTATATGACATGTAGGGATGCACAAAACCCTCGGATCGAATTGGACCGGACCGAGGACCGAAACTTCAGAAATGGCGGATCAAAAAATTCAGTTCAGACTTTTTTTCGATCCGGTCCATTTTTTGTGCAGCCCTAATGACATGAACAAGTCTATATATTCTTTTTTATGAAAAATTATTTTCTCCGTCTCAATTTATGTGATAATATCTTATCATACACAAAAACTTGTGATCTAACATAAATTATAGTAGATATTTATGTGATTTTAAATCATTTCATTAGAGGTATATTAAAAAATTTAAAGTTTATATTGTTACTGAATATAAAAAGTTGTCATTCTTTTGAGACTAACTAAAAAAAAGAGTGTCAGATAATTTAGCACTCTCAAGCCCTCAAAAGATGGATGAAATGGTTGAAATTCCTTTATGTATCGATGAAGCTAGGGTATCACAAATGTCCCTCGGGGCACAGTCCAATGGCAAAGGAGGGGGCTTAAGACGCTCTGGACACTTGCAGCATGTGATCGATTCCCAGTGAGAACATTCTGATATCTTCTTGGGTTGATCCTTGTAGGTGCTATCAGTTATCTGTTCTCAAACACTGGTTATTGTAGCACATCCCGCGATTTACTGTTTATAGTGTTGAGGTACTAATACTACTACCTCTAGGACTAGTATGACGCAAGCTAGGAACTTGTATATCAAAAAAAATGTTTCAATTAAAGTTACTGCTCAACATGTGAAAATTATGGTTTGTACTTTTCTACAAGCATTTTTACTATTTCCTAGAGGTGCAATCCTTTTTTATCTTTTGGCTTATTCAGTTTTATCTTGTGAAAAAAACAATCCATACAGTCTTTAATCCAATCTCCTGTCAGGGTAGTGATGATCTGATGGTTGTTCAAAACACTTGACAAAGAACAGTTACTCTTTGGTAAAAATAAGTTTTATACACATATAATATATACTCTTACCATTTTAAAAAATTTATCTTGTTTTGACTTGACATGTAGTTTAAAAAATTAAAGAAGATTTTTAATCTTATGGTCTTAAATTAAAGATATGAGGAATATATCAAAATGTCATTTAAATCTTGTGATCTTAAATATGTCACGTGAAAAGTTATAATTTAAAAGTTTCCAAAAAAGAAAAAGAGACAAAACATTTTGAAACAGATCAAAAAGAAAAGTAAGACAAATATTTTGAAATGAGTGAAGTAATTAACAACGTATTTGGTGTAATTCCACAAGTAGGGTATTTTTATATCATGAGGTAAAATCAACTTATAACAAATAGTAAGAGGTGGATCTACAAAGTAATGCGTAAATGTATATTTTCGTGTGAACTTAATAGCTTTTGTACATATTTTTGTATATGTATTAAAAAATCTATTGAATATCTATAAATATTTAACAGTGAAGATAGTTATTATTTCCTCCGAATTAAAAAGAATGTTTACTTAGCCTATATTTTTGTGTTAAAAAAAAGTATCCACTTACCAAATTTAAAAAGAATTAACCTTGTTTTATTAAATTTATGGCATCTTTTGCTGCCATCTCTTGAAATTGGTACCCAGAAACTTTTCTGGACTTTCGCTTTGGAAATTGGCAGGAGCAGGGACAACAACATTCCCTTGAGCAGCAGCAGAACAAGAGGTCGAAGAATTCATCTTTGAACACTTAGAATTTTTTTGTCTTAAACTGTTCGTGAAAGCGTATCTGAAAGGTTAATTCAAAAGAAAGGTTGAGTAGAGAGATTGACTCTCTTTCTTTAAGATAAAATTGATCCGTATAGATGCTTTTACGGTATTGGACAATAGTCTCCCAAGATAAAACATCAACAACCAACAATACAAAAGCAAATAAGGTTGATTCTGGCGAAGAAAAACAATATAGAAAGACTGTTGAGGAGAGAAGAGGATTTCGTGTGTTTCTCTGTTTTTCGTATATTTTGAACTGAACAGTAATGTTCAATTTATAGGTGAAGAAGAGGGCGGATTTCCGAAATCTTCAAGGACCAAAATTTAAATAAGAAACATTTCAAGGACCAAAAATCAAGAAAGCCTGACCACGACCAGGATCAGGCCGGACCGAACCGAAAGAGGCGGTAGTGGCGCGCGTGGCTCTTAGCCCCGAACCGAAGCTCACTTAGGCCCTCCCCTTCTAAACACTTGGGTCACCCCCTTGGGAGGATTTCATGTGTTTCTCTGTTTTTCGTATATTTTGAACTGAACATTAATGTTCAATTTAGGTGAAGAAGAGGGCGGATTTTCGAAATCTTAAGGGACCAAAATATAAATAAGAAACATTTCAAGGACCAAAAGAAATTTTCGGAAGAAAGCCCACAACCCACGACCCTGACTGGACCGAGCGGCTCAATTAGGTCCTCCCCCTTCTAAACACTTGGGTCACCCCTTGGGGGCCCAAACCCTTACTCAAAACTAGAATTTATATAGTACTCAATCCTTCCATTTTTCACCTATGTGGGAGATCTATTGTTTGGTCAAATCAATCTATCTATTCATGTCTCAAACACCTTACTTTTTGTACCAATATATCTTTCATTCCTCAACGAAATTTGATGATATTTGACACTAACATCATCTACTCATTTAGTAGATTTGACATATGCGAAGAAAATAATGTTTCCGACATGCGCCCACATGTTTAAGTCATTAAAGAAGGGGAAAACTAAATCCCACATAGTTAAATTTACAACCGACGCAACCATTAGAAATCATTCTATAACAAATAAGAACAGTTGGCAATTGAGTGCACCCATATGCTTAGCTTAAGACCTTGAAACCAGTACAATCATTCACCAATATTTGCCCATAACAATAAGAAATACACAAGTTGATCTTTTAGATTTATAAGTATCTCATTGTATAGGCATTAACAAAATCTATATCTATTATGTTAATATAAAATTTTCAGCTGCAAATACAAAATGCTAATTATAAATGAAAAAATTGCCGGTATATGATAATACAAGCTTCCTCTCATGAAATCGAATTATCCTACATGCTCCTATTTGATACCAGATTGACCTTCCAAATCTGGAAAGCAATCTGTAATACATGGAAGACGACCTAACAACTCTACTCGCACTTGATTGATCGGTATATGTGACGGACGAAAAATAGGGCTGCGCGGAAACCAACGGATCCAAGCATGAGAAAGAAACCGTAGCAGATGCAAGCCATGTAGCCGAAGAAGAACGAGGTTTGCATGAAGCCTGTCATATCGGAACGTGCATAATAGTAATACAAACAGTATCCATAGATGAACAGCCCAGTTGATCCACCACAGAGGAAAGCCCTATTCAGAGAGATAACATATAAAAAGTTAGGACTTTACGTCTTCCTCAACCATCTCAACGTACTGGGATATGCAGAAAGATAATGAAAGTAACGAATATTAATAAAGTGTTCTTGCATTTCACATTCTATTTAGATTGAAGAACCTAAATGCTGATGCAAAGATATTCTAAATAGAAAAAGTCTAGGAGCAATCGTACCTCCACCACCATTCGTGATCTTCAGCAGCAAGTTGGAAATATGTCAATGCCACGGTTATAAAAGCGGTGACAATTAAAAGGATAATGAGGACTATAAACAAGATACTGTAAATTGTGTAAATCCTGTGACCCCAAACACTTGCAAA
Organism: Przewalskia tangutica; assembly: GCA_029844215.1. Classification (NCBI taxonomy): domain Eukaryota; kingdom Viridiplantae; phylum Streptophyta; class Magnoliopsida; order Solanales; family Solanaceae; genus Przewalskia; species Przewalskia tangutica. The sequence goes on along the minus strand of CM056729.1, from coordinate 25,192,769 downwards.
TATGTAGTAAAGTTCAATATATATGGCACTAAAAGGCAAAAACCCAGCCATCGTCATCTGGGGCAGAGTTCCACGGTACCAAGGCAATGGCGGAATCTCTCTTGGATACTTGGTGGTACGACAAGGTGCTTGGAACTCAGCTTTGCTATTCTTTCCAGCTATCCCTCCCAAGACAAGCAAAGGTGATGTTACAAGAGCCCAAATTAGAAAAATGACCACAATGGTTCCAAAAGGCAGCGCAGCGGTTGCACTGTAGCCAATAGCAATGGAGTTAAGAAAGCAGAATGTGAGAAACAGGGGTCCACAAAACAAGCCCCCAGACAATATCAAGTTCCTGACCTGCAGGGCACAAAAAACACCATCTTGTTATTTTATTGCACTCTCTTCCATTTTCAGCTATTGTGCTTCATTAGCTAAGACACCAATGTACTTGACAATACATATAATCTTAATTAACTTGATGCATTTAGGCAAATAATACTAACCCGCAGATACTGATATAGACCAATTCACTTAAAAGTTGCAACAAATCTTGACAATGGAGAAAGTGTATCACATAAATTTAAGGGAAACTACTTGTGTGGATGAAGTTAAAATACTTTTTCTCATAAAAATTCATCAGGCAAAATTCTTTCTGCGCAAGGATTAGATATCACGACACCTAGGCTATCATACAAAATAGTATCCCCCCACCCAAAAAAAAATAAAAAATAATAAAGCTAGTACGTATTTTTACATTTCAATTTTGGGAGGGTTAACTTTTAACATAATTAGTGCATATCACCTCAGGCGGAGGAAGACAAAAGACGCTTATGGGAGGAGTTGGACGAGGTTGTGAGGGGTATCCCACAGACCGAGAAACTAGTGTTAGGAGGAGATTTTAATGATCACATAGGGTCTAGTGCAGAAGGATATGGTAACCTGCATGGCAGGTTCGGCTATGAGGATAGGAATGAGGAAGGAATTTCTCTCTTAGACTTCGCGCATGTTTTTGAGTTGGTCATAGCTAACTCGAGCTTCCGTAAGAGGGAGGAACACTTGGTGACCTACCGTAGTGCGGTGGCTAAGACCCAGATAGATTACTTGCTCCTTAGGAAGGGTGACAGAGGTGTTTGCAAGGACTGCAGGGTTATCACGAGCGAAAACCTTATAACCCAGCATAAACTCGTGGTTATGGACTTAGAAATCAAGATAAAGAAGAAGAGAGGATGCGCATGAACGACCAAGGATTAGATAGGGAGGCATGACTGAGGCTAAAGCTCAACAGATGAAGGAGAAGTTAGGCGTCATAGGGGTTTGGGGGAGTAGCGGGTACGCTGATAGCATGTGGGCTAGGACAGTCGGATGCATTACAATGTTCTAAAAAATGGCCTAGGCGCTGGTAAGCCATCCCACTTATGCCCTAGGCGGTCCAAGTCGATTTTATTTTTTAATAGGGGTAAAATTACGATTTTACCCCCAATTTTTTTGGCCCTAATATATCAACAAACAGGGTTGCTTCATCGACATATTGTCGACTTCAGATTCAGAGAGAGAGACCAGCGAAAAAAACCCTAAAAATCAAAGTGTCTTCAAGAATCAAGATTCAACATTCAAGAATACAAAAAAGCCCTAAAAATCTGCAATCAAGCTTCAAGGTTAGTTCTATGTCTTCTTCTTCTTACTTCATATCTTATATTTCTTCTTCTTTTACTCTTCAATCATCATTTTTTTCTCTTTTTTCCGGGTTGTTTCGAACTTTCGCGACCCGACCCGAATTTGTTTTTTGTTCTTCGGATATTCCTTGTCGAGCTGCTGCCCCTGCTGCCTTAAATCTGAAAAAGATAATAAAAATTTAGTATAAATTAGTTACAACTTACAAATTTATTAGTAATAGTATAAATAGACTAGTAATAAGTTAATAATATAAATATATAGTGAATGATTTGTCATTTGTGGCGATTCTCGACTCCATCGTTGATGTTGAAGTAGCGGCGAGCTGCTTCAGAAAGCGTTTGCTGGATTTGCTCAACGCGTCGATGAACTGATGGAGCTATTTGAAACCTGGAATAAGCATGTTATCTTATTACATTCTGCACTTAATACTAATTAAAAGTTTTAAAACTAAAGAGAACTCTACTATTGCTTCTTTGCGTCATCTAAACTTCACGACTAACATGTAACACATTTTCTGATTTTCAGCAGTTTCTGATTTGTCATTTGTGAAATGTGAATATTTGTCATTTACTCATTTTGAAAGTAATTATTTTATTGATTGATTATTTGATTTGTTAATGGACTTATTTTAATATTTTGCAGGTTATTAATTTGCAAAAATGAGTTCTAATCCAATTGAGAATCAAGAGTCGACTTCTTCCAAATTAAAGAGAAGTAGTGATGATATTGGGTGGGAATATGGGATGCTTTCCAACCCAATGAACCAAGATAAGTGGAGGTGTAAGTTGTGTGGAAAAGAATATAGTGGGGGAGTTTATAGAATTAAACTTCATATTGCCAACATAAGAGGAAACATCGCTCATTGTTCAAAGGCGTCTAAAGAAGATAAGGAACTATGTAAAGTGACACTTGATGGAGCAAAAAAGAAAAAAATGGGAAAGAAAGAAGAGGATGTAGCCTTAAGAAGTGAGGTGGAGGTTCTACATTCACATGACGTTGATAACATGGAAGAGGGAGGGACCATGAGACCACCTCGTTCTCTTGGTCCTATGGATAGATATACTTCCAAAATAAATGCCGATGATAGTTGTATGGATGAAAGAGCAAAAACTAGGCAACAAAACATACATGATGCTCTTTCCAAAGAAAGAACACTTCAAGTGTAAAAATATGTAGCTAGGTGGGTGTATGAGTCGGCCATTCCATTTCATGCGGTGAAAATTGATAGCTTTAAGAGAATGGTCGAGGCGATTGGACAATTTGGTCCCGGTTACCGTCCTCCTAGCCAATACCAACTTAGAGAGCCACTCTTGAAGGGGGAAGTAGAGAGAACAAAACTATCACTCAAGAATAAAGAGGAAGAATGGGAAAATAGTGGTTGTTCTATCATGACCGATGCTTGGAGTGATAGAAATAAAAGAAGTATAATGAATTTGTGCGTAAACTGTCCAATTGGGACAACTTTTCTTTCATCTAAAGAGGCTTCTGATGCACATATCGGGGAATATATTTTTGATTATGTGGATGAGTGCATTGAAAAAGTTGGGGTTCAAAATATGGTTCAAGTGGTGACCGACAATGCTTCTAATAATTTGAAGGTCGCGGAATTATTGTTACAAAAGAAGCCTCAAATCTTTTGGACTCCATGTGCTACTCACACAATGAATCTTATGCTTGAAGGAATTGGTAAGCTTCATAATTTCAAGAATGTAATTTCAAAAGCAAAATATTTTACCGTTTCTATCTACTCTCATCATAAGACGTTGGCATTGATGAGAAAAGCCCCCCGCCTTTCTATTCTCTTTCAGATTGAACATTCTTGGTGTCCAAGGTTGTACAAAGAGGGAGATAATACGGCCTGGAGTAACTAGATTTATCACGGCTTTCTTAACATTGCAAAGTTTAATTGAAAAGAAAGAAGAGTTGAGGCAAATGGTAAACTCCAACGCATGGGAAGAGACCAAATGGTCTAGAAGCTTGAAGGGAAAGCCGCATATGCTACCATAGTACAATCGGCTTTTTGGAATGGGATTGTTCTTTGCTTGAAGGTATTTACACCTTTTTTGAAAGTCCTTAGACTTGTTGATGGAGATGTGAAGTCGGCTATGAGCTTTGTTTATGGTGAAATCCTAAAAAGCAAAGAATGAGATTAAAAAAACTTTAAGGTATAGGGAAGACAAGTATAAGCCTATACTTGACATAGTGGATTCAAAGGAAAGGGGCGCATTAATATTCCACTTCATTTGACGGCTTACTTGTTGAATCCGTACTACTTTTATAACAAATCTTCTACATGGTCACCGGAAGAACATGAAATTGTTATGGATGAGATCTTTACTTGTATTGAGCGATTCCATCCGGACTTGAATATGCAAGACCAAGTGATTAATGTGGATTTGGTGAAGTACAAGAACCGGGAAGGTGGATTTGGAAGACCTTTAGCAGTTAAAGGATGTCAAAACAATGATGATAAATATGATCCGGATATGATTATGACTATCTCTCTTATTAATTTTATATAAATTATAATTTATAAGTTTAAATGTTTAATGCTTCAATATTAAATATTAATAATGTTTTTGGTTTTTGAATTTATAGTTGGATGGTGGAATAACTATGGCAATCATACACCTCATCTTCAAAAGATTGCGAAAAAGATTCTTTCTTTGACAACAAGTGATGCGCGAAAAGATGCACACACTTTAACGCAAGTGCACGTTATCGTGACAAGTAATATAGTCTTGGTAAGACCGAATATCGTCCACAAGGATTAGGGTTCAAGTACCAACTATCTATCTTTTGGTATCTATTTGGCAATCGATATTTGATTTTGTTGTTTATAACTAATAATTATAAAGACTAATTTAACTAATGTGTTTACGTGATGGGAATAGAGCTTCCATGTCTCCTCAACTATCCGCTTATGTTGTTTATTAATGCAATGAATTATGACTTTCTTCTCTCGGAGCTAGCATGTTTACGAAATCGTTTTATATTCTCGTTAAGGATATATAAACACTCAACCCCAGTATTGCTCCTTTCTACCTTTCGGTGATAAGGATGACTCTATAGGAGGATTAAGAACAAAAACCTAGTTAACCGTCACGCACCATGCGTAAAATTAGGGTTGTTAAGCCTCTCATTAACGCTACATAAATAATTGAGGTATTTTCATCCCCAATCCAAAATATGTCTACCCAACTTACAGCATATTCACAACCTCCTCCTTTCGAAGTTTGATTAGAAATCATATAAATAATGATAATTAGTGATCAATTAATTACCAAGCATTCAAAGCAATTATTGGATAAATCTCAACAAGAAGAAGAATAAACATAACATGCATCAAGTTATAACATAAGTTTCTAGTTAATTAACATGGAAAACCCTATAAAAGAATTAGTTCCTAGTCATTGACATGACAAGAACTAATTCAAGGTTCATCATACAAAACTGAAATAAAAGAAAAGAAAAGGAAAGAAAGTTACTAAATTATGGTCTCCAATCTTCAAAGCAAGAATCCTTGTGTTGTGCAAGAAAGGGAACCCTTAAAATCTGCCTAGGGTTCTCCTTTTATAGGCTAAAAACCGCCTCTAACTTTTCCCTCCATGCCTGGCCCAGAAATTCGTCATTAAACCTGATTTTCTCGCGTCGGCGCCACGAACCTGCGATCTTGGGTGATTTGGCGCGGCCCGATCTCTGTATGCGAGGCGCCACGGCGCTGCAACTTCTGTAGCCTCTCTGATGATTTGGCGCCGCGGCCCTGCTACTGTTGGCATGAGGCGCCGCGGCGCTGACCTGCGTTTCTGCCTCGTTCGCCACTTTCTCTGCTTTTAAGCTCTGGAACCTCTTCTTTTGCCCTCTTTTAGCTCCTTTTCCGTCATTTGGCCATTTTAACCACTTTGACTCAAAAGAAAGAAAATTTATCCTAATACGACACTTATTTGTACAAAAAGGGACAAAAGACTAACTAAAAACGACTCGAAAAGTGTATATAAAATACACCGATCAAATACCCCAACTTAACATTTGCTCGCCCTCGAGCAAAGATATAAAGAAAGAAATAAAGGACTCAAGAAAACGAAAAATAAAAGACTCACTGACATTGATCACTTTTACTGCATTGATGTTATCTAGAAAAACATGAAGGTTAGCAGAATAATATGCATGAACATATAACATGAAATTTTTAGCACACTAAACACATTAAGCTAGATATTTCGCAAACTCATTTTTATCATGCTTAATGGAAGTCAACATACTGAATCATGCTTGTAAAATTCAAAAATCATATGACATGTTTACTTGCTATTCTCCACTAATCCTGGATATGCATAAAAGAGATCTTCAGGACTTTAAGGGTTGTAATGTAGGCTTAGGTATAGGTAGGTAAAAATAGGCATTTAGGCTTATTTTTGTGTACCATAAGCTCTTTAGCTTTTCAGTGTTTCCCTTTTCTTTTGATTCTTTTCTCCACTTCAAATAAATCTTTCCCCTCTTTTGTTTTGGGAGAGTGAAGTGTATAATAATGACAAGCACCCCCAAACTTAGGCTTTTGCCTATTTCTTATTACTTTTTTATTGGGGTGCATCAAAGTTGTTCACTCTTTTTGTCTCTTTTTTAACACAATTTATTCCACTATTTCACATTTTTACTTATGGCACAATTTGTGGGAATATAGGGTGTCAAAGAAGAAGTTTTAATTTTTTGGCTCAATGGGGCTGACTAGGGATACTTTTAAAGTCAGGGATAGAAAAGAGTGGTAAGAATTGACTATCAAAGAAATGTCTGAGTCATCTCCCTAACATGCATATCCTAACTATTTCGCCTCAAATAGCAAGCAATCATAACACATAAGTTTTCATCAATTCAGCATGCATAATTTAAGCAGGCAACTCCAAATAGACAGATTTTGTGAGTTTTTGGCATATCTAACCTAGGTGTTTAGTTAGTTGCTTCTAATTCCATTACATTATTCCACCTTACTTCACTAGGTGTTTCTAGTAACTACAACATACATGATCTTTGACAGACAACTATGACTCAAAAGAAAAAAAATTGTGACCTCAAAAATACATAAAAACACCAAAAAGACTTAAATCAAACAGTAATAAGACACAAATAAAACACCCCCCCAAACTTAAATCACACATTGTCCCTAATGTGTGTAGACTCAAAGACAATAAAAGAAATAAGACACTTACAGACTTGGCTAAAATGGTGGTGGTGGCGGTGGCATGGGATAGTGCATGGACCACTGGTTGAACAAGGAACTCATCTCATTAATTTCTTTGGCGTTTCTTGTCCTTGTATCATCGTGTCCAAACTCTGCATCATCCTCATCCGATTACGAAGCAATTGTTCCATCGTGGGCGAGGGTTACGAATCGTGGTAGGTCAGTGGTGGCTAGGCCCTGCCGCATATTGAGCCTCTATTTCAGGCTCATCTTCGTTCATTGCGGCCTCTGTTGTTGCTGCTGCTGGTGGTTGTGCTCTTCTTCTTGTTGCTGGGGGGCTTGGGTCTGGGAAGGAGTGCACTATCCCATAAGACACAGGCAGTTGGTTTCTCTCATGAGTATCAGTGGGTAGGACTGGGACCCCATTCATGTGGCACAAATTCGTGATAAGTGAGTCATCTCCCAATCCACCTGTTGTCACCAATCTGTTGATTTCTTCAATGCTCTGCACTATCTCTTTCCCCACATCAATCGTCATCCCCCTCATAATTCCATATATCAGCTTAATCCTATCTTCTGGCACTCTGGTGAAGTGCGTGAATGGAATCATGCGGGCGCTGATGAAATATAGCCAACCCTTGGCTGCTTTGTTGAACTGGCACCTGCTCAGTGCTCTTGATCCATTTCTTGCAATATCAAAAGCAGCCCAAGGGTAGCTCACTGTGTCTGCGACGGTGTTCCAGTTGATGTTGTTGGTGCTCCTAGACCATGTTCTAAAGTGACTCCAATCACCAATTCCTCCTTCAACATCAATTGTTTTTAGAGACATATTTATCGCGTCTGCCATCACAGGCATATATCTTCCCCTCACAAAACATTTGTTGTCCACCCTCTCCGGAAAGTTAGCATAAAATTCACGCACCATCGTTGTGTTCATTAGTGCTATCTTCTCCGGATTTACAAATCTCTTCCACCCCATTATCTCAATCATTGCCCGAATGGGCTCATAAATACCCTCCTCCCCAAACGACTCCCTTTGATAGTCCATTCCCCTTTCAGGGATTAAGGCCACAATCTTAAGCTTTTGTATCTTTGGAAGGCTTGGTAGCTCACAAACCTAGTATCATCGTATTGTGGGGCTGAGGTGGATGTGGAGGCTCTTCTCTTTCTGGCGGACATGGTTAAAACACTTCCTGCAGCTTACAACTTAGTAGCACAAATGTTTCCCAACACAATCAACAATTAGCAGCTAAAACACTAACACCCCCAAACTTCAACTCTACTACCCAATATCCACACCCTCCTTGTATACTTTTTCTCTAAACTTCACAATTAATTTTTCAGCACCCCAACTACTTCACAATGCAACACTTCTCCAAACTACTACCTTCTTTAACTACTGAAAGCTTTTCAAGAAAAAATGAAGATTACATTTTTATGGTGTTCTTACTTCTAATGGTGATATGAGGCAATGGGATGGAGTTTTGTTGTTTGAGATAGCTAAGGGTTTTAGGAATTTAAGAGTTTTGGTTGTGGTTGGGTTTGATTTGTGAATGATTTGTGGGTAAATTTTGGATTTTTGTGTGTTTTGTGGAGAAGAGGGGTTAGGTTTTGGTTTTGAATTTGGGGAAAATATGATTTCTGGGCGTCTTTTAATTTCTGGATTTCCGCTTGTGTGGCTGATGTTCTGCACTCCGGGAATTTACTGCGCGGCCATTCTGGTAGCGCGGCTAGACTTGGCAATTTTTGGATTTTTGGCGCGACCTGGCTACAGCGCGGCGCAAAGATGCCGCTACGCTCTTTGGCGCGCATGGCCTACGCTTTTTCGGAAATCGGCTTTTCTTCAATTTTTTGCCCTTCAGTTTATTTGCCTACACCTGTCAATCACAACACAAACACTACCTCCGTGAGACCGTTCTTAATAAAAACTATTATATTAAAGCAAAATAAATCAAAAATGCCTTGGGTTGCCTCCCAAGTAGCGCTGTCTTTAACGTCTTTTAGCCGGACGCAAGCTCCTTAGTTCAATAAACGTGGGGTGGATCAACCCCACAACTAATCCATTTTCTCCACATTTTTCGTTTTCTTTTTCTTCTTCTCCTCTTAGCATTATCGTTAAGAGGAAGTTCAGGAACACATACCTGCTTTTGTGGAGGTTCGGCAAACCATGCCTGCTTTCGTGGGCTCATCTCCCTTTGTTTGACTTGTACGGGCTCACAGGAGGGGTTGATGGTGCTGAGTGCAAAACACCTACTCATGGTTGGTGGCTCAATGATGTGTTTAAAAACTTTAAACACCATTTCTTCCTTCTCCACCCTCAATGTCAACTCTCCTCTTTATACATCGATCAAGGCTCTCCCCATCGCTAGGAATGGTCTCCCCAATATGATAGGGATTTCTGCATCCTCTTCCATGTCAAGAATGAGGAAATCCGCAGGAAAAAAGAATTTTCCTACTTTGACAATCACGTCCTCAATCTTCCCTCTTGGATGAACCACTGTCCTATCGGCTAGTTGCAGGCTCACAGTGGTTGGTTTTGCCTCACTGACTCAATCGTTTAAATACCGATAAGGCATCGATTTATACTTGCCCTAAATCACACTGAGCCCTGTTGGTGTTGCGTGTCGCCACTTGCTGTGCAAGGTAGTGTAAAGCTCCCTGGGTCTTTTAGTTTTGGTGGCAACTTCTTCTGCAAGATAGCACTACACTCCTCCGTCAGTGCTACTATTTCGTACTCTGCCAGTTTCTTCTTCTTCCCCAAGATCTCCTTCATGAACTTAAAATAGGAGGGCATCTACTCCAAAGCTTCTATAAAGGGTATGTTGATATGCAGCTTTCTGAATGTCTCCAAAAATTTGGAGAATTGTTTGTCAACCGCCTTCCGCTGTAATCTCTGGGGGGAATGGGATCTTCTCTGTATACTCCTTCTCTGGAGTTTTCTCTACTACTGGGCGAGATTCAACCACCATCTCTTTTTCTATCTCTGCTCTTTGCTCAACTACTGGCTGAGGAGACTGTTGTTCCAACTGTTTGCCACTTCTCAATTGTACTTCCTGGCATTGCTCCCTTGGATTCATCTCTGTGTTGCTTGGCAGTGTACCTTGTGGCCTGCTGTTTGCCTGCTTTGCTAGCTGACCCACTTGTGTTTCCAAATTCCTGAACAATGATCTAGCACATCGAATCGAGTGCAGGCATTGGTGAGTGCAACAAAGCCGCTCTCGGCTCGTCGGCTTTCTTCTTTGAGCAGTGCATTGAACTGTTGGGGATGTGGGGCCTGAGTAAAGGACTGCTGATTCTGGTTCTGCTGGGTTTGGTACTGGCCCCTGTATTGATTCTGCTGCCCCTGGTCTCCTCTCCATGAGAAATTTGAGTGATTCCTCCACCCTGGATTATATGTGTTGGAGTATGGATTGTTTTGTGTCCTCTGATAATTACCCATGGCCTGACACTCTGCCTGCTCCATTGGTATATTATTAGGATCAGCTGAAGGACACCAATCGAATGTATGTGGGCCACCACATATTTCCACGACTTTAGGCATCTGCACGCATTCAGACAACGTATGTTCTTTGCAATTTGTTTCGCGAAAGGGCCACTTGGGCATTCAAGCGTGAATGACATCTATTTCGTGGACTCAACATTCTCCTCCCACTCGTTGATCTCTCTTCTGTGACATGGTTGTTGGTGGCCATATCTTCTAATAACTCGTGAGCGTCGTGGGCTGTTTTCCTCATGAATGCCCCACCTGCTGCTGCATCTATAATGGTTCTGGTTGTACTGCTCAGCCCGTTATAGAAGATGTGGACCAAGTTCCTGACTCGTCTGATGGTGTGGGCACTTTCTCTGTAAATCTTTGAACCTTTCCCAAGCTTCATATAAGGACTCTCCATCTGCTTGGTAGAAGTTATTCAACTCCCCTCTCAATTTTGCTGCTTTGCATGGGGGAAAGAATTTGGCCAAGAATTTCTGTGCCAGCTCTTGCCATGTAAAAATCGAATCGGCTGGCAGGGAATTCAACCATACTTTTGCTCTATCCCTGAGTGAGAAGGGAAAGAGCCTCAATCTGACTGCATCATCAGTAACGCCGTTATATCTGAAAGTTGCACATAGCTCCAAGAAATTAGCTATGTGCATGTGTGGATCCTCCGATGGCAGTCCTCCAAATTGCACTGTGTGCTGTACCATGCTCAGAATCGCTGGTTTTATCTCAAAGTTGTTTGCTCCTATTGCAGGGAGCCTGATACATGTCTGTGCTCCATTCACCCTTGGCAGCACATAGTCTCCCAAGCTTATTTCTGCTTGGACTTGAACTCTTTTCTCGACATCTATAGGTACTTGCCGAGGCATTCCTGGGTTAGGTTGATTTTCACCTAACCCTTCTCTCATCATGTTGTTGTTTTGAACACCGTCCATCTCTAACAAGGTTGCAATCCGCTGATTCTTTCTGTTCTGTTTACAGGTTTTCTCAATCTCTGGATTGAAGGGAACAAGAGTGTCTGCCCCTCTTCTCCTTCGCATAAACTGATTTCCTGAAATAGATCAAAAACAGACAAACTAGTCACGGTACCTTGATTTTTTTCCGAAAATAAAAACGTAAAAATAAAATAAAAATAAAACAACCAAATTAGAAATTAAAAATAGATAAATTTGATATTGAACTATGCCAAATCCCCGGCAACAGCGCCAAAAACTTGATGCGCGAAAAGATGCACACACTTTAACGCAAGTGCACGTTATCGTGACAAGTAATATAGTCTTGATAAGACCGAATATCGTCCACAAGGATTAGGATTCAAGTACCAACTATCTATCTTTTGGTATCTATTTGGCAATCGATATTTGATTTTGTTGTTTATAACTAATAATTATAAAGACTAATTTAACTAATGTGTTTACTTCAGTTGTGATGGGAATAGAGCTTCCATGTCTCCTCAACTATCCGCTTATGTTATTTATTAATGCAATGAATTATGGCTTTCTTCTCTCGGAGCTAGCAGGTTTACGAAATCGTTTTATATTCCCGTTAAGGATATATAAACACTCAACCCCAATATTGCTCCTTTCTACCTTTCGGTGATAAGGATGACTCTATAGGAGGATTAAGAACAAAAACCTAGTCAACCGTCACGCACCATGCGTAAAATTAGGGTTGTTAAGCCTCTCATTAACGCTACATAAATAATTGAGGTATTTTCATCCCCAATCCAAAATATGTCTACCCAACTTACAGCATATTCACAACCTCCTCCTTTCGAAGTTTGATTAGAAATCATATAAATAATGATAATTAGTGATCAATTAATTACCAAGCATTCAAAGCAATTATTGGATAAATCTCAACAAGAAGAAGAATAACCATAACATGCATCAATTTATAACATAAGTTTCTAGTGAATTAACATGGAAAGCTCTATAAAAGAATTAGTTCCTAGCCATTGACATGACAACAACTAATTCAAGGTTCATCATACAAAACTGAAATAAAAGAAAATAAAAGGAAAGAAAGTTACTAAACTATGGTCTCCAATCTTCAAAGCAAGAATCCTTGTGTTGTGCAAGAAAGGGAACCCTTAAAATCTGCCTAGGGTTCTCCTTTTATAGGCTAAAAACCGCCTTTAACTTTTCCCTTCAGGCCTGACCCAGAAATTCGTCATTAAACCTGATTTTCCCGCGTCGTCGCGGCCACTTCGGCGCCGGCGAACCTGCGATGCCGGGTGATTTGCGCGCGGCCGATCTCTGTTGTCAGAAGCGGCGGCGCTGCAACTTCTGTAGCCTTTCTGATGATTAGGCGTCGCCACCCTGCATGTTGGCATGGCGGCCATGGCGCGACTGCGTTCGCCTCGCCACTTTCTCTGCTTTTAAGCTCTGGAACCTCTTCTTTTGCCCTCTTTTAGCTCATTTTCCGTCATTTGGCCATTTTAACCACTTTGACTCAAAAGAAAGAAAATTTATCCTAATACGACACTTATTTGTACAAAAAGGGACAAAAGACTAACTAAAAACGACTCGAAAAGTGTATATAAAATACACCGATCAACAAGCTCATCCGGTTGTGAAAGAAATTGGAGTGTCTTTGAAGGGGTAATTCACATTCTAATTTCTAAGTCTTTTAATAATGATGATTGTATATTATTATTAGTTACTAAGTCTTTATATTTTCTTTGTAGATTCACCCAAAGAAGAGGAATAGACTAGATACCGATCGTATGAACAATCTAGTCTATGTTCAATTCAATGCAAGATTGATGAATAAGAAGAAGAAGAGGGGTGATAAAATTGATGTGCTTCTAGAAAATGAGGCTACTTATGCACAATCTTGGATTGTTGATGGAGTGTGTGAAGATGAAGGTGAAAATGAGGAGGTGGTACCCGGTTCGGGGATTACATGGGGCTTGTTGAGTGAAGCATCGGGAGCAAATGAAGAATTGCAACCAAGAAGGAGTGCTCGCAATGTTGAAGAAGTTTTAGAAGTAAGAGAGCCCGAAGAAGATGATTTTGTATCCGATGGCACAGAAGATGAGGGAGAAGATGAGGAGTTTGACTTTGAGTCAGACAATGAAGAGCGTGATATTGAAGATCTTGGTAACGAAAACATGGAATTTTGATTTTTGCTCATGTTGTTCGTCTTAAAGGTACTTTAATGATTTATGAATTTATTAACTACTTAAGAATGTATTGATTTTATGATTTATATATTTTATGCATATGTGATATATATACAATTGATGTAAAATATTAAAAATTAAAAAAAATACATCCGCCTAGGCGCCCGCCTAGCCGTCTAGGCGCTAGGCGGCCAGGCTCCGCCAAGACTCCGCCTAGCGTCTTTTAGAACATGACAGGGAAACAACTAGAGAGGTATTAGGGGTCTCGAGGGGCAACCCAGGTGGATATAAAGGGGATTGACGGTGGAATTGAGAGGTCCAAAAAAAAGTAGAAGCCAAGAAGGTTGCGTATGCGGCGCTAGTGAAAAGCGTCGACGAGGACTATAAGAGGGGGAATAAATAGAGGTATAAGGCAGTGAAGAAGGAAGCGAATCTGGCGGTCACGACAGCTAAAACAACAACCTTTGAGCACTTGTATAAAAAGCTCGAGTGTAAAGGCAAGGATAAGAAGTTGTATAGGCTTGCCAAGATGAGAGAGGAAGTCTCGCGGCCTGGACCAAGTAAGGTGCATCAAGGACGAGAATGTTGAAGTGTTGGTAGACGACACACGCATTAGACGGAGATGGCAAACGTACTTTCATAAGTTCTTGAATGAAAAAGGGAACATAGATATCATTTTAGGGAGTTTGAGAATTTCGAGAGGTGTAGAGATTTTGGGTAATGTAAGTGCATCAAGGCTGCAGAATTTAAGGAGGCTATGCGTAAAATGAGGAGGGGAAGAGCGAACGAGCCTGATGAGATTCCGGTAGACTTTTGAAAGAGTGTGGGGGAGGCAGGTATAGAGTGATTGCATAGGTTGTTTAATGTCATATTTCGGATGGGTAAGATGTCAGAGGATTGGAGGTGGAGTACAATGATCATGTTGTACAAGAACAAGGGCGATATTCAGAGTTGCAATAACTATAGGGGAATCAGGTAACTAAGCCACACTATGAAAGTCTTGGAGAGAGTGGTAGAGTTAAGGATGAGAAGGGACGTGTCGATATCCGAGAGCCAGTTCAGATTCATGTCAGGCCGATCGACAACAAAAGTTATTCATCTTGTTAGGAGATTGGTGGAGCAGTTGATCGGTGTATTTTATATACACTTTTTGAGTCATTTTTAGTTAGTATTTTACTCATTTTGTTGATGTTTAGTATAGTATTAGGGTCGTTTTTCTTTCTTTTGTGTCACAGCGGTCAAAAATGGAGAAATGGCAAAAAGAAGATGAAATTAGCATAAATGAGATGGAATTGCATACAAAAGGGCCAACAAATGAAGTCTAAGAAGTTCTGGGAAGTATAGAGGAGATCAGACGAAGTCCGTACGAAGAAACAAAAAAATGCCAAATTCACGCCTCGGCGCGGGCTGATGTTATCTTGGTCAGAAAGTTGCAGATTTTTGTTGTAGTGGCGCTGATCTCAGGGCCACGGCGCCAACACGGGATTTTTGATGTTTTGGGCCCAATTTGACACGTTTTCAGAGTCCAAAAGGGATAACTTTTCCTACCTACAAAACCTACATAATCCCTAAAACCCTGCTCATTATTCATTCCATCCATTATACATACAACACAACTCTAGGAGGCGAATATTTGAGATCTAGTTCAAATATTTTCTTTTCTTTCTCTTTTCTTTGTTTATTTCAGTTCATGTATGAAGATTGTATTAGTTCTTAGCGTGACTATGGCTAGAAGCTAATTACTTTATTAGGGATTTCCTTGTGATTCGCTTGAAACTCTTATTCATGAATTAATGCATTAGTTTGTTTTCTTCTTCACTTGATTAAGATTTATTCAATAGTTGTTTTGATTGCTTGATAGTTAATTAGCTACTAATTATCATCACTTATATGATTTCGAATCGAAATCTGAAAGGGGAGATTCTGAATATGCTATAGTTGAATAAACATAAGTTAAAATCATGGACGAAAGTACCCCGATACTTGTGTAGCTTAATAGGTTATTGCTCTTAATCCTCTTTTGTAGTCAATCTTGTCATCGAAAGATAGAAGGGTTCTCCATTGGGGTTGAGTGTTTATATTACCTTAACAGGAGTATAAAACGGTCTAGTTAACCTGCTATCTTAACGTAGAAGAAGAAGTCAGCCTAATTGTATTAAGGATTGAATAGAGTGGATAGTTGATGATCTTGGAAGCCCTAATTCTCCGTCATAACTGATTTAAATCAAAGTATTTTCATAATTAGTTTATTTTCTGCATTATTAGTCTAGAATTCCAAACCAATTAATCTTAATCAAATAGAAACTAAAGCATAGATAATCGGTACTTGAAAACCAGTCCCTGAGGACGATATTCGGTCTTACCCAGACTATATTACTTGTACGATACGTGCACTTGCGTTAAACGTGTGGATAAATCGCTATCAGCAGTATAAGGACAAAAAGAGAGACTTACACATGGTTTTCATTGACCTGGAGAAGGCATATGATAAAGTCCCTCGGGAGGTTCTTTGGAGATGCTTGGAGTCTAGAGGTGTGTCTGTGGCCTACATCACGACAATTAAGGACATATACGACGGTGCCAAGACCCGAGTTAGGACAGTGGGAGGTGACTCAGAACACTTTTCAGTCGTGATGGGGTTGCACCAGAGATCAGTCGCCCTTAAACCCTTTTCTATTTGCCTTAGTGATAGATGAATTGACACGACATATTCAGGAGGAGGTGTCGTGGTATATGTTATTTGCAGACGACATAGTTTTGATTGATGAGACGTATAGTGGCGTTAATGATAGGAAGGAAGTTTGGAGAACGACCTTAGAATCTAAGGGTTTCATGTTAAGCAAGACTAAGACAGATTACATGGAGTGCAAGTTTAGTGAAGTGACGCAAGAGACACATGTGAAAGTGAAGCTTGATGCACAAGTTATACCCAAAAGAGGGAGTTTCAACTATCTTGGGTCCATTATTTAAAAAAATGAGGATATTAACAATGATGTCGCCCACTGTATTGGAGCATGGTGGATGAAATAAAGGCTCGCCTCCAGGGTGTTTTGCGATAAGAATGTATCGCCTAGGTTAAAAATTAAGCTATACAGAGTGGTGGTTAGATAAGCCTTGTCGTACGGGCCAGAGTGTTAGCTAATCGAGAATGTTCAAGTTCAAAAGATGAAGGTAGCGGTGATGTGGATGCTCAGATGGATGTGTGGCCACACTAAAAGAGATATTATTAGAAATGAAGATATACGGGACAAGGTTGAAGTGGCCTCCGTGGAGGATAAGATGAGGAAAGCGAGATTGAGATGGTTCGAGCATGTGAAGATGAGGTGTGAGGGCACCGGTTAGGAGGTGTGAGAGATTGGCGGTCGTAGGAGTTAGGAAAGGTAGAGGTAGGCCGAAAAAGAACTGGATGGAGGTGATTAAACAAGATATGGCTCAGCTCCAGCTGACTAAGTACATGATCTTAGCTAGGAAGATCTGGAGATCGAAGGTTAGTAGGTTTTTGAGTTTTGTCGCGCTGTGCGTGAGAGGTGAGGGGCTAGCCTTTCCATCTCCTCTTCTCCTTTTCTTAGTTGTATTATTTTGGTATCGCTATATAACACCTTCATTAAAAAGTGTTAGAGAAAAATGATTCTAAGCAAATGCCAAGCAATGGTGATTGGCGACAAAGTACCAACGATAGGAAAAACAATTATCAAGGGAGCTTCATCCCCTTTTTTGTGATTAAATATATACAATAATCAAAATGGATAGATCCTTGTGGTCCGGCCCTTTCACGGACTCCGCACATAGCGGGAGCTTAGTGCACCGGGCTGCCCCTTTAATAATCAAAATGGAAAGAACCCAGTTTGTCCCTTCTAGTTGGCAGTAGAAAGAGGATGCAGTATAGCCAGCAATCCCAGATGTGAGAGCATATATGACAACCAGTGCAGTGAATAAAGCTCCGCGGTTGTAAGGATAGAAAACACCAACAAGTGCAAGAATGAATATGAAGATGGTCCTGGGAATTGAGTGGGAAAAGAGCATCAGAAACATGCATGTTTGAGATAACAATTTTTCGAGATAACATATACTTACAGTGTAAACAGTTGGGTACCAGAACCAAGTGCTGCAGCCAACAAAGATTTGTACTTCGGGTACCTAAAAACATCACCATGAATGTATTTTCACCCAGTTTCTTCTTGGTCATCAGCTGCCTCCTCATCGTGTGCATACCTTGAATATTGATTGAGAAACAATTGGCATGAAGACACAAGATAGAAAACTTGTCCTGGAAACCAACAAATGTAGGCAAACCAACCATATTAATTAAATTAAAACTTACTTGACAAAGTCATTCTTAAGGACGCGCATAAGAATGGTGGCAAGAAAACCAGTTAAGAGAAGAACCGTCACACAGGAGTTGATAATTGAGAACCAATGGATTTCCAAGTGATGTGGCAATGATGAAGACTGCGAGTATTTTTCCATCCTCTTCTCAAAAGGAGTAGTTGTCTCCTTCCATTTCACAGAGTACATGAAGTCAACATCTACTTCCTTGTCCTCTGTGATATCTACCAGGGCATTAGGATCGGTTCGTGCATTGATCTCAACCACACGATCATTGTTGTAAAAGATCTCAAAATGGAGACGTTTAAACAGGTAATATGTGTACTCGCTGGGATCAGCTTTTGCATCCTTATCGACTTTCCTTAAGAAACCCCAAATGGGCAAGTCATCATAATACATTTGGAAGTAATAGTCCTTTGCAACGGCACTGCGGAATTGAGAAACTTCTTCCTTAGATAACTTCTTTTTGCACACTATTTCTGAATCCTTGTCGTACATAAAGTCAAGCTTGTAAGGAGCACTAACCAATCGATCACCGTTCAAGACTTCACCAAGTGCTTCCTTTTTCTCTGTCACATGAGCTGCAAACACATCCTTTAGTAAACTTGAAACTTAAAATCTACAGATACTTAAATGAGAAAATAAAACGTTGACTGCATACCTGGTGCACAGAAAGGAAGATCAAAGAAACGGTACGTTTCACTGGAATGAAAATGCAAAAAAGAAAAGAACAATCCATGAGCTACCACAGACAAAAAGGACATACAGAACATATGCAAGGCAAATATACCACTTTTTGTTTTTAATCAATTTCAACATAAAATGCTGTGGCAGAAGGATGAAAGATTTTATGAGTACATCAATGTCCAATTTGTTAAAACCCGTTGTTTTACACTCTAGTCTTTGGATCCATCATTCCTTATCTACATCTATCCGCATGGCCTTGTAAATTTCTTCAGAAAGGAAAAATGAAGAGACTTGTTTCGTCAACAATGACTCAAAGAAAGAAAGGAAAGTTGCATTTTGGAGATACGATGGCAAGGCAAATGCAAAAACAATTAAACTCCAGGGGGCTGAACATGCTTGTCTGGTTTAATTTTTTAAGAGTCCTACAAAAAATTCTTTTTGACCGAGACGTTTATCGTGTGGGATTAAACTGGGTATGTTGTTGTTGTTGTTGAATGATTTTGAATCTGAAGTTTGCAGTTTGTACTATTGTGAGGTTATTTATTGCCAAAAGGCAACCCAAAAGGACAACTTATTGCATATTTAACTGTCAATTAGAGGTCACCTCAATTTTACAATTACTCCCATAGTTACACCACAAGCAAGTAGTTACCTTTCGGGTATCCATAACAACTTATGTAAAACGTTTGGCAGGAATTTGACTGTGGGTATCTTGCACATACATCAATAGTCATACATACGGAGAAATATATAACTTTCCAAAGACTTAAGCCAGTAGAAAATTACATCATCAATCTATTTCTGGTTGCACACCATGTTTATGTCAAGTAATATCTTGATATAGTTAAGTAATCGAACATAAGGCACCTCTATTCGATGAAGCCAGCCACATCAGAGGCAGTGCTCCAAATCGTTGCAATACGCGATGCTAGATAAAAATTCATTCTTAAAATCTACAGATCCCAATTTTTTACTTTTAGCTCTTTCTAGGATGCAGAAGTAACAGGTTAGCTCATCAATTCTATCAGACTTCAACTGAATCACTATCAACTAGCTGTATACCAAGAGAAATTCATCAAATTTGGGCAGCAGTGTAGACCTGTCCAAAGCTCAGGTCAGATGACTTTTTTTTTTTTTTATGCTTGCCCGACCCTAACCTTATTTTTTTAAAATTTTCCGACCCTGGCCCTGACCCGCTCTACAAAACAAAAAAATAGGGTAATTTGGTCTGGTTGGGCCGGGTCGGGTCGCGGAACCCGGATTTTGTTTTTTGTTATTTCTAAAAATTGAATTTCCAAAACTGAAATTGACATTCACACCTACATTACCACGAAATTCGTACGTTAAAATCTATTGTATATCGCGAAATCTGTAGTGAAGAAAAGGTCAAATTAGAAACCGATTTGGGGAAAAAGTCAAATCGATTGGGAAATTTAATAAAGGATTTACGGCAGTTTGCAAGGCCCCGTCTCGAAAAAATACGCAATATTAAAAATAAAATAGATAAAACAGACGTCCGAGCGCAGAGTTATGACCATTTAAAGTTGCATCAGTTTACAACACGTATTTTATGTCAATGCTTCACATTAAAACATAAAGCCTACATCTCATATATTCTTAAAACATGTAAATATTAATAAAAGAAAAATAATATAAATTATATTAAAAATATTTAGTGGAGGGTCGAGGTCGGATCAAGTGGGTAAAAAAATCTGACACTAGCCCGACCCTATATATCATCGGGTCCCCGTTTTTCGGGTCGGATGGCTCACGGGTCAGATATTAGCTGACCCTAGCCCTGATTTTTTGGGTCGGGTCGGGATGGGTCCCTGCCCCAATGGACAGGTCTAGACAGCACCATCAACTCATTAACCAAGGACCTAAAACTTGGTTCGGAACTATGCACATATGTATACACACCAGAATCTACATATATATATATATATATATATATATATATATATATATGCATATATGGAATCCAATCCTGCATAGATTGATCATGGAATTACTATCGAGATTCTTTGGATCATATTTCTCAGTATCATCCCTATGTTCATTGTGGTACCGTCATTTGCTCTGTTAGGTAGTAATAGATCCAGCGATTACTATAAAAGCAATTGGACATCAGTGGTAGTGGAGTGCGCCTACGATGATTAAAATGCAACGAAATGCCTTATACTTGAATATAGTTGGCAAAGCATACATACATACATCTACGCACACACATGAGAAGCTACTGAAATAAATTTGTAACGTCCACCGGCAATCTGTTAGTGTCAATCTAGACTCATCAATGGATAATCATAACAATATAATAATAAATCAACAGAACTGAAAACAACTACAACGAATTCAACAAATTGAAACACATACTAACTTGGTGTAGATAGAGGTATGCAATGACGCAGTGTCCTAAGATAAAAATTCGTCCCCACTTGTGTTGTAGTTCTACGGACGTCTGCCTTGAGGATACAACTATCTAAGTGAGAGTTCTAGCACAAGAACTTCACTTCTGGCGAATTTACTTTATGTGTTCTTTAGAAATGTTCTTGAGGAAGAAGAAGATAATAGAGCCACAATCTTAGATCATTAGATGAATTTAATGATTGATTGTAATGTTATGAGTATTGTGTATCTTCAAACAAGTGATCCATATACTTTTATAGCATGAATTTTCGTCCTTAGGCAGCTATTCATCAAAGGTTGTGACCTTACATGAAGAGACACACCTTTTGGGTATTCTGAAATTTTTCATTGGGATTAGCGCCACGACCCTTCCCTCCATCATCGTGGCGCTTCAAAACCTGCAGACCTCTCTGAAGTTTCGAAGCGCAATATGTGCAAAAACCTACTACATTTATGTTTTAACCAAGTAAGCACAAAATGTATAACTTGATCATCAAACATACAAAATGTGGTAGTAAATCCAGCCATTACTATAAAAGCTATTGCACATCAATGCTATCGGAGCGCGCCTCTTAACGACGGTGATTAAAGTGCAAATGCCTTAAAGTTGAATATAGTTCCCGAAGCATACATACATACATACATATAGGGCTGGCCAGTGGGTCGGGCCGGGCCGGGCCCGATCCGGTCCCGTCCAGGCCCCGATTAAATTAAAAAAATTATTTAGCGGGTCCGGGGCTCGAACCGGGACGAGACATGATATGGTCCTGCCCGACCCGGTCCCGCTAGGACCCGACCCGTCCCAGTCCCGCCCAAAAACAACCAGTTGCCAAAAATAACCGTTGCAATAACGACCATTTTACATTTTGGCCGTTAGACAACAGCCATTTTTTGCTTCCCCCAACCCCCTACCCTCTTTATATTTATTTTTAACCCCTAAGTTATTATATTTATATTTTAACCCAATTTTTCAACTATAAATACCTCATTTTCTCTTCTTATTTCTCACAAAGCTTCCTACAATCTCTATTCTCTCAAATCTCAATCAATCAATCTCTATACAACATTGTCTACTACATATTCACTCTATTTATTAATTTGAGAATTGGGAGTGAAGTTGGCAACTAGCTTGAGGATTAATCTATCGAGCAAAGTTTCAATTTTCAACCTCTCTCGATTACACATCGACTCTACGTCGGCGTTTGGTACATTCGTTCTCTCATTAAATTATTATTTTGTTTTTATTTCATTTAGCACATTTAATTTCATTATCTTTAACTTTTTAAGTCTTTAACTATTTATTACCATAATTAAAATGAAAAGAACAAAAAATGTTTTGGGCAAGGCCTTGGGTATCAAGGGCAAGGGCAAGGGTACTTCTTCTAGTATTCCTAGACAAGATGATTTTATGGATTCTGAACTATTTCCTGAAATACCATATGATCTTGACACAAATGTTTATCCTCAAAATGAAAGATTTTAATTTAGATGACACTCTAGATGATGATACACCTACTAACGTAGATGATGATACACTCACTAGTGAAATGCCTTCTATCCCCCCTAGTATGAGACGAGGTCCGGCAAAACGACCATTAACATCAGCTGTATGGAAATATTTTCACAGGGACGTACCGAATCAAGTAGCTATATATAAAACTTGTAAATCTGTTTATACTTTTAAAACTAGACAAGGTCATGGTGGGATGGGGGGTTTAGCAAGACACCTATTGCAAAAACAGAAAGTCTTGCATGCCTAATACCTTATTGAAAAAGATGGTGAGCAAACGTCCTCTCAATCGGGACAAGATTCACATACTGTCCCGGATAAAGTACATGGTCAAATTAACCCTATGGCGGGGGGAGTTGTAGGCCCTAAATACGATAAACATAAAGATAGGGAAACACTAGCAAAATTAGTTGATGTGGAGGATTTGCCTTTTTCATTTCCTGAATCGCCTGGTTTTATTCATTATATTAGAGATATGTATAATTCTGCTTATAAATGTTTTCCTAGATCAACGGTTAAGAGAGATGTGTTTAAATTTGCACACGAATATCAATAATATTTGTGTTATTCATTATATCATTTAAATTGCAAAGTCGTTCTAGCTTCTGATATAGGTCGTAGTACTAACGGCTATTATTATTTAACGATAACCTGTCATTGGATAGATATAAATGGTCTATGCAAAAACGTATTTTAGCATATAGATATATAGATAGTAGGCACACTGGTGAGTTTATTTCACAAAATATTTATTTAGTCTGCGATTATTACGGAATAACTGATAAAGTTATGAGTATTACATTAGATAATGCAGCTTCTAACAATTCTGTTATTTATGTTTTAAAAGAAGTTTTAACTCCGTCTTTTCCAAAACATTTTCATATCAAATGTGCATGCCATATTTATAACTTAGTTGTAAAGGATGGTCTTTCACTTTTTCAAGATATTCTTGAAAAAATACAATTTGCTATAAACTTTATTTTTAAAAATAATAGAATTCAACAGAGAAAAGAATATAAAAAAAACTTGTCACGATTGTGGACTATCTTACATAAAAATTCCCGAAGAAGTACCAACTAGGTGTAATTCTTTATATGACCAACTAGTTATTGCTTATCACTATAGAAAACCTATCACTTTATTTTTTAACGCCCATAATCAAAATCCAACTGATATGATTGTGGATAATGATTGGGACAAAATTAAAGAACTTATTGTATTTCTAGAGAATTTTCAACGAGCAACAAAAGAATTTTCTACTTTATATTATCCTACTATTTTAATTATGTTGTTTTATATAGTTATAATATTTTTACTTCTTAAAGAATATATAGAAAAGACGAAAACTACAACATCTTATCTCAAAGCATGAGTAGCGACGTTGAACAATTTGACCAAGATATACCAATTTCAACCGAAGAACCACACGAAATTATAAAGAAACTAGAAAAAGTATTTTCAAATTGGTAATATATTTTATTGCAATTTTAGTATTTTTTTTCTATGTCTTTTGCAAATTTTTTCAACAACAGTACACTACAATGTTGTAATTCTGAATCTTGTATATTTCAATGAAATAATTAATAAATATGAGTATAATATGAGTATATGACTATCACTATATGACTATATGTTACTTTGTTAGTATTTTTAATTTAGTGGGAAAAAATTTAAAAAAAAAAATGTCCCGCCCAGCCCGATCCCGCCCCTCCTCTCCGTCCCGATCCCGCCTATTCCGATCCCAATGGGCCCGGCCCACTGACCAGCCCTACATACATACATCTACGTACACACACTAGAAACTACTTCATTTTAAACAACTTTCAAAGCTCAATACGTACAAAAAACATTCTACATTTAATCGAAAATAGCATAAAATGTATAACTTGATCATCAAACATACAAAACTTAAACAAATGCCAATTCAGCTGCACATTGGTACGCAAAAATACAAACATTAATTACCTTGGATTATGGAAAGGACCGACTTTATTAGCATACAAAGGAACCGATCTCCGGCCTTGTACTTGTGATCAGAACCGTCGGATCTCGCCGGAGAAACACAACACAAAACGATCAACACGACGACGTAACACGCCACCGTCATCTTCTTCTTCTCCATTTCCGTCACCATAGTTGTATATATTCAGTTCGTGTGTATGTATATATTGTTAGATATAGAAAATTTTGGGGGTTGGGTGTGGTGAAGGGGGTGGGTGAGGGGGTGGGGGAGGTAAGAGCTCAGATCTCGATCTCCGTCAGTAGAAAAACTTCGGGACTGTGAAATGAAAACGTGGGAAAAAGTTTGAATTAGTGACGCGCTTTTGTGGAGCGTGAGATACAGTCGTTGTTGACCTGGGAACGGATATTAGGAAAGAGAACGTGACTCGTCAACTCAATTCTATACGGTGAGGGAAAATTATGGGACTTAAATATTCATACTCCATCCGTCCTAATTCATTTGATACCATTTAATTTGATAGAAATAAATACTTTTAAAATATATAATTTAAAATAAATCTTATATAAATGTGTAATTTTAAATCATCTTTCTAAATATAAAAAAAATGATATTCTTTTTTCGACTGACCAAAAAACAAATGAAGTCACATAAATTGGGACAAAGAGAGTATTGTATTTATGATAGATAATTACTATTTTAAAAAATTACGCCACATAATTATATGTTGGATTTTGTAGCAAATACACAATACACACGCATAATTGTATGCGCTGATATAATTCTTTCTCGCGATTTTAGTTGATATAACATGCACTAATACAATTGATCACCTGATACAGTTAATACCCGCCACCTTATAATTTTTTTACGATGATACTCGTCTAATATAGGGGTGGCCAACGGGGTGGGGCGGGTTTTGGGTGGGATAGGGGTGGGGCGGGACTATCGGGCTTGGCCGATATTCTATCCCGGTACCGGTCCCGTCTGGAAAAAGAATCGGACCTCGCGGGTCGGGATCGGGTCGGGGTCGGAATTTTCATTTTTTATTCACTTAATTTTATAAAATAACATATATTATATATATGAACAACTCAATAATTGAACAAGATAGTGTAATAAAAACATCTCAAGACTGTTTTTGTGTCTCTTATATTATCATTTTTTGTTAATACCTATACAATTGTCAAAATTATAACTTTGTGGTGTTGTTCAAAAGTTGCAAATGACATAGTAAAATTATAATTAAATAAATTACCAATTTGAAAACACATTTTCTAGTTTCTTCACATTGTCTTGTGGTTCTTCGGTTGGAATTGGTATTTGTTGGTCAAACTACTCCATGTCGCTACTCATACCTTCAGATAAGATGTCGTTGTAGTTTTCGTCTTCTTCTTCGTTGATCTCCGGTTGACCTCACCTTCTCTGCTCCGCTCGTATCCAATCTCTGAATAATACTGCAATCTCCAAGTTGTCTCCGGCTAATGAGTGTTTGTGCTCTCCTATTGAAAATCTGCCGGCAGAAAAAGTGTTTTCAGACGCCGTTGATGACGCTTGAATGTTCAAAACATCTCGGTCCATCATTGAAAGTGTCGAAAATGTCTTCTCATTCCCCCTCTATTATTTCATCAAGTCTTTATTTCCTTCTTCATTGACAACTGATTGGTACGGTAAAGTACCCTGAAAAACAAAAACATCAAACTTGTTAATTTGGTTAGTAGTGTTACCACCGCACATTCTATTTCTGAGGATTTCAATACTAGTCGCAGTAACATCATGTCTTTTTAGAAGCTGTGTTGAAGAAGAAGAAGAATAAGAAGAAGAAGAAGAAGATGATGGTATGGAAGCCGGTTGGTTGCTAGCACTTTCTTGTTGGTAATACCTTTTTTTTTCTTTCGTCTTATATGCTAGACAACACTTCTTCTTTCGTTTGTTCAATAGGTGGGGGGCATTTGATTATGTACGTCCCTATCAAAAAACTTCCATGCATCTGATTTTAATGGTCATTTTGCTGGACCTCATCTCATACTAGGGGGAATAGGAGGTGTTCCAGTTGGATGTTCACTAGTGTGTGTTTCATCTACATTAGTGGGTGTGTCATCATCTAGAGCATCTTCTAAATTAAAGTTTTGTTCAGTTTCAGGAAAATATATTCTCGTCTAAATCATATGATATTTTTAGGAAAATGTTCAGTATCAACAAAATCATCATGTCTAGGAGGAGTACTAGGAATACTAGAAGAAGTACTCATGCCCTTGTTACCCCTACTATCAGAAGCCTGACCTTTACCCTTAAATATATCTCTAAATCCTTTCATTTTAATTATGTTAATAAATAGTTAAAGACTTAAAGATAATGAAATTAAGTGCGCTAAATAAAATAAAGACACAATGATAATTTAATGAAAGAACGAATGTACCAAACATCGACGTGTAATCGAGAGGTTGAAAATTGAAACTTTGCTCGGTGGAAGATCCTCAAGCTAGTTCTGAACTTCACTCCCAAATAAATAAATAAAATTGAATATTTAGTAGACAATATAGATTTATAGAAGATAGATTGAGAGATTGGAGAGATTGTAGGAAGATTTGTGAAAAGATGAAGAGAAAATGAAGTATTTATAGTTGGAAAATTAGGTTAAAGTGTAAATATAATAACTTAGGGGTTAAAAATAAATATTAAGGGGTAGGGGGTTGGGGGAGGGGGGAAGCAAAAAATGACCATTGCACAACGATAAAAATATAAAATGGTCGTTGGTGCAACAACTATTTTTTGCAAAGTGGAGTGGGACGTGCGGGACAGGGGGCGGGACCGAGATGGGTCGGGTCTTGGCGGGACTAGGTCGGGCCGGGTATGGCGGTACGAGACCATGTCATATCTCGGTTCGAGTCCTGGTACCGTTATTTTATATTTTTTTATTTAGGTTTCGGGGCGGGACCGGGGTGACCCGGCCCGTTGGCCACCCATAGTCTAATATAACTCTTTCGCTTGATACAACAACTGGCGCGATCACTTTATCTCATCTATATTAGTCGACAACCAGACCATATCCTAAATATGTCTCTTGCATTGGCCAATGACATGGTCGACCTAATATCACTGAGAAGCTGAGTGTTCTCTCTCAAATATCCAGTCGAGGAATGAATCTTATTCTTTGGCTCAACTACCACCTTAGTTTACATCGCAATGTACCCAACACAAGTCATGTCTTATACTATAAGGAATTTAAGCTTAGGACAGGGTCAAAGTACATTACTTTGTAAATTAGGTGTGTATTGACCTCAAGTCAAAAGACATCTATATCACATATACTGATAATACTCTAGATATGTATAACAAATACTTTATCACCATGATATATCAATACCCTCTAAGAGTATCCATGTGTCCATCACTAGTACTAGTAGTGAGACATACTACATTCTCTAAGAATGTGATGCAGACCACATGTCGACTTATAACATATCATTGATAACTCACTCTCAATGATCATCAGTCGATGCTATTTTGAGAGTTACGCTCTATCATTAATAACTCACTTTATTAATAACAACGTGAGCTCACAGGATGCACATTAATGAATCATCACAAGCAATCAAAATCATAATTCACAAACTCCATCGGACCTTCAAAATACATTAGTACTAAAACACTCAAGAAAAAAACAAGAACTCAAATGAAAAATCATTTCCGCCTATGTTCTTCTTCTTAATCTCTTTTAACAAATTACATTTTTGGTCTTCTTCTTTTCAGCAACAAACTTCTTCCATACATTGGTGATCTCCAATTGCACTTCCATTGCTGATTTTTTATGGACCTCACCCTCACTCTCCTCGGTCGCGGCTAACTTAGCCGAGACTCTGGCCGGGAGCGTGTCGAGCTCGTGAAGGACTTTTTGGATGTCATTCACGAGCCTCTCGGCCAATGTCCGAGAAAAGTCTTCCCGGATCACAACCCTGAGCACGGTCACGTGCTCAGCGTTGGGTGGCATCGTGTATGCTGGCACGATCCATCCGAACCTCCTTAAATGGTCCGAAATCTCGAATTCGTTGTGTCTGCTGTTGTCTTTGAGAGAGAATGCAACTAATGGGACTCCAATTTCTTTGGAGACTATGTTGAATCTTTCTGTCTTTTCAAGTCCTTCTCTTAGTACCCTTGCATTTTCTTGACAATTCTCCATAACATTCTTGTATCCCTGGTTAATAAGATAATTTATAATGATAATTATTAGTTTAATAGTATCAATATTGAAGTTATAAAAAGGATATTTTTTTTATGATTATTGTTCATAACATTGAGCTTACCTCATAACCTAAGCGAATAAGTTGATAATATTGTGCAATTACTTGGCTAGAACCTGTGATTCAAGAGAAAAATAGGAGTTTAACTTTTATATACTAACACTAGAAGAACTCGATGATATCAAATTGGCCAAAAAAAATATTATAGATAACAGTCTATAATAAGTGCTTATTGATAATGTCTAAAAATGGGTAATTAAGTAACCTAGTAAAACTAATTGAATTATAACAATTGTGTAAGAAAAATTATACATTGTTGTTATTTTATCGACAAGTTGCTTTTATGATATTGTACCCTATATTTTGTGCGTTGTGCATTTTATAAAAGGTACATACTACAAAAGAACACGTGTTTTCGAGGGAAGGCTATTGAAGAAAACTATTCTAAATATCTGATTAAGAACACTTCCCGTTGATTTTTTGTCGGATCCGACTGAATGGGGGCGGCTTTTCCCCTCAAAAAACGCGTGTTTTTAGTAATGACAGTAAGTTCAAATTATTATTTTTTTGTATAACATGTACTGAAAATATTTTCATAAAGATCAACTTAATTAATTCTTTAATTATTTACCTTTAGAGAAGTTGAGGGTGAAGGTAGGTTGATCAGCACCAAGATAATTGATGTGGAAAATAAGTTCTTCAGGCAAGTCTTCTTTGCTCCTCCAAATAACCCAACCAATACCAGCATATACAAGACCATATTTGTGACCACTTACATTAATACTTTTCACTAATGGTAATCTGAAATCCCATTCAAGATCTGGATAGAGAAATGGGGCAATGAATCCACCACTTGCTGCATCTACATGAATTGGAGTATCCCACCTATTAACAAGTGTCAATTAGGCACGAACATGTATATAAGAATATGTACATTATATTGGCAAGTAATAGTTAATTTTGTTAGGAAAAAATAGAAACAGCTAGGGGGGCCCAAAATTGGCGGCTAATCTCAGTCCTTCGAAAATTTAAGCCTTCATTATGTCGCTGCATGAGATTAGTAGCAGAATTTCTCCAGGATTTTACAAAATCAACGAAATTCAAGTTTCAACAATTAATAAACTCAAATTTCCCACAAGAACATAACTTGTAATTTGTAGAGAGTATTAGTAAAAGAGAAGGATCTAAAATTCTGAACTATATGTTCAATTTTTGGAGGAACAACATACTCAGTGCAAGTGGAGTTTGAAGAGGGTGTTGTATACACATCCTTACCACTACCTTGCGAAGATAGAGATGTTGTTTTCAATAAACTCTCGACATTTTTGGGAGGAACCACTATTTAATTAAAATATCTTTCTGCCGAAGGCGTACATTTGACCAGGGAAGGAACTAGGAGGTGTAAAGGGGAAATCGGGAAACTACATTGTATATGTATACAAGTTCAAAATTAAATTTTATGCATATATAGTAGATGTTGAACCGCTTTGATTTTTTTTTTTTGTATTTTTTTTATAATTTGAATATCCTTGGTGAAAATTATGGATCCAATATGCAGTAAACGCCAAAATAATTAAAGAAAAGGGAAGATGAGATGTGTTACCCGGTTTCTTTGTTCTTCTCGACCAAGAGATCATTCAAACGTTTAACATCTTCAAATTCTCCATTAAGGGTGGAACCCAAAATAGCAGCCACACAAATAGTGTTCTCATCCACCATCTCCACAGCTTTCTCAGGGTCCATCACATAGTATCCATCCTCTAATTTCACTTCTTTTAGTTCTACCTCAAAGTACCTTGCAAATTTCTCCCAGCATACCTGTAACATTAAAGATTTAAGTTATACATTGAAGCATAAAAGAATTTATATTATTAGTGCAATTTAATCAAACATATTGCTCTATTTTCATGAGGTTAACATATCAAAATTGATACGAAGAGTTGCTTATTGTTATAAGTCAACTTAATATATAGTGTATAAAATTTATATATATTGTCAATTCACAAAAAGATCAATCTCTGAAAGGGCTGAGCTTTGAGGGAAACACTTTTGGGACTTTTACACTACATATCAGTCCAACAAAGCCCACAACAAAAAATAATTCGTGATCTTTATTTTTATTTTTACAAATTTTAGCGTAATGCATAATCTATGTATAATTATTGTACAATTTGTGTGTGCCTACATTATACATTTATTATACACTTGCTATGTACTAAATATACACCAACATCAACTACAACTTGTTACGACTAGGCCGGTGAAAATATTTTTAGTCGGATCACAATACTCTTTGTGGTCTTGCACTTGGAGAAGTCAAGCATTCTACACAAGCTTGGTTTATGAACCGGTCCCCATCCCAAGAATTTTTATGGAAAAGAAAAGGGGAAATTTAGGTAGATGTTCCTTTTTAGATCACCATTTAGATTCTGCTCTTATTTTTAAAAGTTGTGTAAATATAACCTTTGAAAAATTATCCTTCCGGATAACGTTAGACTCAAGTCTAATGTTTGCTCATATATTGCTCAAACTTATAGATAAAATATTAGTTTGTCATCTAACGTTTGCAATAACTTACAAAATGTTTGACGTGGTCTAACGTTTTCTCATAAAAGTTTCAGTTTGATAAAAAGGGATCATCAAACCATGGTCTAAAAGATTAATAAAAAGGAAAATCATTTACTAAACTGATATTCTGAAAAAGGACAATGGGTGAAAATTTCACAAGAATGCAAGTATATGAGCTTTCAATGGAGAGCATACCTGGACATTGGCCCCAGTAACAATATTGGGCTTGTCATAGGGCTTTCCTTGGGCTTTCATCTTGTTTTGCCATTTTCTCTTAAAGGCTAATCCAGCAAGCATAATGGCTTCTGAGGATCCAACAGTTCCAACTCCAACAGCAGCCTCTCCCTCTCCCAATGGAGCATTAAATAAATTTGCTATCATGTTTACACATCGATTCTGCATTATTAATAAAATTAACTTAGAAGAAGAATTATATATTTAAATCAATGTAAACGCTTACTCGAATATAACAAGAACAACATATAATTCCATCATATGTGATTTGGGGAGAGTAGAGTATACGCAAACTTTACCATACCTTGTGATAGTAGGGAGGTGATTTCCGATATACCCTCGGCTTAAGAAGACTAAACATTTACTCGAATAAGATTAAAAAATAACTTAGACAGGCTTCCTTTTGAAATTGAATTTTTTTCTTTCAAAGATAGTAGTTTGTATTATGCAACTTATTCCTCAAATGATCATGATCTAAATAGTCCATGTTAATCGTGGATGATTTAATAATATATCTCTTTTTTAGGTTATCATCTAGATTTTATCCCTATTAATTGATGTTGTGGACTTATAGCTCTTGAGATAGATAAAAAATTAGATACGATTTGACATCTACAAAATTTTAGATAGTGATTTAACATTTTTCTCGTAAGAATTTCAGTTAATCCCTCAAAACTCATAAGGAATTTGTAATCTTTGGTTTAAAAGGTCCATAAGTTTGTAATAGAAATAAAAAACAGGGTCATTTACTAAGCAATTGTTTCAAAATGGGACAACCAATTTTGTTACACGATAAATAATTGAGGTGTGCACAAACTAAACATATTGTGAGGTATATATATTCGATGAAATAATTGAGATGTGCACAAACTAAACATACCGTAACATATAGATATTCGATGAAATAATTGACGTACAACCTGATCAGATATATAATTAAAAAAAGGACAACTTGCCTGAAGCTCAGTGGTGACAGGATATTCATCCATGTCAACATAGTTCTTGTTAATTGAATCCATGATTAGCTTATCACACTCTGGTTCCATCCATGTCGTCACAAATGACGCTAAATTCAACCTTGGGTTTCCATCCAACATCAACTCATCATTTATTATTTGATATGCTGCATCCTTTGGTATAGAATTCTCCGGCATCTTAAACCTAATTGCAAAAACAAATAAAATAAATAAATAATAATCTAATTTTAAATAATTTTCAAGAATCTCAAAAAGAAAATCAAACAAAAAGCTAGAAAAGCAAAAATGATTAATCAATCAACTTGACTTGTGTGAAAATTGCATAATCGATAATTTGATCTTATTAAATTCAGAAATATAATATTATGTGAGAATCGTATAGTCGGATGTTAAGTGCAGATAAAAAAGACGATTGTCCTACTATAAATTGACGTGTTAATGTTGAAATAGTCATTAATAATTGAAGTAGAGATATAATACTATGTGAGAATCGCATAGCCAATCCTAAATCCAGATAAAAAAGATGATGATTCAATATTGTGCATATAAAAATAGTCGAAATACAAAAATGTGTCACTATCATATTTAACAGCGAATAATTATCAAAAAATATGGTTAGCTACAAGCTATTTAGTGATAAATTTATATTTAATTTTTATTTTTAGTGAAAAGAGTAATCATTATATGATGAAATAATGTAAAAGAATAATCGTAATATGAGGAAAAAATAAAAGTGATAACATTGTATAATCAATTTTACCGGGGAAGAGAAATTCGGACATAGCGAGAAGCGAAGGTGGAGTGGACGGAGAGATCATTCTCCGAGGCGGTCTTAGATAGAACCATGGTGGCGGTGGACGGAGGAGAGAGAGCCACAAGAAGGAACGAATTAAAGAGAATTAATTTCTTCTTCGTTCCTTCGTTGGAGAAGAATGGTAGATAATAGGTTACTATTTATAAACCAAAAAAGCACTTGGAAGAATATATTTATAGGAATTTCATCTTTTTAAAAAGGGAGTAGAGAGACTTTAGTAAAATAAGAGGACAAGGTGTAATAATTCTATTAGTGAAGTACCATGAAATTCTCTACATGTATTTGTTTTGGTTTATGATTTTAAAACAATTGCACCTTATTTTTCTTTTTTATGTTATAATTTGAATAGAAGTAAATGATTCTACAAAATTTCTCATATTTTATTTATCGGTTCTCTATGTTACTTTTATTTATATCCTTAATAAAAGGGTATTCAACTAAAGAACATTCATACAGACATAAAATCGATCTTCCGACTCCGAAGGTACTATTGAAGGTCCAACACATTCTCAAATTTCTGCAAATTAGTTTCCAAAGGTATCTACTAGCTTCCATCGGCAAGACTCTAAAGTTTAGATAGCTAGATAAAAAAAATTAATTTTGCTAAATTTGAACCCTAATCTCCACAATATTTATTCATCTTTGATGATGGCCACACACTTGAATACTTCAACACGTTGTTCATAGTGCTTGGAAAAGTCTAGCCCAGTAACTGGCTTGAACAATTTTATATATTGACTTTCATTATTATCACCCATTTTAAATTTTGACGTTACTTATTCAAACTTATAAATTAATTCCAATCATGTAGAGACATGTCATTTATTAAGTATAAAAAGCCATCGATGTAATGAATTAATAGTGGGTGTCTTGGCCAATAGGCAATGGGAACGTCGTTGATTGCTAGGAAGCTTTCATAACTTAACTTAAAGTCAACTTATGACCTCAATTATGATTTTTACATTACCCCATATAGTATATTCCGAGCAAATTATCAAAATAATACTGTTAAAAAAAATAATTTCCAAAATATTATTGTTTTAAAAATAATTCTCATTTTACTATCATCTTGCCACGCGGATTGCCACGTGGATTGTAACGCCACACGTGCAATCTTATTTGTCTTTTATTTTTATTTTTTTAGTCATAAACCCCCCAAAGACTAAATAAATCCTTTCATGTTCTCAACCCTATTCATATCACCAATTAAGTACCAAACAAACTACTGAAAAAACTTAAATTAGAGCGACATCAAGTTACGAGAAGGCGGTGTATTTGATCAAATCAAATTTAAATACAAGTGGATGTTGGTGGCTATTTAATTATTGCAGAGAAGAAGGTAAAAAATGGTGATTGTTTTGATGGTGAGTTCGTGATCGGCTAGGACTAGAGGTGGCAGATGGGCCGTTTGGACTGATGTTGGGCGGGTCAACATGGGCTAAATTTGTAGATAGATCAGCTCCCAATCCGTCCAAAACTTATATGAGCTAAGATGAGCGAGATAAGTAAAAAATTTATATTTTTAATATTTGTTTTATAAAAGTAACAAATAATATGAAATAAAAATTTGAGGATGGAGTGGGAGTGGGGGTAGGAGGAGGTAAGAAAAAAAATCATATTTTTTATAAATTATTTATAAAAGTAAAAAAAATATAAAATAGAAATTTGAGAATGGGTGGGATGTGGGATTAGGTGGGGTAGAAGTGGGTGGGGTGGGGTGGAGTAGGCAATGTAGGGACAGAGATGTGAGGGTGATTCAGTGCTTGAGTGGGGGTTGGTGTAGGGGAGGGGGTAGGATTGATTGATAGTGTTGGTTGAGGTGCGTTGGTGTGTGAAACTCTAATCATTAAAATTAAGTATTTTGATGGGTCAAGTTTGGACATCATCACGCCATTTGAATTTGTTGATTTATGATGGGTCGCGCAAATTTCAAACCAACCAATCATCAAAATCACTTTTGTCCAAACCCATAAAATTTTAGACGGGTTGGGCGAGTCATTTGGGTTTGGACTAATTTTGTCACCCCTAACTAGGACTATGGTTAAAGAGAGTACATTGATGGCCTGATTTTTGCTAAACATTGAAACAGTGGTGAACTAGAGAGAATTAGATGATGTTGGATTTTCTATGAAAGACGTAGTGGTGCAGTAGAGAGGTTATGGGGAATCTATGGTGAATGTGAACAATTTTTTAGATTATGGAATGGAAGCTTGAGTGGTGGTTCTTTTTCTTTATGCGGGAGATATGTTATCCATCCAAAGCAATGATAAAATAAAATGTACGGAAGAAGATTCTGGTGGAAATTGCAGTGGGGTTGGGTATTTGATAAAATTTGTTAGAGAATATTTTTTGGTGGAAATTGTTAAATTGTAACCATCCACGTGGCAATTCGCGTGGCAAGATGATAGTAAAATGAGAATTATTTTTGAAACAATAGTATTTTGAGAATTATTTTTTAAAATAATATTATTTTGACAATTTGCTCGTATATTCTAGTATTAGATTTAAAAAGTAAATATCAAAGAAACATAAAGTATATTAAATGAAAATAATTAGTTTGAACGATTCATAAATTGGAATGAATAGACGTGCGAGTTTGCGACGTTGTTTATGCTGAGCTCAAGTCAACATACTTTGGTCAAAATATTTCTCAACCAAAATAAGTTCATAAAAATAAAAAAAGTGACTTCTTTAATGAAAATAGAGAAAAATAATTTTTATAAGTAGCATTCTAATTAGTTCATTATCTTCTCCTCATCTCACCCCTAACGCTTCCAACCCTACCCCTTGACAATCCATCCCCAAACCCCAGCTCCCCACCCATCTCACCTGATATTATTTTGCTAGATTACATATAAATGCTCTTGCGATATTATTTTTTACTTACTTATCAAATATTAAAAAATAAATAAGAAAACTACTTTCTTTCGAGAAAACATTTTCTAGAAAGTTGCATTCGCCCCGGATAAAGTGCTGCACCGGCTATTGTTGGATAAAAAGTGGAAAACAAAAGTAAAAATGATATTTCCCAAGGATTATAGTTAATCTTATTGAATGCATACGTTCATGAAAAGTCATGTATTTGCAAGAGATATTTTTTCACAATAGCGCATACCATTATTGTATAGTTAGGATCCAAATAAAATAAGGTTTTAGGAGTAAAATAGGAAAAGAAATTTTCTATATGTAAATTGTATATATACCCCTTTCTTAAAACCTTATTCTATTTGGATCATAACTATACAATTATGGTAAAGTACAAAATTAATTATACTACAGTATTACATTACATAATTATACAAAGTGTGGACCCTACACGCAAATTACTGGGCCGAGACGCATAATTATGGTCGACTGAGGCCTTCAATATACATGTATATCGTGTATATTGTATGTATGTTTAACACACACCCGCAGTCATAGCGGTCTGTCTTCGAACCCTGAGACTGTCCCTAAAATCTTCAAAAAGGATCGAGTGAAGACCATTTGTATGGGGTTTTCAATTTGATACCTGAAAGGGACATGACAGACGTGTACTTTTCCACGAGCTACGTTTTCGCGAACAAAGTGAATGTCCATCTCGATATGTTTAGTGTGCTGATGCTGAACCAGATTATCAGAAAGATAGATGACACTAACATCATCACAATAAACCAAAGTAGCTTTCTCAATTGGACAATGAAGCTCTAAAAGCAAATTACGCAACCAATATCACTAGGAGACCACATTGGCTACCCCTCGATACTCGGCCTCTACACTAGAACGGGACAAAGTTTACTGACGTTTTGCAGACCATGACACCAAATTATTACCAAGAAACATACAATAACCAGACGTAGATCGTCTGGTGTCTGAACAGACACCCCAATCAGCATCTGTATATGAGACAACTGTAGACGTCAACGAAGGATATAAATGCAAGTCATAATCAAGTGTCCCCTGGATGTACCTGATAATGCGTTTGAACGCATTCATGTTGCTCAATCCTGAGATCATGCATAAATAAACACACATGTTGTACGACATATGTAATATCAGGTCGCGTGAACATAAGATACTGAAGGGACCCTGTAAGACTACGATAGCGGGTCAGATCCTCATATGGGGAGCCAACCGCAACACCCAACTTGGGTTTAGTATCAACTGGGGTGGAAGTGGACTTACATGATGACATCTCAGCCATCTCAATGATCTCAGCTGCATACTTCCTCTGTGATAAGAATAATCCACTTGCATGACGAGTGACAGCAATCCCAAAAAAATAACTCAAGGGTCCCAAGTCTTTCATAGCAAACTCAGAACTGAGCATTGTCGTGATAGATTGACGTAATGCATCTGTCACGACCCGACCCGACGGGCCATGACCGGTGCCCTACCAGGGCACCCTTATACCCACATGTCACATATAATAACACGGATACCAAGGGCAATGGAGGAATCTGTAAATCATATCAAATAGGCAAGCCGACAAGGCTGCCGCTATGTACGGAAACATCCCAAATAAAGTGTAACAGTAGTACAGCTGACCAAAACATATATACAATCCACTCAAGTCCAAAACACGTCTAACACTCACACCTGTCTACAGACCTCTAAGAGTATGATAATGAAATATGACGGGACAGGGACCCGTCGTGCCCCCAAATATGCATACGTCAGAAAAAAAGTTCTGTACCAAAATGACTAACTCCAGAACAAAGGAGCTCCCAAAGAAGACAGCTGAGTAGGAATCCTAAGCTGGAGGATCACCGAACTGAATATATGTACCTGCGGGCATGAAACGCACCCCCCCGAAGAAAGGGGGTCAGTACGAAATAATGTACTGAGTATGTAAAACATGAAGCACTGTAAATAAGATCATAACTGGCCGAGAGTTTTCAGGAGTCAATTATAATAATCCAGATATCAATACAACTGTGCCTTATGAAATGAGAGTCAACTGTGCCTTATAAAATGAGAGTCAACTGTGCCTTATAAAATGAGAGTCAAGACTTGTCCATATAAAATAAGTCATATATACATTGTCCGACCCTCTAGTGAAGGACGCGGTGAAATCATATACTGCCCGGTCCATTCTGGGACGTGGTAAAATCATAAACTATCATGGGTATATGTACCCGCATCATGGATACATGTTCATAGAATCATTATATACTATCATGGGTATCTGTACCCGCATCATGAATACATTTCTATGGAATCATCATATATATAAACATTGTCGGCCCTCTAGTAAGGAACTCGGTGAATAAATGCAAGGATCTGCACACGAACATTGACGGTCCGGGACTCGGTGAGGTGGAATAATAACACTTTGCACGAGTAGATATCATGAGCAACCATATGCAATTTAAATCATCATTTGACTCTCAATGAAATCATTAAAATGAACCTTTACTGTAAAACTCAAAGGCACTTCTCATAACAAATATCTTTAGGAGTTAGACTGTGTAGAAATCATGTACGTCCGCCGTACGTTCATTTTATATAAATCATGCCAAAAGAAAGAAGGAAGAGTTTCACATACCTTATTGTCGAACGAACCAACTCACTAATTAAAGTACGTCTCGTCTAGCACTTCAACCTATAACAATAGTATTTCGTTCGTCAATTTCATGTCTTCTAGCATACTTAATATGTATCGAATGATGACTCTCTTTTCTATAGAAATTTGGGCAGCACTTCCCCTATTTATATAAACATCCACAACTTACAACAAATGCCAACAATACCAATTAACAAGTCACAATTCCAAGATATCACAAAATCAGTCCATATACTCTACTTACACCATAGTTATGCATTCTTTCTTCTTACATTTATGGAATACAACAACAACGACAACCAAGGTGATTACTACACCTATTTCTCATGTTAATCCAGCCCTTAATCCATATTAAACAACCTTTAAAACAGCCCATAAAAATAGTCCATACGTCTAGCAATAACAACAAGAATACGTGTCTTATAGTTTGCAACATAACACCTTTTTACTCTTTAATTCCTTTAAGACATGTATTAGTAATTACCACAATGTATATAGATGTTTATAACTTATATTCCCAGCATTATAACTCTACCAAAACAACTCCTAAAATGCAACACAACATGTCCAATAATTCCATACAAGTCTCGGCCAACACATCATAATTCCATAACTCTTCTCTTAATTCCTTATAATCCAATTCACCTTTCAACACTTCCATATAACTAATTACCACTCTAAATATCAATGTTTCTTTTCAATTTCAACATGCAATTAGCGATAAGGATAACAACAAACAATGACGAATCTAATGTACACAAAAACATCCCCAATTTCGGCTACAACACCCAATAGTCACATGCATTGTCTTAAATTCCAAGTTTCTCCTAACACAAGTTCATTCCTTAAACTATAACAACATGCAATTCCAATTATATCATAAGAATAATAATTTTTACCTTAATTTTGCTCCAAAATAGTCCCTAAACTTTCGGTCCTTGCATGCTCCAAATGCTGCATCATTTTCACCATTCTTCAACTTACAATTACATGCATGTATTCTACAAGTTTAATTCATCACTCCTTACATGTTTTTCTTCCAAAAACTCATCTCCAACACCTTGAAATTTCTGGACAGTTTCGGTCTAGTGGGTACCGATTTTTCACCACTGTTTTGTGGTGTTTCTTTGGCTTGTAATTTATTGAAAAACTTAGGCTAGGAAGAAGGAATAAAAAGCTTCAATTCTTGGCTATGTGGGAGACAATTTTCAACCAAGAGGGAGGGAGAAGAGGGTGAGGGAGTGTTAGAGAAAATCTGAATTTTCCTTGGGTGAGAATGTAAAGGGGTGAAGGGTTATAAGGTTTAAATTAAAATCTGAAAATTTAATTACACTTTGGTCCAATTCTCTTAATTGTCTACTTAAATTAGTCCCTCAAGTAATAATTAAATCTTAGATTCCACTTCTGTTAATTCTCGAAAATTCATAAGGCCTCGTATTCTCAATGTCATAATTCTTATAATACGACACTAGTCCATAACGGGAATATACACCTATATTACAAATTTCCGACGTCACGCACGTTGTAACCAAAAATTTCTCCGGAATCACACCCTCTTGCATACTAATTTCCGTATTAACATATGTAAGTATACGATATATCCAATATTCGAATCTTATTTCCTTAATGACGTTCTTAATTATCGCCTTAAACTTACAAGGTGTAACATCATTCCCCCATTAGAAACATTCGTCCTCGAATGTTCACAATAAGTCTTAGGCTTATAAAAAAAATTCGGTAGAGTCTCCTTTATAACTATACCCACCAACCTATATTCAACAAATCAAGGATGCCTCATAGGGCCACAATTTATCTCAAAGGTAACAACTCTACCTAACTTACATCAGCTCAGGAAATGCAAATAGCAGCTAAACAACAGCCATAATTCAAAGTACAGTATATTACGAGTCACACAAGTCAAAGAAACAACTACAGATAGTTAAGAGGACACACCATGTTTGAAACCAAGACATTTGAGACTGAAAGAAAGGCAGTAACATGTGTTTGAGGTGTAGCAGGAACAGTAGTAGCAACAGTAAAAATAGTAGCTATATAGTACATCAAGTGACATCAAATAACAACCATAATGATAGCAAATATGGTAGTTAACTATCACATACAATAACATGTATGTGCAGCAACAACTCAATATAACAGTGAGCAACTAAGAAAAACAGGTTTCAACACACAAATCAGACTAAAATACAATTCATGGTGACTAAATATAGTTTTGTTCTGTGTGCTCACACTGGTGCAACTTATTATCTCATTAGGAGTGTAAAGGGGCCAATGGTCATGTTCTCATCTTCATCACACAATGTATTTATTCCAAGTAATCACATTTTTGTCTAATCTTACCAGTGTGTGTGAGCCTCTGCTTTGTCACATACTTAGCTATTCTCCGGTAATTTCTACATTTAGTTTCCCAACTGAATAGCTAGAAAAGATTAGTAATATGTTGTTGCTAAGTAAACAAGACTAGGACTTAATACCTATAGGCAGTACTAATACAGGCACACCACCGTGCTCATGATTATAACCAGATGGACATTAGACTCTCTGCAAATCAGGTAGGCTATTTACCATAGGAGTTTCAAGTTCCTTTCATGGTTGGAACATATGTCATTAAGGTAACAATCAAATACTGGTTTTGACATAGCCTTTGGATCTCAGTCAGTTTAGCTACATTGGTTCATGCATAACAGAAAAGTGGTGTTCATTAAAGCATAAAGTAGCGCAATTATAACACACCCTTTTTTTCTTTTTTTTAACAGGAAAAGAGACACACACTATCACCTAGAGAAGTAAAGAATGAGCAGTAACCAAGTCTTAAACCTAGAATCCTTATCCTTTTCTCACAAGGTAGATAGGGGTAATCAATTTTAAGTTATTAAACAGGGCAATAGAGCACAACTTTAAACATGGCAACCCAACTCTACCAGTGGACTAGACACATAAGATAGGAAACCAAATTCTATAGATCCTACACATATTGCCAAATTCGTACATAAGAGATCAACAAACATGTTACTTATAATATTGATTACACACATAATTTAAAGGTACAAGGAGGTATACAAACAAATTAATTCTGGCCAGAAACACTACATTCTATTCAGAAGACATACTAGTGCACAAGTAAAAGGTAGATAATCACAACTTTTTGGTTGAACTAATATGAAGATATGTCATAGCTTTTGAATAATTATAAGAAGAGACTTATGCCACGCATGGGCCAACCAGTTTGTAAGATCAAGTTGTAACCAATTAAGTCAATCGTGATTCCTATTTTAGATTGTAAGCTTAATGTCATGCCTCTTTAGGATAAAATTTGTTACACCTCGTAAGTTTAAGACGATAATTAAGAACGTCATTAAGGAAGTAAGATTTGAATATTGGATATAAAGTATACTTACATATGTTAATGCGGAAATTAGTATACAAGAGGATGTGATTCCGGGAAAATGTTGGCTACAACGAGTGTGACGTTGGAAACTTATTATGATAGTTATATATTTCTGTAATGGACTAGTATCGTATTATAAGAATTATCACAACAAGGATACGAGGTCATATGAAATTTTCAAGACTTAAGAAGTGGGATATTAGAGTAATTAATTAGAAGAAATGAGACTAAATTTGCAAAAATAAGAATTTTCCCACTAAAAGCCTTATAACCTATCTTCTTCCACTACAATTCATTTCAAAGAAAAATTACTCAATTTTTCCTCTCCTCCCTCCACCGATCCCCATAGCTAAAATTTATTAAGCTTTCAATTCTCCTCCTAAATTAAGATTGTTCATCTAAATTAGAAGCCTAAAATTAGAGAAAACAGTGGGTAGAAAATCGGGGACTGCTGGGCCGATTTAGGCCAAGAAATTTTGGATTTTTGGACAAGTTTTTGGGAAGAAAAGCGTGTGTGAATGAGGGATTAACATTGTAGAATGTATGCACGTCAATTTAGAGTTGAAGAAGTGTGAAAATTGGAGCAGAACCGATGGAACAGTGGTTGTTTTCCAGATACTGTTTTGGGTTTAGATTGAGGTAAAAATTCTCCTTTTCATTGAATATTTGGAAGGTTAATTGATGTTGTAGTTAAGGGATATACTTATGTTAAAGAAGAATAGTAAATAAGATAATGCATGTGACTAATAGGTTGTTGTAGCCGATTGTTGGGACGGATTTTACGAATTCCGGAAGTTGTTGTGTTCTATTATTATGTTGTTAATTTCGTCACTAATCGCATGTTGGAATTGAATGAAATCTTGATATTTAAGTTATAGTTCTTCATAAGAAATTATTGGAGCATGAATTGGATGTTAAAGGAGTTAAGGAAAGAGCTTGGATAATGTGGATGATGGCCGAAAACCTGCTAGAAATTGTTGGATATTATCGTGTCGAGTTAGGGGATGTTTTGTGGAGTTTTAATGCTTAAAATATATGTTATGAACATGTATACATGATGTGGTAATTGCTAACGTATGTCCCAAAAGAATTAAAGTGTAAAAAGGGTATTATGTTGCAAATTATAGGACTCGAACCCTTGTTGTCAGACATATAAATGTAAGAAGAAAGAATGCGTAACTATAGTATAAGTAGAGTATATGGACTGATTTTGTAATATCTTGATATTGTTGGCATTGTTGTGAATTGGGGATGTGCACATAAACAGGGGAAGTGTTGCCCGAATTTCTATAGAAAAGAACGTCATCATTCAATATAACTTACGCTAGAAATCATAGAGTTGACGGGCGTGTTATTATTGTTATAGGTTAACGTACTAGTTGAGACGAATCCTATTTATCGAGTTGGCTTAGACAATAAGGTATGTGAAACTCTTCCTTCTTTTTTTGGCATGATTTATATAAAATGAACGTACGGCGGACGTACATGATTTCTATACAGTCTTGTTCCTAATAATGTGAGTTATGAAAAGTGCCTTTGATGTTTACAGTAAAAGTTCATTTTAATGATTTTATTGAGATTCAAATGATGATTTAAATTGCATATGGTTGCTCATGATATCTATTTGTGCAAAGTGTTACTATTCCACTTCTCCGAGTTCCGGGCCGGCAATGTCGTGCACAGATCCTTGCATTTGTTCACC
Source organism: Przewalskia tangutica (assembly GCA_029844215.1). NCBI lineage: Eukaryota > Viridiplantae > Streptophyta > Magnoliopsida > Solanales > Solanaceae > Przewalskia > Przewalskia tangutica. Next base: position 25,148,953 of record CM056729.1, on the reverse strand, counting down.
GAGCCCCTCACCAGAGGGCCGACAATGTTATATATGATGATTACATGGACATGTATCCATGATGCGGGTATAGATACCCATGATAGTAGATGATGATCTCATGGATATGTATCCATGATGCGGGTATAGATACTCATGATAGTAGATGATGATTCCATGGACATGCATTCATGATGCGGGTATAGATACTACGTAAGAGAAATATATATATATATATATATATATATATATATATATATATATATAGGATGATTATATGGATAAACATTCATGACTTTTGATATGACTCTCATTTGTTTATAAGGCACAGCTGACTCTCATTTGTATACGGCACAGTTGGATTTGGATTCTGATTTTTATACTTGTCTCATGTTATCTATTGGCCACTTATGATCTTCTTTACAGTATTACATGTTTTACATACTCAGTACATTATTTTGTATCGACCCTTTCCTGGGCGCGTTCACGCAGAGGTACATGTGCTCAGTTTGGTGATCCTCCAGTCTAGGATTCATGTTCAGCTACTTGGAGAGCTTCATTGATTCGGAGCTTGTCATTTTGGTACAGAACTTTATTTTGACTTATGTATATATTTAGGGGGCACGACGGGGCCCTGTCCCGTCATATGTCGTTATCCTTCTCATAGAGGTCTGTAGACAGTCGTAGGTTGTACGTATGTGGAGTTGTGAACCTATTTTTGTATATGTGTTATTGTACTCTGTTTGGGGATGTCCCCGTATATAGTGGAAGCCTTGTCGGCTTGCGTTCTATGTTATATTTGCTTAGATGTGACTCCTCAGGAGACAGGGTTATTTGTGTATAAAGGCAGTCTTGTCGGCTTGCCTATTCGGACATGTGTTATGATTGCAGTGTTATGCTGTCGGATTTCATATTGTCCTTAGTATAAGTCTGATTACATGTGGAGTCAGTATAAGGGTGTCCAATTAGGGCGTCGGGTCTGATCATGACAAAATCAGATACCAACTTCACAATAAATCACATAGTACAGGGGAAGGGCAGATAGATTAACTCAATCATACCTAGAAATTTCTTAATAGACTAGCTCTAAGCTGATTAATCGCAGATCTTTGTATTCACAATGCAAGGTATCATAACAACATTTAATCTATTATACTGTGTTTACCTAGTTGATGAGTTATAACTCACACTACACCACCTTAAGCAACAGACCAACTCCAACTACTTCAAATAACTATCTCTAGCCTATCAATGAGATTAGTCGTGCTGAAGCAAAAATAAGGTCCTAGACAGGACATAGGACTAGAAACATGTTAGCATAACTAGATTAAAAGACCTTTCTAAGTTACCTTGACATACATGGTAACATTTTAACGCACCCCAATCATCACAGGATTAAAGGCAGATGCGGAATTTTGGCCTCACTTAAGACTTCTAATTAGACAGCTGCACACCAAGTACGTTAACACAGTACCTTAGCATATTTATAGCATGTAAGCATGTCAGTTTAACAAACATGTATTTATAAAAGAAAACTACCCTAATCCTGTGTTATCCGAAACAGGATCATCAACCCACTGTATGACGCACAACCTTCCAAGTTTAAACTACATTCAAATAGATGTTAAACTGGATGATAAGATTTCAAGCTATCATTTTTAGATATCTTTTTACTAATAGTTGAAAATTTTGAATAAACAGGCCACCACTAATCATGCTACTGACTCCACAGTTACTAAAATAGTTCATACATAATTAAATGACCCTTAACTAGATATTAGACCAACTGAAAGAGTTATGTATGCAGAAACCAGTTTTAAGCTATCATGTTAGATATATAAGCATGACAAATATGCAATCAGTTAAAATGGTATTACAATCAGTCTACACCTTCAGAATGTATCCAACAGTAATATCAACCTTAAGACCTACCAACATATTCTAGACTACATATTCCAATTAGGGTCAGTCAAGTAATGATTCCACTCACAACTTAGCTCAAGCAATATTCATGTGCATCTAATATTCCCCTAATGACCTTACCAAACCAATCCAATAAATCTGAGATCCCCACAGCAAAGATAAACTAAAACATTTAACAGATTTATCAGAGAATAAGGTTCAGGCAACATAGAGATTTGACCAAAACAAGTAATCATATTAATGGTACAAAGTAACTGATCAAATATATGTACCTAAGATGACTTCCTAAACCTATATGAAGGTTACTTCTATAGCATATTTGATCCCAGCTCCTCATTTAATCTCAACAGGTAGCACTTGAACAAATAGACAACTTTACCCTCTTATTCCATCATGAAAAGAGAAACATTTGGTCCATATATTAAACTAAACGTACACATACAAATTTAGCAGGTAAACATTTTTTTTAAAGTTTGGAAGATATTCTTAAACCTGTAAGGTTATTTTGAATAGTTACTACCAGTTATGGACACATATCCAAGCAAAGTGACATTACAACATGTAAAAGGCTATTCTTAACATGGTGCTTATATAATTATATCCAAATCACACACTTTAATCCACATGTTATCATATCTAATTTGACAAATATCAGGTCATCTTAACATAATCCCTATTCAGAAACCAAAATCCTTTAGGACCATCTATACTTGGGACACATACAGGGCATATGAGATTGACAAGACAACCACAAACCTTCATGTTGGCCAGGACTCACATAGTTAAACTTATAGGCATGGCAAACGCTCTCAAAGTTAAATTAGCACAGAAGGAGGCAATAATTCATGAAGATTAAGTGAAGTTCTAATTTGTATACTTATGCTAGCCAAACACATATGGTCACAAATGAACAACTAAACATGTTGCACAACTTAGATGGCCAAATCATAACTAATTTACTTCACATCACTTTCAAGTTATAAGAATACATATCCAATTCTTCATAACACTAAATGGTACATAAATTTTATCCTTCCATATACACAATCCATCTATTCCAATATATAACCATGTAGCAGATACTAAATCTCATGAATCAACAGAGCAAGCTTAAAATATTTTTTTAAGAAGAAACATTTAGATGGTATTCACAACTCACAACCATCACACATATCATATATTTCAACCAAGCTCAATCATCATATTTAAGAAGGCCTGGGACATCTTAAGGTCTCAACGGTTACTTATTATTCTAAGATTGTCAAATATTCCATTTTCCAAGCTTACATTATCTTTTCCCCTTATACGAGTGATATAGCTTCTCATAATCTCAAAATCATTTCGCCCTTCTGGCATATCAATAGTCGGGGTATAAATCGCTCTTCTATTGGCTCTGAGTCTCAACTAACTGAAGTCATTTTTTTTGTAACAGGGGTTATCAAAGCTGTAACATACCTTCCAACAATTACTAACTCTTAAACAACTCATGATAATCCATAATCACTTCAGACAACACACACATGGCCCAACTAAATATGTTCGTATAGATGCACATCTTTATCACACCAACTATGCAACCATCTTACCAACCTATATACAGAGTCCATATATTCCCCTCTGGGCTGCTGTCGCTTTCTTTGGAGGCATAGCTGTAACACAATCATTCGTTAGAGGTGGATTATCCTAATTACATAGATTTATCGCACAATCTTAGAGTAAGAAGAATAGAAACCAATCTTAAATGTCCGGCAGCCTCCTGCATATAAGTATGGTGCACAACATACCCATACACAAGACTTTACTAAACACGATCTGTAGATATTCCGAGGACTAACTACTCTTATACCACTTTTATCACGACCTGACCCGACGGGCCGCGACCCAGTGCCCTACTTGGGCACCCTTATACCCACTTGTCACATATAATCACACGGATACCAAGGGCAATACAGGAATCTGTAAATTATATCAAATAGGCAAGCCGGCAAGGCTGCCGCTATGTACGGGAACATCCCAAATAAAGTGTAACACTAGTACAGCTGACCAAAATATATATACAATCCACTCACATCCAAAACACGTCTAACACTCACACCTGTCTACAGACCTCTAAGAGTACAATAATGAAATATGACGGGACAGGGCCCCGTCATGCCCCCAAATATGCATACGTCAGAAATAAGGTTCTGTATCAAAATGACTAACTCCAGAACAAATGAGCTCCCAAAGAAGACAGCTGAGTAGGAATCCTAAGCTGGAGGATCACCGAACTGAATATTTGTACTTGAGGGCATGAAACGCAGCCCCCCGAGGAAAGGGGATCAGTACGAAATAATGTATTGAGTATGTAAAACATGAAGCACTGTAAATAAGATCATAACTGGCCAAGAGATGTCATGAGTCAATTATAATAATACAGATATCAATACAACTGTGTCTTATGAAATGAGAGTCAACTATGCCTTATAAAATGAGAGTCAACTGTGCCTTATAAAATGAGAGTCAAGACTTGTCCATATAAAAATAAGTCATATATACACTGCTCAGCCCTCAAGTGAAGGACGCGGTGAAATCATATACTAACGGTCCACTCTAGAACGCGATAAAATCATAAACTATCATGGGTATCTGTGCCCGCATCATGGATACATGTCCATGGAATCATCAGATACTATCATGAGTATATGTACCCGCATCATGGATTATATCCATGGAATCATCATATATATAAACATTGTCGGCCTTCTAGTGAGGGACTCGGTGAATAAATGCAAGGATCTGCGCACGAACATTGTCGGCCCCAGACTCGGTGAGGTGGAATAATAACACTTTACACGAGTAGATATCATGAGCAACCATATGCATTTTAAATCATCATTTGACTCTCATGAAATCATTAAAATGAACCTTTACTGTAAAACTCAAAGGCACTTCTCATAACAAATATCTTTAGGAGTTAGACCGTGTAGAAATCATGTACGTCCGCCGTACGTTCATTTTATATAAATCATGTTAAAAGAAAGAAGGAAGAGTTTCACATACCTTATTGTCGAACGAACCAACTCACTAATTAAAGTACGTCTCGTCTAGCACTTCAACCTATAACAATAGTAATTCGTTCGTCAATTTCATGTCTTCTAGCATACTTAATATGTATCGAATGATGACTCTCTTTTCTATAGAAATTTGGGAAGCACTTTCCCTATTTATATGCACATCCACAACTTACAACAAATTCCAATAATACCAATTAACAAGTCACAATTTCAAGATATCATAAAATCAATCCATATACTCTACTTACACCATAGTTATGCATTCTTTCTTCTTACATTTATGGAATACAACAACAACGACAACCAAGGTGATTACTACACCTATTTCTCATGTTAATCCAACCCTTAATCCATATTAAACAACCTTTAAAACAGCCCATAAAAACAGTCCATACGTCTAGCAATAACGACAAGAATATGTGTCTTATAGTTTGAAACATAACACCTTTTTACTCTTTAATTCCTTTAAGACATGTATTAGTAATTACCACAATGTATATACATGTTTATAACTTATATTCCCAACATTATAACTCTACCAAAACAGCCCCTAAAATGCAACACAACATGTCCAATAATTTCATACAAGTCTCGGCCAACACATCATAATTCCATAACTCTTCTCTTAATTCCTTAGAATCCAATTCACCTTTCAACACTTCCATATAACTAATTACCACTCTAAATATCAATGTTTCTTTTCAATTTCAAAATGCAATTAGCGACAAGGATAACAACAACAACGACGAATCCAATGTACACAAAAACAGTCTCAATTTCGGCTACAACACCCAATAGTCACATGCATTGTCTTAAATTCCAAGTTTCTCCTAACACACGTTCATTCCTTAAACTATAACAACATGCAATTCCAATTATATCATAAGAAGAATAATTTTTACCTTAATTTTGCTCCAAAATAGTCCCTAAACTTTCGGTCCTTGCATGTTCCAAATGCTTGATCATTTTCATCATTCTTCAACTTATAATTACATGCATGTATTCTACAAGTTTAATTCATCATTCCTTACATGTTTTTCTTCCAAAAAACTCATCTCCAACACCTTGAAATTTCTGGACAGTTTCGGTCCAGTGGGTACCGATTTTTCACCACTGTTTTGTGGTGTTTCTTTGTCTTGTAATTTATGGAAGAACTTAGGCTAGGAAGAAGGAATAAAAAGCTTCAATTCTTGGCTATGGGGGAGAGGATTTTCGACCAAGAGGAAGGGAGAAGAGGGTGAGGGAGTGTTATAGAAAATCTGAATTTTCCTAGGGTGAGAATGTGAAGGGGTGAAGGGTTATAAGGTTTAAATTAAAATCTGAAAATTTAATTACACTTTTGTCCAATTCTCTTAATTGTCTACTTAAATTAGTCCCTCAAGTAATAATTAAAATCTTAGATCCCACTTTTGTTAATTCCCGGAAATTCATAAGGCCTCGTATTCTCAATGTCATAATTCTTATAATACGACTCTAGTCCATAACGGAAATATACAACTATTATTACAAATTTCCGATGTCACGCACATTGTAACCAAAAATTTCTCCGGAATCACATCCTCTTGCATACTAATTTCCGTATTAACATATGTAAGTATACTCTATATCCAATATTCGAATATTACTTCTTTAATGATGTTCTTAATTATCGCCTTAAACTTACAAGGTGTAACAGCAAGGTGTAACAACATCAGATGAAATATTCAAGATAATATCATCCACATATAAGAGTATATGAGTCAATGACGAACCAGGACAATATATGAATAACGAATTATCAGACCTGCTGTGAGAGAAACTAATAGTCGACACTAAGTCTGCAAACCTCTTATACCATGACCGTGGAGACTGCTTAAGCCCATACAAGAACTTCTTCAACAAACAGACATGATGAGGATATTTGAGATCCCTAACCCCAAGGGTTGATGCATATAAATTGTCTCCGTGAGATCACCATGTAAGAAATCATTTTTCACATTCAACTGATAAATAGGCCATGCTTTCGATAGAGCCAAGCTGAGCAACATTCTGATGGTAGACGGCTTGACCACCAGGCTAAATGTCTCACCACAATCAACACCAACCTATTGAGTCTTACCATCACCTACAAGACGGGCCTTATACCTCGCAAAAGAACTGTCAGAATTATCCTTATGAGAAAAAATCTACATAGACGGAATAATATTAACACCAGATGGACGGGGTACCAACTCCCATATCTTATTATCAACAAGAGCATTATATTCATCGGTCATGACAATCTTCCAATTTGAGTTATTTAAAGCAGACATATGATTACAGGGTAAAGGTGATTTAAGAATATTAGAATTTAAATTAAAATGTCTTTTTGGTTTAAAAATACTCCGTTGACTACAAGTGACTGGTCTATGACTCGGTAGAGAATTGGGTGAATTTTTGAGACACATGTGGATGCCACTAGGCGGTGGGCTCATCGCCCAACATCAGAATCAAATCACGAGAAACATGAATCGGGCCTGTACATTTCCCGACAACTGAAATCGAAACTGGGTAGAATTGATGGTCCAGTTGCTGGACCCCGAACTAGAGGTAACGTTGTGATGGAAGGACCAGCGAGCAGTGGGCCTGCTGGTGGATTTTGGGCGCGAGACATGTCCAATAACTGGTGGATAATATATGAGGAAATACCGTCATCCAAAAAATTATACTAACTAGGCACGGGACTACATACTTTAGCAAACGGAAATTGGGACTCATCAAAATAACATGGCGATTAATGATGATTTTATTAGACGATAAATTAAACATTTGTAACCACGCTGATTAGATGGATATCCCAAAAACACACAAGAAGTAGAACGAGCCTGAAGTTGTTAATTGTGGTGGATGAAAACAACGGATAGCATAAGCATCCAAAGACCATAAGATGTGAAAACGAAGGAGTCTTATTATATAAAATTTGAAGAGGGAACAAATACGTCAAACTTTTGATAGGAAGAATGTTAAGAATATAGGTAGTAATTTGTAGGGCATGATGCCAAAAGAAAGGAGGCACAGAAGTATGAATCAATAATGTTCGAATAATGTTATTAATGGTGTGAATTTTGTGTTCGGCTTTCCCATTTTGTGATGATTTATGAAAGCAAGAAAAATAAAAATTGATCTCATTACTAGCACAAAATTCCCTAAACACTCTATTATCATATTCTTTGTCATTATCAGTTTATCAAATTGAATATTTTTTATTTTTCGTTCGAAATGGATTCTAATAAATGCTCTAAATTGTAAGAAAATGGAAAAAACTTGAGATTTTTTCGCTATCGAAAAAGTCCATAAAAAATTAGAGTAATCATCCAAAAATAAAATATAATAACGATGACCCAAAGAACTGAGAACGGGAGATGTCCATAAATTGCTATGAATAATATCAAATGACATTGAAGTATGAGAATTCGAGGCTACAAATGGCAACTTAATTTTTTTTTCTAATGAACAAGATTGACAAGTCTGAGTACTATGCGTACCCTTACATGAAATAAACTTATTTCTATCTAAAGTTGATAAAATAGACGACCCTGGATGACCTAGATGAGCATGCCACAAGGACGGAGATAGTGACATAAATCCACTGGAGAACCTTAGCATCAAGAGTGATCCATAATTTCGGATCTTCCTCCTTGGTGGGCACTCCCTATGTACCAGGAGCCAGAGGGATTATGTGATGGAGGACTTGATGTGCTAGGGCATGAATTTTTAACAATTCTGCCCACGTCCCATATTGAACGTTTTCTAAGTCAAGAACAATAGAAAGAACACTCTTGATGTTAGAAACTGTTATGGCCGGATGAAACATGTTCTTATCAGTCACAGTGAATAGACTGAGTAATTTGTGTTTGAAAAGAAAATCAAAGTTTGGGAAGGGATGTGCTCTCAGGTTTGATGAAACTGAGAAGGAAGAAAAGGAATTTCAGATTTTCTTTGGGAGAGGAGCAGAAGTATTTGAGTCCTAGACTTTTGGAACAACAACTAACACCGTCAGAAAAAGAAAATTCTGATGTAGTCTTGGTTTCTCGAGGGAGAAGCCGCCGGAAAATGTTGTGGAGTGGAGGAATTTAAGACCTAGACTCTTGATATCATGAAAGAAATAATCCCTTGATTATTCTCATTAATGAAATGGGTATATATACAATTTACATATAGAAAAATCCTTTTCCTATTCAACTCCTAAAACCTTATTCTATTTGGATCCTAACTATACAATTATGGTAAGAGTACATGACTAATTATACTACAATATCACATTACATAATTATACAAAATGTGGACCCTACACGTGCAATCCAGTTAGGCCGAGACGGGCAGACAATTATGGGGATGGACCGAGGCCTTCAATATACATGTATATCGTGTATATTGTATGTATATTTAACACATTCTATAGGACATGTTTGGTTAGTCTATATCATTCTGCCATGTTGCTCAGACTATTCAAAAATGCAGATATACATGTGTCGGATACTTCAAAATACACTACTTTGAAGGATCCGACACACACCCATCGACATTTTTAAAGAGTCCGAGCAACATGATCCTATTGATAAGTATTTAGGATTGTTCAACCAATTCTCACTAGGTAGTTTTTCAAAGTTAGTTTATTTGTTCATACATAACGCTAGTTTATTTGTTCATACATACAGCTACTGTGATGTGATCTTTTTTAGTTCCTCACACTACTACAGATTTGCGCTTAGATAGCGCTTATTTTTTGGCTTAGATAGCGCTATCTAAGCTATCGCTATGGTAGCTCAGATATCGCTTAAAAAAGCGCTATGCAAGCAGGCTACTACCATAGCGCTTTGCTTGCATAGCGCTTAAAAAAGCGCTATGGTAGTATGATTCCGTTAAACATTATATTTAAAATTATTGCTTGCATAGCGCTTACAAAAGCGCTATCCAATCTTCTTTTTTTTGTACTTTTTTTTTTGTTGGTAATATCCCTGTTTTTTCACGTAATAAATAAATATAAAAAAGATAACAAAAAGAATACTCATTCAAAATATAATATAATATAATCATTCGCATAAAACATAATAATATATTTAAAAATAGTATCTCAATCATTAGTAGCTTACAATCATTAACTAATAACAATACGACATAGACAATTATATCAAAATACTAACTAATAGGTTCAACCTTCCATTTTTTCTTTGAGGAATCGATTGTACAAGTAGCCTGCTCAATTAATTCGAAAATTCTTCATTTTGCTCGGAGGATAAACTTTGAGTGGTGAACTATGAACAAACTGCAAAACATAGATGTTGCAAAAACATAGTTAGAATAGAAACGTCCAATAAATAAATATATATACTTACACAAATAACCTCATACAAATATGGTTGGGTATGAACAATGACCTAGATCATAACAATGTATTTTCACCAATTTCCTATGAATAGTTCATTAGAAGGAGGATGTCGCGGGAACACATTAGTTGTTCGCTCTTAGGTTGGGTAGTCAGGTCACAGATTCCAGAAAATATCCCAAATTGTCAATCACAAAAATAAAAACGTATGTTAAAGGTACACACATATATAATTGCATTGACTATATTGAGTTAAGCAAATCATCACAAGTCCAGAGAATAGACAACCCAAATAAATAATTTTCAATGAAGCATGCAGATGTGAATATTTAAAAATAGAAGCCCAAACAACTATTTTTTCTTTAGAAGAAGAGAGAAAAATCAAAGCCCAAACTTGCAGATATTCAAAATGTGTAGAAAGAATCAAAACTCAAACTCATCCATTTTGCACAGAGGGAGACAAAAACATATTTTTTCTCAAATCAAATGGAAACCATAATACCAACCAATCTTAGGCCTAAGCCATAGCAAAAATCTCTATACACTAGTCAATTCATGTTTTTAGGGGAATGAATCTAAATTAATGACTTAAAGGGAACAGACGCAATTCATGCAAATAATCAAGAAATCACACTCTAATGTGTATTTTATGCACATTAAGCTTATCTGAATCACTGCAAGATATCATACTAGCCAACAGAGGTGACAAGAAGGGATGAAAAATCAACATAGCAAGGTAGGGACCATTCTTAATATGCATTATACTGGTTTTTCCAAAGATACAAAATAACATGGACAACTATCCTCTAATTTCAACATACATAACAAGGCACTAATAGCATTCATCAAATCAGATAATATATACAACAATGAATTTAAAGCACATTTGAAGTCTTCAAGACTCGACTTCCCCTCACATAGTACATATATAAGAATCTTAAACACATATGAAGTCTTTAAGACACGACTTCCCCTCACATAAATTATAAGTATGAAATTTAAGCATATTTAAAAATTTAATGTATACACATCACATGATTCATATATATGAATTTTTAAACACATATGAAGTCTCTAAGGCACGACTTCCCCTCACATATATCACATGTATGAAATTTTGGCATATTTAAATATTTAATGCATAACGACACATCACATAATGCATATATAAAAATCTTAAACACATATGAAGTCTTTAAGGCACGACTTCCCCTCATATTGTCATACTGCCAAGTATAAAATGAAGATCGATATACTTACATAAAGAGGAATACTTGTATCACCCGAACTCAAAATATCCTCAATGAAACAACAAATATAATGACCACAATGAATGTTATCGATCTGCCTTGGACAATATGGAAAATAACGTTCACTATTAATTTATTATCATATCTTATATATAACAATTTTCAAAATTGTAAAGTAAATACCTGAATATTTGACCAACTGAATCTATTGTATGCCGTCTTACTGAGACTAACACCTCGAAGAGTCTGATACCCTAACATACCCCTATTTTGTTTAAAGTAAACAATATTATACACATGTATATATATATAAATTAGTAATGTAAAAAAATTGAAGAGCTAATTACCTTTCAATAAAGTTTTTTAAATCTGGACGTTGTGAATAGCTGCATTTAGGAGCTGTATCCATAAAGTATATCACCTCCGTTTGGGTATTGATACCAACCAATACCCAATGTGAACTGCATAATATTTGAAAAGTTTATTGTATTATCAGTTCATTTACAATACATGTGGCCTTGTAATGTCTAATACAATAATCATGCGAGTACTTGAGTAAATTATGAAAACTCAATTAAGATAATGTCAAGTAAAAGCATGCCTAGAAGGCTAGAAATAACTGAAGACAACATATAATAATTAAATATTATGTTAAAACTCACTCAACATTATGCGGCACCAATAATAGATGATTTTTTTCTTCATGCTTGAGCAGACATGCGGCCAAATGATTAGACGTTGTTGCACTACCTATAATATTGACCGCAAAATGGGGCGACACAAAAGAAAACTTGCTGGCCAACTCGACATTCTCGGAAAGATAAACTTCACCCAAATACCTTAAACAATGCATAATACATAAGTTTTATAAAATATTTATATAACATATTTTATATAAAATAAGATGGTATTTTTAATAATTTTATTACCTAATATAAAATGCAATGCTTGAAGCACTTAGCCATACATCATCCAAAATCTCCAAGATATGTTCATGAACTATATCTTCATTCCAAGGATCTCCATCAAAATATGCGTCCATGAGAACTTCTATGTTGGTCACAATAGTTGGGAATGCGAGACGCAAAAAATACAGCATCATAGGATCGTGAGGAGAATCTCCACACTTGGGATAAGATGCATTAGCACAATCTGTTGACTCCACAATTTTCAAAGTAGCCGTAGCACCTATAGAAACTTTCTGACTCCTCTTATCCATCTTCTTAAGAGGTGGGCACTACAAACAAAGAATTTTGGATGACCATATATCAGTAAGATTAATTCTAGTATGTTAACTGGAATTTGAAAAAATAGACAAGATCATGTACAATGTATCCTTCACTAAACAACTAATTCTTCATTAAGTTGTAGATAATTTACCTCTATTTTCAAAGACACAAGCTTTTTTTTGCCATGAAATGAAATGTCCAACAACTTCTCCTATAGCCCTAACTTCATCAGTAGGTTGCGTCACCTCTGACTGTTTCTCAGATTCTTCCGCCACCTCAAATTGTATCCTCGTGTAACCTTCTGGCAATGGAACACCATGAAGAACCTTCGGGCCATTATGCAAAATACCCTGCCCAACATATCTACGGGGATAGTCAACGTACAAATAACATTTAATCGGACCCTAGCAATAAACAATATGTTAGTCTTCATTTAATAAATATATTTATTAGCCACACATGAACACTTAAAATACCTCAGGAAGATTCTCATCTGGAACATCATCATCGTCATTAGAATTCATGACATTCTCCACATCGAAATTATCCGTATGACTAGAACCACAAGAAGGCACCATAGGTTGATAGCCTTTAGTCTTCAGCTTCATTATGTCTTTCTCTAATTTATTGAATTGCCTTTTCAATTTTGACAATTCAGACACTTCAGCTACCGAAGATAAAGATCTCTTAGTAACACCAAATCTACATCCTCGCACACGTCCAGAATACTGTATTGGAATTGCTCGATCAAGCAAGTATTCAACTGCAATATCATTTAGCTCATCTTCTCTCAACTCTTCCGCTATGTGAACCTAAAACAAACAACATTGATTAGAGAAATGATCACATCAAACACTGAAGCAAATTGCGCACCAAGAAGACAAGTGTTCAGCAGAATAAAGAACAAAGAATACAAAGAAATGCACTGCAAGAAGAACAACAAGACAAAGAACACATCACCGTCATTGTGTTCACAAGAATAACATAACTGTGGTTCCCAAGACAACAACATCAGCTGCTTCCGGCACCTCAAGCTGTGAAATGCAAAGAACGCAAAGAGTCGCAAAGAATAGAAACACAAAGATTCGATGTGTTCACAAAGAATAAAGAATACGAGCTTCTTGTGGTTCACAAAACAAAGAATAAAGAAGAAACAACAACACATGAATTGTAGGAAATAAGTAGCATGAATTATCAAAGAATATTACCGCATCCTCAAGTATTCTCAAAGAACTAGGATCATCAATCTGGTACTCAGCATTCATCCTCGCATACTTCCAAGTATCGAAGCGAGTTACTACAGGATCCACTTCCCCTTCACATTTTTTCTGTTGAATCTGCAAATTTCGAGAACAAAATTAAATTGTATATCTTCTGTAAATGAAGTTATATAATACTATTATAGATAATTAATACATACAATTTGCTCTCTCAGTCACGCATAACCCACACATGCTTTCCTATATCGCGTCTTCATTGATTCCGCTCTCACTTTGTTTATTTTGCTTTTTTCCTACAATTGAAAGTTGTCATTAGTCAGTTTAAAGTGTAATCCTCATATTGAAAGTAATGTAATAACGTGGATGTTATCTTAAAATCTAGAGGCAATGAATGTTTCACGAAATTTTTCCAATACAGAGACACAGAAGACAACTGCGAGTATATGAAAGGTGGTTCATCCGAGTAGTTACCCTCACTATCTCTTGCAATATTCCTCAACCTTGCTCAAAAAACTCTGTGCAGGTAACCGACACGAGAAAGAATCAATTTCTTTTTTGATTCATCCAGCCCAAATATTTCCTGTTGCGACATATGACAATATTAACTACAACCATATAGCTTAGACTTAAAAAGTACTAAATTAAAAAAAAGTACTAAATTAAAAAAATATACCTTGACTTCATCTCAATATTGTTCTTTCAGGGGCAACAAATCTTTATTACGCCAATCAGTAATCAAAATTGGAAAAGTTCTTCTACAGCAAGAGCCAACGAAATGTGCTAGGATCATCGACTCTTTGCCAATTGGTTGGCCTATTTCATTAAAATTCACCTTTATTACATCACCTCTGACTCTTTTTTTCTTAATATTCACCATAGTGACTAGTCCTCGAGAATGAACCTCAGACATGCCACTAATATCACCGGAGCCCCCTGTCTCACCTCCTCTAGAACCATCTTGACCATCCCCTCGAGCACGACCTTTGCTCCCTGCGATCCAGTAGTCATGATCCTGTAAAATAAAGAATAAGCATATTGAATAAGACAACAAAACTTGCATACATAGTACGAGCAGAAAAGAAATGCAACTTGAAATACTTTCAGAAAAAGAAATTAATATATTCCATTCTTCCTTGTAATCATGGCGCAAAAAAATGTTGCTAATAGAAAAATTGAACTCTATATTCACAAACAAGTAGAAACAATTTAATTTTATGAAACCATTTATAAATATATAATAGAAAAAAGACATACTTTTCTTCTTGGCTTTAGATATCTTCTTCACCTGGTAGTTAACTTCGCTGATCGTTCATGACCACATACATTAACTAAATCTGAATTTACATATTCACCCTCATCATGATCATATCTTGAATATAAGCGTTGATAATTATTATCATCGTAAGTGCTCGGGCAAACATACATGTTCCCAAAAGGATCATTAATTGTGTCAACATCCTCATCAACGTGGTCAATAACTTGGTAACTATTATTGAACTTGTTCGACAATATGACAATGGACCACTTCTTATCAACTGGATCACTCACATAAAACACCTGCTTAGCTTGCGCTGCCATAATAAATGAATCGTCTTTGTACCCAACCTTCTTTAAATCAACCCCTATGAATCCAGAATTTTCAACATGAACCCCGTCAGGAATGCTAACCCAACTACAATCAAACACCGGAACTCGAAATCCGACATAATCGATTTTCCACATATTGATGATTTGTCCTAAGTATGTCGTATCTGTCTGGTTTAGTGCAGTGGCATTAAGAGAAACCTCACTATTCTGCATAGTACTCTTTGCATCATGTTCTCTAGTATAGAATGTGTATTCATTGATGAGATAATATTTGTAAGAGTACACATGCTCATCAGGTCCTCTTGACAAAAACTTGAGCCTCTCCGATACTGGGTCAGTTTTCTCTAAGATCTTTTTATGAATATGATCCTTAAACCAATCAATGAAGGTAGAATTGTGCTCCACTTCAATCCAATCAGGGCCTTTATCTGTAAAATCTTTTGAGATACTCAACTTGTGCTTGTCAACATAAGGAACAACATCAATTATGTTATGTAGTACACATAAGTGCACTCGTCGCTGCTGTTCGAGGATGATCAAAATTGGTTGACCCCCCGTTACACCTTCACCATCAATCCTATTAGTGTGATGAGTACTCGGAAGTCCAATTGCTTGGACATTTGGGATATACTCAGATCAATATTCTATTGTTTTTTCAACTAAATAAGTTTCAGCGATGCACACTTCTGATCGGTACATGTTCCTCACATAACCTTTCAACACTTTCATATACGCTCCATGCTATACATCCATCTCATACGAGCAGGACCAAACATCCTCGTCTCATAAATCAAGTATACAGTCAAATGAATCATGATATCGAAGAAAGATGATGGGAAATACATCTCAAGCTCACAAAGTGTTTCTACAATCACTTTTTGTAGACTTGACAGACTTCTCGGTTCTATGACCTTGCTACTCATGGCTTTGAAAAACCAACATAACTTTGTAATGGTATTACGTACATTTTCTGGTAAAATAGAACGAATTGCAATTTGGAGCAGATTCTCAATGATGACATGATAAACATGTAATTTTAAATTCATCAATTTCAACCCGTCTGAAGATATAAGACTTTGTATGTTAGACGAGTACCCCTCTGAAACCTTCACTGAGTGGAGTGTCTCGAGTAACAATCTCTTCTCTTGCTTAGACAAAGTGTGAGCGGCAGGAGGTAAGTAAGGTGCTTTCCCATCCTTTAATATAGGTGCAAGTTCTTCTCTGATTCTCATATCAACCATGTCCATTCGTGCATTTAATCCATCTTTAAATTTTAATGTGTCACCTAACAAAGTATTTATCACACTAGCACTAACATTTTTCTCATTGTGCATGAGATCAATAAAATGCCTAACAAACAAATCCTTCCAATAAACTAATTGAAAAAAGATTGATTTTTTTAAAACCTATAGTGGGAATAGACTTTGCAAAGTATTTATCAAATTGTGTCTCAATATTTTCCACATTTTTTAGTACATCAAGTAAGGTGCTTTCCCATCCTTTAATACATGTGCAAGTTCTTCTCTGATTCCCATATCAACCATGTCCATTCGTGCATTGAATCCATCTTTAGATTTTAATGTGTCACCTAACAAAGTATTTATCACACTAGCACTAACATTTTTCTCATTGTGCATGAGATCAATAAAATGCCTAACAAACAAATCCTTCCAATAAACTAATTGAAAAAAGATTAATTTTTTTTAAAACCTATAGTGGGAATAGACTTTGCAAAGTATTTACCAAATTGTGTCTCAATATTTTCCATAATTTTTAGTACATCAACACCTGACAATGTAGAAGGTGGGGACCGATCTTCAACTTCACCATTGAATGAATCAGACATCAATTTGTAACGATGATTTGGATCTAAAAACCGTCTATGCCCCATGTAAACAGACTTCTTACAGTGACTCAATCGAAGATGATCGGTGTCATTGGTACACCATGGACACGCACACTTCCCCTTCACACTATATCCAGAAAAGTTGTCATAAGCTGGGAAATCATTTATTGTTCCAAACAAAATAGCCTTCAATCTAAAACTAGCATTTTTGCTTCCATCGTAGACATCAACACCCTCTTCCCACAACAACTTTAAGTCCTCGATTAAAGGATCCAAATATACATCAATATCGTTACCAGGTTGGCGAGGTTCTGATATCAAAATAGACAACATCATATACTTGCGCTTCATGCATAACTAAGGGGTGAGGTTATAGATCATCAAAACTACGGGCCATGTACTATGGGAAGTACTCTGGAGACTGATCGGTGTATTTTATATACACTTTTTGAGTCATTTTTAGTTAGTCTTTTATCCATTTTTGTACAAATACGTGTCGTCTTAGGATAGATTTCTTTCTTTTGAGTCATATTGGTTAAAGTGGCTCATTGGCAAAAAAGGAGCAAAAAGAGGGCAAAAACGGAGGTTCCAGAGCTCGAAATGCGAGAAAGTGGCAGAGCACAGGCCACAACGGCCAGCCAGTTAGGGCGCCACGGCGCCTAAATTCCAGAGGATCAGAACTCCGCGCCAGCGCTGGGCAGTGGCTGCCACACACGGGAAAAATCAGAATTTCGATTGAATAATGGGCCAGGCCTGAAGGAAAACCCTGCACTTGTTTTTGAAACTATAAAAGGAGAACCCTAGAGCAGTTTTAAGGGTTCTCTTCCTTGCCAATTCACATCACATCTTGGAGTTCAAGATTGGAGACCTTTCTTTAGTAATTTCTTGTTCTTCTTTTACTTTATTTTCAGTTTATGTTGGATATTGAATTCGTTTTTGTCATGTCTATGGCTAGGAACTAATTCTAATATAGGGATTTCCATGTCAATTCACTTGAACCTTATATTTATCAATTAATGCATGTTTGTGGTTTTTCTTCTTATTGTTGAGATTTATCCAATATATGTTTTGATTGCTTGGTAATTACTTGATCATTAATTATCATAATTTATATGATTTCTAACCAAACCAGAAGGGAGGTTGTGAATATGCTGTAGTTGGGTAGACATAGGTTGAATCGTGGATGAAAATACCCCGATTACTTGTGTAGCATTAATAAGGTTTTTGTTCTTAATCCTCCTCTAGAGTCAACCTTATCACCGAAAGGTAGAAAGGTGTTGTACTGGGATTGAGTGTTTATATAACCTTAACAGGAGTATAAAACGGATTAGTAAACTTGTTATCTCCAATAGAAGAAGAACCATAATCAATTGCATTAATAAGTAAGTTAAGCGGATAGTTGAGGAGATTTGGAAGCCCTATTTCCACATTACTGAAGTAAAACACATAGTTTAATTAGTTTTCATAATTAGAATCATAAACAACAACTCAAATATCGGTCACCAAATAGATAACAAAGAATAGAATTTGGTACTTGAACACTAATCCCTGAGGACGATAACTCGGTCTTCTAAGACTATATTACTTGACTCGACACGTGCACTTGCGTTAAAGTGTGTGCATAAATCGCGCATCAAGTTTTTGGTGTCGTTGCCGGGGATTGGCGTAGTTCAATATCAATTTTATCTATTCTTAATTTCTAATTTGGTTTTTATTTTTATTTTTATTTTTTTTGTTTGTATTTATTATTATTTATTTTTTTGTGAAAACTAGTGCGCCGTGATCTGTTTGTTTATTTTGATCTGTTTCAGGCACTCAGTTTATGCGAAGGAGAAGAGGAGCAGAAACTATTGTTCCCTTCAACCCAGAAATTGAGAAAACTTGTAAACAGAACAGAAGGAACCAACGAATTTTAGCCTTAAGCGAAATGGGAGGCGTACAAAACAATAATGAGATGAATGAGGGGTTAGGTGATCATCAGCCTAACCAAAGAATGCATCGGAGAGTGCCAATGGATGTAAAAGAGAGAGTTCAGGTCCAAGCGGAGAGAAGCTTGGGAGATTATGTGCTACCGAGGGTGAACGGAGCACAAACGTGCATTAGGCTCCCAGCAATAGGAGCAAATAATTTTGAGATCAAATCGGCGATTCTAAGTATGGTGCAGAATACAGTTCAGTTTGGAGGATTGCCGTCGGAGGATCCTCACATGCATATAGCTAATTTCTTGGAGCTGTGTGCGACATTCAGATACAATGGCGTTACTGATGACGCTGTCATATTGAGACTCTTTCCCTTCTCACTCATGGATAGAGCGAAAGTGTGGTTGAATTCTTTGCCAGCAGATTCGATATTTACATGGCAAGAGTTGACACAGAAATTTTTAGCAAAGTTCTTCCCACCATGCAAAGCAGCGAAGCTGAGAGGGGAGTTGAATAATTTCTATCAAGCCGATGGAGAATCATTATATGAAGCTTGGGAGAGATTCAAGGACTTGCAAAGGAAGTGTCCACACCACAACATTTTGTTGTGGAATTTGGTCCACATTTTCTATAATGGGCTGAGCGGAACGACCAGAACAATCATTGATGCAGCCGCAGGTGGAACCTTTATGAGAAAAACAGCCCATGAAGCTCATGACTTATTGGAAGACATGGCCACCAATAATCATGTCACAGAGGATAGACAAGTGAGTGGCAGAAGAACAGTGGGAGTTCATGAGATTGATGCCATCACTGCCCTGAATGCCCAAGTTGCCCTTTTGACCAAGCAGCTGCAACAAAATACAATGTCTGTAAATGCAGTGCAAATGCCAATGAGTTGTGAAATGTGTGGTGGTCTACATACCTTCGACAGATGCCCATCAGCTGATCCTAACAATATCTCGATCGAGCAAGCAGAGTGCCAAGCTGTAGGGAACTATCAGAGACCCCAGAACAACCCATACTCAAACACCTACAATCCAGGGTGGAGGAATCACCCAAATTTTTCGTGGAGATGTGAGCAAGGGCAGCAGAATCAGTTTAGAGGCCAGTACCAAAATCAACAACCATTCACTCAGGCCTTATCTTCACAACAATTCAGTGCCCTTGTCCAACCAGAAAAGCCAGACGAGCTGAGAGCAGCTTTGTTGACACTCACCAACTCCTGCATCCGGTCACGGCAGACTAGATCCTCTCTCAGGAGCTTGGAGACACAGGTGGGGCAACTAGCAAAACTAGCAAACAACAGGCCACAAGGGACCCTGCCGAGCAACACAGAGATGAACCCTAGAGAACAATGTCAGGCAGTGCAGCTAAGAAGTGGCAAACAGTTAAAACAGCTTGCACCTCAGCCTGTGGTTGAACAGAGGGTGGAAACAGAGAGAGAAATGGTTGTTGAAGATCGCCCAATATTAGAGAAAGCTCCAGAGAAGGAGTACACTGAGAAGATTCCTTTCCCAGAAAGATTTCAAAGGAAAGTAGTTGATAAGCAATTCTCCAAGTTTTTGGAGACATTTAGAAAGTTACATATCAACATACCCTTCATCGAGGTGTTGGAGCAAATGCCTTCTCATTTCAAATTCATGAAGGAAATTTTGGGAAAGAAGAAGAAATTGGGAGAATATGAGATGGTGGCACTGAGCCACTGACTGAGGAGTGCAGTGCTATCCTGCAGAAGAAATTGCCCCCTAAACTCAAGGTCCCAGGGAGCTTTACATTGCCTTGCACAGTTGGCAGGGTAACATGCAATAGGGCCCTTTGTGATTTGGGGGCGAGTATAAATTTGATGCCTTTGTCGGTGTTTAAGAGGTTGGAATTAGGTGAAGCCAAACCAACCACGGTGAGCTTGCAACTAGCGGACAGAAAGGTGGTGCATCCCAGAGGGAGGGAAGATTGAGGATGTTCTTGTTAAAGTAGGAAAATTCTTTTTCCCTGCGGATTTCCTCATTTTTGACATGAAGGAGAATGCGGAGATTCCCATCATATTGGGGAGACCGTTCTTGGCAACAGGGAGAGCTCTGATTGATGTAGAGAAAGGAGAGCTGACACTGAGGGTAGAAAGTGAAGAAATGATGTTCAAAGTGTTCAAACACATTATTGAGCCCCCGGTCAATAAGCAGGTGCTTTGCAATCAACAATGTCAGAACTTCTTGTGAGCCAGTGCAAGCCAAAACAAGGGAGATAGGCCCACGAAAGCAGGTACGTGATGTTGAACCTCCGCCAAAGCAGGTATGTGATACTGAACCTTCTCTTGAAAAAAATTATAAGAAGAAAAACAGAAGAAGAAAAAGGAGAATGTTAAAAAAATGGATTGGTTGTGGGGTTAATCTACCCCACACCTCTTGATTTAAAGAAGTTGCGTCCGGCTAAAAGACGTTAAAGACAAATATACTGGGAGGCAACCCAAAGTATTTTAATTTATTTTACTTTAATGCAGTTAGTTTTCACTAAGAACAGTCTCACGGAGGTATTGTTATGTGTTGTGATGACATATGCAGGGCCAAGAATGTGGAGGGCGAAAACTGAAGATAAGCCAAAATGAAAAGAAAAGGATTTTCCAGAAAATCGGGTTAGCACCGCGGCGCCCAGGAGCAGGGCCGCGACGCCAAAAGAGCAGAAAAGCGCAGGAGATTCAGCGCCGCGGCGCCAAAAATCCAGAAAAATTTTGAAGTCTAGGCGCCGCGCGCCATTTCCGCATGCCGCGAGAAGTTGTAAGAGTGCAAGAAATCAGCCGCGGCCTGCAGGCCGCGAAACCCGTAAAATTAAATAGCCCAGAAACCCGATTTTTCCCCCAATCCAATTCAAAACCTAAATCATTCTTCTCCACAAAACCCACAAAAATCCACCTTTTACCTAAAAATCTTCCATAAACTAAACCCAATCACACCAAAGTTCTTAAATTTCCTAAACCATTATCCATCCTAAAACAACTACCCTCATCCCATTGCCTCAAATCATCATTAGGAGCAAGAAAATCTTGAAGAACACCGTCAAAGGTAACCTTTATCTTTTCTTGAAAGCTTTACTGTAGTCAGATGAGGTAGTAGATTGGAGGAGGTGTTGTATCTGTGAGGGTGTGTTGGGGTGTTGAAATTGGTTGTGAGATTTCGAGGAAGAGTATACGAGGTGAGTGTGGGTGTTGTGCAGGAGCTTCTTAAGTGAAGTTTGGGGGTGATAGGTGTTGTAGCTGCTGATTGTTGGGTGATAGTGTTGGGTAACATTGTTGATAGAAAGGAAACGCTACAGAAATCATCTAAAAATGTCTGCCAGAAAGAAAAGAGCTTCCACATCCACCTCAGCCCCTCAGTATGATGATACTAGGTTTGTCAGCCAAAGAGCTCATGATAGATACAAAAAACTTAGTACTAGGCCCTTAATCCCTGAAAGAGGAATGGATTATCAAAGAGAGTCGCTTGGGGAGGGGGATGTCTATGAGCCCATTCGGGCGATGATTGAGATGATGGGGTGAAAAAGATTTGTAAACCCGGAAAAGATAGCACCAATGAACACAGTGATGGTGAAAGAATTTAATGCTAATTTTCCGGAGAAGGTGGACGATAGATGTTTCGTGAGGGGACGATATGTTCCTGTGACGGCAGAATTGGTGAATGTGTTATTGAAAACAGTTGATGTTGAAGGAGGAGATGACGATTGGAGCTATTTTAGAACATGGTTCAGAAACACCAACAACATCCACTGGAATGTCGTCGCAAACACAGTGAGCTACCGAAGTGCGTATGAATTTGCGAGAAATGGGTCAAAGGATTGAGCGGTGTCGGTTCAACAAAGCGACAAGGGTTGGTTGTATTTCGTCGATGCACTGATTCCATCAATGCACTTTACCAGTGCGGAAAGCGAATCAAATTGATATATGGAATTAAGTCAGGGAAGACGATTGATGTTGGGAATGAGATAGTGCAAAATATTAGAGAGACCAGCAGGTTGGTAACAACAGGTGGGTTGGGACATGGCTCACTTATTACATATTTATGCTCCATAAATGGGGTCCCAACCCTACCCACTGATACATATGAGAAAAACCAACTTCCTGTGTCATACGGGATAGTGCACTCCTTCCCAGACCCAATCCCTCCAGAAGGCGAAGGAGACCAACACCACCACGCGCACCAAAGAAGCAGCAGAGGCTGCCATAGATAAAGATGAGCCTGAAACAGAGGCTCAGTATGAAGCGAGGAAGAGCCATCACCACCTCGTAATCGAACTTCCAGTGCCTATGATGGAGCAGTTGCTCCAAAACCAAAGAAGGATGATGCTGAATTTTGACATTGTGATACAAGGACAATAGGAATTGAGGCATGGGCAACAACAGTTGCACCAGAGAATTGACGAGATGAGTTCCTTGTTCAACAATTGGTCAATGCACTATCCACCGCCACCGCCACCATTTTAAACCAAGTCTGTAAGTTGTTTTGTTTCTTTTATTTTCTTTGAGTCTTGCACACATTGGGGACAATGTGTGATTTAAGTTTGGGGGGGGTGTCTTATTGTTGTAGTCTGTTTGAGTCTTTTTGAATTGTTTTTTTTTGTATTTTTGAGTCATAATTTTTTTTTCTTTTTGAGTCATAATTGTCTGTCAAAGATCATGAATGTTGTAGTTACTAGAAACACCTAGTGAAGTAAGGCTGAATAATGTAAAGGAATTAGAAGCAATTATCTAAACACTTAGGTTAGATATGCCAAAAACTCATGAAATCTGTCTATTTGGGGTTTCTGCTTGAATTGTGCATTGTTAAATGTTAAAACCTATGTGTATGATTGCTTGCTATTTGAGGCGAAATAGTTAGGATATGCATGTTAGGGGAGATGACTCAGACATTTCTTTGTTAGCCAATTCTTACCAATCTTTTCTATCACTGACATTAAAAAATATCACTAGTCAGCCCCGTTGAGCCTAAACATGAAACTTTTTCTTTGACACCCTATATTCCCACACTTGTGTCATAAGTAAAAATATGAAATGTTTGGAATAGAATGTGTTAAAAAAAGAGACAAAAAGAGTGACCAAGTTTGATGCACCCCAATAAAAAAGTAATAAGAAATAGGCAAAAGCCTAAGTTTGGGGGTGTCTGTGATTTATAATACACTTCACTCTCTCAAAACAAAAGAGGGAAAAGATAGATATGAAGTGAAGAATGGATATCAAAAGAAAATGGAAAAATTGAAAAGCTAAAGAGCTTATGGTACACAAAATGAGCCTAAATGCCTATTTTTACCTACCCATGCCTAAGCCTACATTACAACCCTGAAAAGTCCTGAAGATCTCTTATATGCATATCCATGATTAGTAGAGAATAGCAAGTAAAAATGTCATAAGATTTTTGAAATTGACATGCATAATTCAGTATTCTTACTTCCATTAAGCATGATTAAAATGAGTTTGCGAAATATTTAGCTTAATGTGTTTAGAATGCTAAAAATTCATGCTATATGTTCCTGCATATTATTTTGTCAATCTTCATGTTTTTCTAAGTAACACCAATGCAGCAAAGTGTTCAATGTCGTTGAGTCTTCTATTTTTCTTTCTCTGTGTGTCTTTATTTCTTTCTTTTGATATTTGGTCGAGGGCGAGCAAAGGTTAAGTTTGGGGGTATTTGATCGGTGTATTTTATATACACTTTTTGAGTCATTTTTAGTTAGTCTTTTATCCATTTTTGTACAAATACGTGTCGTCTTAGGATATATTTTCTTTCTTTTGAGTCATATTGGTTAAAGTGGCTCATTGGCGAAAAATGAGCAAAAATAGGGCAAAAACGGAGGTTCCAGAGCTCGAAATGCGAGAAAGTGGCGAACTGAGCACGAACAGTCAGCGCGGCCTCGGCCAGCGGGGCTGGCGCCCGCGCCTAAATTCAGAGGATCAGAACTTAGCGCCATGGCTGATTCTGTAGCCGTGGCGACGCGGGAAAAGTCAGATTTTCGACTGAATAATGGGCCAGGCCTGAAGGAAAACCCTGCACTCGTTTTTGAAACTATAAAAGGAGAACCCTAGAGCAGTTTTAAGGGTTCCCTTTCTTGCCAATTCACATCACATCTTGGAGTTCAAGATTGGAGACCTTTCTTTAGTAATTTCTTGTTCTTCTTTTACTTTATTTTCAGTTTATGTTGGATATTGAATTAGTTCTTGTCATGTCTATGGCTAGGAACTAATTCTAATATAGGGCTTTCCATGTCAATTCACTTGAACCTTATATTTATGAATTAATGCATGTTTGTGGTTTTTCTTCTTATTGTTGAGATTTATCCAATATATGTTTTGATTGCTTGGTAATTACTTGATCATTAATTATCATAATTTATATGATTTCTAACCGAAATCCGAAAGGGGAGGTTGTGAATATGCTGTAGTTGGGTAGACATAGGTTGAATCGTGGATGAAAATACCCCGATTACTTGTGTAGCATTAATAAGGTTTTTGTTCTTAATCCTCCTCTAGAGTCAACCTTATCACCGAAAGGTAGAAAGGTGTTGTACTGGGGTTGAGTGTTTATATAACCTTAACAGGAGTATAAAACGGATTAGTAAACTTGCTATCTCCAATAGAAGAAGAACCATAGTCAATTGCATTAATAAGTAAGTTAAGCGGATAGTTGAGGAGATTTGGAAGCCCTATTTCCACATTACTGAAGTAAAACACATAGTTTAATTAGTTTTCATAATTAGAATCATAAACAATAACTCAAATATCGGTCACCAAATAGATAACAAAGAATAGAATTTGGTACTTGAACACTAATCCCTGATGACGATAACTCGGTCTTCTAAAACTATATTACTTGACTCGACACGTGCACTTGCGTTAAAGTGTGTGCATAAATCGCGCATCAGAGACCATGAGGGTTCATTCCATCTGTTGAAAGTACTAAGCGTAAGTTCCTTGATTCCTTGCCAAATTCTGGATATTTGTTATCAAATGTCTTCCATTGAGGCGAATCAGCTGGGTGTCTTAACATTCCATCATTAATTATTTCATCATGATGCCATGTCAAGCATTTAGCATCTTCTGCGCTACTATAAAATCTCCTAAATCTAGGAATTATAGGAAAGTACCACATAACTTTGGCCGGAGATTTGTTTTTCTTATACCGTTTCATACCACATTTGGGACATTCATTTAATTCTGCGTACTCTCCCATAAATAAAATACAATCATCCGGACAAGCATGGATCTTCTGATGTGTTAAGCCGATAGAGTTGAGCAATTATTTAGCATCATAGGTTTTACAAGGGAGCACATTCCCATCTGGAAATAGATCACTTACAACTTCCAATAGCTCTGTGAATAACACATCGGAAACTTGGTGACTAGATTTTAAGTTGTACAAAATCAACACAACTGATAATTTTGGAACCCTTAGTACAACCCGACCACAATGGTAACCCAGTATCTCCCCTTAAGTCATCACACATATCAGGATGATCCTGTCACGATCCGAACCCCGGACCCGCGACTGGTGCCCTACCTGGGCACCCTTCTACCCTCTACGACCCAAGTTACCCGCGGAAGTTAAATAACACTCTTTTTTTTTACAAACATGCAAAGGCAAAGCCGATAAGGTATATATATATATATATATATAATCTAAAAGAAATGACACTATACACGAGTCCAATCCCACATATGAATACAGACCTCTAAGAGTTTTACAGAACTATGACGGGACAGGCCCCGCCGTACCCATAACTGTACAAAAACCTGTAATGAAAGATCTATACCAAAATGATAAGCCTCTGAACAATGAAGTTATCCCAAAAACTCTGAGCAAGGATCCTACACTTGCAGATCACCAAACTGCGTACCTAAACCTGCGGCATGAACGCAGCCCCCCCGGAGAAAGGGGGTCAGTACGAAAAATATACCAAGTATGTGAAACAATAAGTATTGTAAAGGAGATCATACAATACAAATATATAACAGGAGGAAAGTATGATAATTCAAAATAACAGTACACTGTGCCTTGCAAATATGAGAGTAATGAGAATCAACTTTACCTTATAAGTTATGCCTTTTAAGAGTTAGATCAACCGCAAAGAGTATTTGTACTCGCATCATGGATCTTGTCCATGGGTTTATATAATGTTCAAGTCCTAATCATGGACGTACTCACATGATTTCAACTATACCGTTTTCACAATAAGATTTATGTCGTAATCACGGACGTACTCACATGATCCAACTATACAATTTTCACAATAAGATTTATGTTGTAATCATGGACATACTCACATAATCCAACTATACAATTTTCACAATAAGATTTATGTCGTAATCATGGACGTACTCACATGATCCAACTATACAATTTTCACAATAAGATTTATGTCGTAATCATGGACGTACTCACAAGATCCAACTATACAATTTTAAATCATCTCCGACTCTCATTAGCACAAATAGAATGAACTATCATTTTAAGAGAACTCAAGGCAATATCACATCTAGTAATAATAGGGAAATTGAACCTGAAGTACTATGTACGTCCGTCGTACATCTTATCATTTATAAACCTCAAAACACTAACACTCATAGTATCAAAACACTTCCACTTTTAAAATCAAGTTACTACATTTTTAAACTCAAGTAAGTTATACTTTTCAAACCAAGTCAAGTATACTTTTAACACCAAGTAATTTATACCTTTCAATCATGTAACTTCTTTCATATACTACAATGAACTAAAATGAAATACTTTCATTTAGACAACCCAAAGTACTATCAAGAGAATAGATATAACAATCTTTCATTTTAGAAACCCCAACTACTATCAAAAGAATGGATAGAACCACTTCCATTTTATAAAATCAAAGTACTATCAAGAAAGTATATAGAGCAACTTCTATTTTAGGAAATCCAAAGTACTATCAAGAATTACATCACTAAGGAGTAGGATACACTCACTTTAAAACAAGGAATCATGTTAGAAGAAGAAAGGACAGTTGACATACCTTTTTGGCGACTAACCAACTCTACAATCTAGAATACGTCTCAAAGTACTTCAACCTATAACAACAATAACACGATTATCAATTCCAAGCTTTCTAAGGTATATTAATACCAACTAAGGGTCTCTTATTCTACGGAAAATTGGGCAGCACTTCCTTTGTTTCTACGTATTTTTCCACCTTTTCCAAGACCCAAATTCAACAACCAACAAGCCACACTTAAGGGCATAACCAATAGTTAACCAAAGGGGATTACACGCCTACTAGACGTGTAAAATTCTGCCCCACAATCACATAAAATAGTCCATACAAATCAGCCCAATATCCCACAACAACAAGGGTAAAATGTGAAGCCTTTCAATACTTTTCTACACCCTTAATCCTTAGGACTTTCATTAGCAACTACTACATTTAAACATGCATTAAGGTGGATGATTTTCCAGCAGCCTAAAACCACAAAACAGTCCATAAAAACTGCATAATAACGTCCAACAGTTTTATAGATTCCACGGCCAACAACTACAATCCGACAACTCTTTCCTTAATCCTTTTTATTCCAATTCGAGTTCCAAAACTTCTATATAAGTTATATCAAATTATTAACAATGACATTACTCCATTATAACATGCAATAGGTGAAGATAACAACGACAATAACCAACGAAACTCAATGACACCAAAACTGTCCCATTCTCGGCCAAGACACCAAAATTGGTCTAAACACTTTTTAATCTTCATTATTTTTAGCACAAGCTCATCTATACATTATAACAATAAGTAATATCCAATTACTTCAAGAGAATGAGGAATTTTTACCTTTAAAATGCCCAAAAACGTCCCTAGGCAGTTCACTCCACTTTGGCCCGTAGTTTTCATTTTGCTCCACTTCTTCATGATCCAATCACTTCCATGTATCCACTACAACCTTAGAACCAACTTCTCTTCACGTTTTACCTCAAAAAGTCGACGAATCAAGCTAGAGTTTCACCCTCATTTTCGGCCAACACAAGATTTGTAGAGTTAACTTGGCTAATCACTTGGTTAATGTTCTTAATCTTGGACAAATAAACTAATTAATCTTATTGTTCTTGACTATGGATATTTTCGAAAACCTTGCTTAAAGAGATGAGAGCTTTTGGATGAAAGTGAATAATGAATCCAAGTCTTCTAAGTGTATATCTATATTGATGTCTCTCAAGCAAGACAAGTGGATGGGGCACTTGTCACCTTCCTATAAGTCCATGTTTCACCTCCTCAAAATATCTAAATAAGTCAAGTCTTGCAAGACAAGTGGAGGGGTGACACGTGTCACCCTCATATTGGTCCAAAATATTATAATTTTCGAACCTTCCCCCCCCCCCCCCCCCAAATTGTGAAATTTACGGCGGACCCCATATCGTCAATTCCAATTCTCCGTAATCCAATACTAATCCCACAAATCCAATTAAAAGTATTAAACTCCAAGTTAATAATTTTTCATCGTCACATTTTTCTGAAATTTCCCTTAAGAAGATGTAATAATTATTTCCTTCCAAAATTCAAATCTTAAACCCTTAATCACGTTCTCAATTAGTAGCCCTGGTATTACGGGGTGTAATTGATCCTGCAACTTTTCATTGACAACACTTCGAGAATTCTTCACAAGACTGGATTTATCATTACCATCTCCCATATTACTTGTGTTAATTATATTTGTAAACTCAAATTGGGAGCCGGATTAACTAAATGAACTATGTTTACGTATTCCACTTGAACTACCTTTGTCTTTGCTCTCACCGTGATATGTCCAAACCTTATATGTTATGTCAAAATCGTGACACATTAAATGCTCATGCAACTTCATTTGACCACTAACCTCCTTTACATTCAGACATTTTCGACACGGACATTTAATGTACAATGGATTTTTAATTCTTGGTTGCATGAGCACAAAACTCCTCCACCCCTTTCTTATACTCTTCAGATAATCGATCCGCAACCCAGTCTCGATTCATCAAGAACAATACTACAAAAATCAGATAAAAAGACAATGAATTTAAAACATATTTGAAGTCTTCAAGGTTCGACTTCCCCTCACATAGTACATATATAAGAATCTTAAACACATATGAAGTCTTGAAGGCACGACTTCCCCTCACGTAAAGCATAATAAAGATAAATTAACTTCGAATGTACAATAATACCTTCCGAATGCAATCCAAGCAATTTGTCTTTCAAATTTTTGAAAATCTACAAAAAATCGAGAAGATCCGATTCATTAATAATTAATAAAATAAGATACAAAATTCAGAAATCATCAAATATTCAATCATAATCTGGAAATTGAGGCTAAATGGGTTTCGTTCTTCACAATTATCAATATACACTTCAATCATAAACTCAAAATTGAGGCTAAATATAATGAATGAAAAGTATTATTTCTCAAACAAATATACACTTCAAACCCTTGAAAACTCTACTGAACACAAAGATTGAAACATACCTTGACGCTCAAACTTCCTTCAATTCACTAACTCAACTCTTGCAAACTAAATTGGTATTACACTTGGGGTTAATAATGCACAAAGTATGAGAATACAGAAACGACAAAAGAATTATGCTTAGATGGAATTGGTATTGGCGGCAATTTCATTTTTGACGGACAAGTTTAATTTAGGGCTTTGAATGAATTGGGATCGATTACTGCGTTTTTGTATTTCTTTAAATCTTACATAGCGCTTCACTTAAATAGCGCTTCCAAAAGCGTTATCTAAGTGAGAATATTAATATTTTTATATGGATAAAATAATTAGGTAACACAAATTCTAATAGCGCTTTAAAAAAGTGCACTTGCATAGCGCTTCGATTAAAATTTATGCAAAGCGCTATGACTGTATTTTTTTTTTAGATTGTTTTTTTTTTAATTTGAAAATTTGAAAAAACGTTATGCAAGTGAACACTTAGATATCGCTTATTATAAGCGCTATGTAAGTGACGTTACCCAAGCCAAATTCTGTAGTAGTGTCAAGGTAATCAAATCTAACCAATTTTTCATTAAACATGCGTGATATTCTTCAACTAAGAATTAGTTAAGGCCATAAAGTGCTTCCTTAAGGTGACAAATAGAAATAGAATGACTTTTGAATTGTACTATATTCTTCCTTACTGTACTTAATCAATGAAAATGGTTGAAAATTCTCTAAACTATCATATAATATAGGTGCTGAGAAGGATGAACTGAAAATCGTGTTAGTTGTTACACAATTTTTTTTAATTTTTTTAATAATATAAAGAACAGAGAGAGAAGAGATGAGATCTGTCGGAAGAAAATAGAGTAAACAGGAACCGACTTGACATTACATTAGTTTCGTAAAGATCACCCTAACCCTATATGGTCATCATGATGTGTTGTTGTTAACTCTCTACCACACGGTAGAGTTAGGATTTTGAGTTTATATTCATAAAGGAGGGGTGACTTTTGGGTAAAGCCTTTAAAGCCTAGGCTTTAGGCCTCTCATTTTTTGGGTCTCATTTTTCATCAATATAGTTTACATTTTATTTTTTATAAAGTACTTTAATTTTTTTGTCATTAAAAAATATAATTAACTAATTAATAGGAAAGAAGACCCCTAAATCAGTAAGTAACATCTGTATAGTACAAATGTTAAATCTATTTTTAGTATATTAACAAAAAAAGGCTCATGATTGGCCTCTCTACTATACTTAATATATTACTTTTATATTTCTTGATTATTTTTTCAAGAGTCTTTGACTGAAATGCTCTAAAAGACAAGAGCTATAATATATGAATTTGTTATTTTTATTTTTTCTCGGACATCAAATATTGCAAGAAGTATATTGAAGCACCAAACAAGTATTCTCAAATTAAGTTATTAACTTCTAGAATCAAGTTTTATTATTTCAACCTTTAGTATTGGTTTCATCTAAAACTTGCTTGTTTTGATGTTTAATGCGTAATATATATTGTCATTTTAACTATTTACAATAGTCAGACGTAGACCGTCTGGTGTCCGTACATCCACCCCAATCAGCATCTGTATACGAAACAAGTGTAGACGTCGACGACGGATATAAATGTAAGTCATAGTCAAGTGTCCCTTGGATGTACTGGATGATGTGTTTGAGCGCATTCATTGTTCAACCCTGGGATCATGCACATAAATAAACACACATGTTGTATGACATACATAATATTCGGTCGTGTGAATGTAAGATACTGAAGGGCCCCTGCAAGGCTGCGATAGCGGATCAGATCCTCATAAGACGAGCTAGCCGCAACACCCAACTTGGGTTTAGTATCAACCAGAGTGCAAGTGGCTTACAGAAAGACATCTCAGCCCTCTCAATGATCTCAGCTGCATACTTTGTCTGGGATAAGAACAACCCACTTGCATGACGAGTGACAACAATCCCCAAAAAGTAACTCAAGGGCCCCAAGTCTTTCATAGCAAACTCAGAACTGAGCATTGTCATGATAGACTGATGTAATGCATCGGAAGAGGCAGTTAAGATAATATCATCCACATATAATAGTATATAAGCCAAGGACGAACCACGATGATATATGAACAATGAATTATCCGACCTGTTGTGAGTTAACCCAATAGTCGAAACATAGTCGGCAAACCTCTTATACCAGGCCCGTGAAGACTGCTTAAGCCCATATAAGGATTTTTTTTCCAACAAACAAACATGATGAGGATAATTGAGATCCCTAAACCCCAAGGGCTGATGCATATAGAATGTCTCCTTGAGATCACAATGTAAGAAAACATTCTTCACATCTAACTGATGAATGAGCCATGATTTCGAAAGAGCCAAACTGAGCACAGTGTGAATAGTAGCTAGCTTGACCAACGGACTAAACGTCTCACCACAATCCACACCAACCTGCTGAGTCTTACCATCACCTACAAGATGAGTCTTATGCCTCGCAAAAGAACCGTCTGAATTGTCCTTATGAGCAAAAATACACATAGACCTAATAATATTAACACCAACTCCCACGTCTTATTATCAATAAGAGCATTATATTCGTCGGTCATAACAATTTTTCAATTCGGGTCATTTAATGCAGACACATGATTACGGGGTAAGAGTTATTTAAGAACATTAGAATTCAAATTAAAATATCTTTTTGGTTTAAAAACACTCTGTTGACTACGAGTGACCGGTGTATGACTCGGGGGAGAATTGGACGGATTTTGGGAATTATCGGGACTGTCGACGGACTGGCCAGCAGGTAGTAGGCCTGCTGGCCCAACTCGGTAACGGAGATGACACTGGAGACAAGGCGGGCGAATGGCGGGCCTATCTCGGACTCGGGAGCGAGCGATATCTGGGTGGTCGGATGGCCCGATTCTTTGGACCCATAATGGTAGTAGGCGACGTCGCGACGGTAATGGAGAGTCAACGGGCATGTATTTGGGGTTCGGGACATGTCCGAAAAATGATGAATAATCCCTTGATTATTTTCATTAATGAAAGAGATATATATACAATTTACATATTTTCATAATAGGAAATCGTATTCTTATTCTACTCCTAAAACCTTATTCTATTTGGAGACTAACTATAAAATTATGGTAAGTGCACAAGACTAATTAAGTTACAAGATTAATATACACATTGTATACAAAATCAGCCCAACCTTGGGCGCTGCTACAGTAAATCCGAGACACTATTCATCCGATATACACATATATATTGTGTATATCGGATGTATATTTAACAATAAGATCATTAAAGATGAAAGGAATTTTATTATATCTATTGATCATATAAAAATTATATTATCAATACATTGTGATTGTATTTTTACTTTGCTGTTGAAATTATATATACTGACACTAATGTTGAGTTTTTATACTGACAGTAGAATTTATAAGAGTTAAGCGAACAATATCGATGGTACAAAGAATCTGTATACTGTCAGGTCAAGATATTTATTTCTTGATTACAAATTTCGTTTTGTACAATTATTTCTAATATGAATATAACTTAAGACTCTTATTATTATGCCGAAAACTCTTCACAATCCCAAAAGTCACCATTTCTAAGTAGTTTTGTAATCTTATTAAAAGAGTCATATTTGTCATCCAACTTTCCGAAAAGGATCATATTTATCCTCCGTTAAAGTATGGGATCAAATATGTCATTTTCGTTAGCAAAGTTGTCATATTTGTCCTCTGGTGGACGGAAATCCCACGTGGACGCCACGTTGGATCCACGTGGACGCCACATGAGATCCACGTGGAGGGTGGGGCCCGCCTTTGTCTTCAACAACCACATCCACCGCCGCCACCAGCCACAGCCCCTACCTTCGTCTTCAACAGCCACCACCGCCCCCACCTTCACCAGCCACACACCACGAAAAATTCTCTCGTCCGCACCGATTGAGAACTCTCTCCATTTTGAGACTTTTCGTTCCCCTTTGTGTGGCTCAAATCTGTAGATACCAAATCTGGGAATTATCACCCTTAAATTTTTCTTTCAATCTTCGATTCCCAATTCTCTAAACATCCATCAAATTTTCTTTCCCATTTAATTTCTCATCGGTACAAGGGCCAGGAACGGAGTTTCACCGAAAAAATTAATAAATTCGAATGAACACTGTCGAAAAAAATAGAGTATTGACGGAAGTTTTCTTAAACCCAAATCTGACTTCTTTCCTTGATGAACTTTTCTTTTTATTCATGTTAACTTTGCTTAATATGTGTGATTTATTATTGTTGGGTTACATTAATAAGTAACATGACATGGAAGATTTAATTTATGGTGACAAAAAAGTCTCATAATTAGAAATGGTGACAAGTTTGACCAGCCAAGGTCAAACTTGTCTTAAAAATGTGATTAACTAAAATTGGGACTGAATTATAATTTTTAAAACTTATATTTTTTTACAAAATACACAAAAGTCCATACACATTATACAAAAACTTCTTCCAACCCACACACATTATACAAAAACTCATTCTAACCCACTCCCCCCCCCCCCACGACCCCAACTACTTGTTCATTTTATTTCAAAAAAAAAACAGTTCCCAATTCCCTCGTCTATGTCTCTCTCTGTTGCTGCTGCAAAAAAACGGCGACCGGCGACCATCATTGTTGCTGCTCGTTCCTCTCTCTCTATTGCTGCTGCTCATTTCTGTCTCTCTCCATTGTTGTTGCTTCTCTATTCATTCTCAGGTAAAAAAAAAAATCCACTTGGTTCCAAAGTTAGGGTTTTGAAATCAGAGTGTGAAAATGATGATTTTAGTTAGAGAAGATGAAGAAGAACATGGGTTTTCCTTGAATGTTGTTTAAGCCATTCCTCACCTCAGGCATCAAGTCAAGGAATACTCCGAAGAAGTTACCTATCCAAGAATTCTTAGATGACTCACTGCCAGGAACAACACAAAATTGAGTGTTGACCTTTTCAACCCCCCTAAGGAAGCTGTAAGCATTAGAACACAACAGATGACTAGGTGTTGCAACAAGTTGACAATCTGTTGGACAATTTCCAACAAGTACCACAGTTGTTGCAACATATCACTTTATTTGTTAATTTGATAACTTCTGAATCTGTTACAGTAAGTTTTTACAACAAGTACAATAATTTGTTGCAACAAATTACTAATTTGTTGTACAATATCCAACAGATGAGCAACCTGCTGCAACAAGTTACCCATCTGTTGGAAAATTTCCAACAGATGAGATACCTGCTGCAACAAGTTACCTATCTGTTGGATATTGCCCAACAGATGTGTAACATTTTGCAACAACCTGATAACTTGTTTTAAATAGGTTTTGCTTTTTATGATTTAGCACAATTATGATATATCTACCTTTTTGTTGTAGGTTGTGAACCCATGGCTTGTCCCAACAATAAGAGAGTTGGAGATGCCATGCCTTGGGTGGTCACATTTTTTGCTTTCTTGAGCAATAATGGCGGACGAAGAAGAAGAAGAAGAAGAAGAAGAAGAAGAAAGCAGAACAATGGAATGAGTTATGAAGTAATTCTCAATGCTACACGAATGAAATTCAGTCAAAAAGTTGCAAAATCAGGTGGTCTTGTTTTTTTCTTTCTTGAGCAAAATCCAGTCAAGACGAAGAAGAAGAAGAAGAAGAAGAAACGAGCAGCAGAATAAGAAGAAGAAGCAGCAAAAAGATGAAGAAGAAACGAAGCAAAAAAGAAGAGCAAAAAATGGTGGAAACGGCGCAGGCACCAGGTTTATATGGATTGGGTCAAAGTGTTAAAAATAAAACTTGGGGGCAAAGTGTAAAAAATAAAGCTTGGGGTCAAAGTGTTAAAAATATAACTTTGGGGTGAGTCAAAACTCTCTAATCACTAATATAAAGTTTATCACTCCTACTCAATTAAAAAAAACTAGAGTTACCCCAACTCAATTTTAAAATTTATTTGTCACCTATAATTAAAAGGCCCCCTAGATGGACCAAATTCTTTGAACAAAGAAACAGAGTTTCACCAACAAAATTTGACACCCAAATTAATTTCTTATTCTCTTTTATTCTCAAAATGGAGAGAGAGAGCTCTCAGTCGGTGCGGACGAGAGAATTTTTTGAGGTGTGTGGCTGGTGAAGGTGGGGGCGGTGGAGGCGGCGACGGTGGTTGTTGAAGACGAAAATGGGTCCCACCCTCAACGTGGATCCCATGTGGCGTCCACGTAGATCCAGCGTGGCGTCCACATAGGATTTCCGTCCACAAGAGGGCAAATATGACAACTTTGCTAACGGAAAGAGCATATTTGACCCCATACTTTAACGGAGGGCAAATATGACCCTTTTTTGAAAGTTGGATGGCATATATGACTCTTTTCCCTGGTTTAAATTCTAAAACATGAGGCAATAATTTTTCTTCTTTGAAAATGTATATAAATGGATTCTATGGGTAAATAAAATGTTTGAGACATGAAATGATAGACGGTTATTGGCCAAATGACGAGTGTTTTACGTTGGTAAATGAAGGAAGAAGTGTACGATGTGTAAAAGATGAAACGAGTCAGAAATCGTCGCGGAGCCGTGAAGGGCCGCGGCGCAACACCGTCAAAGCCGCAGCGCCGGATCACTGTTCAGTCACTAGAAGTTTGGCGCTGCGGCGCCTCCCAGGCAGGGTCGCGGCGCTTCAGAGGCAGAATGGTCGACGGATGACGAAAAGGTTCATATTTTGGGCTGGTTTTGGATCATTGAACCTTCATTACTTGGAAATTGAATTCATCCATTATTTGGCTGAATTATAACCCCTCAATAATTGCCATTACATGGTCTTGATTGTCATTAGTTGTCTAGATGAGAGGTCATCTTACACACACTATAAATTGAGACCCTTGGCTCAATTGAAGAACACACAAAAACTTCAGAACCTTCTGTGTACTTCTATTTCTCTAGCTTTCTTTAATACACTCAAAAGGCTCTTGTTTTTAGTAAATATTTGAGTTTTCTTTGCTCAATTGTTTCTTGTTGTTTTATCTTGGAAGACAAGTTGTCAATCACAGTAAAAGGATACATACGGGGAAATATTGTCTTAAGGACATGGTGCTAACAACTCAGCCAATCCTTTGTAGTAGTTCATTCTTGTTCTTGTTCAAGATTGTAATCTTTGTTGTTGTTACTTACATTCCCATTTTCTTTTAACCTTCATTGTAACTCACAATCTTAAGACAATATTTGTTGTAAGTAACAAACAAGATGAATGGAGGAGAATAATTCGCTGCTCAACCTTCCGCCGCTACTCAAGGAACACCTAGTGCCTTCCCCACTGCTGCCACTACTACTCAAGGCATACCTAGTGCCTTCCCCACTGCTGCCACTACTATACAAGGCTCAACCAACGCCTCCCCCGCTGCTCATGGGAATGCTACCGTTCCACCACCCGCTGGATTCCACCATGAACGCTCAGAGAAGTTCATGGGGACAAATTTCAAGATGTGGCAGCAAAAGATGCTGTTCTTTTTTACGGTTATAATAATGTCTCGTTTCCTAACCGAAGATCCTCCACAAGCTGGAGATGAAGTGGATCCTCAACCAAACAAAACGGCTAGAGGGGGCCAAGGTATCCATGTCGTAAATGGAATGAATATGGTTCTTGATGCATGGAGTCATAGTGATTTCATGTGTAAGAATTTTATACTGAACTGTTTGTCCGACCCTCTCTACACGGTGTATTGCACCGTTGGCACTGCTAAAGAGTTGTGGGATAAATTGCAGAAGAAGTACAAAGCACAAAATGCGGGTACTAAGCAGTTCATCGTTGGGAAATTTCTGAAATTTCAAATGGTGGACAACAAAACTGTGATATCCCAAGTCCATGAATTTCAAATGATTTTACATCACCTGGATTTGAAAGGAATGAAGCCCAACGAGCAATTTTTGGTTGCGTCGTTGATTGAAAAACTACATCTCTCATGGAATGAGTTTATGAGTTACTTGAAACTCAAGACAAATGAGATGACATTTGAGGAACTTATTATCAAACTCCAGATTCACGAGGATAATAAGAAGGGCATGCCAAAGGGGAAGCAACCCGCTGAGGCTAAGGCAAACCTGACGGAAGACAAAAGGAACTCAAGCAAGAAGAAAAAGTTCCAGGATGGTAAGGGCCCAACAACTGAGAAGTTTAAGAGGAATTGTCATCACTGTGGTAAACCTGGACACATAGTCAAGGATTGCCGAAAACTCAAGAATAAGAATAAAGAGAAGGCCAAAAAGGCAAAGCTAAGGCTAACATCGCCGAAGACACGCTTCTTGACGATATGATTGAGGAGTTCTCGACGGTGGTACTTGAAGCAAACCTCATTGAGAATCCTATGCAGTGGTGGATGGACACGGGTGCACTACAACAAATCGCTTCAAAGAGGGCGAGTGTAGTCGCCCTCTTTGGGTGGAATATCGTCCCCTAAGATCAAAGGGGGCGATTTTTAGTCGCCCTTCAAGTCGTCTTATTACGTCCGTTGTATTAGATCAAGAAGGATGATTTTTCAAGTTACCCCCTTTGGTAAAGACCAAATAGGGTGACTAGAGTCGCCTTTTTTGAGATCCATAAAAAAGGGCGAGTGTAATCGCCCTATTTGGTCCTAACCAAAGAAGGCGACTTGAAAAATCGCTCTATTTGGTGTGGTTCAAATAGGGCGACTACTAGGGGTGAGCACATGTACAGGGTACTCAGATACCCGACCGTAATCGACACTAACGGATAAGTTCCGGGTAGATATATTAGAATGACGGGTAGGTTCCGGGTAGTAAAATTAGGAACCGATAAATATCGGGTCCGGTTTCGGTTTTGGAAAATAGAGACCGGGTACTCGGACCCGGAACCGATACCCGGACCCTATGCATTTAAATTATTGTCAACTGCATCCTGTTAATGATGCTCTGTATTTTCTACAGATCTACCAAAACCTTGGCAGAGATGAGGAGCACTTTTGGGGATAATTTTTGCCATTTGCTGTGTATTAACTAAACACAAGGACAATTAAGATACCGACTGAGGTGGACCGGACGTGAATGGGCGGCGCCCCGACCGCCGGGTTGGATACACGGTTGGGAGTTGGGTTCACCCCCCCCAAAAGCCGGGGGGTTAAGTAACCCGATCAAAAGGGCTCGCGTGTTAGGTAAAACTTAAATCACATCTGATTGCCCGACCCTAAAAAAAAAAAAAAAAAAAAAAAAAAATCTCTAAATCTTCTTTTTTTTTTTTTTCACACAACACATTCTCAATTTCTTATTCTCTCTCTCTTAAATCATCTTTATTATCAATTTTCGTTATTAATATTATTAGTTTTCAAATTCAAAGTACACTCGTTCTATTCTCTAATTATTTTATTAATTGTTGTATTATTTTATTTGATTATTTAAATATTTTATAAAATCTTTACTAAGGAAGTGTTCAGGAGTGTAGTAAATCTATTTGTAGGTCAAGTATAATCAAATCAAAGATAAGATTATGATCAAATAAGAAGATTTTTGAAAAGAAGATAAATGAATTGATAACGTTTGATTAGATAATATTGTTGAACTTATATCATCGGAATCTGGAATGGAATCATCGTATGCCTTTACAATTTCAAACTATTAACATTAAGTTGGGGGTTGGCTAAATGGATCGAAAAGATCGAAAAGAATTATCAAAAAATGATTGCTGGAGGTTGTTTGCCTTTTTCTTTTCTTCTTTTTTTTTCATATATTATATATCATATAAGTATATAATCCTTTTTTTTCCTTTTATTCCTCGTCGTAGTACTACTACTACAGTATTTTTTTTTAGACATAATGATTATATATTTTTCTGCAATATTTGTTTGCTAACCTTATATAGTATTAACTCCTCTAAGGATGGGTCAAAAGAACATGAAAACCTATGGGCTACTTATGTAAGAGTCTTCCGAAGCTTATTTTTTTCTTCCCTTATGGAACACATGCCGCCTACATCCAAAATACTAACATCACAAATAATGATCATGGCAGAAAGACTAACATTTTTACCAGAAGTTACCACTGCCTATGAAACCATCACCAAATACTACACCTATAAAACTAATCCCAACGTATTAAGAAGCTCTAGGTTTAGCAAGTATTCGAGATACCTATGCCTGAAAAAAGCAAACCCAGATGTTACCCAGAAACTTTTCAAATACGGATTTTTAGACAAAGTTATGACAGATAATACCCTAGCCAGCATATCCAAACTACTAAGTGCAATAATACAGTTCGTTCAGTCTATGAGAGAATCTTTTGGACCAGGAATCTATGGAATACAAATCTTTGACGCCTCGACAGACCTGACAGGGAAACCTATTATTTTATGCCAGCTCTTCAAAGCTGGG
This sequence comes from Przewalskia tangutica, assembly GCA_029844215.1. NCBI lineage: Eukaryota > Viridiplantae > Streptophyta > Magnoliopsida > Solanales > Solanaceae > Przewalskia > Przewalskia tangutica. Next base: position 25,107,758 of record CM056729.1, on the reverse strand, counting down.
AGAAATACTAATATCAGCGGAGATAATACAGATTCTAAAAAAGAGATGCCATGTAAGCTTGACAAATTTCAAGAATGACTGAGTAACAAGAGAGTCATTGGACTAGCAACATTAGCAGGAAGACTAGAAGATCTGATCAAAGTAGGAAATGCAAGCATTATTGGAACTACTAAAGGAGGAGAAGTCGAAGAACTAATCACCATGTACTATAATCATGATATAATAGCACAAGACACAGTGAAATTCACAAACATGCTAAATAGGATCATTAACCTGAAGCACAAACATAACAAGGAAACTATTGATCAATATCAGATGATAAAAAAGCAAAAGAGAAAGCCCATAACTTTCAAAGATATGAAAGTAAAAGAAATAAAAGAGGAAGAATCTTCTGATCCATTCACATAAGAGCATTGAGAATAATGTAGTTCTACTACATTGAGGCCCAAAATATGAGCAGGAGCATGTAATCTGACTATGTGGATCCTACATTATGAGCATAAGAACATAACAATCTGGCCCAATGTGATTTATCACAGTAAGCCCAAAATATGAGCATAACAGATAAGAGCAAAGAAAACCATCAGAAGACAAGATACTAGCAAGACAATGACATCAACTTTTCTACGACAGGATAAAAAGAGATGACAAGAAAATACCAGCAGAGCCATCAGAAGACAAAGTACCAGCAAGACAGAGAAAAAGTTTTACTATAGCATAAACAAGTAACTTTTCATTGTAGCAGGAATAGTAAAGCCGCCGACTAATCTAATACCACAGTAAAGGTCACACAGTAAGAGTCAACACTGTAGTACACAGTAAGAGTCAAGAACTGTAGCACCCCGAGGTTATCTATATAAAGAGACTCTTTGTATCAAAAAAATAAGAGTTTTTAAAATAAAACTTCAATCTTTAAGATACTCTCTCTCTCAATATTCGCTCAATTTTTTTTTCTCTATTCATAATATCAATCAAGTTAGGAATCTCATATCAATCTGAAAACTATGAGTAGCTAAACTCCATACCAGTCTGTAATCTTGATAGAATAACATCGTAACCTAAGAAGGTCTACTTAAAAGAAAATCATAAGAATAAGAGATAGACCTTGAAGAACAGATATTAAAAGCATATAGTTTGGAAACCTTGACTATTGATGGACTTCAGAGAGACCGTAGAGTACTCCTAGGCACCTAGGCGAAAGTACCCGTAGCGAGGAAGCAAAAAGGGGAAACGGCCAGGGTGAAGTTGAGACTTCCGATAATCTGAAGATCTACAAGAGGTATGGTTTCTTCACTAAGTGTTTTTAATTATATTTCTGATAAGTTAATCTCTATGATTATGATTCTGATTAGTAGAAGTTCTGCGGTTAAGATGTTAATAGTTCTAGAACAGATTATAGACTGACTTAAAATTAAACATGGATAAAAGTTTTCATATAAACCTGTTTATACTATTTGTTAGTATATTACTTACATGTTATTACTTTATATTCCGCAATAATAGTAATAATAATGAAAATACCACCAACGTTCTTCCCTCTTCAGGGCTGTTAGGTGATGAAAAGATCCCCCCAGACAAGAATTAAGTAGAAGAATAAATGATTGAAATGTAGGAATGTCTTTAGCATTAATGAGTTCAGCACATACTGATGACTTAGATTATATATATAAGTTAATATCTAAAACAATGATAGGAAAAGTAGCATTCTGGTTCGAAACTATAGCCTATCAGATGAAGCAAGAAGTATTCCAACATGCTAAAAATTGGAAAGGAATACTAATGTTATACGATATAATATTAAAAAGAGAATTTTTAGGAGAAAGATGGATAGTAGCTAGAGAAGCTGTATTTGCAGAAAGAAAATGTGAAATAATAATGAACCTAAACAATATGAAATGTTGTAAGATTAATAAATTATCATAATACACAATAAGCTTTACTAAGTTCTTTTATGAAGCAAGATTCTTGCCAGAATAAGGACTAATATACCAACAACTTTATTATGATCATTTACCAGAACCATATAATACAGAGATAACTAAAAAATATGGAATACTAATTACCAGTAATAGGACGATAAAAAATGTTAAAACTGCTAGAAATACGGAAAAAATTAATTGGTATAAATACCAGAGATGCAATTCTAACAATAGATTAAATGAATATGAATACGAATCGGATCCAAAATAACTTAGAACAGTTTGATACAAAAAATTGGAATTCAGAATGAGAACAATCCGATCTTTCAGAAGGATAATAAGATATAACAAAATGATTTGTAAGTGCAGAGAAATTAAACGCCTTTTAATAGAAACAAAAATAAAAGTTGAAGAATTATTAAAATCACAAAATGAATGGTTAGACCAGAAAAGAGTAGGTAATAATTTCTATGACGATGAAAAATTACGAGAAATATTTAAAATATACTCCGATGCTGGAGAAATGAGAAGAAGAATAGAAGATATAAATATAGAAATTAATGTACAAAAAAGTGTGATAAGAAATTTAATAATGGAAATACGTTTCTTTGACACATATCAGTATTAAAAAATGAACTCATCATTTGGACCTATTAAGAAGTTAAATCAAGCAAAATGGTTATGCCAACGAGCAAAGGTCTTACTAAAACAAAGGAAGACACACAAAGAATTAGAAAGAAAATATAAGATAAGAATATTTGCTATAGAAAAAGGACTAGATCAAACCCAACAGACTGTAAGTTCAGAAGAACTAACAAGATTGTATATAGAGTTAATACAATTACAAGCAAAATAAGATTACAGGATGGATTTATAAAAGACATAAATACAGAATTATCTGAAACCACCAGTTCTTATGGGTGAAGAGGTAATAAGGAGACGACAGAATATGTTAAGACAGTTGGAATATATAGCAGAAAAAAAATTAATATATAACAAAGATATAAATGAACATATAATAAGTTGTAAAATGTATTGATCTAATAACAGAAAGGGACAAAACTATAGAAGAGAAGTCTAAACAAATAACTGAACAAGAAGATGTTATGAGAAATTTAAAGTTCAGGATAACCATAAAAGAAGAGCAGCTAAGACAAAAAGATGATGAAATTAAGAAAATAACAGAAGAAAAACTAGGGCAAATAGTTAAATAAGATTGCGAGATAAGAGACTTAAGTGATATCATAAAAGAACAATACAAGTTGATAAATCAATTAAATCATGGATAAAGGAAAAGAAATAGCAGCAGATCTATACAATACTAATTACCAAATGGATGAATATGAAGGAGGAACAACACAAACTTTAAGTTTTAAACCAGAAGTATATCAGAAAATACAAGACGAAAAGGAAGAATTATCAATAAAAAAGATATTTAAAACAAAATGATTTGATAGAAATAAAGAAATAAGATATATAATACATAGACATGAAAATATAATAGACACTACAATTGTAAACGGAAAAGCTAGAATTAATTTAATAACTAACGAAATAATAAAACGAGAGTTATCAAAATTATCAACAAAAGAAGCTAAGAGATATAGAAATATATATTTTGGAGGAATAGAATTTACTATAAAACATATTTTCAGAAAAATATAGATACACCTATACATATATACATACTGGATGACAGAATATTAGAAAACCTACAAGATTCATTAATATCAGTAATAAAAGGAAATTTAATATATCAAAAATTGAAATTCACCATACAACCAGATTTTAGTATCTCACTAAAAGACGAACATAAATAATTAGCATTAACACTATACTATAAATTGGATGGAATAAAAATGTCACCAGGAAGTAAAGTGATAAGTATAGAGACAAAAATGATATATGCCTTAACAGGAAATCATCATGTAAAAAGGCAATACGAAACAAATATCCTAGTACCAAAAATGTACCAAGATATTTTAGAAACAATAGAACATAAAGAAAATTCGAAAATAACAATACCAGAAGAAATACATATGGATTTTAGCAATAGGACTACAACCATATTACATAAGATAAAACCATGTATAGAAGGGTCTAGACTAAGTATAAAAAGAGAGTCCATAACGAAACAACAAAACCTGAGACTACCAAGAACATTAGACTTAATAAACATAATAACTAATAGACTAAGCATTAAAGTAATAATATTCAACGGGATTACAACAATGGATTGTATAACCGAGATTAATACAGGAACAATAAAAAGCTTTGTGCATATAAGTAAAGTAAATGAGAAAGACTATCAACATATCCAACCAGAAACGTTCCATTACCCTGAAAATGACAGAGAAATAATAGTCACTAAAAGTATTAATCTAAAATTCAAGATCAAAGATTTAGAATATAAGATAAACATAGCAGTTCTAGAATATGATAGTTTCAATGAATTACTATTAGGAAGTGATTTCTTAACTATGATAAACTATAAGATCACTAATGATGGAATAGAAATTACAGACCAAGACAAAACAAGATTTATTGAAAAAATATGAATATTCAAGATAAAATAAATAAAAAGAAACACAAACTAAGAATAATAAAACAAATATTATTAGAAGAAGTTATAGATTCACAGCTAAAATACCTAAGGTATAAAGCTGAAGAAATAGAATTAGAGAATGAAATAGAACAACTAGGAAAAGTGGTAGATAACGAACCCATTAAGGAATGGATAAACTTAAGAGATGGATGGGTAAAACGAATAAATAAAAGCTGAGCAGTTTTAACGAAAAAGTAGATGCAATATGAACAAAATTAATAGTGAAGGAAAAATTAAAAAACCTTTTCAATACAATGAACGAAATAAAAGATAGTCAAACCCAAACATGAAAACTAATAAGAGAAGAATTAACAAAATTATGGAATGTATCTGAAGTACCAACACTAAAGCTAATACTTGACCAGATTAACACAATAGTGACACAAATAAACAAAGAAAAGGGAAAGGAAAAACAAATAGAAGAAGGAGAAACCAGTACTCCAGAACAAACGATAGGAGATATAGTAGAGGTAAAACTTGTACAACCCGAAATAGTAGCAGTAGATGCATGGAGAAGAAATAATACACCTATAATGACAGACATAAGCAAAATGAAACCAAAAATACCAGACGAAGTGGCAAAAACATTAGATGGCTTAAGTGCATTAACCAAGAAAGGACAATTTTAATGACTACAAACGAACATAGTGCAGTAACATTTATTAGAAATCATGGTAAAGATATAATAGAAGAAGAAATATATAAATATGAACCCATAAAAAAACAGGATTCTAAGGATCCTAAAGATACATCAACTAAAAATAACTAAACTTTTAAAGATACAAACACTCATACCTTAGAGAGTACCGAAAGGTTAAAGCTTGAAAATAAAATCCAAAATCAACGATTAATAGAATTGGAAAAAGAAAATACAAAGTTAAAATTATCTACTAACGAAGAATGGTTGAAAAAATATAAGAAGTATAAAACTAAGTATAAAGACACAAAAAAGGAAAAGAATGAAGCCAAAGTAGAGATAAAAGAAACCAAAAAAATTTAGAAACGGTGAGGAAAGAACTAAGTGATTTAAGAGAAGAATTCTACATTATGCAGCAACAACTAGCAAAACTAAAAGGGAAAAAGAAAGTAAAAAGGATAAATAAGTGTAGTGATGAAGAAAAAAAAATAGTAATAATAGTAGTAGTACTGATAAAGAAGACATAGTAGTAGAAGAAGTTGTGGTAGCAAAGATTACAGAAGAAATAGAAGATGAAAGTAATTCTGAGACAATACAAGAGAATAACCAAATATTAGAAGCCCTACATAAAATGCAAAGGGTAAATGCAATAATAGAAGAAGAACCTGAAAGTGACATAGAGGATGAGTATAATGAACATTTCCAAACAGAAATAGAATCAGACGATTAAATCAAGATGCTAATGACTACCCTGAAGAAGACATGATAGATCCAACCCTAGAAATTATAACAAGAAAACCTACTAAAATACCACCTCATATACCGGTAGGACATCAAGTAGAATTTACAGAATTTATGATATTTAATTTTTTACCCTTCAAATTTGAGTTTTTAAATTTTTGCTCTTTATTATTTTTGGCGCGGCATAATTAGAATTTCGCTCGACATTATTAGTGTTTATCTTCGGTATATGTATCATACACAACCCACAGATTATGTCGGATAAACATAACTGTCAACACTCAACATAATATAAAAAAACATAACTTTAGATTTCGATCGGCATAATTAGTATTTATTTTCGGCATATGTATCATACACAACCCACATATTATGCTCTATAAGACATAATTTCCAACACTCAATATAATTTTTAAAATAATTATAAAACTATGCCGTATAACTTAATTTCTACATAATTTATATCGCGCCAGACAAAAATTCAATTTTTGAAAAACATAATATTATAGAGATTAAGTCTTGCAAAATAAATTGAATATCATAAAATAAATAACATGGACAAATATTAGACAATCCGCACCAAAAAGGCAAAAAATGATGAAATCCTTGGCCAGCCCAAATACACATGGGCTCTGTCGTCTGCTTATAGTCTGAAATCTGAACCACTATCCGAAATGTAGGGTTTCACTCTCCAATGGCGCCGAAAAAAACAACCCGAAACCCGGAACTCATCCGCGGCGTCGGAAAATATTCACGTTCCACAATGTACCACAAAAAAGGCCTATGGGCAATCAAAAACAAAAACGGCGGCGTTTTCCCTAAACACAACAAAAAAATCGCCGCCACCTTACCGGCCGTTAAACCACCAAAATTCTACCCCGCTGATGACGTGGCAAAACCACTTATCAATAAGCACAAGCCAAAACCTACAAAGCTCCGTGCAAGTATGACACCTGGCACTGTTTTGATTATCCTTGCTGGTAGGTTTAAGGGGAAGAGAGTTGTGTTTTTGAAGCAGTTAACGTCTGGTTTGCTTCTGGTTACTGGTCCGTTTAAACTTAACGGAGTTCCGTTAAGGAGGGTTAATCAAGCTTATGTTATTGGTACTTCGACGAAGGTTGATGTTGGTGGAGTTAACGTGGACAAGATTGATGATAAGTATTTTGCTAAGCAGGTTGAGAAGAAGCAGAAGAAAGGCGAAGACGAGTTTTTTGAAGATAATAAAGAGGTTTGTTTGTTTCATTATTATAAAATTCTGAGTTTTAAATCAATGTGTCTTTGGGAAACATGTCTTTGTAGCTTATGTGCAGTGGGAATGTTACAATCTGATGATGCAGTACTTATTAGCGAGCGAGCGATCAGGGCGGCTCAACGAAGTTGGTGTCCTAATGACAATTCTTGATATCGACATTTGAAAAAATTCCCATTATTGTATACGCAATATCGACATTTGAAAAAATATCAAGTCTTTTTATTTTTTTGAGTGTATCAATTGAAATATTATATTCTACTTGAGTAAGTCCGAACTTAGTATAAGTATATGTTGGTGAGGACTGATGCACCAACTACTACTCCCTTGTAACAGTGAGTGTGTGTTTTGTTTAATATACATTATCAAAATTCTTCATCCCTGTGTGATTTAATTTGACGTAGGAGAAGACATTTGAGAATGGTTTGATTTAATTTGATGCGATATTTGCTTGTTCGTTTGTTGAATGCAGGAGAAGAATGTGCTTCCTCAAGAAAAGAAAGACGAGCAGAAAGCTGTGGACGCTGCATTGCTCAAGGCCATCGAAGGAGTTCCTGAATTGAAGGCATATTTGTCTGCAAGGTTTTCACTTAAGTCAGGCGTGAAACCACATGAGCTTGTCTTTTAAATGAAGAACATCTATAGCACTTCTGTTTAAAGTGATTTTTGTTAGTACTATTTTTCTGTTTTGTTCGGTTTGAACTTACGTTTGAAGGTTATATTTGAGGATTTGTTGATTATAAACATCTTTGAGTAGAATATGCAATATGGGAATTTTCTTGTTGATCCTGTTTATCCTTCTGATATATTATGCATTTTGCTTTCTTTATTATACTGCCTTGTTAATGTCTGAGGCTGAGCTCAGTGATAAGCTTTTCTGCCATTTCAAAATTTTCTTCCATATTGAAGCCGTGGAAACAACCTCTTGCAAAAATGCAAGGTAATGCTGCGTACAATAGATCCCTATGGTGGCCCTTCCCCAGACCCCATGCATAGCGAGAGCTTAGTGCACCGGGCTGCCCCTTATGTACCAACTCTGATACTATGTGTTCCGTATTCTTTATTATACTGTATTGTTAATGGCTGAGCTCAATGATAAGTTTTTTCTGCCATGTTATTCTTTATTATACTGTATTGTTAATGGCTGAGCATTCAATCTTATGTGGTGATAGCAGAAAAAATCATTCATTAGTAAACCAAGAAACTGAGTTCTGTGGTATTCTCGATTTAATAGATTATTTTATCATTTTTATTTTGTAGCTAGATTAATTAGATGACTAGTCTTTATATGGAACACACGGTGGTAATAATATCAGTGTCTTTTGCCCTTATTTGCCTCTTCGATTTGCTTTTTCTTCTGTGCCTCACCTCTTGCCCGACATTTCCTTTAACATTAACAGTGAAGAACATCAAAATAGTCAAATTGAATGAAAAAATGAAAATAAAAGCTCAAATGTAAAACAATTTACACTTTCCAGCTCTAATGTACATGAATTTTCTATTTACTTGCTATGCTGGCTGTCCGCCTTTAGGTAGAAATAGAAGTAGAGGTGTCTTCCTGTCTTGTGTCGATTCGGTCGGGTATCGTATCTAGATACCGACCGACCGGATCACATATCCCCGGAGCAGATCCCGGTCGATCGAACAGTCAGTCTTTATAGGGAAAAATTCGAATTTGGTCGGTTTTTTATAGTAAAATTTTATAAAAAAAAATATTATAATTAAAAAAAATTGACATTCTGGACACATTAAATCACGAAATTGACACGTATATCGCGAGATATTTAAATTTGAAATATTTTTTATATGAAAAAAAAAAAAAGCGAAATTGGGAAAAAAAGGAAAGTGAAGTGATGGGCGCGTTTTTTTGAATCGCTGCTTTGGTTTGGATTGATCTCCAAAAAAAATTAATAAAAAAAAAAAAATATTTATCAAAACGGACGTTGATGTTACAAACGTATGAACGTTTAAAGTTGACTTTTTAATATTTTATTAAATTTACAATATATATTTGGTGGGGGCTGGGGGGGTGTTGGGGAGGGGGTGTTATTCGGTGGCTCCTTGCGACGGAATAATTTTTTTTCGATGTATCTCACTGAATTCGACCAGACTTTCGTATCGGCAAGGCGTCGTCGCGTTCACTAAGTTCCGATCTACTCTATCCAGTGGATTGACCGATAATGCGTATGTCGGTGGCATTATGTCCAAAAAGAAAAAAAGTAAAAAGTACATCCACACTCCATCGATTCTCTCGCTTTTGGTTTTCTCTGCTCTCTTTCTTCATGTAATGTATAGTATTATTTTATCTAATTTAATTAGATTATATTTTCAATATGTAATTAAATGTAATTATGGTAATTAGGATTATATAAGTAGGGACTACGATTTATCTCTTGTATAAAAGATGAATATTGTACACTATATATATTGATATTAATGAAAAAGACTCTTCAAGTGAGATTAATATCATCTTACATGGTATCAAGAGCCTAAATAAAAAACCCTAAAATTTTCATGAGCAGCCGCCTCCCCCCCTCCCCATGGGCCATCTCAGCCGCGACGCCTCCCCTCCCCTCTCAAAATTCTTGTTTTTTTCCCTCTCTCCTAAATTATATCCACTATAATGACTACTCCTGAAACCCAAGAAGCCTCATCATCCTCCACCGTTATCACCCCCGAAACAGCAAAATTATTTTTCATCCAGCCCTAACCGTTACCAACATCAAGAACTATATTCTCATTCGTCTTGATCAAGAAAACGGTCAGTATTCTCCTTGGGTTGAACTGTTTCACATTCATGCATGTCTCTATAACGTGCTTGATCACATCGATGACGCTATTCCACGCCCACCGGAGGTTGATGATTCTACGTGGCATCGTCTCAACACCGTCGTCAAACAGTAGATATATGGTAGTATTTCTCAGGATCTACTTCTTACTATCATGAAATCTGGTGCCACAGCCCGTGAATTGTGGAACCGTTTGGAGGAAATCTTTCAGAGCACACTCGTGCTGTGTATTTAGAGGAACAGTTTAACAATACACGTCTTGAAAGTTTTTCCAACGTGACTGAGTACTGCAAACATTTAAAACTGTTGGCGGATCAACTCTCCAACGTCGACACGCCTGTCTCGGATACTAAAATGGTGTTACAGTTGATTGCAGGCCTTCCTAAAAGCGAATATGATACTTTAGCCACCATGATTCAACAGGCAGATTCGTTACCCATCTTTAACAAAGCTCGCTCGCAGTTGTTGCTCGAAGAGACTCGTCGTGCTAAGCAAGATGAGCACAATCAGAAGGCGTTAGTTGTCGAAACGCGCCCCCAAGATCCAACACCGCCAGAAAACTCTCAACCGCAGCAGGGACGCGGGAAGCGGTCGCGTGGCGGGTCGCGGTCGTGGCGGTCGCGACAACAAAAAAGAACAAGAAACAACAGGGCCCACGAGAATCCGACAGCGCCGCGACTCAACAATACCATTACACGCGGCGCTCCCATTTTCAAGACTCCACTCTTCAACCAGTATTCTCAACACGGGTTGTTGGGCCTCGCCCACCATCGACAAGCCCGCACCGCAAAGAAGCCCACTTCACGCAAGGCCCGCCAGAAATTTCATCTAGCATGACACCCACTGAGTTGGGTTAGGCTTTCAACAGCCTCAATCTGCAACAGCCTGACAACAATTGTACATGGACTCCGGAGCCACATCTCACCTCACCCGGTCTGTAGGTAATATTCCCAAACTGTTCAGTTTAAAGCATCGTCAATTTATTACAGTTGGTAGTGGTCATCGCATTCCAACAAAGGGATTGTACATTCTACACACAACCTCCCCATCCACCCTTCTCCCTTAAAAATATCTTATATGCCCCACACATAATTAAGAACCTAATCTATGTCCGCAAATTTACTCGTAATAATTCTATCTCTGTTGACTTTGACCCTTTTGGTTTCACTGTGAAGGATCTTCATGCGGTGACACCTCTTATGAGATGCAATAGAACGGGGATAACTATCCATTCACTTCCACCTCCGCTGCCAGATCTTGCTCTCCCGTCTCTCTAGCGATTATTTCTTCATCAACATGGTATAATAGGCTTGGTCATCCAGGAGCCCCAGTTTTTAATTTTGTTAGAGGCAATAATTCATTACTTGTAATAATGGAAAGCTTGCCCAAAACTGTGTTTCTTGTTCTTTAGGCAAACATACTCGTCTTCCATTTAAATCATCTACTAGTGTTACATTTACACCATTTGATGTTATACATGCCGATTTATGGACATCACTTATTGCTAGTTCTCTCGGTCATAAATATTATCTTGTCTTACTAGATGATTTTTCCCACTATGTTTGGTTATATCCTCTCAAATTTAAATCGGAAGTGTTTGCCAAATTTCTTAAGTTTTGAATGTTCATTCAAACGCAATTTGAAAAAGGTATTAAATCATTTCAGTGCGATAATGGTCGTGAATTCAATAACTTTATGTTTCACCGTTTGTGTACTAATAATTGCATGATTTTTCGTTTCTCCTGCCCTCACACCTCCCCACAAAACGGTAAAGCTGAAAGAATCATCTGCATCATTAACAATATGATTCGCACTCTATTGATTCATGTCTCTCTCCCTCCGTCCTTCTGGGTATATGCTGCTAAAATGTCAGAGTACATTCTAAATATTCTCCCAACTAGCACACTTCACAATATGACTCCTACCGAAATCCTCTATCATAGAGTCTCATCTTATGATCATCTACGGATATTCGGTTGTTTGTGTTATTCTAACCTTGCCTCTACCGCCCCTCACAAGTTCGCTTGTGTCTACCTAGGCTTCCCGCCGAATCATAGGGGCTATCTATACTATGACTTGTCATTTCAGTTAGATTGGGCAGGGTGTCCGGACACGCTACGCTCCACCTCCGGCTTTTGTATTTTCTTAGGGGATAATCTGACTTCTTTGTCCGCGCGGCGCGTGCTACCCTATCTCGCCCAAAGGTCGGTGCCGAAAGTACAGAGGCGTTGCAAATGTGATAGCTGAGATTTGTTGACTCAGAAATTTACTATTAGAGCTTCAGTGTCATTTGCGTCAGACATCTATTGTGTACTACGGTAACATCTCTGCCATCTATCTTTTTCACAATCCGGTTCAGCATCAGCGAACCAAACACATTGAGATAGACCTACACTTCGTTCGTGAGAAAGTTGCGTTAGGCCATGTCAGAGTGTTGCATGTTCCCTCATCCTATCAGTATGCAGATATATTTACCAAAGGACTTCCCAGACAATTATTTCTTGACTTCAGATCCGGTCTGGTCACCTTCTTCCTCCGATCATGGGTGTGTAAACATGTATAGTCAATATTATCCCTACCCATAATTAGAATATATTTCATATATTGTGTAAATGTAATTATGATAAAACTAGGATTCCTCTTTTATTTAGGACTAGGATTCCTTTTATAATTAGGACTAGGATCTTGTACACTATATATATTGATATTAACGAAAAAGACTCCTCAAGGAAGATTAATATCATATTACACTTTCACTAGTTCTTTTTATCTTTGAACATTAAAATGTTTATACAAGGCATCCTTTTCTATCCTATATAGGTGACACAAGCTACGGAGCTGTAGACTTGAGATCTAAGGATATCTTTTTATGCTTGATCAACGGAATGATTCTTCTATCAAAATGAAAGGGCTGATCTCCTATATAATTCTTAGTTTGTGATATTGCACTAGGTTTGTTGTCACTGGCCCTTAATTAAAATCTCATCAATCGCACAAAAGGAATTGATATGTTGACGAGCATTGCTGGTTTATTGAAGGATAAAATATCTTGAGTAAATATTCACCTTCACTAACGAAATATGCAAAATACCACTACTATAACCACCATAAGATGTTGAAATTCTTTAGTTATCAGGTATCTCAATATATATTGCTAAAAATACCAATGGGGTGACTTTGAAATCTATAGAAAATTCTACGAGAGGAAGATCTTCGCCTCAAATGATATGCTGCATTATTACCAGTGATTAGCAATGACTCAAATCAGAATTGTTTACCTATTGTCACAAGAAATCAAAGCTAGATAACTCGTACGAAACAAAATCAAGTTTCTCTTATTCTTGATTGCATATTCTGACAAGTATACATAACTACAAAGTTGAAACCACTGCACTAAACAAGGGTGTAATAATCAAAAGGAAAGAATCACACAATTCCCAATTAAGAGAAAATAATGATTTCATCTCCTTTAAACTATACAATCCTCCAACCTCCCAATAACTGCGGGTAGCAGACTACACTTGCTAATGATCTAGTAGTTCATATACAACTGCACTCACTAATCTTTCTTATTTTTTTTGGTAAAATGAGTGCTGACATTAGTACAAATATACATATAGTTCACCCATTCTTAGCAAAATTACAAGGTTTCAGTAGCGTAATCGAGTAATTAATTAGCCGACTCATTAGGCCCATGACCAAATGATTGAAGGTTCATATCCCGTCTTGCCTTAATCAATTGAGCCGTCTCTGATTCTTTTTGTGGACTGTACAACTTCATTAGGTCAGCACAACTTCTTTGAGAAAAGACATTATATTAATCTCTACTGCTAACCCCACGAAGGGCGATGTGGGGGTGTAATAACGTACACACTTCTCTTTAATTACTCCATTTGTCCTTCTCACTAATTGCAGGGTTTAGTTGCCCGAAACTAATTTGGCTTCGCCAAAAGACGTCATCTCTAAAAGTCCTGCTCGCGAGGCATCCCGCAACAGCTTCTTTCTTCTTTTTTTAAATATGAAAACAGACCATCACACTCTGAGATGCAAGAAAGGACGATTTTTCTTCTATAGCGTTCTAAACTATTTTGCATAATACAAAGTAGCAAAGCCTTCCAAAAGAATTTAACAAGCAAAGATTCCAACAAACAACCCTTTGCTACAAAGGGTGATGTGACCTCCACCTCTAGTAACCTTACTATCTACACAACAATGGCATATCACATATATTAAGTTATTTCACTTTTCTTAGAGTAAGGAGAGAATAGTCCACTTGGGCGGAATGGGAGGCCACTCCGGGAAAAAGTAGCTTTACTTCATCAACATCGTTTCAGACTTAATATATTCCAAAAGCACAGTTACTCAGCCATCTTTCCCCTTGACCATGAACCAACATCATCCATTTAGAGCTGCAGCCAAGTTTCCCATCTTTATGCCATTATAATTAGAAGCAAAATTTTCTCTGCAGTAGAAAGAAATTGTTGGTGTGGCCACAAACCCCACAGCTCTATTTTTACCCACACACTTGTAAGAAAAATCAATCTTCTTCTTATCATCATCTAACAATTCATTAATAGTTCTCTTGTAAGAACCAAACCACTTAGCTTGCATGTAACCAATTTGCCTCCATGGTGGCACATAAATATCCATTTTCTTCATTGATATCTTCATAGCTCTACTCATAATTCTCACCACTTGCTTCAATTCTTCCACTTTTCCAACAAAAACTGAAGGGAAAATCTCCAGTAATGAAGTGTAACAAGTTGTTGGCCTTGCTATTTCAAATTCTCTAGCAAGATTTACTTCGATTATGTAGCGGTTTTCGTTCATGTTAACGTCGATGCACTCGTAATTTCCTGATGGTACATGACCTTTTCTCTTCCATTTTGATTTGCACAGACCTATATATATATATATATGAAGATTGAGTTCAAGAAATCAATTAGATAATTTTCAAAAAGAAAAAAATAAGGAGGTGAAATAGTTCTAAATAAATGTATTTACTTTTGAAGTTACTAGCAGGGCCGGCCCTGGGCGAGCCGGGCGAGCGCCCAGGGCCTCAAAATATATAGGGCCTCTAGAGTTTCTCTAGCCGATCTTAACTAGTTTGGGATTGAGAAGTAATTGTAGTTGTTGATTTGATTCATTATGGATGAACTAGTTGAAGATATGTGTCGCAATGAATAAGCTTTTGTTTAGTGTCTCTTTTTTAGTTACATCAGGTTCGGTGTCTCTTTTTAGTTTGTTTAAATATTTGTATGTTAACATATAGATTAGTGCAAGATTTAGAGAATTTATAGATTTTACCGTTTTGGGATCCGTTTTTAATCTTACAAGAAATAGACAGCGGATTGATATATAGGGTTCATTAAGCCAATCTTAGTAGTTGTTGATTCGATTAGATTAGATTGTTGTATGGATGAACTAGTTCAAGATATGTGTTACAATGGATAAACATATTTTTGTGTTTCGAATCAAAGGTGATTTTTTTTAACTTGATCTACTTATGTTTCTAGATATGGGTGAACCCTAGTTTTGTAGAAGCTGGTTTTTCTTTTGGTAATTGTATATGGAATTTAACATAAACTCTTTATATGAATCCTCACTGAGTTGAGTTATGACAATCTTGTTCTTTCAAGCTAACTTTTGAGGTTTAGTTAGACCCCATATACCTTCTTTACAGTTTTAGCACGTCCATTAATTAAGAAAATATATTATAAGATATAATTTATTAAGTTGTCCTTATTCATTTCTTATTGGGAAGTGTTGCCATTGAAAAATGAATGCTATTAATCACTTTTTACACCTTCAATAGCAAGGGTAAAATAAGAATTAAAAAAATAATCAATTCTATCTTGATTTTCTAAAGTTTGAGTGATATTTATTCTATTATAATTAAAAGTACATTTAAAATGAGACAGAGGAAGTACTAATTTTTATATTAAGGTCAAAGACTTATATTGTCCATGTAAGAATAAGTGTAAATCTTTTTATTTTATTTTAAAAAAAAAAAACTCTAATTTACCTCAAAGGATAAGAACATAACTTAATAGAACAAAGATTGAAATGTTCATATTTAATCAATTCAGTAATTTGTGATTGAGACATAATCAACTTGTGAAGAAATTTAGGAGAAAAAAATAAGAACATACCGGCATCAAATCCTTTATCACGCAACCTAGTCATCAACCGCCGTTTAAAATCTGCAGTACTACTCCGATCACCAATCTCAAGCCATGCATTTTCCTTAATATTTCTCTTCACATCATTATCACTTTCTTCATAACCTAACAATTTCATCAACTTATCCTTAATCTCCAAATCATCAAAACAATTAACACTTAATCCATTTTCTTCTTCTAATTTCTCCCCATAATTATCAATAATAATCTCTTCTTCATTCCCTCTTTCAATAAACGAATTCACAAGGCCGTACAAATCCGTTACGCTTTCCATCGACGAGTGCTCGCTGCCACTGCTTTCGCAAAATCTCGCTTTTGCCACCTCATCAAACGCCTCGGACACCCTCTTGAACCTCATTGTTACGTCCCGATCACTGATAAATTTTAACTTTTATGCACCAACAGAAAACGTCCCTTATAAGTTATCGATTAATAATCTGAAGAATTGTTTCTTGATATGTAGATGAAGAAACTATGGTGATGCATATACACATATAAATAGTATATGCTATATATATAGAGGCTATAGATATAAGTACATTATTGGTTTATGTGTGATTTTGCACGGTTTCGATATTGTGGCATGAAGGGCAAGACCTAATGTATCTGGACATAATATAATGGACACGTTCATTTTGTTTAGTTTCATTTACTATTGAGTGAGTAACTCCATAACACTCCATTCAAGATTTAATAATTAAAAATGTTAAGAGTCCACATCGGATATGAAATGAGAATATGAACTCTTGAACAATCCTCACTCTATAAGCTAGCTTGTGGGGTTGAGTTAGAACCAAGATTCATTCTTTACATGATATCAGAGTCAGACTCATTTCAATTCTCTGTTCAACGATGATGGGCCCCCAAATTATATTATCCACGTTCCAGTTAATAAGGTTTGGGTGAGCGGGAAGTGTTAAGAGTCACACATCGGATATGGAATGAGAACATTGACTCTTGGACAATCATCACCATACAAGCTAGCTTGTGGGGTTGAGTTAGGCCCAAAATCCATTCTTTACATGATATCGCTCTGATATCATGTAAATAATGGATCTTGGGCCTAACTCAACAAAAAAAGCTAACTTGTTGGGTGAGAATTGTCAAAATCCATATAAGAAGTCCATATTTCCATTTTATTTCTGATATGAAACTCTTAACAAAAAGTGAGCTTATCAATCGGATAACCACCCAAAATTTTAAAAGAGGTTAAGTTTTACAATTAAGCCTAGCTCCTTAAAATGTGGGATTTTAAAATTTTGAGAATAAGCTATGTTAACTAGGAGACTCCGACAACTTTTAAATGACCTGATGACGTATATATTATTTAAAGTAACAACGTGTATTACTTAAACTCAATTTAAAATACATTATTTAATAAGAAAAGTTAGACATTTGACTGATCGGTCAAAAATAATTACATTCGCTAGCGAGATATATATACAAAAATATACACTATTGTGTAGTATGTATATTATACATTAATATACATTTATCGGCTATTATTTTGTTAGGCAATTATACAATGATATTCTTTTTAGTACTTTATGATATTTTAAACATATCTACCTATAGAAAGTTGTGACTTATCATTTTAAATATGTAACATTTTAAATATGCATGTAACATTTTATGATTGGTCAAAGAACTAAGAAAGTGATATTCGAATTCTTGCAAAAAAATCGGATCATGACTTAATTTCATACTTGAAATCCCACTATTCTTTTTAGTACAGAAGGATTACTGATAATTAAGATGACTGTCGGTGAAGAGTAAGTATAAAAGCACAATTCGAAACACTAAGCTTCCGCTATGTACGGGGTCCGGGGAAGGGTCGGACCACAAGGGTTTATTGTCCACAGTCTAACCTTGCATTTCTACAAGATGTTTTTTTCACGGCTTGAACCCATGACCTCCTGCTCACATTACATCAACTTTATCAGTTACTCCAATTTGGGTGAACTGAATTTGGGTGGATCATAATAGACTAAGTTAATGACCAACCCAAAAGTTACTTGGATTGAAATGAGTTGAGCTATGAGCTAAAAGGCGTGTCATAACTCAACCCACTCAATTATTACTAAATTTACCACTACATATATTAGTGGAGGTAATGAATATTATATGAACTAATCAAAGTGAGTGTAACTGACGGGCTCGATTAGTAAGTAGGGGTGGGCATATATCGGTTCATACCAGTTTTGTATCGAAAATTTACGAAACGAAAAAAATCGATTTAAAAAAAAAACGAATCAAACTATTTTTTTAAAAAACCGATACGTTCGATTTATATCGCCGAACATATCGGATACATCGTTTTTTTATTGAAATTGACATTCACACCTACATTACCACAAAATTCGTACGTTAAAATATATTGTATATCGCGAGATCTGTATTGAAGAAAAGAGAAAATTAGAAACCAATTTGGGGTAAAAATCAAATCAATTGGGAAGACGTACGTTTTTCCAAAAATTGGCGTTGCCAAACCGCCTTGCAGCAGTTTGGAACGGCCCCTTTTCAAAAAAAATACGCGAAATTAAAAAAAATTGGGTCAAACGGATGTCCGAGCGCATAGTTATGACCGTTTAAAGTTTAACAAATTTACAACTACTTTTTTCTCTCCCTAATTAATGCTTCAGTGATATGTTAATCAAGTTCGACTTCCATAAAAGCTTCATACATTGGCTTCAATGGCTATGATTTAAGAGATAGTAATAGCCTAAAATATTAAATAAGATTAATTACTAATATGCCCGATTTTTTTCGGTTCGGTTCATACCGGAAAAAAAAGAACCGAACCGAAATCGGTTTTCTATTTTCGGTTCGTTTTTTTCCAAAATAAGTTTTTTAAATAAAAAAAACTGAGTAAAAACCGAGCCGAAACGCTGTTTCGATTCGGTTTTTTTGGTTCTCCGAATTTTTTGCCCACCCCTATTAGTAAGGAATGTCATCAAACGTTGAAGTTTTATTTTGTTTTACATGTATATAATTATACTTTTTAATAGTGGTTGTATATATTACCACACCTATATTAGGCCGACAACAACAATATACTCAGTGAAATCTCACAAAGTGTGGTTGATACTATTTGAAAAAATAAATATTTATATAGTACAAGAAACAAAAAACAAATCCAATCGGCTCAATATTCTTACTAAAGTTTATCATTCCTAGTACATATATTAGTGGAGGTTGTTAGAATATTATATTATTAATTACTATTAATAATATAATTATGGAGAATCGTATGTATACATTGTAAATAGTAAAATGTATTAATGTAGTATTATTAGGGGATAGAATAATATTAATATAGAAAGATATTGTGGGATAGAATAGGAGAATTTTAGGGAAGACTTATTCTTCTCATCCAATGTTACTTGGTGTATATATTCTTACCTATTGTGATGAATAAGATTAAGGAAAACATTCCAAACTCTTTCATGGTATCAAGAGCATAAGGAAGAAAAAGATCCACAAATATTTTTCTTCCTTCCTTCCAAAAATTCGATCATCTTCCTCCTTGTTTTCCCCTTGGACGAAAATACCATTATTTTTTTTCGTTTTTTGGTCCATTATTGATCTTACTTACTCACAACTATGTCTGAATCAAAATCTTCTTTTCACCCAGCTCTTACCGTCTCCAACATCAAAACACATGTTTCCGTCAAACTAGAGATGGAAACTGTCACGACCCGAGCCGACGGGCCGCGACTGGTACCCTACCTGGGCACCCTTATCCTCACATATCACATATAACCAGCGGAAGCTTAAGAAAAACTCATATAATAAAAACAGGCAAGCCGACAAGGCTGTCACTGTATACAGAATTTTCCAAAATGAGTTACAACATATACAACCCACATGTATCCAAATACACATTTATCACCCACACTTGTCTACAAACCTCTAAGAGTTTGATAATGAAATGTGATGGGACAAGGCTCCGCCGTACCCCTGAATATACATAAGTCTGTACCAAAATGACAAGCTCCGGAACAATGGAGCTATCACAAAAGCTGAGCAAAGATCCTAAGCTCGAGGATCATCAAACTGAGTACATATACCTGCGGGCATGAACGCAGCCCCCCGGAGAGGGGGTCAGTACAACAATGTACCAAGTATGTAAACATAAAGTACAATAAATAAGATCATAAATGTACAAAAGATGACAGGGACAAGTATGATAATCAACATACCAGATCCAACCTTGCCATATAAAATAAGAGTCAACTGTACCATGTACAAATAGAGAGTCAACTGTACCTTTTTTTTAAAAAGTGAGAGTCATACTCATATCAAAATCATGAATGTCTGTCCATATAATCATATACTGTCATGGGTATCTATACTCGCATCATGAATACATGTCCATGGAATCATATACTGTCATGAGTATCTATACTCGCATCACGGATGTATGTCCATCAAATTATATATTGTCATGAGTATCTATACTCGCATCACGGATGTATGTCCATAGAATCATATACTGTCAAGGGTATCTATACCCGCATCATGAATACATGTCCATGGAATCATATACTGTCATTTGTATCTATACTCGCATCACAGATGTATGTCCATGAAATCATATACAGTCATGAGTATCTATACTCGTATCATGGATACATGTCTATGGAATCATATACTGTCATGAGTATCTATACTCGCATCACGGATGTATGTCAATGGAATCATATACTGTCATGAGTATCTATACTCGCATCATGAATACATGTCCATGAAATCATATACTTATATTGTCTGGCCCTCTAATGAAGGACACGGCGAACATATAAGGGATTGTGCACAAATAGCTATCATAAGCAACCATATGAAATTTAAAATCATCTTTTGACTTTCAATGAAATAGATAGGATAACTTTCATTTAGAAAACCCAAGGTACTATCATGTCATATATCATTAAGGATTAAGATCCAATAAAACTATGTACATCCGCCGTACACTCACTTTATAAAACTCAACTTTCATTTTAGAAAAACCAAAGTACTATCATATCATTAAGGATTAGGATCCAATAGAACTATGTACGTTCGCCGTACACTTACTTCATATAAACATGACAAAAGAAGAAAGGATAGTTCACATACCTTATCGGCAATACCAACACGATAAGTAGAATACGTCCCAAATAGGTACTTCAATCTATAATAACAATAACACGTTTATCAACTTCATGATACTGGTGTAAGTCATATACCACATAATGGTTCTCTTTTCATATCAAAATTTGGGCAGCACTTCCCCTATTTATACATACATTTCTACCTTACAAACAAGGTCAATAACATCAATAACCAAGCACCAATTAAAGGCACATCCAAACAACAACCAAGGTGATTCACACACCTACTTCTTATGTTAATCCGGACTCTTAATCCATATAAAACAGTCCATAATCCAACACAACGAGGGTAAAATGTGAAGTCTTTCTACACCTTTTTACACTCTTATTCCTTTAGGACTTACATTACCAATTACCACATTTAAACATGCATAATGGTAACTGCATTTTCAGCATTATAACACCACAAAACAATCCCTAAAACAACATGACAATATCCAACAGTTTTATACATGTCTCGGCCAAACCATAATACCATAACCCTTTTCATAATTCCTTATAATCCAATTCAAGTTCCAACACTTTGATATAAATAATTTCAACTTCCAATAACAAGATTTCCTTCAATATAATATGCACTTAGTGACGATAATAACAATAACAACCAATGAATCCAACATGAACAAAACAGTCCATTAAATCGGCTAACATGTCAAATGTCACATGCACTTCTTATTCTCCATTTTTCTTAACACAAGTTCACCTTTTAACTATAACAACATGTAATTTCCAATTACTTCAAGAGGAAGAAGAATTCTTACCTTATTTTTAGCCCAAAACAGCCCACTAGTCTCGGCACCACTGCCTTCTTTTCGCACCACTTCTTCACGTTACAATAACACACACGTATCCTCTACAAGCTTGTTACCATCTTGCTTCCATGTTTTCCTTCCAACAAGTTCATCTTCAAGCTAAAGGTTTTCTAGGCAGAATCGGCCAACAACCATGCCCACTGTTTTGGTGTGTTAATCTTAGCTTAGAACTTAGTTAAGGAGCTCAATCTTGGAAAATAAATAACCTTGCTCTTCACTTTGGCCATGGTGTTCGAGACTTGTAGCTTAAGGGAGAGAGAAGAGAGTTTGGATGAAGATATTTGTGAGCTAAGGAAAAGAAGTCTTGTAATGTATATCTATATAGTTGGTGCTTGTAGCACAAGTGGAGGGGGACCCACTTGTCCACTTGTCTTGCTCATCACAAAGTCTTTCAAGACTTGTATTTAATTTGTAGCTTTGCTACACAAAGTCTTTCAAGACTTGTATTTAATTTGTAGCTTTGCTACAAAAGCGGGGAGGGACGCATGTCACCCTCTTATTCGCCCATAATTCTCTTCACAAAAAAATAATCCAACACTTAACCAAAATCTTATAACTTTCGATGGACACCCCCCCAAAATTGTGAAATTTTTCGATTCGCTCGATTCTAAATGCCAAGATTTAATAATACAATCCTAAGTCCATAACTTCATTTGGAAAGAATTCAAGCACTAATATTAATTCTCGTCGTCACATTTTTTTGTATCCAAAATTTTTCCATATAGAAATGTAAATATACTTTCCTTCCAGCATTCAAATTTTATTTCCTTACTTACGTTCTCACTTATGTGCCCTGAAATTACGGGGTGTAACATTATTCCCTCCTTAGAAACATTTGTCCCGAATATTCATAATAGGTCTCAAGCTATACAAACTTCGGCATAGTCTCTTTTAACTAAACCTATCAACCTATACTTGTATGCAAGACCGCGTCCTACACGGTCTACACCGCATGATGTCGAATTCCTGCAGTTCTTCAAGTTTCAAAGACCGCGGTCCTGTTCTTTGGCACCGCGGTGCTGTGCCTGAAATTCACAGCACGCATTTATCACTTAATTTCTTCTTTTTCTACAAGTTTCAACCATACTCAGCAAACCTAAAGATGCCTCACATGACCACCATATAACACATAGTCTCATTCATCAATCAAAATAGTCAAATAGGGATTGGAATTACCTGTAGGCATCGGGAACAAGTGAGGATGCTTCCTCTTCATCTCATATTCTGCTTCCCACGTTATCTTTTCCCTACTATTGTTCCGCCATAATATCTTGACGGAAGCCACATCCTTAGTCCGTAACCTTCTAACCTAGCGATCAAGTATGACTATAGGACTCTCCTCATAAGACAATTCCTCTGTCACATGGACATCATCTACTGGGAAGACTCTAGAAGGGTCACCAATACACTTACGCAATATCGATACATGAAAACTAGATGTACCGCTTCCAAAGCAGATGGTAGATCCAACTCATAGAAAATCTTGCCTACCCTACGAATAACCTGATAAGGTCCAATGTATCTCGGCTAAGCTTCCCCTTCTTACCGAACCTCATCACACCCTTCATGGGTGATACCTTCAAGAATACTCAATCATCAAGCTGAAACTCTAAGTGTCGACATCGATTATCTGCATACAACTTCTGTCGACTTTGGGCTGCTTATAATCTCTCCTGGATAAGCTTCACCTTATCCACAGCTTGCTGAATCATGTCTGGGCCAAGTAACTTGGTCTCGCCCACGTCAAACCAACCAATAGGTGACCTGCACCTCCTCCCCTATAAGGCCTCGTACGGGGCCATCTGGATACTAGAATGGTAGCTGTAAACTGTGACCTCTGTCTGATATAATATATGTGGGAACACCGTGCAGCATCACTATCTCCCTGATGTATAGCGTAGCATAGTCCTCCGCTAAATAAGTCGTCCTCACGGAAAGAAAATTGGCTGATTTCGTCAGCCTAACCACAATAACCCATATTAATCACTTCTCACTTCCAAGTTGGGATCTCTATCTCCTGCAATAATCCACCAGGCTTCTGGTGCTCGACCTTAACCTGTTGACAATTCGG
Organism: Przewalskia tangutica; assembly: GCA_029844215.1. NCBI lineage: Eukaryota > Viridiplantae > Streptophyta > Magnoliopsida > Solanales > Solanaceae > Przewalskia > Przewalskia tangutica. The sequence goes on along the minus strand of CM056729.1, from coordinate 25,083,600 downwards.
GCATTGAGCAACAACCTCCGCTATGTCCCTTTTCATGCCATCCCACCATTTCATACCTTATGGGATCATGATACATCTTAGTAGATTCATGGATGAATATAATACCGTGAACAGTGAATCTCTGTCACAATTCTATTCCATAATCCTTATACATTTGGATCACAAAACCACCATCTTTTGAATCCATAGTCGGACTCGTAAACTAGCTAACTGATGTGTTCCTTCATGTCAACTTCTCTCTTTAGACATTTTTTCACATATTTTCTTACTTGTCGTACTCTTCATATAAATCAAGTTTCAAAATACTCATAGACATCTGCATTTGCCCGACAACTTATCTGTTTTATAATGTCTCTATCTCTTGACATACATATTTAATGTCTACCTTATACTTATATTCATAGGCGTTATTGGCCTCTTTTCAAATGTTTAGGTGCTAATCTCGAGCTCTATTCATTTTTACTTCCGTTTACACACTTTCTGAAGGTATGTCTACATATGTTTGGGGAACCGATGCTTCATATATTTAGATCCAATTTACGGTGTTAAATGATCCAATGGTTTGTCAAGCTTTCTTGTCTTATCATTATTAGGTCTTTCATCGACGGAGTGCCCATTCGTCTTACCTTTACACTTCCATTTCAAGTTGCCTTGGGGGTCTCTTATCTCAAGTATTTCTCATACTATCTTCTTGATTAAGGCAACTCTAATGAGCCCATGAGATGTAGCAAGCAGTTCCTATAAATGTATTTTAGCTTATTCAAAATCGTACAGCAGTTCATAAGGTTCCAACTAACTCATCTTAACTGGATATCAACGTACCACAGAATGTGTATCATTTTGTACTACCAAGTTACAATATCTTAAGAACAACAATTAAAGAAAGCCATAGTTCGCAGTAATAACAATAAGTGTAGAGAACTTAATAACTCAGCCAACAAGATATAATCAACTCATACCATTCCTGTTACACCCCGTAATATCAGGGCTACTAATTAAGAACGTGATTAAGGATTTAAGATTTGAATTTTGGAAGGAAAGAATAATTACATTTTCTTAAGGAAAATTTCGGGAAAAATGTGACGACGGAAAAATTATTAACTTGGAGTATAATACTTCTAATTGGATTTATGGACTTAGTATTGGATTATAAGGTGTTGGAATTGATAATATGGGGTCCGCCGAGAATTTCACAATTTCGCGGGGACCTTCGAAAAATTATAATATTTTGGACCAATCGGAGGGCGACACTTGACACCCCTCCACTTGTCTTGCTAAGATGACAACAAATTAGATATTTTGAGAGGGGACAAGTGGACATGGGTCCCACTCCACTTGGCTATACATATCCAAGTCTTGCAAGACTTGGATCACTTTACACTTAGACCAAAAAATAAGCTCTCATCTTCTCCCCTTTATCTCCATAATTTCGAGAGCCCCGGGGCTTAGAACAACCCGTGTTGATCAATTTAGTTCTCACAGATTATGCCCTTAAACCAAGTGCTAAGCCTAGATTAATATTCTACGCTTTTTACTTGTCTTGACCGAAAGTTGATGCCAAAACCCTAGGGTTCCGTCGACGTTGTGGAAGTGAGATTCAAAGAGAAGTTACTCCTAAGGTTGTAGGGGGTACATATATGTGATTGGAACTTGAAGAAGTGGAGCGAAACGAAAACTGCGCACCAATAAAGACCGGACTGTTTTGGGGCGTTTTTGGGCACAAAATGAGGTAAAAGTCCATCTTCTTTTAAAGTAATTGGATATTACTTATTGTTATTATGTATGGATGAACTTGTGTTAGAAAATAATGAAGAATAAAAAGCGTTTGAGCCATTTTTGGGGCTAAAACTGATTTGGGACAGATTTGGTGCAAATGGAATCCGTTGGTTATTGTCGTTGTTATCTTCACCTATTGCATGTTATAATGGATAATATTGTTGTTAATAAGTTGTTATAACTTATGTAGAAGTTTTGGAACTCGAATTGGAATAAAATGGATTAAGGAACGAGTTATCGGGTTGTAGTTGTTGTGGTAGAAACCGCCCAAAGCGTTAGGACGTTGTTGTGTCGTTTAGTGGACTGTTTTGAGGTATTAAATGTTGGAAATTTAATTGTTTTTATGCATGTTTAAGTGTAGTAGTTGCTAATTAAAGTCCTAAGGGAATAAGGGTGTGGAAATGTGTTAAAAGGCCTCACATTTTACCCTCGTTATGGTTGGATTGCGGACTGTTTTTATGGGCTGATTTGTGGACTGTTTTGTATAACTGTGGGGCAGAATTTTACACGTCTAGTTAGGCGTGTAATCCCCTTTGTCTAACTGTTGGTTGTGCCTTAAATATGGCTTGTTGGTTGATGAATACGGGCCTTGGAAAAGGTGGAAAAGTACGTAGAAACAAAGGAAGTGCTGCCCAATTTTCCGTAGAATTAGAGGGCCATTATTTGGTATAAGTCCTACACTTGATAGCTTGTAGTTGATAGAAGTGCTATGGCCATTATAGGTTGAAGTACTAAGTATAGCGAATTCTACTTGGAGGATGGAATAGCTATCAAGGTTGAAGTACTTCGGAGCATTTTGCTAATTGTCGATAATCGTCGCGAGGTATGTGAACCTCTTCCTTCTTTTGACAAGATTCTATGTATGGAATATACATGTGGTACTATTTCATGATTCCTTCTACTCTTAGAAGTTAAGAGGTATGTATGTTGATTTACTCTACATAAAGGTTATGTCTAAGTTATCATAAGTTCTTACCAAGTCTTATGGGGGATGTTGGTAAGAGTCGTTAGGAGATATTTGGAGCCAAGTTGACTTGGCTAAGTTACGGAATAAATGAGAATAAGAATCGAACAAGCCACTGCAGCGTTAATAAAGGAAAATGTAATGACAATCAATTAAGTTAAAATGAGTAGAATTCTCCATCTGCATAGAAGCTAAGATAAGACAAAATTGTATTATATTTTCTAGATCATGGCTACTTGATTAAGATCGTTAAAAAAGGGTATAACTTATTCACAACGCACCAAGGTATATGTTACTTAATTTATAAGAATTTACGTATGAAGTTTTAAGACTATGAACCTCAAATTTTTAAAAGGTTAAGGGACTTTATTTTTCAAGTTATGGGACTTGATTCTTAAAGGAAGAAATGAATTGATTTAAAAGTATAGAATACTTTATTTGGAAAATATTGATTTCTGCCATTCTAAAGTTAAGAAACTTGTTTTCTTAAAAGTTAAGAGACTTGAAGTATTTTGAAAGCTATGTGATTTGATTTGAAAGTATAAGTATCTTGGTTATAAAAGGAATGAATTTGTCTAAGACATAAAGAGTTATAACGGCTTTATGGGAAGTTGGTTATAACAACTTTATGGAAGATTAAAAGAATGGTTTTCTTCAGTAATGTAAGCAAAGAAATGACTTGAAATAAAGAAGGGCAAATTGTTTTAAAGGTACCAATTGCTTAAGGTTTTTAAGAAAGAAGTCACTTTATTTAGAAGCCGGTAAATGTATTTCTAAAAGGTATTGTGACTTGTCTTGAAAAGCAGATATGACTTGATACTACGGTTGTTAGTATCTTGGAAGTTTTATTTGAAAAAGAGTCATTTTTAAAAGGAGCAGAGGTACGTAGTACGTTGGATTAAATTCCCAGATTTTATATGACATTATCGCGTCCCAAGAATGGGTCGGGCAGTATACCTTTATGGGCAGACTTATGTGACTTTATCGCGTCCCAGAAATGGGCCGGGCAGTATACCTTTATGGGAAGACTATATGACATTATCGCGTCCCAGAAATGGGTCGCAAAGATACCTTTATGGGCGAACTATATGACATTATCGCGTCAGAATGGGCGGAAAGTATACCTTTATGGCAAACTTATGTGACTTTATCGCGCGTCGAAATGGGCGAAGTATACCTTTATGGGAAGACTATATGACATTATCGCGCCCGAAATGGGTCGGGCAAGATACCTTTATGGGCGGACTATATGACATTATCGCGTCGAGAATGGGCCGGGCAGTATACCTTTATGGGCAGACTTATGTGACTTTATCGCGTCCCAGAAATGGGTCGGGCAGTATACCTTTATGCGAAGACTATATGACATTATCGCGTCCCAAAAATGGGTCGGGCAGTATACCTTTATGGGCAGACTATATGACATTATCGCGTCCCAGAATGGGCCGCAAGATACCTTTATGGGCGGACTTATGTGACTTTAACGCGTCCCAGTTTGGGCCGGGAAGTATAGGCGTCCCTCCATAAAGGGTCGGATTATGTTATGCAAGGTAAGTAAGTTATATGGTAATGAACTTGACGATTTTCCTAAGTATGTACGTAAGAAAGTGACTATAACTTTTATTGAAAAATGGGAAAAGATAATAAGGTACGATTAAGTTCACGAGATGGTAATGACACGGTAGGATCTGGTATGTACCTTTTTATACTTGCTCTGTCATTCTTTTGTCTGATTATGATTTGTTTATCGACCTTATTTACATTCCATATTCTGCATTTTGTTATCGACCTCGTGGAAATTTGCGTTCATGTCCGCAGTTTAGGTACGATTGTGGATCCGCGAGCTTAGGATCCTGGTTCAGCATTTTGAGATGGCTCCAAGTTCCGGAGTTTGTCATTATGGCTAGGTATATTCAGGGGTACGGCGGGGCCTTGTCCCATCATAGTTGTTATCACCTTCTTAGAGGTCTGTATTCATATGTGGGCTGGACTGGTGTAAGTTGTATTTACATTTTTGTACAGCGTAGGCCCTTTCGGGTGATTTATATTTATACGGAAGCTTTTTCGGCCTTGCCTTTGTTTTAAAAAAAATGAGTGTTATTTATCTTCCGCGGTTTATTTATGTTGTATGGGTAGAAGGGTGCCCAGGTAGGGGCACCAGTCACGGGCCCGGGATTTGGGGCGTGACAATTCCATTCCTACTTATTCATTGTTTTCACATTTCTTACAACCATTCTTCGACTGTTCCATAGTTTACGTCCTCAATTACCCCCAACACAATATTTTTATCCATAGGTTATGTAGAATTGTAACATGTTGCACCACGTAGCCGAAGCCGAGGACCTTACCAGTCCAATATCTATAGCATACCTAAGCTTACTAACTTTGATACCTGTAATTCTTAATAACACGCAGTATCGCCCTTTTTGTCCTTTATATAAAATATCATAATCACACTTCTCCTTGTTTTTCTTTTCAAGTCGTGGGATACTTTTGTATTCATATCTCCTTATATTAGCCATTGAATTTTTGCACCTCTGTTTTTCATCTGTACCACTTATACTTTTCTTATTCTTACTTTGTGCATCCAGTTGAGACTCTTCGGAATGTCGTGGCCATGGCTGCCATACTAAACCAACTCCAAGTACCTCCAAATGATGCTTAACATAAAATCCTTCAAAGATCTTATTTCCAGTTTCAACATTATCTCCAACTTATAACCTCACAAGTGGTTTATACTCAAACCAAGGAATCATCCCAACTAATATACTTCACATATACTATGTACTTTAACCAAGATCAAACATAAAATACTTTACTCAATACGGCCTTGTATATCTAAGGTCTCAACTATTATTTAATATTCTCATATTCTCGAATATTCTATGTTCCAAACTTACATTATCTCTCCCCGTATACTGGTAAGATAGCTTCTCATAATCTCAAAATTATGTTGTCTTAATCATAACAACCCTATTTACTCCATACGAATATTATTCGTATCGCTTAAGCATACAACATAGCTTAATCTAACAACATGGTATGTCATTAAGTCAATTAAACATGATCTTTTAAGAGTCTAACACAATCTCAGACAGCTCATTACCTCCTGAATATTCCAAATTAGCACATATATAAAGCCTTGATATGGATTCATTACACGGTTTCATACCTCCCAGCCATTATTAAAGCTTAACCAACTCATAATAACCCATAATCATTTCAGGCAACACACACATGGCCCTAATAAATATGTTCGTATAGATGTACATCATCATCACACCAACTATATAAAAAATTTACCAACCTGTATACCAGGTCCATATATTCCCCTTCTAGGCCGCTGTCGCTTTTTTGGAGGCATAGCTGCAACCACAATAATACGTTAGGGAAGGACTACCCTAACAACACAGTTCTATCGCACGATCTTAGAGTAAGGAAAATAGAAACCAATCCTAAATGTACTGTAGCCTCATGTTTATGGGTGTGGTGCTCAACACACCGATAACAAAGACTCTACTGCACACGGTCTGTAGACATTTCGAGGACTAACTTCTCAGATACCACTTTTGTCACGACCCGAACCGACGGACCGCGACTGGTACCCTACCTGGGCACCCTTATCCCCGCACATCACATATAACCAGCGGAAGCTTAATAAAAACTCATATAATAAAAACAGGCAAGCCGACAAGGCTGCCACTGTATACAGAATTTTCCAAAATGAGTTACAATATATACAACCCACATGTATCCAAATACGCATTTACCACCCACATCTGTCTACAAACCTCTAAGAGTTTGATAATTAAATGTGACGGAACAAGGCCCCACCGTACCCCTGAATATACATAAGTCTGTACCAAAATGATAAGCTCCAGAATAATGGAGCTATCCCAAAAGCTGAGCAAAGATCCTAAGCTCGAGGATCATCAAACTGAGTACATATACCTACGGGCATGAACGCATCCCCCCACGGAGAGGGAGTCAGTACAACAATGTACCAAGTATGTAAACAAAAAGTACAACAAATAAGATCATAACTGTACAAAAGATGACAGGGACAAATATGATAATCAACATATCAGATCCAACCTTGCCATATAAAATAAGAGTCAACTGTATCTTGTACAAATAGAGAGTCAACTGTACCTTGTACAAATAGAGAGTCAACTGTACCTTTTTTTAAAAGTAAGAGTCATACTCATATTAAAATCATGAATGTCTGTCCATATAATCATATGTCCATGGAATCATATACTGTCATGAGTATCTATACTCGCATCATGGATGTATTTCCATGGAATCATATACTGTCATGAGTATCTATACTCGCATCACGGATGTATGTCCATGAAATCATATACTGTCATGGGTATCTATACTCGCATCATGGATACATGTCCATGGAATCATATATTGTCATGAGTATCTATAATCGCATCACGGATGTATGTCCATGAAATCATATACTGTCATGAGTATCTATACTCGCATCATGGATACATGTCCATGAAATCATATACTTATAATTCCCGGCCCTCTAATGAAGGACACGGTGAACATATAAGGGATTGTGCACAAATAGCTATCATAAGCAACCATATAAAATTTAAAATCATCTTTTGACTCTCAATGAAATAGATAGGATAACTTTCATTTAGAAAACCCAAGGTACTATCATGTCATATATCATTAAGGATTAAGATCCAATAAAACTATGTACGTCCGTCGTACACTCACTTTATAAAACTCAACTTTCATTTTAGAAAAACCAAAGTACTATCATATCATTAAAGATTAGGATCCAATAGAACTATGTACGTTCGCCGTACACTTACTTTATATAAACATGTCAAAAGAAGAAAGGATAGTTCACATACCTTATCGGCAATACCAACACGATAAGTAGAATACGTCCCAAATAGGTACTTCAACCTATAATAACAATAACACGTCTATCAACTTCATGATACTAGTGTAAGTCATATACCACATAATGGTTCTTTTTTCATATCAAAATTTGGGCAGCATTTCCCCTATTTATACATATATTTCCACCTTACAAATAAGGCCAATAAATCAATAACCAAGCACCAATTAAAGGCACAGCCAAACAACAACCAAGGTGATTCACACACCTACTTCTTATGTTAATCCGACCTCTTAATCTATATAAAATAGTCCATAATCTAACACAACGAGGGTAAAATGTGAAGCATTTCTACACCTTTTTACAACTTTATTTCTTTAGGACTTACATTACCAATTATCACAATTAAACATGTATAATGATAACTGAATTTTCATCATTATAACACCACAAAACAGTCCCTAAAACAACACAACAATATCCAACAGTTTTATACATGTCTCGGCCAAACCATAATACCATAACCCTTTTCATAATTCCTTATAATCCAATTCAAGTTTCAAAACTTTGATATAAACCATTTCAACTTTCAATAACAATATTTCCTTCAATCTAACATGCACTTAGTGACGATAATAACAATAACAACCAACGAATCCAACATGAATAAAACAGTTCATTAAATCGGCTAACATGCCAAATGTCACATGCACTTCTTATTCTCCATTTTTCTTAACACAAGTTCACCTTTTAACTATAACAACATGTAATTTCCAATTACTTCAAGAGGAAGAAGAATTCTTACCTTATTTTTAGCCCAAAACAGCCCACTAGTCTCGGCACCACTGCCTTCTTTTCGCACCACTTCTTCACGTTACAATAACACACATGTATCCTCTACAAGCTTGTTACCATCTTTCTTCCATGTTTTCCTTCCAACAAGTTCATCTTCAAGCTAAAGGTTTTCTAGGCAGAATCGGCCAACAACCATGCCCACTGTTTTGGTGTGTTAATCTTAGCTTAGAACTTAGTTAAGGAGGTCAATCTTGGAAAATAAATAACTTTGCTCTTCACTTTGGCCATGGTGTTTGAGACTTGTAGCTTAAGGGAGAGAGAAGAGAGTTTGGATGAAGATATTTGTGAGCTAAGGCAAAGAAGTCTTGTTGATTAGGATTCAAGAGAGAACCACAACAGGACCCGATGAATATGACTTTGATTACAAAAGAAGTACTATGTGCTAAGAACTGTCGTAGGTAGAATGAGGCAAGGACAAATTCTTGCAGCAAGTGCAAAAATTCAATGGCTAACATAAGGAGATATGAATACAAGGGTATTCAACAACGTGATAAAAGGTAAGGAGAAGTGCGAATAGGATATTCTATATAAAAGACAAAAAGGGTGATACTTTGAATGATACTAAAGGGATCATGCAACCAGTAATATAGTGAGTCAAGGAGCGATGGTAAGTGAGGGACAGAGAACAATGCTAGAAAAGAATATTATGAAAGGGAGATAAGCCTTCTTCCTCGCGTAAAGGGTGGTATTGCATATTATTAAGAATTACAGGTATCAAGGTTATTAAGCTAAGGTATGCTATGGATATTGGACTGGTAAGGTCCTCGGCTTCGGCTACGATGAGCAACATGTTACAATTCTACATAACCTTAGGATAAGAATAGTGTGTTGGGGGTAATTGAGGACGACACTATGGAATGATCGAAGAAGTGTTGTGAGAATATGAAAGCAGTTAATAAGTATGAATGGAATTGTATGATAGAGTATCATGGTAGAAATATTTTGTTTAATGACGGGTAGAAGGAAGGATTACGATAAGAATGATAAAGGTGAATGAAATTATAGTTATACAAGTTTCACAAAGGTATGATTACTTCAGAACAGTGTAAGGACCAATGGTAACGCAGGAACAGTAAGAACCCTTCGGCCAAAGGTGACGAACCTCTAATGGTTGGAAAGATAGTATGAGAAATATGGTGAGATAAGAGACCCCCGAGATAACTTGAAATGGAAATGTAAAGGTAAGACGTATGGGCACTGGGTCGATGAAAGACCTAATAATGATAAGACAAAAAAGTTTGACAAGTCATTGGATCATGTAACACCGTGTAGTGGATTTAAACACATGACTATAAGCTCTATGAGATAGGTAGAGTAATAGGTTTACTACTTAATGAGATCAAGGAAATCGTTTCCTAAAATTCCATTAACAGAAAGTCTTAGCCATGAGGCAAGTAAAGGAATTTGAATCTAAGTATAATGACCAAGTTTGGGATATAGTAACTCCAAGGATTGGAAACATGAGCCATATTTGAGATTATGTATGTATACCAGAATATTTTTTGAATTATGAAGAGTACGACAAGTAAGGAAATAAGTAAACAAGTGTTAAAAGAATTGAAGTGTTTATAATTACGAGTAGTGAGAAGATATGAAAAAAAAGAGTTAATTGTGATGATACACACACTCTAGATTCGATGACATTGTTCATAAAGTATTCACGTTGGAGATACTACGAATATAAGAGTTTCCACCAGTTAGTAAACAAACTAAGTTGACAATAAGATCATTCACCCATAAGCAACTTGACTAATGGGAGGATTAAGGAGATAACTTGGCATGAAGGAACACATTAGTTAGTTTAGTGGGAGTTCCATTGAAGGGTTCAGATAGTGATAGCTCTATGACTTAGAATACGACAGGGCCATCACTCATTCGGAAAGAAAAAGGAACGTCCTGATAAGATCTCATTTATGGAATAGATTGGGAAAGATGTCTAACAGAAAATAAGAACTGCAACCTTCGAGTATAATGAGAGAGGGACCTCAGATGGAATGTCCATTAGTGTATTCTGAATATAGCAGGATTACAGAACAAGATTATGATGGAGGTTCATTGTTCACCATATTTCATTCCCCATGAATCTTCTATGATGTATTATGGTCTTAAAAGGTATGTATTGGTAGGATGATATGAAGAAGAAGTACTTTCACTTATTCCTTATGCCTACAGGTAATTCTATTTCTCGCTTGGCTTTTTTATTAATATATATACGTGTTTTATATTGTGGCCATGTGAGGCATCTTTGGGTTTGTGGAGTATGGTTGGAACTTGTGGAATAAGAAGAGATTAAGCGAACGCGAAATTTGTGAAATGAGTGCACAAAGACACGTCTGTCGACGTCACGTGATCTGAAACTTCAGAGAGGTTGTAGGAATTACGTGATCGCAAGTCGGCGCGGATCGCGGTCTTTGAAGCTTTAGAGGAGCGGCAGTAATTCAAGGTCGTGGTGTTGACACTAACGAGTATAGGTTGGTAGTTATAGCCAAAGGAGACGACGCCGAAATCGATTTAGCTTGAAAGTTATTATGAACATTCGAGATGAATGTTTCTAAGGGGAGAAGGATGTTACACCCTGTAATTCCAAGACATTAATATGAGAACGTACTTAAGGAATTAAGATTTGAATGTTGGAAGGAAAGTATAGTTACATTTTCTTATGGAAAAATTTGAAGACGAAAATTTATTAACTGGGAGTTAGATTCCCTAATATGGATTCATGGACTTAGTATTATATTATGAAGTCCTGGCATTGATGATATGGAGGCCACCGAAAATTTCACAATTTTGGGGGGAGGGGTCCACGAAAATTAGATATTTTGGTCAAGTGTTGAGATATTTTGTGAAGAAAGGATCTTGACCAATAGGAGGGTGACATGTGTCACTCATCCACTTATCTTGCAAGATGATATCTACAAAGAAAGGTGTATAGCAAGACTTAGCTTCATTTCACAAATATCTTATCTTCCAAAGCTTTCTCTTCTCTCTTCCTTAGCCTTGATTCTCGATTTTTTCTTCAAGCAAAAGTGAAGAACAAGAGTTGATTATTCTCCTAGATTAAGCACATTAATCAAGTTCTAAACCAAGTTAACTCTCCAAGAAACTTAAACCACGGTTTGGCCGAGAGTTGTGATTGAAACCCTAAGCTTGTTTATGAACTTCTTGGAAGTAAAACAAAAAGGAAGATGGTTACAATCTTGTAGAGGATACATGGGTGTGATTGGAACTTGAAGAAGTGGAACTAAGACAAAACTGTGGGCCGACTTTAAGTGGACTGTTTTGGGCAATATTTAAGGTAAGACTTCTTCCTCCTCTTGAAGTAATTGGATATTACATGTTGTTATAGTTAGTAGATGATCTTGTGTTAAGAATAATGGAGAATAAGAAGTGTGTGGGCAGTTTTGGTTGGGTTGGCCGAAACTAGGCAGTTTCGGTATATTGGTTCCGTTGGCTATGTTGTTGTTATTAACGTCACCTATTGCATGTTAAAATGAATGAATCTCATTGTTAATAAGTTGTTATGGTTTATATAAACGTATTGAAACTTGAATTTGATTATAAGGGATTATGGAAAGGGTTATTGTATTGGGGTTGTTGGCCGAGAATACTATAAAACTGTTGGATATTATTGTGCAATTTTAGGGACTATTTTGTGGCGTTGGAATGCTGGAAATTCAGCCACCAATATGCATGTTTAAATATAGTAATTGCTAATGTAAGTCCTAAGGGAATAAGGGTGTAGAAAGGTGTTGAAAGGCTTCACTTTTTACCCTCGTTGTTGTTGGATTGTTGACTGATTTTAGTGGACAGTTTTGCGTAGATTATGAGGTTGTTTTTACGTGAAATGTAGGTGTGTGAATCACCTTGGTTAACTGTTGGTTGTGCCCTTAATTGTGGCTTGGTTGTTGATGAAATTGGCCTTCTTGAAAGGTGGGAAAGTACGTATAAATAGGGGAACTGCTACCCAATTTTTTGTAGAAAAGTAGAACCATTACTTGGTATTAACCTACACTAGTAAGCATGAAGTTGATAGAAATGTCATTGTCATTATAAGTTGAAGTACTACTTGTGGCGTATTCTACTTAGCGGGCGGTATAGCCGATAAGGTATGTGAACTCTTCTTTTCTTCTTTTGGCATGAACTTTATAAAATGAGTGTACGGTGGACGTACGTATTTTAAATGAATCTAGATTTCATGTGGTACATGAGGTGGAAGTGACTTGATTTTAAAAGTATAAGTTACTTGATTTTAAAAGTATAAGTTACTTGATTTTAAAAGTGTAAGTGTCTTGATTTTAAAAGTGTAAGTAACTTGATTTTAAAAGTGTAAGTAACTTGATTTTAAAAGTGAAAGTGCCTTGATGCTACAAGTGCTAGTGTTTTGGGGTTTATAAATGAAAGGATGTACGGCGGACGTACATGGTGCTATTGGGTTCAAGTCCCTTATATTACATGATATGATTCTTTTTATAAAAAGGATATACTGCGGACGTACATGGTGCTATTGGGTTCAAGTCCCTAATATTACATGACATGATAATGTCATGGGTTTTTCTAAAATGATAGTTCATTCTAGTTATTCTAATGAGAGTCAAAGATGATTTAACTTGCATATGGTTGCTCATGATAGCTATTCGTGCAAGTGTTATATTCTTACATCACCGCGTGCCTCACTAGAGGGCCGACAACATTTTTATATTATTTCATGGACTTGCGATCCATGATGCGAGTAGGTATACTCATGCGGGTGAAACATTCCCATGAATATTCCATGGACTAGCTCTCCATGATGCGGGTATATATACGGGTCTATAAGATCCATGCGGGTTCGAGTCTCATGCGGGTGAAATAGTCACATGAATAGGATATGCATAATGATCCTGAGGGCAGGCATCCCTGATTCTGACAAGACTTTCATATTTTGAAATGGTACGGTTGATTTCATATTTTGAAATGGTACGGTTGATTTCATATTTTGAAATGGTATGGTTGATTTCATATTTTGAAATGGTACGGTTGATTTCCATTTTAAAAAGAAGGCACAGTTGCCTCTCTATTTGTTGTAAGGAACAATGGACTCTCTATCTTTTACAAGGTACATTTGGCTCTTATTTTATATGGCACGGTTGGATCTGATATTTGATTTTCATACTTGTCCCTGTCATCTTTTGGCCATTTATGACCTTATTAACTGTGCTTATGTTTACATACTTAGTACATTGTTGTACTGACCCCCTTCTCCGGGGGGCTGCGTTCATGCCCGCAGGTATTAGATACTCAGTTGGGTGATCCGCGAGCTTAGGATCTCCACTCAGCTTTGATTGAGATAGCTCCACTATTCCGGAGTCTAGTCATTTTGGTACAGGTTTTCCATTATGACTTATGTATATTCAGGGGTACTGCGGGACCTTGTCCCGTCATAGTTACTGTCAAACTCTTAGAGGTCTGTATTCATATGTGGGCTGGACTTGCGGGAGTTGTATTATTGTTGGCCAGTTGTACTACTGTATTGTCGGGATGTTCCCGTTTATATATATAGCGGCAGCCTCGTCGGATTGCCTTGTTGCTACATATACAGTTTTCCATATGTTATCTGGCCTATGTATTATATGGGATGTGAGGGTATAAGAGAGGGGTGCCCAGGTAGGGCACTAGTCGCGGGCCCGGGGTTCGGATCGTGATACACTGTTTTGGTGTGTTAATCTTAGCTTAGAACTTAGTTAAGGAGCTCAACCTTGGAAAATAAATAACTTTGCTCTTCACTTTAGCCATGGTGTTCGAGACTTGTAGCTTAAGGGAGAGAGAAGAGAGTTTGGATGAAGATATTTGTGAGCTAAGGCAAAGAAGTCTTGCAATGTATATCTATATAGTTGGTGCTTGTAGCACAAGTGGAGGGGGACTCACTTGTCAACTTGTCTTGCTCATCACAAAGTCTTTCAAGACTTGTATTTAATTTGTAGCTTTGCTACACAAGTGGGAAGGAACACGTGTCACCCTCTTATTCGCCCATAATTCTCTTCACAAAAAAATAATCCAACACTTAGCCAAGATTTAATAATACAATCCTAAGTCCATAACTCCATTTGGAAAGAATTCAACCACTAATATTAATTCTCGTCGTCACATTTTTTTATATCCAAAAAATTTTCATATAGAAATGTAAATATACTTTCCTTCCAACATTCAAATCTTATTTCCTTACTTACGTTCTCACTTATGTGCCCTGGAATTACGGGGTGTAACAGAAACTGTTCATTATGCATCATGGGCGGAGTTGTTCAAAATATGTTGTAGGACTCACAAAGTTCTTCATCATATAATTCCATCAAAGGAGGGTACAACAAAGGAACAATCATTTGATGCAGACAACGAATTTGGGATACCCTTGATGCCACAGTTCTTGATTGGATTTATGCAACCATATCCACTGATTTGTTGCATACAATAATGGAACCGGATTCTACTGCCATGGCGGCCTGGGAACGTTTGAGAGACACTTTTCAAGACAACCAAAATTCTCGTGCCGTTGCGTTGGAACAGAAATTTTCAACCATTGCCATGACAAACTTTCCTAACGTTCGACTCATCAGCGTCTCAAAGTGTTGATCATCGATGAGAGCGTTCGCTGGTCACCTGGCCACTAACAACCGGTTAGTTTTAGAACTAGTTGTCGGTCTCACGGATGCATATAGCGGCGTGGGGACACTAATCCGTCAAAGTAATCATTTACCAAAGTTCTATCAAGCAAGATCCATGCTTGTGCTTGAAGAGTCGGACTTGATTAAGAAGGTTTCAACTACTACAAATTCCTCCATGGTTGCCACGTCTTCGAGTGATGGTAATTTTTTTGACTCTTCTTCACAAAATAAAGGTAAAAAAGGACGTGGTAATAATAATAAAAAAGGTGGAAATCGCGGAAATAATAAAGGTGAGAGCCACCGGAATTTCGGTGACTGCGAAAATGGCGGCAACACTCTGTGGCAACTCGGGCTAAGCAAATGGCAGCCGGCCACACCGCAAGGCGGAGACCCAAAGACTCATGGCGGGCAGATGCGTAGCAATGCCCACCCGAAATAAATCGGTCGAGCCCAATCGACCCGATGGCGATGGCGGCCAATTAAAATCAGCAGCTGTTTGGACAACATGGTATCTTGACCCGAAGCCCGATTATTCGGCTGGGTCGGTCAGCGAGCCCTATTCACTGGCTCGGGCCTCGATCAGATTTTGGGCCTCCTCCGACCCAATGGCAGGAGGCCCATACATCCGTCACTGGTTTTAAATAATGTCCTTCATGCTCTCAAATTAATAAAAAAATTGATCTCTGTTAGGAAGTTTACTATTGATAATTGGGTTTCTGTTCGATTTGACCCGTTTGGTTTTTTCGTACATGACTTTCAGACGGAGAAGCTTATCATGAGATGTGATAGCAAGGGGGAGTTCTATCCAATAAGTTTATTAATCCACAGTCTAAAGTTCCTTCCACTTTTGCAGCCTTGGCACCATCAATATGGCATGAACGTTTGGGACACCCGGGAGACTCTGTTTTGGCCTCTCTTAAACAAAATAATTTTATTTCATGTACGCAAACTCGGATTTTAAATAAGTGTCATGCTTGTGTCCTTGGTAAACATGTTAGATTGCCATTTACTTCTTCTACTTCATGCACTACTATGCCATTTGACATTTTACATTGTGATATTTGGACATCACCTGTTTTGAGTTCCTCAGGTCATAGGTATTATTTACTTTTCCTTGATGATTACTCTAACTATTTGTGGATATTCCCTTTATCGAAAAAATCACAAATGTTTTCCATTTTTCTAAATTTTAGAGCATTCATCTGAACTCAGTTTGAACGGGAGATTAAAAGTATTCAATGTGACAATGAGAGAGAATTTGACAATAATCAGTTTTGGAATTTTTTCAAAATAAATGGTTTACATTTTCGTTTATCATGTCCTCACACCTCTTCACAAAATGGGAAGGCGGAACGCAAAATTAGAACCATAAAACAATATTGTTAGAACATCTCTTGCTCATGCATCTATACCCCCCATTTTTTGGCATCATGCACTTCATATGGCAACCTATATATTGAATATCATTCCCCATAAAACATGTCTTACCAAGCTCCACTAAAAATGTTTTACTTACGAGAGCCCTCATATCATCATTTGAGAGTGTTTGGTTGTCTTTGCTACCCTCTATTTTCATCCACCACAATCACAAAACTCCAACCCCGATCCACTCCGTGTGTCTTCTTAGGATATCCTACTAATGACTATGGTTACATGTGTTATGATATTTCTTCCAAACGCATGATTATATGTCGTCATGTAATTTTTGATGAAACACAATTTTCTTTTGCCAAGATACATGACACCGGGACTAATACTTATGATTTTTTGGATGACGATAGGCTCCCGTATCTAACTCATTTTTTTCACAGCCCGGGACCCACAGAATCTTCTGGATCATCGCAGCTGGGCCCACTGGACCAAGAACCGATGGTCCAGCCACTGGATAATCCAATCCAGCGAACTGGGCCATCAGTTCCACGGCCCAGTGCAAGGTTTTCTTCCACAACAGAACATCTGCCCATTCCCTTGGGCCAATCCACATTTTCAGGCCCATTAGCACACCAACAAAGTGTACAAATCGCTGCGGACTTGAGAAAGCAGATAGGCGGTGGCGTTTCCCATCGCCACTTCGCCAATGGCGTCCATTACAATGGCCACCTCAACCGTCTAGTCACCCGTAGTAAATATGGAATTGTCAAACCCAATATCAAATACAGTCTACACACTCAGGTCTCGAAATCACTTTTGCCTTGTAACCCCGTGTCTGTTCTAAAAGACCCAAATTGGAAAATGGCCATGGATGATGAATATCATGCTCTAATTAAAAATAGAACATTGGGAGTTAGTACCTCGTCCATCTAATGCTAATATAATTCGGTTTATGTGTATTTTTAGCCATAAAGAAAAATCTGATGGTTCTTTTGAGCGGCATAAGGCCCGATTTGTAGGTGATGGCAAGACTCAACAGGTGGGATTAGATTGCGGCGAGACATTCAGTCCAACGGTTAAACCAGCAACAATCAGAACAATTCTCAGTCTAGCCCTCTCAAAAGGATGGTCACTTCATCAATTGGATGTCAAGAATGCCTTCCCACATGGACACTTGAGTGAGACTGTCTACATGCACCAACTATTGGGGTACAGAGATCTTCAATATCCTAATCATGTGTGTTTGCTTAAAAATCATTATATGGTCTCAAGCAGGCTCCCAGGACTTGGTACAAGCGGTTTGCAAATTTTGTGTTCCACATGGGCAAACAGCCGTTCGGATAATTCTTTGTTTATCTATCAACAGGGTAATTATGCTGCTTATCTTCTTTTATATGTAGATGATATTATCCTAACAGCCTCTTCAGACTCTCTTCGCAAGAGTATCATGTCACATTTGAGTTCCGAATTTGCTATGAAGGATCTTGGTCCACTTCACTACTTTTTAGGAATTGCAGTGACGCGACATGCAGGTGGCTTATTTCTTTCACAAAAGAAGTATGCTTCAGAGATCGTAGAACGAGCTGGAATGTTTTCTTGCAAACCTTCCGCAACTTTTGTAGATATCAAGTCGAAATTGAGTGTCATATCGAGCAACCCATTTGCCAACCCGACATTGTACCGCAGCTTGACCGGAGCTTTGCAATATCTCACATTCACCATGTCAGATATTACCTATGCAGTACAACAAGTGTGTTTGTTCATGCATTATTCGATGGAAGAACATATGCATGTGCTCAAACGTATTGTGCGATATATTCAGGGCACTCTGGATTATGGATTGCATCTTTACCCGTCTTCCATGTCCAAGCTTGTCACTTATATAGATGCAGACTTGGCGGGATGTCCAGACACCAGACGATCCACCTCTGGTTATTGCGTCTTCCTCGGTGACAATTTAATATCATGGTCCTCCAAAAGGCAACCCACGATCACGCCAAGTCTTTGGTCAATACCGATGTGATGTGGCCAATGTTGCATGCTGGATTCGGAATCTTTTACTTGAGCTTCATTGCCCCATTCCGACAGCCACTCTGGTATACTGTGATAACATTAGTGCAATCTATCTCTCCGGGAATCCAATCCATCATCAACGCACTAAGCATATTGAGTTAGATATTCATTTTGTCCGTGAAAAGGTGGCTCGCGGACAAGTGCGAGTGTTACATGTCCCGACGCGACATCAGATCGCAGATATTTTCACAAAAGAGCTTCCGATGATATTATTTGAAGAATTTCGACGCTCAAGATTCGCCTCCCGCCGATCATTGCGAAGTGTTAGAATATTATATTGTTAATTACTATTAATAATATAATTATGGAGAATCATATGTATACATAGTAAATAGTAAAATGTATTAATGTAGTATTATTATGGGGGATAGAATAGGATGATTTTAGAGAAGACCTATTCTTCTCATTCAATGTTACTTAGTGTATATATTCTTATCTATTGTGATGAATAATATTATGGAAAACATTCCAAACTCTTTCAGAAGTAAATAGATATTATACGAAATAATCGAAGTGTATTTAACTGATAGACTCGATTAGTAAGGAATGCCATCAAACGTTACTTTGAAGTTTTTTTTATTATACATGTATATAATGATACTTTTCAAAAGTGTGTATATATTACACACACAATTATATTAAACCGTGTTACTTGAAAAAAAAAATATTTATAAGCTGCTCCAGAGCATAATCATAATCTACAGAAAGAGGCTCCACAAGCACAGGCTCATTTGCAATATGGTTCAACAACTCATCAAGTCCACCATCCACAGAAGGAGCTTCATAAACATGCTTTGTGGAGCCCAGTCCTCTTCTCTAAAACGTGCACCATACTGCTCACCATTCTTAGGCCCGGGCCCACTCTTCTTAACGACCTTGTAAAGTGCATAGTAATCGTGGGCGTTTTGACATCTTTTCAGCTCTTCTTCATCCATTGTATACTCATGCATCACCCAGTCTGTCCGTTCACCTACTGGTGCTCCGCCTTTATAAAAGACTAGGGTCTTCTTAACTCCAACAGCACGAGAGTTGCACATGATAATTCGATCCTTTCCCGTAACTTTCCAATACCCGTGCTTCGTTGCCCTGTTTGAGCGTGCTCCATTAGGATACTTCCGATCTCTGGGGCTGAAGAAGAACCACTGCCGGTCCCCAGTTTTTAATTAGTTGTTGGGGGTTTAATTTTGAAAAATAAGATTCTTGGAATTAATTTTGATAGTAAATTCATGTAGCAATCTAAGTGCCAATATAATAGTAAAATGAGAATTAGTTTTAAAAGAAGAGTATTTTGAGAATTATTTTTTTAGATAGTAATATTTTGGCAATTTGCTCTATACCGTATACGCCACCGTTTGACTCCACATGATTCCCAGCAACGAAATGATACTTAAAGTTAGTCATGCACTTTCACAGAATACCAAAATTGTTAGCAACGTGCTAAAAATAACTTAAAATTGGATAAAAATTAAAGTCGAAAGAAGGAAATAAATAAGAGCTAATGGTCAAGAACACACATGAATTATCACTTTTTCGTGAGTTTCCTATCTGAACTATCACTTTTTAACTATCACTAATTATTTATCAAAACACACCTCAACTATTAGTTGTTCACTTTTCGTACTACCTCATCGTTCAGATAGGAAAAATGAACAACTAATAGTTAAAGTGTATTTCGATAAATAATTGATGATAATTCAGATATAAAATTCGCGCACATATTAGTTCATGTAGAAAATTCACGAAAAGTGATAGTTCATTATGTTTTTTTGATCATTATCTCAAAAAATAATAAGATGAAGAGACAGTATGATAAACTAGTCATTTATGTTGTGGCGAGAGGAAGACGTAAATCTTGCAAGATTGCTATGTTTATTTCCCCCACTGCATTAGAATTCCGTCTAGATACATTGAATCTTAATTTCTTACTAAAAATAGGATTCTTTTTCACTTATTATTTGGTTTAAAATGGTGGATAGATAGGAAAGAAAGATGCATTATATTTTATGAATTATTTGTTACAGTAATATTTACACTATACCGTAAGTTGTTTTATTCTCTTTTTGAAACTTCAAATTCGAGTTATTCTTTCAAATATTTGAATCTGACATTAGGTTAAACATTAAATATTTTGTACTTTTTGGCTATATCTTAAATATAAGTCCTCCAAGCATCTACCTATGTACTTTTCCCTTATTTCTTGCTACCTATGCCACATGGGATCCACGTGGAGGGTAGGCTCACCTTCGTCTTCAACAGCCATCACCGCCGCCCCCTCCACCGCCGGAGCTTCGACCATCATGCCACTACCTCATCCATTTCTCCTTCTACTCCCCCCGTTACCCCCCCGCCCATCAACCTGAGTAGCCACAAATGAGTTACAATTGTGGTTACAAGGAAATGGGAAGAAAGTAACAAGAACAAGGATTACAATCTGGAAATAGGAACAAGAAAAGGACTACTACAAAGATTTGTTGAGTCAGGCGTTAGCACCCTGTTCTTAAGACAATATTGCCCCGTATAATTCCTTTAACGATGTTTGACAACTTATCTCCTAAGATAAAACAGCAACAAACAATTGAGAAAAGGAAACTCAAGTATTTACTAACAAAAAGAGTCTTTTGAGTGTATGGAGGAAAGGAAAGCTAGAGAGGAAGAAGGATCTGATTTCAAATGTGTTCTCCAAATGAGCTTTGAGTCTCAATTTATAGTGTGTAGAAGATGACTTCTCAACTAGCAAAGTAATGACCTTCAATAGCCATGTAATGGCACTAATTGAGGGGTGTAATTCAGCCAAATAACGGTTGCATTCAAGTGTCAAATCGTGGAGAAGTAATGCTCCAAGACCAGCCCAAAGTCAGAAATTATTGGTCTTCCGTCGAGGCATTCTGCCATCGAAGCGCCGCGTCGCTTCTTGGGAGGCGCCGCGGCACCTGACAACCAGTAGCTATGGCTAGACACTGCCACCAAAGCGTCGCGACGCTCCGCCCCGCGGCCCTTCACGGCTCCGCGGTGATGTCCGACTCGTTTCATCTTATTACACATCGTACACTTCTTCCTTCATTTACCAACGTGAAACACTCGTCGTTTGGCCAACAACCTTCTATCATTTCATGTCTCAAACATTTTATTTACGTACCAATATCTCTTTCACTAAGGAAATTTACGATCCTTGATACAACGTGTGCACGTATGTGGAAACGATATTTCCGACTTGCGAGGCCCCAATTGTTCGAGTCATAAATAATAGGATTAACTCTATTCACATTAATAAATTTCCAATAATCTCCTCTTGAAAGAGATTTTGACGCACTCACACGATGTCTTTCTAGCAATCTTTCGGCGGATTGATGTTGCATCTGGATAGGTAGTCGTAGCTTTGAACATTCCATAGTAGAATACCATCGGACTTACTTACTGCGCGGTGAACGTGATGTCTTGAACCGTCAGTGTTTAGTGTAAGTCAAGACAATGGTACCAACACAACATATTTCCTTACTCTGTTCTTCTTTAAGGTTTTGTCTGTTGTGGCCATGGACACGTCTTGGATTCTTAAGTGTGTTCATTTGAGGCGGTCAATCCTCGCACTTAAATAGGTGGTCTCCTACAAGGTATCATGCTATACCCCACTTCACGAGTGTTAGAAACTATTAAAAGTTTCCCCAAACCTAACCTCAATCGTTGAGGATCATCAAAAGTTTTGGAAACTTAACATTTATCCACGATGCAGATAGCACTTAATGTCTATTCCAGGAATGGCCTTAGATTAACGTTTCTAAGTAGAAATCATTATCTGAAGCGTTATTGCTTCCACCGAAGTGCTCAACTGAACCTTTACGATTTAGTTTTCTAATTGAACCTAATTCCTGGGATCTCCATTCAGTAAGGTTGGGTGTCCACCGTATCAGTTCTTATTGTTTAGGTTTTAGGCCCATTCCCCTAGACAGGCAGACTGTCTGATCTCTGGGTTTGCCCTTCGTCAAGGGATCTGCTATGTTTTCCTTTGATTTCGTATAATCAATGGAAATAATACATGTGGTAATCAGTTGTCAAACGGTCTTATGTTTCTGTTGAATATGATGAGACTTGTCGTTGTACATAGAACTTTGTGCCTTTCCTAGAGCCGACTGGCTGTCGCAGTAGATCATTACAGAAGGTACGGGTTTATCCCAACAAGAGATATCCTCTAAGAAGTCATGAAGTCACTCAGCTTCTTCTCTTGCTTTATCTAAAGCGATAAACTCTGATTCTATCATGGATCGGGCAATGCAAGTTTGCTTAGAGGATTTTCAAGACACAACCCCGCCACCAATTGTAAATATATACCCACTGACGGACTTGGTGTTCTTTATATCATATATCCAGTTTGTATCACTGTACCCCTCTAGTACAGTTGGATATCTCGAATAGTGCAACCCATAAGCTAGCGTGTATTTCATGTATCGTAGTACCAGATTTAACGCTTTTCAATGATCATCACTCGGATTACGGGTGAACCTAGCCAACTTGTTGACTGCATAAGCGATATTAGGTCGAGTGCAGTTTGTGATGTACATCAAACTACCAAATACCTGTGCATATCACTCCTGGCGTACGAACGCACCATGATTTTTATCAATGTTTTGATTTATATCCAATGGTGTCGTAATCGACGAACTGTCGAACATATCAAACTTCTACAATACATCATCGATGTAGTGAGATTGAGATAAGACCAGACTGTCAGATGTTTTAGAGATCTTGATCCCTAAGATGACATCTGCAATATTCATATCCTTCATGTCAAAACATTGGTTTAACATGTTCTAAGTCTCTAAGATCATCCTAGGACAGCTACATGTGATCAACATGTCGTCTACGTAAAGACATATCATGACGAATAAGTCGGTATTTTCTTTCGTGTAAACACATTTGTCACACTTGTTAATGGCGAACCCTTTCGATAGTAAAGTACTATCAAATTTCTCGTGCCATTGCTTCGGGTCCTGTTTTAGCCCATATAGAGATTTGACAAGACAGCAAACTTTCTTCTCTTGTCCTGGAACCACATACCCTTCAGGTTGGTCTATATAGATTTCTTCTTTCAAATCACCATTTAGGAAGGCTGTCTTGATATCCATTTGATGTATTTCAAGATCCCGCAAAGCGACGATAGCTATGAATACTCATATGGACGTTATTCTAGACACCGGAGAATAGGTGTCAAAGTAATCAAGGCTCTCCTTTTGTCGATAGCCCTTGACTACCAACCTAGCCTTGTACTTGTCTATAGAACCATCTGCTTTCAACTTCCGTTTGAGTATCCACTTACAACCCAACGGTTTGTTTCCCAGAGGAAGATCAACCAACTCCCAAGTATGGTTGTGCAGAATGGAGTCTATCTCACTCTCTATAGCTTCTTTCCAGAGCAGTGCTTCTGGAGTTGACAATGCTTCAGCAATTGTCTGTGGTTCATCATGAACCATATAAGCTACAAAGTCCGTATCGAAGGATTTGTCTACCCTGGCCCTTTTACTTCGTCTTGGTTCCATCTCTAATTTGTGAGAATCACATATATCGGTGTGTATGAGTTCTAGAGGAGCGGTTTCCCTTTCGACGGATCTAAATGGACTCTTTGAAAGTTTTGTCTCTACGCACACCTCACACTTACATTGAGGGTTTACGTCGATAGACGACAACAACTCCAACTTTACCAATCTTTGGATAGATTGATAGTTTACATGTCCTACTCTATGATGCCATAAATTAGACGACTCAAGAAAATAAGAAGAAGGCTCAATTTTATTAATAGATAAAGTAGAAGACATTACAGATATAACATTAATTGTAAAGAGGTTTTCACAGATGAATCCCCTTCCTACAAATGTTTCATTCTTAGTGATTACAAATTTATTGGCCTCAAACACTAGCCTAAAATCAGCATTCACCAACAAAGGTCCGAAAATTAAATGTTACACCCCGTATTTCCATACCTACTAAGTGAGAACATGATTATAGAATTAATATTGGAATGTCGAAAGGAAAGGATTTTTATATTTCCTTATACGGAAAATGTTCGAGATTAATGTGATGACAAGAATTAATTCTGGTAATTGAATTTTTTCCAATAAAAGTATGGACTAAGTGTTAAATTATTAAGTCTTGGTGTTGTATGGTATAGGGCCATCGAAATTGTTGAGAAAAGTTGGCTAAGGGTGGGATATTATTTTTGTGAAGAGAATTCTTGACCAATAGGAGGAGAGCAAGTGCCCTCTCCACTTGTCTTGCAAAGACTCCACCTTAGTATATATAGATAAATCTAGGTTGGGCCGAAAATAAAATGAAACCCTAGGGGTTTTCCGTCGACTTTTTGGAAGCGAAACGTGAAGAGAATTTGATCCTAAGGTTTTAGGGGATACATATATATGTGATTGTAACTTGAAGAAGTGGAGCGAAACGAAAACTGCTGACCAATAAAGACCGGACTGTTTTGGGGTGTTTTTGGGCAAAAAAATGAGGTAAAAGTCCTTCTTTTTTTAAATTAATTGGATATTACTTATTGTTATAATGTATGTATGAATTTGTGTTAAAACGAATGAAGAATAAAAAGCGTTTGAGCCATTTTTGGGGCTAAAACCGATTTGGGACATATTTTGTGTAAATGGAATTCGTTGGTTATTGTCGTTGTTATCTTCACCTATTGCATGTTATAATGGATTAATATTGTTGTTAATAAGTTGTTATAATTTATGTAGAAGTTTTGGAACTCGAATTGGAATAAAAAGGATTAAGGAAAGAGTTATCGGATTTTAGTTGTTGGCCGTAGAATCTATAAAATTGTTGGATATTGTCGTGCAGTTTTTATGGACTGTTTTAGGCATGTTGTAATGCTGGAAAATCAGCCCCTAACATGCATGATTAATGTGGTAAAATGGCTAATGAAAATCCTAAAGAATAGGGGTATAAAAAAGGTGTAAAAGGCTTCACATTGTACCCTTAATATTGTAGAATTGTGGACTGGTTTGTGCCGAGGATTGTGGACTGTTTTGTATAGATTGTGGGGAAGAATTTTACACGTCAAGTTAGGCGTGTAATATCCTTTGGTTAACTGTTGGTTGTGCCTTAAATGTGGTTTGTTGGTTGATGAATACGGGTCTTGGAAAAGGTGGAAAAGTACGTAGAAACAAAGGAAGTGCTGCCCGATTTTCCGTAGAATTAGAGGGCAATTATTTGGTATAAGTCTTACAATAGTAAGTATGATATTGATAGAAGTACTATGGCCATTTTAGGTTGAAGTACTACGTGTAGCCGAGTCTACTTGGCTTAAGGAATAGCCGATGAAGTTGAAGTACTTTGGAGCATTTTGCTACTTGTCGTATTGGTTAGTCGTCACGAGGTATGTGAACTTCTTCTTTCTATAGACATGAGTATTTTTATGGTATACTTGCCTTGTTGTTAGGAGTATACATGACTTGATATTGAAGTATACTTGCCTTGTTGTTAGGAGTATACTTGCCTTGATATTTAAAGCATACTTGCCTTGTTGTTAGGAGTATACATGACTTGATATTTGAAGTATACTTGTCTTGTTGTTAGGAGTATACAGGACTTGTTGTTTGAAGTATATTTGTCTTGTTGTTAGGAGTATACATGACTGGATATTTGAGGTATACTTGCCTTGTTGTTATGAGTATACATGACTTGTTCTTGAGTATACTATCCTTGTCATGGGAAGTATTCATGTTATTGATTTTATGCTAAAGGCATGTCTAGAATATTCCTAAGTTCTTACCAAGTCTTATGGGGATGTTGGTAAGAGTCGTTAGGAAGTATTGGAGTCTAGTTGACCTTGCTAAATTACTACACTAATGAAAGAAAGGACCGAACAAGCCATTGCAGCGTTAATGAAAATGTATCGGTGATCAATTACATTGAAATGAGTAGAATCTTCCATCTGCATAGAAACTAAGATGAGACAAAATTGTATTACATTTTCTAGATCATGGCTCAACGGACAAGATCGTTATAAACGAGTATAACTTATTCACGACTCATAAAAGTATTAATTTGGAAAGTACTTGAGACTTGAATTTCGAAAATATGTAGTGACTTGATTTATTTGAAGTAAGTAAATTGATTTTGAAAATATATAAGTCTTGATTATGAAAGTATAAGTCACTCGAATTACTTTAAAGATTATGAGACTTTATTTTTCAAGTTATGAGACTTGATTCCAAAAAGTTAAGAGACTTGATATATTTTGAAAGTATGAGAATTTGTTTGAAAGTATATGATACTTGAATTTGAAAGTCAAGAGATTGAGTTTATTTTGTTCCTAACATTTCATGGTTTAAACCTTCTTATAAAGAATTGATGTATAAAGTACTTTGGGTCCAAACGCCCTAATACTTCATGAAATGATTCTTGTTATAACAAATGTATGTACGTGGTACTTTTGGAGTTCAACATACTTGAAATGATAAGTGTCTTGATAGCGCCTTGATGGGTTCTAAAAGGAAAGGTGTGACAACACCTTTGTTTCATAAGAGTTGTTATAATGGCTTTATGTGAAGTAGTTATAACTGTTTTTATGAAAAGTCTAAATATGATTAATAGAATGAACTTGGTTTCATTGTAGTACATGAAAGGTGTAACTAGAGTATAAAGCGTGTAGGTCACTTGATTTGATGAAAAAGTAACTTGATGTTGCAGGGCCAGTGCCTTGGAATTTATATAAAGGAACAGGACGTGCGGCGGACGTACATAGTACTTTGGCTTGCTAAAATGATAATTGTATTGATTTAGTTTAAAGGAAAGGCATGGTAATTGTCTTAGTTGGTTTAAAAGGAAGGCATGGCATTGTATTGATTGTATAAAATGATGGTTGTTCATTTTATTGTAATGAGAGTCAAAGATGATTTACTTGCATATGTTATTTATGATAGCCGGTTGTGCTAGTGTTATGAGTATAAATGCGGGGTAAACCCCCAAGACGTTATACATCTTCTAAGTATAATTGCGGGGTAAACCCCCAAGACATTATACATTTCCATGGATTTGCTACCCATGATGCGAGTATGAAGGGTATACTCATTGCGGGCCCACATGGTCCATGCGGGTGAAATAGTCATATGCGATGAATACCTCATGCGGATCCACGTGACCTATGCGGGTGAAATAGTCCTATGCGAGGAATACCTCATGCGGGTCGACGTGACCTATGCGGGTGAAACAGTCCTATGCGAGGAAATTGCCTCATGCGGATCCACGTGACCTATGCGGGTGAAATAGACCCATGGTTAGAATTGTATAATGACTTTGAGGGCATGTGTCCCTAACTTTGACATAACTGGTTATATATTATGCTCGTTACATGCTGACAGTGATGTTGTATTCCACGAGCATGCTTCTGTGATATTATATGCTGAGGGCAGGTGTCCCTGATTTTGACATGGCTTTCATATGTGAAAGCGGTACGATGTTATAGTAGTACAGTGATACAAGGTACAGTTGGCTCTGAGTGTTATATGACACGGTAGGATCTGGTATTTGATTTTCATACTTGCACATGTCATTCTTTTGTACAGTTATGATCTTGTTTATTGTGCTGTATTTTTGTTCCATACTTGGTACATGTTGTACTGACCCCCTTCGGGGGGCTGCGTTCATGTCCGCAGGTCTAGGTACACAGTTGTGGATCCGTGAGCTTAGGATCCTTGTTTAGCATTTTGGGATAGTTCCAATGTTCTGGAGCTTGTCATTATGGATAGGTATATTCAGAGGTACGGCAGGACCTTGTCCCGTCATAGTATTTGTTCAAACTCTTAGAGGTCTGTATTCATATATGGGTTGGACTGGCTAGAGTTGTATTTACATTGTTGAACAGTTTAGACCTTTTTGGGGTGATTTACATTATGGCAGCCTTATCGGCTTTGCCTTGGTTTTTTTTTAAAAAATGAATGTTATTTATCTTCCGCGGTTTATTGTATTGTATGAATAGGAGGGTGCCCAGGTAGGGCACCAGTCACGGGCCCGGGTATCGTGGCGTGACATTAAATTTCTTCGAATTTATGGGACATGCATCACCTCCTTCAGAGTAAGCTTATTTCCGGAAGTCATCTTCAGGATTTCTTTTCCTACCCTCAGCACCTCTGAAAAAGCATTGTTGCCCATGAACAACTTCTTATCCGTGATTGTTGTATATGTGGAGAATGCGTCTTTGTTGGAACAGATGTGATAGGTAGTATCTGTGTCCATCCACCACTGCATAGGATTCTCAACGAGGGTGGCTTCAAGTACCACCACCGAGAACTCCTCAATTATATCATCTAGAAGCGTGCCTTCGATGATGTTAGCCTTAGTCTTGCCCTTGGCCTTCTCTTTATTCTCATTCTTGAGTTTGCGGCAATCCTTGACCAGGTTTACCGCAGTGATGTCAAGTCCCCTTAAACTTTTCAGTTGTTGGGACCTTACCGTCCTTCTGGAACTTTCGCTTCTTGCTTGAGTTCCCTTTGGCTTCCGCCATGTTCACCTTAGCCTCAGCGGGTTGCTTCCCCTTTGGCATGACCTTCTTATTATCTTTCTGAATTTGGAGTTTGATAATAAGTTCCTCTAAAGTCATCTCTTTCATCTTGAGTTTTAGGTAACTCATAAATTCATTCCACGAGGAAGGTAACTTCTCAATTAACGACGCAACCAAGAATTGCTTGTTAGGCTTCATTCCTTCCAAATCCATGTGATGTAAAATCATTTGGAATTCCTAGACTTGGGATATCACAGTTTTGTTGTCCACCATTTGAAATCTGTCAACGATGAACTTCTTAGCACCCGCATCTTGTATGTTGTACTTCTTCTACAGTTTATCCCACAACTCTTTGGCAGTGTCAACGGTGCCATACACCGTGTAGAGAGGGTCGGACAAACAGTTCAGGATATAATTCCAGCAAAGGAAATCACTATGACTCCAAGCATCTAGAGTCATCTTCATGCCATTAGTGACATGGATATCTTAGTCCCCTCCCGCCATTTCATTTGAGTGAGGGTTTGATTCATCTCTGGCTTGTGGAGGATCTTCGGTTAGGAAATGAGACATTCTCATAACCGTCAGAAAGAACAACATCTTTTGAAGTTTGTGCCTGTGACCTTCTCAGGGAGTTCATGGTGGAAACCGGCGGGTGGTGGAACGGTAGTGTTCCCATGAGCAGTGGCAAAGGCGTTGTGAGTGCCTTGAGCAGCAGAAGGGTTGGCACTAGTTGTGTCATGAACAGTGGTGGAAAAGGCATTTTGATTGCCTTGAGCAACAACGGATGTTGTTGTGTTGAATTGCTTTCCTCCAGTCATCTTGTTGTTACTTTCAACAAATATTGTCTTAAGATTGTGTGTTACAATTGCGGTTACAAGGAAATGGGAAGAAAGTAACATGAACAAGGATTATAATCTGGAAATAGGAACAAGAAAATGACTACTACAAAGATTTGTTGAGTCGGGTGTTAGCAACTTGTTCTTAAGACAATATTGCCCCATATAAATCCTTTAACGACGTTTGGCAACTTATCTCCCAAGATAAAACAGAAACAAACAATTGAGAAAAGGAAACTCAAATGTTTACTAACAAAAAGAGTCTTTTGAGTGAATGGAGAAAAGCTAGAGAGGAAGAAGGAAATCTGATTTCAAGTGTGTTCTTCAAATGAGCTTTGAGTCTCAATTTATAGTGTGTAGAATATGATTTCTCAACTAGCAAAGTAATGACCTTCAATAGCCATGTAATGGCACTAATTGAAGGGTGTAATTCAGCCAAATAATGGTTGAATTCAACTGCCAAATCGTGGAGAAGTAATGCTCCAAAACCAGCCCAAAAGTCAGAAATTCTTGGTCTTCCGTCGAGGCATTCTTCCATCGAAGCGCCGCGGCTCCGACGGTGGTTGCGCTGCGGCCCTTCACGGCTCCGCGACGATTTTCGACTCGTTTCATCTTATTAAACATCGTACATTTCTTCCTTCATTTACCAACGTAAAACACTTGTTATTTGGTCAATAACCGTCTATCATCTCATGTCTCAAACATTTCGTATACATATCAATATCTCTTTCACTAAAGAAATTTACGATCTTTGGTACAACGTGTGTGGAAATAACGTTTCCGACGTGCGGAGTCTCAATTATTCAAGTCATAATATTAGGATTAACTCTATTTACGTTTATAAATTTCCAATACAAACAACACTCCAAACAGCGGACCACCCGCTTCTCCAGTCACAAACAACACCCTAAACAACTTCCCTTAATGGCCTACAAGACCAACGTTTGATATTTCAGGTAGTTGCAGAAGTCGAACGGATTGGTCCTAGTGACACATTTGGTATTTCATCAACTGTCACTAGAAATATTCTTACCGTTATTTGAGTTGCCTTTGAGTAACTTGAAAGGTATGGTTCACAATGCTTGAATGAACCAATCATTGTATTTAACAAGTAATTAACCACATATATATTTCAATAAAATATATGATTTTCTATAAGAAATTCCTATTATTTGGCTATTGCTCTATGAACCTGCAAATATGTTGATTTACTTTACCAATGTAACTACTCAAACCTAGTGAACAGAGATCTGTTATGGGTGTTCTTAGTCATCGCCTCTTCTAATTGTACTGATATTGCATTTAGAGTTCCTTGTGTTCTTTGCAGCAGCCTAATCAAGAATTTTTTTCTTGTAGGCCATTAAGAGAAAGGGGTGGTCCGCTGTTTGGGTTGTTATTTGTGACTGCTCCGGTTTACCGGAGCTGGAGCTCATCGCCGGTGCAGGGGAAAACGGAGAGAGTAGAAAGAGAAGGGGGTGAGGCAGTGGCATGGTGGTCGAAACTCCGCGGTGAAGCGACGGTGGTGGTTGTGGTTGTTGAAGACGAAGGTGGGCCCACCCTCCACGTGGATCCCATGTGTCATCCACGTGGGTCACATGTGGTGTCCACGTGGATTTTTCGTCAATAAAGTGCAAATGTGACAACTTTGCTAAGACCATCTCCAGTAGGAGCTAATTGAAATCACTTTTATCTCGTGTCACATCAGATTATTCATCCGTCACATCATCAAATATCTCTATTTATCACATACACTCCACAGCACGAGATATTTCATAAAATAATTCATTTTATCTTTCCTCCACATCAATACATATACCCCCACCATATATATTCATTATATCTCATTTTCTATTTTGTATATGATATTATTCTTGTAATTCATATTATTACACATATAATAATAAAATTATAAATTACTTATATTCATTTAATTTTGACACTTATCAAATTTATTATAATATTAAAACACAACAATACATGATTTTATTAATGAAGATAAATTAATCGTACAATTTATCAAAAACACACTAAAACATTGATAATATTAAAATCACAAATTAAAAATTAATTTTCGGTTGTTCCAAACTTTTGTCAAATTCCAAACTTTTCGGTTATACGGATATTGCATACCAAAATTAGTTGTCATCATATATGGTATTTGAAAATTGGATGACATATTTTGAGAATTTTGTGGACGTTGAATATTGGAATTTTGTAGTTGGTTAGGGAATATAAAATTTGGAGGAAGATTAAAATTTTGATTAGAATCCATATTAAAAAAAATAGCAAATAATTTGGAAGAAAATAGAAATTTGGAGAAAATAGCCAAAATATTTCGGTGTCCAAATGAAGTAAACTTAGTCACTTTTTATAGATCTTGAAAAATAAAAAAATTGTGTTTTTTTTTAATTCGGTCAAATTATTGGTCAAAAATAGCAATTAAAGTAGCAGTGGAAAATGAATTTCTGGCAGTCAATCGCAGACTGTCACATGGCGTTGCAGGAGACATTGTCTCCTTCTCCAGCAGGAGACATTGTTTCCACGTGGCAAGATTATCTCCTATATATTTAATAATTCTCAATTATTTTCACGATAACATGTCATTCAAATTATATTCTGCTGTGTGTTATTATCGGAAACAATGTCCCTGCTGGAGATAGTCTAACGAAAAGGACATATTTGACCTTATACTTTAACGGAGGATAAATATGACCCTTTTTTAAAAGTTGGATGACAAATATAACAATTTTCACTATATTTAATATAGTTAATTTTATACCTTGGGCTCAAGTAATAGCCGTAATAAATCTTCCTTACTTTACTTTCCAACAAATTGGTCAATTCAGTAATCAAAACGATATAAATTTAATCTCTTACAGTTCTGTTTTGTATACCTAGTAACTAATTTTTTTTTTAAATGAATCAACAAAGTGTGAAAACTGGACTTTGCTACAAAGAGAAAAAGGAAGTTCTAAATTCTAATCTTGGAAAGTTACATGATTCCTTTTTCCTTTGCAATGCAAATGGAGAGAATAAAGATAGAAGAAAAATGTTAGGTAAAATATCTCTCACAGTCAAATATACTCTCTACTTTATTTTATTAGCAAATTTTTATTTTATTAGCAAACTTTTATTCTCCGTTGATGATTGTAAACATAAATATATCCTGTCGTCTTTTAACTTTATATGTATACCTCTATTTGGATGGAAATCCTCAAATCCTCTTAAATTATTCGATTTCAAAAAAATTATCCACTCACGACCCGTCCAGACCTGTACATCATCATCATCATGAAGCTTCAACTTAAACTTCTTTCATGGAGAAAAAAGAAAGAAGCAAAAATACACTCAAATGATGAACCCCAAAATCATGAAACCCCTAGCTGGTTTTGGGGTTTCATCATTTGGGTGTGTTTTTGTTTCTTCCTTTTTTTTTTCTATGAAAGAAGCTTAAGTTGAAGCTTCATGATGATGATGATATATGAGTCGGGGCGGGTAGGGAATGAGTTATTTTTTTAATCGAATAATTTAAAAGAATTTGAGGATTTCTATCCAAATAAGGGTATAAGTGTGTAGCCACTGTTTTGCTTTGGGCCGTGATATATTTAACATACCCCCGCAGTCATAGCGGGCGGTCTTCGTACGCTGAGACTGTCTCTAAAATCTTCAAAAAGGACTGAGGGAAGACCCTTTGTAAAGATGTCTGCAATTTGATATCTGGAAGGGACGTGACAGACGCGTACTTGTCCTCTAGCTACCTTCTCTCGAACAAAGTGAATATCCATCTCTATGTGTTTAGTGCGCTGGTGTTGAACTGGATTACCAGAAAGGTAGATGACACTTATATTATCACATTACACTAAGATAGCCTTCTTAATAGGACAATGGATCTATAAAAGTAGATTACATAACCAACATGACTCACAAACCACATTGACTACCCCTTGATACTCGACCTCTGCAATGGATTGACGCTTGGCAGACCATGAGACCAAGTTATTACCTAACAATATGCAATAGCCAGACGTAGAACAGGCTAGTGTCAGGACAACCACCCCAATCAACATCTGTATAGGAGACAAATGTAGACGTCGACGAAGGATACCAATGCAAGCCATAATCAAGTGTTCCCTGAATGTATCTAAGAATGTGTTTAAGCGCAATTATATGTTCAATCATGGTATCATGCATAAACAAATACACATGTTGTACGACATATGTAATATCATGTCGCATGAACGTAAGATACTGAGGGCGTCTGCAAGGCTACGATAGCGGGTCGAATCCTCATAGGGAGAGTCAACTACAACACGCAACTTGGATTTAGTATCAACTGGAGTAGAAGTTGACTTACATGCTGACATCCCAGCCCTCTCAATGATCTCTGTTGCATACTTGCTCTGTGATAAGAACAATCCACCTGCATGACGAGTGACATCAATCCCCAAAAAGTAACTCAATGAGTCCAAGTCTTTCATGACACTCAGAACTGAGCATTCTCATAATAGACTTTCGCAAAGCATCAGAAGAGGCAGTCAAGATAATATCATCCACATATAATAGTATATAAGCCATGGAAGAATCCCGACGATATATGAATAATGAATTATCAGACATGCTGTGAGAGAATCCAATGGTCGAAACATAGTCAGCAAACTTATTATACCAAGCTCGTGGAGACTGCTTAAGCCCATACAAAGACTTCTTCAATAAACAAACATGATGAGGATATCTATTATCTCTAAACCTCAAGGGCTGATGCATATAGATTGTCTCCTGTCTCTTTGAGATCACCATGTAGAAATGCATTCTTCACGTCTAGCTGATGAATGAGCCATGATTTCGACAGAGCCAAGCTGAGCACAGTGCGAAAGGTAGCCGACTTGACCATCGGACTGAACGTCTCGCCACAATCTATACCAACTTACTGAGTCTTATCATCACCTACAAGTCGAGCCTTATGTCTTGCAAAAGAACCGTCAGAATTATCCTTATGAGAAAAAAATCACATAGACCGAATAATATTAACACCAGATGGACGAGGTACCAACTCCCACGTCTTATTATCAATAAGAGCAATATATTCATCGGTCATGGCAATTTTCAATTAGGGTCATTTAAGGCAGACACAAGATTACGGGGTAAAGGTGATTTAAGAACATTAAAATTCAAATTAAACTGTATATTTGGTTTAAAAATACCCCATTAACTGTGAGTGACTAGACCATGACTCGTTGTTGGATTAAGTGAATTTTGAGAATTTTCAGCAGAGATCATGATACCATGAAAGAATTAATCTCTTGATTATTTTTATTAATGAAGGAAAATTCTTTTCCTATTCTACATCTAAACTCATATTCTATATGGAGATTAACTATAGTAATATAACATTACTAAATTATAGTACAAGACTAATATACAAAACTATCATGACTGCTGGAATGGGCCTTCACGTACTGGGCTGGCAGTGCACCCACAAAACTACCATAAATGAATATACAAAACTTCCATATCTGTGTATCACTTTTTTTCTTTTTTGTTTTGTTGCTTTGGTTCATATATCGAGTGTGAGTTTTTTTCTCGAAAGTAATAGTGTTGTACGTCGGTGGAAAGTTCCAAAAGGCCCCTAATGTGAACAAGACAACGATAGGAAAAGAGGTTAGCTTTTAATTTTTTTAGTATAAAAAGTTGACTTGACAACAAAAAACAAAAACAATTATGTAAAGTGGAATGTTTAATTCAATGAATTTATAAGAAGGTCAAGATAGTGGTGATCCTTTAGAGGTATGATAATTGGTTAAGCATCTTTGATTTTTGATTAATTAGTATGTATGTTTTTGGTCTATCTACATAAAAATATTTTATATTCGAACTATCTTTAGAATTATATTACAACAACCACCTACTCAGTGAAATCTCTCACACCGTGGAGATCTTTAGAACTATATTGTCAAATAATATTTTTTTAAAATAGGTTTAGACTAATTAGTAACTCTCATTAAACCTTTGAAGATTCACATATGAAAAAAAAATGCACATTTCAATTTTTTTACGCATTTAATTAATATAAAGTTATACATATACAATCAAATATTACAATTTTATCGGACACCTGCGAAAGAACACCATATATTATAATAACAATATATAAATTTAGATAATAATCAATAATTTAAAAGTGTAAATCTTCAAGAAAGATAAGTCTATCACTACTTTAGAAGTATTTTGCTAATATTTTTCACACTCAATGTCTTTAACAAATAAATATTATGAATTATAGTAATTTGATATAATCTCTGAATATGTATAATCAAGAAAATAAGAAATTAATTCACGCTAAAAATTCAATACACATTTCTTATTATTTTATTTTTATATAATTTACAAATGAATAACTCAATTAAAAGTATTTACCCCCTCACTCTCCTCTCTTACATTACAAATTTCTTTAAGACTTATGTTAAATTTCCAATATCTTTTTATTACAGGATCATCTTTTTTTCTTAAATAAAATAAAGAAGATATTTATGTTCACCTAAGATAAAAATATACTCCGTAGTACTAGTTCGCGGGAAACCCTTTTTCGTCATTTCACACTACTTAGCGTAACAAAACCTTCTTTTTTTCTTCCACTTTCTCTTTCTTCAAATTTCTCGTATTTGAATTTTCTTTTATTTTGGTGAAATTTTGGGGTTATGATTATTCCATGGACTCGAGTGTACCGTAAAACCTCCCAGATTTTCAATGACGTCTAACGCCGGCGTTAATAATCCTAAACGCAAATTTGACGATTATGCCGCGGACGACTACAACGACGGCGTTTCATCTGAACAACAACACTTAGTACCTACCGCCGTCAGGATGAGAAAAGACCAACCAATCCCTACCTCCTTCACTGCCGATTCCTCTCCACGTCATCATCATACCTCTATATCACCGTCTCCGTCGACGTCATCATCATCGCCGTTACCTTCACCGTCATCAACTCGGTTTCCTGGTCATCTTCAGTTCTTCGTACGTTTATTATCCGGCGGCAACACTTTAGTGCTTCACGCTGAGTCGACTGATACAGTAAAATCAATTCACGAAAAAATCCACGTCATCACCGGTATACCTATAATCGAACAACGATTAATCTATCGCGGCAAACAATTACAGTTTGAACAAACACTTATCGAATGCGGTATTCAAAACGACGCCGGATTACAACTTGTAGGTCGAATGCGAAGCACAAGTCATCCACAAGCATGGCAGCTAATAAACGACCTGGTTTATCAAATTTTCGATCTCTGTAAAAGCGTAAATCCACGTCCTTCGACTTGTATAAGTACACGATTAACGGAGTTTATTACAATGACGCCGAGGAATTCAACTGGACAAGCATCGGAACATTTGCAGATATTTCTATCATCGTGTGCTCCGGCAGCTCTGGTAATGCTTTATATGTCTCAATCAAAAGTGAATAGAGATACTGGTGATGAATCGATTCGTCAATTTATTAATTCGAGTAAAACTGTTTTGCCTAAAAATATATATATGCAATGTGCTCCTATTGTATTAGAGTTTTGTAAGTTGCTTAGTGTTGCTGCTGGTGTTGATGATTCGTTGTACGGTCTTTGTCGGAGTAGTTTAGGAGGTATAGTCGAATCGATTGGGGTTACAAAGTGGGGGAAGAGTAATGATAAAGATGTGATAGACTTGCAAGACATTTTTCCATTTGTTCGAGAGCTTGGAGCTAAGATATCACAGGCTTTAGAATCAATTACTGGAGAAAACGCCTTTATGGGGCTGGCTATGAGTGATGTGCATGATTTTAGTGCGTTTATGCGTCCTATCAGGAATTTGATAGGGGAGCATGTAGGGATTTGCAGTCCAATCGCTTTCCCGTTGCAGGAGGAAGGGACACGTGAGGAGGAGGAAAGTAAAAGATTTGAGATGTCGTATTACACACAGCAGATTAAATGTTTGCATGATATTTATTTTGATTTGCTTGAGAAAATAGAGGTATGTCTAAAGAAAATGGAAGAACCTTTAGCCTTGAAAGAGAAAGGAGAAGCTGAGCCTTTTGCAGTTGGGTGGTCCCAGTATCTTGCAATTCTGAAGGAGTTAAATGGTATATCAAAACTTTATAAGGGCTCAGAGGATGAATTTTGGAATAAAATGAGGCATAGAAAAGTTTCTCTGTGTTTTCTGATTGTTAGATTTGCTAAACGATCTGAAGATCACCAGTGGATTTTGGAGCACAAGGAGGTGACTGATTTTGAGACGAGGAGGCATTTGGGCATGATGATGCTTCCAGAAGTGAAGGACGAGTACGAGGAGCTTCATGAGATGCTCATTGACCGCTCTCAGTTGCTATCAGAATCTTTTGAGTACATTGCACATGCAGATCCCGAGTCACTACGTGGTGGCT
Source organism: Przewalskia tangutica (assembly GCA_029844215.1). NCBI lineage: Eukaryota > Viridiplantae > Streptophyta > Magnoliopsida > Solanales > Solanaceae > Przewalskia > Przewalskia tangutica. The sequence goes on along the minus strand of CM056729.1, from coordinate 25,045,303 downwards.
TGTTTATGGAATTCAAGAATGAAGAAGCTACGGGACCTGGTGTCTTGAGGGAGTGGTTTTTCTTGGTATGTCAAGCAATCTTCAACCCTCAGAATGCTCTGTTTGTTGCTTGCCCAAATGACCGTAGAAGGTTTTTTCCGAATCCAGGTAAGCTTTTCTTGCCTTTATTATAAATTCATTTGACATTTTTCTTGTTTATAAAAACTCAAATTTTCACATTTTGTTAGTATTTGACTTCAAAGTTTATATGTCGAACAACAACCATGCCTTGGGTTGGCTACGTGAAACCACACTACTTCATTTAAGCTCAATTCATGTCATCATCATACCATATATATATAATAGCAATAATAATAATATTAGAAGTTCTCTAACAAGTGTAAAACCTATTCCGAACTAGTAGATATCACCTATATAAATATTTTTCTTCCATTGTATCTTATCTTTAGCAAGTCTGCATTGATTTCAAGGATGTATAGGTATTTCAAGACAACTTCTTTCCATGTGATTTTAGTTCCTTTTTAATACCTTCACTAACTATAGTTCACACCTATGGACCGGTACATATGTAGGTCGATATGACATGACCAAACCATCTCAAGCGACCTCTCATTTTATCCTCGATGCGTCCTACTTGCATATTCTGGCGAATATGGTCATTTTTAATTTTATCTAATCTTGTATGATCGCACATTTGTCTTAGCATCCCCATCTCTGCAACACTCATCTTGTGGACATGTTGAACTTTAGCGACCAACATTCACTACTATATAACATTGCCGGTCTTATAGCTGTTGTATTAGAACTTACATTTCACTTTGGTAGGCATCATTCTATTTACATCGGTAGCGCTTTCCAATTTCAACCATCCGATTTTAATCCTATAAGTTATTCATCTATGATTCCATTTTTTTAACGAGCCTAGATATCTATATCATTTGCATTTTGGCACCACATCCGTCAAAGGATAGGGTAAGATCTGCGTACACTCTACCCTCCCCAGACCCCACCTAGTGGGATAATACTGGGTATGTTGTTATTGTTATCCCTTCTGGTCTCCCCTCAACTACACTCTTCTCATGTTGACTAAACTTGCAACACATGTATCAGTCTTATTCTACTTATCCTAAAACCCTTGGGGGTAGTTTGGTTGGAAACAAATTATCCGAGGACAACTTATCCCAGGATTAGTTATTTCACCCTCCCACTAGGATAAAATAACACTACAATCCCAGGATAACTAACCCGAGATTAGTTATACCATGATTTTGTTCAAACCAAACATAGAATAAACACATCCCAAATTTAATCCCAGGATTAATTATCCCTATCTCTCATACCAAACGAGCCCTTACTCTCTATGGTGCTTCTCCGTAGTTCAAGCTTTTGGTTGACATCCTTGCTAGTTTCATCAATTAACACAATATAATCCGCAAATAGCATACATCATGGAAATTCATCTTGTATTTGTGTTGGTTAATTCATCCATAACTAGGGGAAACAAGTAGGGGCTTCATGCCGGTCTCTGGTGCAGACACACTGTTATAGAAAACTCCTCTGTATCTCGTACTACTGCTTTCACAGTAGTGACGGCTTCTTTATACATGTCCTTTATGTCCTTTATATATTTAATATGAACTCCTTTCTTCCCCATCCCCTGCCAAAGGAGTATCTATCATATACTTTATATAGGTCAATGAACACCATGCGTAGATCTTGACATGGTGGATAGTTTTGTTTGTATTTGGCATCTTTCTTCGTAGCTCTAGTGGATTGAATGAATTGAATTTATATTCCTTGTAACAAAACTGAAAAACAGAGAAAAGCAAATTCGAAAAGAAAAGTTTCTATATTGGTTTGACTTGGTGTATTTATATAGCAAACTGCCATAGTTGATTTTGTCCTTTTTTATGTGAGAAGTTGAATTTGGAATGCCCCTACTCTTAAGTGTCTATTTCTTTGTTATTATCTGTTTAAGAAGGATTACTATTGCAGCATTGCCACTCAGTTTTTCTGTGTAGTACGTTATGTTAGTCAAGGTCATCTTCTTTAGGTCATCTTCTTTAGGTCATCTTTCACATCCTCTACCTCAGACCAATTGACCTTTTTTGGTGGTTGTACATGACCACAAGGAATCCTATTATTAACTTTCCTGTATCTCTTCCTAAAGCTTGTGTCCCAACTTATGTTCGATGCAAGCAACATACTCAAGGTCCTGATAATACCCGTCCTGATTCAAATCTTTTCTTATTGCAAATCTTTCAAGGGCATTTAAGTGTTTTCTTTAATCGTAATCCTCATCTCAGTATCTTTTTGAGTTATCAATCTTTGTTCCTACCTTTGGCAATTTTTTGAAATCGATAAATTTCCAAGTTCTAATAAACTCGGTGGATAATGGGTCTGCTCCTCTACCCTTTTGCACTTAAATACCGGGCTTTTGTTTGCATCGGGTTCGAACGTACACATTTTTGTTTGCACTCTTACAACTAGATCAAAGCTTTGCGCCTACCCTTTTTATGTTTTTCTTGTCCTTGTCCTCTATTGCCATTCTTTAAGCCTATAGGTGAAGCTTCTCATCCAGGCTGGAAATAGTTGTAAATGAAAAGATTCTTATTTTATACTCTAGTGATACTCGAGAGTTGTTTCTCTGCCCCTAGTTAAAAATGCTTTGGTTGGTGGTTGGTGTATAGAACAAAAGTTGGTTAGATGATCAGATTTATTGGCTTAAGGTATGTCAGCTATTTAAGTTATTATGTTGGTACATACTATCCCAGGGCTAAGTTAGATGATCAGATCTATGTCATCATTGGTTGGACATAAATATGCATTTGGTCTGATGAAGTATCAATGGAGCAACTACCAGGTTTTGTTGCTCAATAGGAGTCTATTGGTTGTGTATACAAGTTTTGTCAATTATTATATGGATCAAACTAGTCTCTTTGAGTAGGGTTTTGTATGTGCTAGCACAATTTTTGAAAAGTTAACACAACTCATAGTGAAACTCTTCATTTTTTGTGCTCTACTGTACTGTGCTTGGAATCTGTGTATTCGCTTTGGTAATCTATATTGATGACATAGCTATGACATGCAATGATATTAATCAAGAGGTTAATGTTAATTTGAAACATCTGTATCAACACTTTCAATCTAAGAACCTAGGTAGATTGTGTAGTTCTTAGATGTGGAGGTGTTCCCGTTTCCAATTCAACTTGTGCATTATTATTTCACAGTGAAATTATACTTTTGACATTCTCGAGGAGATAGGAATCACAAATTTTAGACGTAACGTAACACATCAAAGGGGAGGAAAAATATTGTTGGTATTGATCATACTATGGGTCCAAATGTTAAACGTCTACTAGGATTACTAACCGATAAAAATGCTAAAGCTTCTAGTAGGTCGAAAGAGCTTTTTTTTTATGGCCGAGAAATCCATCTGGAGCCAACTGCAGGCAACCTTTGAAACTCGGGGATAATGGGCCCGCCCTTCTACCCTTCTTTAATTAAATACTGGACTTAGTTCGCTTGAGACAAGGCTCGAACTTGTGATCTTAGACACAAGTCCCTCAACCTCTGCCATTGAGCTAACCCCTAGGGGTGAAAGAGCTTCTTAGTAATCAGTAGAGATATAGGCAATTGCTTAGTAAGTTGAAACAACACTGGGTATGTTTTTGTTGTTGTTGTTTAGTAAGTTGAACTGTCTCACAAAAACTCAATGTGAATTGCCTTTATGCTCATAGGAAGATAGAGGCATCAGCAGAAGATTTGACAGGGTCACCTTTTTATAGACATCTCACTGGGATATTGTGTTTTAGTAGAGATTCGGTGTCTTTGAAGAAAAAGAAACAACATATGGTTGTTAAAAATCCGTGATTCACTTCTGTTTGGATTTTTCTCTTCTTTTAGCAATTGCTAACTTACGTTAGGTTCACTTATGTTTGGAGTACTTCCAAGTCACAGTATCATTTTTTTTCTTATCTGTTCGAAATATTGGTTGGACAAACTGACAATTTTCATTCATCATCAGTCCATTTATTTGGATGAGCGTGCAGTGTATGTTCTGTTTGGAAAAATGCTTTTCTTTTGCAAGACACTAATAATACTCTTATTATTGGACCTTATCTATATTCCACACATTCTGATTGCAGCATCTAAGGTGGACCCTTTGCACCTTGAGTATTTTGGCTTCTCAGGCAGGGTAATTGCTTTGGCCTTAATGCATAAAATACAAGTTGGCGTTGTCTTTGATCGAGTGTTCTTTTGCCAATTGTCGGGCAAGAATGTTTCATTAGATGACATAAGAGATGCAGATCCATTCCTGTACAGCAGCTGCAAGCAGATATTGGAGATGGATCCAGAGATGGTAGATCAAGATACTCTTGGTTTGACATTTGTTCGCGAAATTGAAGAGTTAGGATCCAGGAAGGTTGTTGAGCTTTGCCCCAATGGGAGAAGCACCGTGGTGAATAGTAAAAACAGGAAACAGTATGTTGAGCTTCTTATTCAGCATCGGTTTGTCACATCCATTGCTGAGCAGGTAGCCCATTTTGCTCAAGGTTTTGGCGACATCATAACTACCTTAAGGCTCCAGAAATCCTTTTTCCAGAGCTTAGATCTTGAAGATCTTGACTGGATGCTCCATGGGAGCGAAACTGCTGTTTCTGTGGAAGACTGGAAAGAACATACTGATTATAATGGCTATAAGGAAAGTGATCCTCAAATATCTTGGTTTTGGAAGGTATGTTCTGTTTCTAGTCGTCTTGTCTGTACATTTCCATTATCTGAAGACTTCATTTATTTTGTTTCATGTGTAGAAGCTTGATTTTTTTCAAAGGTATTGCACCAGGCAAACCATATTTTTTCTTTTAAACTTCTTTTTTTCTCTTTTCTTAATTTTACTTTTTTTTTGGAGAGGGACTTTGTTTGTGGGGGGCTGTACCTTCCTAATAGTAATTATTTTTCCTGAGAGGTTCTGAATCAAATGGACACTGTTGAAGGAGAAACATTAAGGAAGACCCCGCTTCACTTGTATGCCTATTTAAATTACTATATAATTTTTTCTTGAAACTACACCATTCGTTTTCTTTTGTAGTCTCTTAGCAGAGTCTCTTTTTTGAAATATACAACAACAACAACATACCCAGTAAAATCCCACAATGTGGGGTCTGGGGAGGGTAGAATGTACACAGACCTTACCTCTACCTGGGTAGGTAGAGCTGTTGTTTCCTTGAGACCCTCGGCTTAGACAACACAGAACAGAAGCAAAAACAGAAAACAAGAAACAGTAAACAGAAAAATTAGAAAAACAGAAACACAGAAGAACAAGGTCAGACCCAATAAAAAAACTAAAGCTTTAAAGCAATAAAGCAGTAATAAAATGCTGATAGCAAACTCGAATACGTCATGATAGCGCATCCTAAAGAGAAAGCAATACTCACGCAGATAAATGAAATAAGTCAAGTACATTACTGAGTGTATAGCATGAGAAATATGGCTACAGAAGGCTATAAAGCAGCACTACACCTATTCGTATGATCTGCTAGGCATGTCTATATTAATAACCATACCTGTGAGCGTAAGTAGGACTACGCTCGAATACCTACTACCCTAATCTGTGCCCTCCACAACCCCCTATTTAAGATCATGTCCTCAGTAAGTCTCGCCTGCTCCATATCCCGTCTAATCACCTCTCCCCAATATTTATTCGGCCTGCCTCTACCCCTCCTGAATCCGTCCATAGCCAATCTCTCACACCTCCGCACTGGGACATTTGTGTCTCTCCTCCGCACATGCCCAAACCATCTCAAACTTGCTTCACGCATCTTATCTTCCACCGAGGCTACTCCCACTCTGCCCCGGATATCTTTATTTTTAATTCTATCTTTCCTCGTATGCACACACATCCATCTTAGCATCCTCACTCTCATCCTTTGGGTGTGTGACGTCTTGACTGGCCAACACTCCGCCCCATACAACATAGTCGGTCTAAACACCACCCTATAAAAGTTGTCTTTTAGCTTTGGTGGAACCTTTTTGTCGCACAGGAATCCAGACACAAGCCTCCATTTCATCCACCATGCCCCAATACGATGTGTGACATCATCATCAATCTCTCCACTCCCTTGGATAATAGACCCGAGGTATTGTATTTTTTTGTAATATAATACATTTAATTTATTGTAAAAATCAGGGTAAGTTACAGGGACACCCTTGCTAGACCACTTAAGTTACCCATACCTAAACCTCTTTGTGAAACTAAGTGGCACATATGTTAGACCCTTTTGCTAAAAAACGTGCAATTGAATATGCTATGACCAGTATGCCCTTTTATAAAGAAGAAACTAGAGGCTATCAAAAAGAGAGAGAAAGACCCAATCTCAAAACAAATTTAGTCCATCCTGCAACTTAATACTATACAAAAAGTGATGATTACCTACATACGCCAATAAACGTAATTCTTGAACTGCAAGTCTTTGAGTTTATATAGAGAAAACAAGCTTTAATATGACATGTTAGATTAGGCATTTCCACTTATCTAGAAAAAGGTACTTCAATTAATTTCTAATTTCTTTTTTCTTTTTCCCTTTTAATTTAAGGTCTGGATTATTGAAGTTAATATATAATTAAGCATTAGCTAAATATGCTTGATAATGAAGAATAATTTTAGCTTCTAGAGTTAAACGATATTCGTCAGAAAAAGACATGCATAAATAGTGAATAGCAGCTTAATTTAGAAGGGTATTTTGGGTGCAAATTCACAATTGTGTAATATCAACAGCTTTCAGATACTGTTTTACTAGATAGCCAAGAATTTTGGTCATAAAGCTTTTATTTTTGTTTGCGGGAGTTCACCCATTCCATTCCCCCATTCCCAGACCGAGTCAAGCTCGTCACCTCCTTCTCTCTCGTCCCTCACCTTCCTTCTCTTCTTCCTCACTGCTCACGAAGCTTCAGCAGTAGGAGCAGGTAGCTCCACGAGTCCTATGCACACATCTATCCACCTATCTATCCGTAAGCCATGTAGTTCACTCTTTTCACCTCTCTTTGTCTTAGCCTCGTCTTGTCTTCGCATTCCTATTAGAGCTTCTTCTCATACCTTTTCACTTTTTTCTTTCCGCTTTTCTTTCCGCTCTAATTATTTATCCTCCATCGATACATCATATCAATATCATCCATCGATCAAATAATCAAAATCAGAAGAAATAGCATTCTCGTCTATGCCTATTATACTGCCTAAACATCCTCTCAGGCAAAACATCGAAAAATATCTGGGTGCCGCGAGACGAATCCTGACTTCATCTTTGGCATGATCTTTGGCGACTATGAAAGGAGGCGATGATCGTGATTTGATCACCGACCGAGACACGCCATGGGGGCGAGAGCGGAGTTGGACGGGAGGAACGGCGGGGGGAAGGAGCAAAGGTGCTGTGGCAATGAGCGCCCAGGCAGGTAAGGATCGCCTGGAACAGGTTTTAAGCAATACTGCAATGCAGATCCGGGATAAGCATCAGCATCACGAAAATTCCCTTCTTCTTTTGAACTATTCCAGGCCTTATTATCTTCCTTATCTTATTCTTCACCTTCCTGTGAGGCTGGTCTCAAGGATCTCATCTTCAAGAGAAAGACAATAAAAGAAAAGATGTATGAAAAAGAAAGAAATCGAAGCGAGTTCCACGCAGATTTCGTTAAAATAATTTATTTGCTTTCTCTTTCTCTTTCTTCTTCTTCTTTTTTCTTTTTCTTCATTCCAAATCTAACTCCATTTTTTTCATTCTTATCAAAGAGCTCATCTCAAAATTTTTATTTTCGTCTTTTTTTTTTAATTTATATTCTCAAAAAGTTCGCCAATTCAAAAAAGAAAAAATGAATTAACAATAAACATACAAGACCTCTCTCCCATCAGAATAATTGAAGAGAGAGTTATTCCCACCACCAACATTGGCAAAAAAATAAATGGATAAATAACATATAAATCGCATAAATTATATCCTCTAATATATATGATATGATGAAGATGAAAGATGTACGACCTGGCGAAATGTACCCACAATTAACATCACTACAGCGTTACTCGATCGGTTGAAACCGTTAATCGGAGAGGAAAAATGTGGAGTAGCTGGGGCGGAGACCCACCCAGTCTCCCAGAGTCAGAACGGCGACGATGGACCAGCGCCATCCTCAATCAAGCTACTTGAAAAAGTCGATATCTCCACTTCGCTAGTTTTTTTTTTTTTTTTTCTCATCCCATCCGTTGTTGCTGCGGCTTGGCTGGTTGCGCTCATCCATTCGCTTGTTGCCAGAACGGCGCCGCTAGTGCGCCATCCGCCGCTTGTTTTGCGCGCTGCAAGCGCACAGAGGTGTGTCTTAGTGGGTTCCGTGTAATTTTTTAAAAATAAAGGTGAAAGATATCCAATATAGGCAATCTAGCGGGGTCGCCGTCGTTTACATAATACAATATGATTTAGTTATGATTTCTAGGAACTACGATATTCTCTATCTTGTCTAGACTAGGATGATGAAAATGATACCCTTTGATCTGTCCTTGATGCTGGAGTTTGAGAAGGTAATGGAAAACGAAAGATCATTGATCTTTAGTGTCAACTGCAGTAACTTCGGTTGAATTTCCTTTTTAGAAGAACTTTCTTGATGAACTTTTTAGATTTCTGTACTCTTCTAGCTTATGATGCTTTCAACTTGAACTTTGTGTCTTTGTGATTGGGTTGGATTTTGAGTTTGAAATAAAATAAGCTATGCAAGGGAGTGCAAGAGACATATTATTTGCTCATTGCAACATTTAATTTTACCTTCCCCTTACCCCCCAACCTCTCCCCTAAATTCCTCCTCTCGCTCATGCAATGAAGAATATAGCCTATAACCTTCCATGGCCTGAAGTCAACGGATTGGTAACAGAAGATTTCTAGTTTGGGGTTAACAATCTTCCTTGGCTCCTTTAGAGACCGTAACTGATTAAAAGTGCAAGAGCAAGTTCTGGTCCTCGTATTTCTTATTATGTCTATTGGTTTTTATGGGTAGGGGGACAAATTGTCATTTCTTTTTCTTTTTTGGTTGGCGGGAGTAGAATGTATTGAAGGACCTTGTAATTCTATGGCCTGAAGTGAATGGAATGGTTACAGAAGATTTATGTAGCCTGCCCAGACTAGTATGGGGTTAATTGTCTTTTGAGAACATGTTTCTTTAAGAAGAGTTTGGGGTTGATTATCTTCCTCTTTTCAAGTTTTTTTTATGGGGTAATGGGGAAACTTGTCATGTGGATATTGTCTTTTTCTCTTTTGGTGGGTTAGGAGGGTGGGAGTAGAAAGTTTTGACCTTTTATTTATTCCCCTTTTAATTGTTTTTTTCTATGGTTTGAGGTGGAATTGTCATGAGATCTTTCTTTGTTTTGTGTGTGTGTGTGTGTGGTGGGGGGGGGGGTAGTAGTAGTAGTACTGTAGTAGTACGAATCCTTGTATGGGAAGTATACTTGAGGGTGCTGATGCTCGCCAGTACAAGACGAGGAAAACAGGACTAAATGTGATTATTACGTGGCAAAAATTTCTCAACAACGGATGATACTTTGAAGAGAAGAAAAAGGAGCAAAATTCATGAAAAGAATCATTTTAATTGATCAGTGTTAAAAATAGTCTCTGATTGCTCAATGCTTAGATAGATAGAAGAGGAAGCAATTACTTTTTGTAATTGGTTTTTCTTTTTTCCAGAGGTTCAGCAGATACCAAATTTAGAGGCTAATATTAGGCTGTGGGCCTGTTACAGCTAGCTGTAAGATTTTTTGTGTAGTTTCCCTTTAGTAGATTGTACTCATTGGTTTTGCTGAGAAATGAGACTAGCGAGGGAATAATTAAGTCATAATTCATTGGTTGATTGTATCATTAACCATTTCTTTTTTCCTCCCTTGGCTCACATCGTTATCACGTTCTTAGGTGGAATAAAAATCAATAATGAAGAACTGTTGGTTTCTGTGAAGGGAAATTTGCAGGTTAAAAAACGAAATACTTTTGGTTCTGGGTATAGGAATTTATCTGTGAAAAAAGCTTTGTCCCATTGTGCTGTTTGGAGAAGTTTGCAATTTTTTATTTTGTTCATCTATAGTCATCTATGGAGATTATTTCACCTCATCTCTCATTCTACATAACTTAAGAAAGGATCTTTGTGTTGAGAGCTGCAAAGCTGAGTTTAAGTAGATAACGAAACAAGTTGGACAGTGCCAGAAGATAAGTCTTCGACAAATCTAAAGTTTGAGCATACATGCACATCTAGAGCCACCCTCTTTTTTTTTTTTTTTATGACAAGGGAACCCCGCTCCTGTGCAATAGCCCGCAAACCACACAGGAGAGAGAGCCACCCTCCTTTTGCATTTAGTAGTCTCGTGTCTTTGCATTTCGCTCTGTGTGAATATGAGTGGGGCAATAAGCTACGCGAGGATCCAGTTGAACATGCTCTCAGGGCTCGGTTAATGCAATTTTCTGTAGAATACACAGGTGGAGAAAGCAAACAAACAAGGTATCTTGTGGTCACTGGATATAAGTTCTCGATTACCTAATCGTTCCTAAGGTGGACTTGGGAACTTGGTCCTTACCACTTCGAATATTATGAGGATGAACCTCGGTTTATGAGATCCGATTCATACCAATTTAAAGTTTTTTTTCTTTCATTCCTGCAGATTGTTGAGTGCATGACCGCCGAACAGAGAAAGGTTCTCCTCTTCTTTTGGACTTCAATAAGGTATCTTCCTGTAGAGGGTTTTGGTGGTTTGGCTTCTAGGCTTTACATCTACAAAACCAGAGAGTCTTATGATCGCTTGCCTTCCTCACACACATGCTTCTTCCGCCTATGCTTTCCTCCTTATCCCTCCATGGACGTCATGCAAGATCGACTTCACATTATCACCCAAGAGCATGTTGGTTGCAGCTTTGGTACGTGGTGACATCGGCAAATCTTTTGGGACCTGAATCAACTGCACATAAGTTATGTAATCAGCTTGTACATATGTATAGGGTATGCTCCTATTTGAAACTTGACTTTGGTAAGGGGTTTTTAGTTGGTTTAAATGGTGGAATGTTGTGTTTGCCCCCCTAAGTTAACTCTGTTATACAGGTATAGCATATGTTAATAAAGAAAGTAAGAAGTGTCAAGTTTTTTCTTTTAACTTCTAATTACATTTCTTCCTTTTCTATTTCAGTTTCTTTCCTCACTCATTTCAACTCAAAGTGAGGGTTGTTTATATTTGTAAAGGTTGAGTTTATTTTCAATCTTTGTCATGCTAAAAAGAGCATGCCTAGGGAAGTGATATTGTAATATTCATCTCTCATTTTAGTTAGGTAGCAAATGGACCATTTGTATTGAGTACAGTATTTGTTTGGCATCTCACTTCTGTTATGGTTGGAATCATCAATTTTTCCTGATATGCCAGACATCTCTAAACTCAATGGGACTAATTTGTGATGAAGGGTAATACCTTTTTCTGAAAATGAGCAACAACATTGGCTGTACGATGAAGTTTTTTTTTTGGTTTGAAGGGGTGGGGAGAGGGGTGCTGGGGGGGGGGATACTCATTTTTAGATATCTAGGCCCCATATTTCAAGAAAATGGTATGATAGGTGAAGATAGAAATAAAATAGGATGGTTGAAGTGGGAACGTGCTACTCGATGGAATGCAATGTTACCTGATAGAAAGTTACATATAATGAGGCTTTTCGGCTACTACATGTTGTATTTCAGAGATGGAAATGTTAAAGATGTGTGTGCGGTCATATCGGTTTAAAAATGATTTACATTCGACAGAAGGTGAAGTAGCACATGAAAGATATGAAAAATAAAATGAAAGGTAGCTTGAAATGGTTTGATGATGGCCCGTGTTGATTTCTTGATGCACTCGTCAGTAGGTTTATTTGTTGTGTATAATATTGATATGGGTTGAGTTTTAATTATAGCGATATGGTAAGTGAATATTCATATAGTTAATTTTAACTTTCTTGTGATTGCAGAGTAGTTACTGATAGTTTTCTTCGATTGTGGAAAAGGGGTGTTTACTCCATCCGATTTTTGAAACTTATTGTGCCTAATTAATCTAAGCCTAAAGGTTCTCTATTGATCAGGACTGAAACAAAAAGCTTCTATTTAGAAATGGAGAAATCTCAATTATTCCACCGTACCCGCAATGGTTTACACCATAGTTAATCTAAAATACAGAAGTAGACTATATGTCTTTAATTATATTGAAGAAACTAAAAGCTAAGAGCTATTTGTAGCACGGGCTAGGGGGAGCGAAATTTTTTAGACTTTTGATCTAGGAGGAGCGAAAAATTGAGGACTCTATTGTAATATCATAAATATTACTAGTAGTATACTACGAAAATTTTAAATTTGAGGGGGAACCCGGACACTCCTGGCCACCATGTAGTTCAGCCCCTGATTTGTAGTGTACCTTAATGGCATAATGTATGAAATATTCTTCAACTTATTACGAAACCTAGATCGAGTTTTTATTTTCTTGAGGAATGAGAACAAGTTTTAAGACACATAAGCAAGCATCTAAAGGCGCGGCCTAGAGATAAATGAAGTTGGTGTAAATTTTGAAAATCAGAATTCAAATTAATGAAGAGTTTATTTTGTAATAAAGACAAAAAAACACATTAAGTAGACACATAAGCAAGCATCTTAGATGTGAGGGCCTAAAGACTAATGAAGTGGATGTAAACTTTGAAGATCAGAGTTCAAATTTTAATGAAGACAAAAAAGACACTGAATGATTTTTACTCATCTGAGTAAGCTTACTGATGAGAGCTAGCATGTATCGACTAGATAATTAAAGTACGATAAATACCACCATTAGGAGACAAAAAAAAGAACAAAATAGGCAAAAAAATAGTAATCCTTTATTATTCAAAGGCAGAGATCAGATCTCAAATCATCTTCTCTCAAAACCATAAAGAGGCAACTGAACTCCAACAAAGACCAAGACCCAAGGATATGCATTAACAACATATTTCCCTCATTTTACTGATCATACTAAATACTAGTAAATATATAAACCTTAACTTAGAATATTAAAACACTCCCCCCACACTATCAATTATTCACCAACCATTGCATCATCCTTTTTCCACTCCTTATAAAAAGAGTAATCAGTTTATTCTTCAGTTTTCTCAACTGAAACTTCTGTTGCAGCAGCTGCTTCTGTTTCCTCAACAACTTTTTCTTCTTCTGCCTCAGTCTTCACTTCAACTTTTGCTACTGGTGCTTCTGTTGTAATAACAAGGGGAAAATAGAACAGTAAATACGGAGTATTTATTTATGAGTAAATACAAGTATGACTTGAATTGTGCAATGCACTATCCTAAAGAGCTATTTCAGCAACATAAAAGTTTCTCCAAAATTAAGTAATGATTGATCACAGTTCTATATATTCCATTGATTAGAACTTCTCAGGATATTCGTTAGAGGAATGTTTCAGATAAAAATTATATATTCTTGCATATCCCTATTGTTTTTTTCAAATTAATCCCGTGGATACATATAATTTATAAGAATATTCATACACTACATTTTTTTCCCTTAATCAAGGGTTCGACCAATTGATATGTTAATAATGGAAATTCAATTTTTACATCTGTATCTTCGATTTTTGGAAACTTATGAAGTTTTTCCGTCAAGATCAAGATAAGTATCCAATGATTAATCCTCAAGTTGATATTGTTTCAACGTTTATCTAATGACCAATTCTTTTGAAATATCGTATCTTACCAACAGCTTGTGTTTCTTCAGCCACAACAGAGTCCTCTATTTTTTCTTCAGTTACTGCCTCCTCAGCAGGTGGGACTGATTTCTCCTCGACTGGAGCAATTTCTTCTGCTGGTGCTGGTGTCACTGTCTCTTCTTCGACAGGGACTGATTTTTCTTCTACTGGTGCTGGTGCTGGTGCTGCAGTTGGTGCTGTTTCGGCCACTGTTTCCTCAATTTTTGGTGCCTCTGGTGTGATTTTCACCTCAATTTCAGCTGGAGCAGTACCTACTGCTGTTGCTGGTGCTGATTGAACCTTCATAACCAAAAAAGAACAAAAAATTATTAAAACGAAAAAAGAAAAGTTTCAATATGAATAAAGACAAATAGAAGCATGTCGATGAGCATTGACACAAAATATAATCCACGGGTGAAAAAATATGGGTACGTATACTTCCAGACAAATCAGTCATACTATGATCAAGAACGGAGCTACAATATTAGGTATCAATTTGGACGAATTCAATAGCTTTTGCTTAAATTTATATTTGTATTAGGAATCTAATATATATATATAAATATTCATTGGGAACACAAAGGAGTTATGAGTTCAATGACGACATTGACGAATCCAGAATTCATAAACTTTAAATCCTATCACGACTTTGATTAAGACTCAAAGAAACATTATATGAAGTTGAGATGAGATAGGAGATCCAATACTCAAATGAAGTCGAAATCACTTCAATTCAATCATACATATTGGAATCAGCTCAAGCTATTCCTTTTTTTTCATTTTCAACTTATTTTATCAAGTAATTTATATCTTAAACAATGATAGAAAAGAAATCAAATGGATCTATCAATGCCTGAAGAAGATCATTGGTTGATCACCAAGTTAAAAGATCATATAAAGTATCAAAATAAAAAATGATGAAAACGAGGATTGCTGCTACTTCTATTTAAAAAGCTAAAAAATTGATTGATCAATGTACTATTGATCATTGACATTTATGTTGCTCGGACTCTCAAGATATTGTCTCGCTTGGGTAGGATCCTTCAAAAGTGCACTACATTTTTAAGGATTCGACACGCACCCGATGAGATTTCTGAAAACTTCGAGCAAAATAAATTTACATTGTATTCTTGACAATCAAATACACTCATCAAATTCCATTAACAATTATTTAAAACCCTTTGTGTTAGTTGATCTTTGCTCGAAGTAATTAATTAGCTTCTAATTTGAAGGCACAAAAAAAGGAAGGAAAATCAATACGTAAATGACTAGAAAAATATACCTCAACAGAAGCCATCTGAAAATGGAGAAATAAACTTGAAACTAATAAGGTGTGAAGAAAATGTAAAGATGAAAAAGGGAGCAAAGGTGGCAAAATGTGCTTTGGTTGTGAGACTGATGATGAGAAATGATCAAATGAGAGCTATTTATAGAGAAGTAAAATGTTCTTTATTAATTAAATTATAATAAAAAGAGAGAGAGGAGAATCTCGAGGGATATACAAATTGACATCTCACATCACTACATAAAAGGTATGACAAAATTTGCATGTCTAGCTGTTAGGGTGTGTTTGGTTAGTGTCGGGTAAACAGAATGAAATTCATTAAGGGAATGAAAAGAAAATGAAAGGAATTACCTGATTGTCTTTACATATTTGGGTCTGTTTCAGAAACGGAATGAAAACGGGGCCCGGAAGTCCAGGTAATGATTTGGGGAAAGAGAATGGAAATACCTAGGGGTAGGGGGTGGGTAATCAATGTAAGGGAATAGAAAAAAAAAAGAGGGTAAAGAGAATGAAAAAATAGGTCAAACAAACAACTTCAAAGGGAATCGGGAGATTCTATTCCCTTGCCCTGATTCTATTACCCGAACCAAACGCACCCTTAATCTTTTTTATGCTTTACTATACTTGTAAAAGTATATTAAACAACTCAACACTACTTGGTTTTTACCTTCTTAAAAATATATTAAAGATTAGAGCCCTCTTTTTAGCAGATATTATTGAATAATTGCTCCCTTTATCTCAAAATTATTCTATAATTTCTTCCTAACAAGTAGGCAAAATACTCTTACGTTAAGAGTTTATATAGAATCTACGTACCCTTTGAATTGTTTTGGTATAGCAAAGATTATAACTTCTAATATTATTACTACGACTTTTAAATATTTTTTAAAGAAAATAAATAGAATTGGATGTGATTTAACTCTAAAAGTTGTCCAAACCAACCGCATGTGTAAACAAATTAGGTCGGAGCAATGGTTGATCCAGAATTTAAATGTTATGGCTTTTGAAATGTATATCTAACTCGATTTATACTTAATTTTGGCACACACATGCGTGCACGATGCATACACATATGGTTTAACCCCGGAGCACTTTTACGATATTCATGTTGAATTTGCTGCAATTTGGCCTACTTATTTTTCTAATAATTTGTTTTCTTAAATCTAGCTCCACTCCTCAGTCTGAGGCGGATTTACAGTTGAAGTTACTAGTTGGACATAATTCAAGAACTTTGACACAAATCATATATTAGGTATATGTGTTAAGAACTCACCTAATATGTATAAATAATCGGTATCTATAAATTAACTTAAAATTTTGAATCTGTTGCGGCCTCTTGAAAATTACTTATTGGGTCTTGAGGAATGAGGAAAATGCATATATTTCTAACGGTTAAATTAAACAACTAAAATTAATTAAAAATGAGTTATCTTGATCCAATTTTCTATGAGTATTATTGGATCATGCAAGCTGTTGATCATCATGAAAAGCCATGCAGATTACTACCAACGCTTCGTCTACGGCATGCAATAATCATTCACCCTCTTAATTAGGCATTAGCACCTAATTAACAATAAATACATAAAAAGGAGAGAAAAATAATGAATAGTTTTGCCATCACAAAATGCACATCAAAAGCTGTAATATATATATATAATGAATATTTAACCTAACTCAATCCAAAAGCTAACTCAGAGGAAAGATGATTTCCCAAGCAATATAAGGAGATCAAGTACCACTTACACCCCGTCTCACGCCTATGACTGGACATTTGGAGCGTGAACAATATAAGAGGAGGGTTCAATATCAGAAACAATGAATTGTGATGGGTTTGACTCTAATACCATGTAAAGAATGAATCTTGGGTCTAACTCAACCCCAAAAACTAACTCAAAGGGAGTAGGATTGCCCAAGTCATATAAGGAGACAAATGACCACTTATCCTACCGATGTGGGAGAACTAAACAATATATTTTTAGAGGCAAATCTTATGGTTCCGACTAAGGCTGTCCAACAGAGCGGGGTATACCGACCCCTACCCAACCCCATACCGACCCCGCCGACCTCTCCATGCCTGTCCAGATTCGATATCCAGATGACGGTCGAGAAAAAACCCGACCCCGACACCGACTCACCCGCCCCAGCCCCGACCCCACCCTGACCCCGACCCTTCCCCACCCCATCCGACTTCTCTACTAGCTGTCAGACAACGCTGGCCCAACGGCCAAATACCCCTACCCCCTCCTCCAACCCTCCTACACCCTAATATTTATTTTTAACCCTTAAGTTATTATATTTACACTTTAACCCAATTTTTTCAACTATAAATACCTCATTTTCTCTTCATTTTTTCTCACAAATCTTCCTACAATCTCTCTAATAATCTCTCAATCTATCTCTCATTCTATCTACATTGTCTACTAAGTATTCACTTTTATTTATTCATTTGGGAGTGAAGTTGACAACTAGCTTGAGGATCATCCATCGAGCAAAGTTTCAATTTTCAACATCTCGATTACACGTCGACGTTTGGTACATTCGTTTCTTCATTAAATTATTATTGTTTCTTCATTTTATTTAGCGCACTTAACACTATCTTTAATTATTTATTTGCATAATTATAATGGAAGGTAACAAGGGCAAGGGTACTTCTACTAGTAGGGGCAACAAGGGCAATCATACTTCTTCTAGTCATCTTATTCCTCCAGAGCCTCATAGACATGACGATTTCATTGATACTGAATCATTTTCTGAAGTAACATTAGATTTAGATGACACACCCACTAGTGCACCTCAAACTGCACCGCCTCCTATTCCCCCTAGTATGAGACGAAGTCTTCCTCAACGAAAAGTAAAATCAGATGTATGGGCTTTTTTTTATAGAGACGTAGAAAATGAAGTAGTTAGATGTCAAATTTGTAAAAATATTTATAAATTTAAAATGGGAAAATGTCAGGGTTAGACGGAAAGCTTATTGAGACATGTTCAAAACAAACACAAAGCTAGGTGGGAAGCGCATTTTCTGCGGGAAGATTTCAAATAGTGGAGCACAGATATTCATTGGTAGGAGACTCATTAGATATTGCAGTTTTATTCAGAGACTGAATTCGCGCGGAGCGTAGGAAGTGCGGCCAACCGGAGATCAGCGAAGAAGAAGACTATAACTACAACGAAATCGTACTATGTTATTTATTTGCAAATTTCAATATCGCGAAGTTGCAATTTTAAAATTGTATTACCAAAAAAAATCATACTTCTAATCGAATAATATAAGAGACACAAAAACAACCTTGGGATATTTTTATTAAACTATCTTATTGTGTGTATGTGTTATTTATTTATTTAATTTAAAGACAAATAAAAAAATGACCCCACCCGATCCCACCCCGACCCCACGCCGACCCACCCCGACCCACCCCGACCCCAACCCCGACCCTGCGGATCGGAAGGCGGCGACAGCCCCGCCAGCCCCGCCCTACCCTGCACTCCGCAGACTCGACCGCCTCCGACCCGACCCCGCCCCACCCGCCCCTTTGGATAGCCCTAGTTCCGACTCAAAATTTTACCATATTCCATCTAATTTACTGAGATCAAATCTATTAGTTATACTATTTGAGGGGCCATTAAACATATATGTAACGTTTAAGCTAAATTGTACGAGTCAATAACTTCTTTACTAGATCCACCCTTGTATCTAAACTAATTTAAGTCTATATTCGTCTCTATTTCAAGTATATATAAACTTAATACAATATGACATTTCTTATTTGCGTAGATAAATTAAGTGTTGAAATCCTCTTCCACGTTATAAACTAATAATTTTTTTTAAAAGAATTACGAAATCAGAGAGTAAAATTGTGCCTTTCTTCTCTCAATGAGTTGTGTCATATCATCTAATTGTACATGTACGGGCAAACATTATGGCGGAAACTTTTATAGAGGGGATTAGGCCGGTGCCTATTCAGCACTCACAATTTGTTTTTGGTTTCTCGGTGTTCGGTATCCGTTTTAGAGTTCGATTATATCTGAATTCACATCGGGTAGATCTCATTTCTGGAGAAATACTCCCTATTAAGAATTCTTTCATATCCAGGACTCGAATCAATTACCTCTAATTAAGGGAGGAGCAACTTCATTCACCGCATCACATCTTATGATAATCCCACTCCAAAAATATAAAATCCCACATCCTATGATAATCCTCTGAATCCACTCGCATTTTCCTATCTGGACCCCTCCAAAAATATAAAATCAACAATCTGATGTGGCAGCTCCATTTTTATTAAATTTATCATAAAGTCCACAAACCTCTGTGGGACCCAGCAAACCGCCCATGTTAAAGATGCTTATGTCAGGTGGGTCCTACTAAAAAGTTAGATGCTTTTCCAGGTATTAATCTCGTGGCCGTTGGACCCCACTTGCTTTTTGCCACGCTGGAATTATGTCATTGCCACCTAAATCTCTGCTCCTAAAGTCTTAAAGTAGAATTATCTAAATAATAGATTAGTACTTGCATCTTTTAAATTAAGAAAATAATTCTAATCTTTTTTATTATGTAAAGAGTGATGAGATAGTTGCAAAATTCGGAGATCATGTGTGCGAGTTTTCTATCGAACTATCATAAATATTTATTGAAACACACTTCAACTATTAGTTGTTCACTTTTTCTACCTTAAAATAACACTTCAAAACTTACTCTTTTGTAAAAGGGTGAAACTTTTTTTGTTGTGTTAGGGGAAACAAAAACTATTTTTGCAACCGTTCATGATGATCGAGAAAATCAATTCGTGTTGATTGTTGAAAAATCACTCATTCTTGCTATGAAGAAAATAATAATGAGTAACATAATATACGATCATTGCAATTGGAGTTCCAAGTCTTAAGAATACTCCAAATCCAACTTGAACATCTAAAGCTGGATCAATATCAATAAAAATATTTTTGAATAATAGGTTCTAGCGACATGCTAAATAATGTGTCCAAAGAAGAAACGCAAAGCAAATAAAGCATGATCATAAATAAATCGACCCCTTGCACTGTTACAAAAAATACCATCGGATTTGTTGATGGAACTAGATATAGACCTATTCTTGACCAAACCAGTATAAATTTGGTTGTGTATTCTTTATTTTTCTAAAATAACGAAAAATAATACTTATCTCACAAAGAAAATTCGTCGTTGTTTCAAACATTAAAAACTTACAAATTGTAACATAATTACAAATGGTTTAAAGTTAGACAATTCATTCTTCTCTTAAGTTTTCATATATCCTTGTCTTTTCGAAAGATGAAAAGCAATTGAATGTTTTTCAATAATACTCTTAAATACCCTATGATGCCTAGGTGGTCAACCTATTTTACTTTACTGAACAAGAGATCGGGCTAAGATGGGGACCCCTAATATAATAGAATTTGATCACTTCTCTTAGCTAAAGAAAATGACATGGAAACAAAATTGCATCATACATGTTACATCAATTCCACCAAAGCTAGTACTATTTTTTTAATGATGGTCTCCTTGATTATCAAACCATTATTAACCCTATATTATAGCCTCCTATGACCAAATTTCAAAAGTGGAAATCAATAGTGACTGGGGTTAATTGATTTTGTAGTTCTTTATGATAAGAAAAAGGCACGAAATGTGTAGTCTAGTAGTTAAGAAAATGGATGCAAACCTTAAATATCATGGTCTATATTCTAGTATAGATAAAAATAATGTAAGTGGATCTGTCTAAGTTTTGATAGATAAAGTTACTAGCTAGATACATGTATCGATAGAAAATAATGAACATTCAAAGGAATAATCGAGATATGTGTGAATTGATAGACAACAATGGAAAATTAGCAATACTTAATCTTTGTTTGACAACAAATCAATACCTATTTTGTCATACATGCGTGGATCATGTTTCTTTAAAGTCGTGAGATTTTTACAAGATTACTTTAATATATGTTGTGCATTCAAGCACAAAGTGTTCTATATTGTAATAATTGTTGAGTGCATCTCTACAAGTAAAATTGGCAGTTGAAATGTTATATTTGTCTTATTATTATTCCTTTCTTTTTCTAAAATCGAATCCGTGGGTACACCTCTTTTCCTTTGTTATGTTTTGTTTATTCTTTCAAAATTCTAAGTTTGACAGAATTTTATATAACTAAACCAAATGATTATATTAAAACTAGCGATAGTGGATTATGTAGCATATAGTTTGGCCAATTGATCTAAACTTTTTGGGTTTTCGACAAAGAATTGATATATATATATATATATATATATATATATATATATATATATACATATATATATATATATATATATATATATATATATATATATATATGTAAAATTGCAAAAAGAATGAAGTTTAAACCTACAATTTCGAGTATAATGAGTTGATGGTATGAACCTAAAGGTTAAACTCGTTAAATATATTTTCAGATCTGCCTTTTCATAATAGCGCATTCAATCTCTTAAAATTCTGAATTCGTCCCCGGACTCCTCGGTTCCAATCATCTTTAACCGGCTATATGAATCCTTATTAATCATGTTTCTCAAAGAGCTCATCTGAAGCATGTTACATGCGTCTGGTTTTAATAAAGAAACTAATAAGCAGAAGACATCATAGGAACCAATTTCTACTTTTTCCTCCAGTGGAGGGCATGTTGTGTAGTGTCTGGTTATAGTAAAGAAAAATCAAGACCAGTCTACTCTAAAGTTTGTGCAGATTAAAGATAAAACAGGTTCTGATAATCAATGAAATGAGAGGAAAATTATGAGATCTGAGGCAAAAAAAAAGGACGGTAATTTCTTCCATTTGCCTAATACTTGCTGTGCAAAGTTACCCAGCACCGGTGTCGTTAGGAGGCTATGTTAATATTGCTGCACCCCGCTTGAGTCTTTCAAAAATACACTACTTTAGGAGAATCTGACACGTAATGACAACATTTTTGAGAAGTCCGGACAACATAAATGAGAGGTAGCAGCCTAGCAGGTATACGGTAAAAGGATACCACCATCACTAAAAAAAGAAACTAACAGGGTCAAAGTAACCATGCAACACATTTGGAGAGGTCATTAAAAAAATAACATAAAAGTAGTTCTAGATATTGTTTTCCTTCGAGGAACAAGAAGTTGGCGAAATATGGTTCACAAAGAACCCAAGTCAGTTTTAACATTTGCAGAAATTCAATGTTGTCTCTAGTAGAAAATATCATAAATCACAACCAAAATGGTTAATCCATCAAAGCTTACAATTACTAACTTGCATCCAAAATTATGGAGAGAGAATTTTCAAAGCTATTACATGAAAAGTGGCAGCAAAATCTCTACTTTGGTCAAGAGGAAACAACCACAAGATAAAAATTAATATGACAAGCCTCTAAGCTTTTGAGCAATATAGCACGCCTTCAGCAATGATGATCATATGCATCGAGAAGAAGCCTGACCAGCACACAATATGCTGCATATCCAAACACGAAATAATACAAAAAAGATCCTCATTTCACAAGTTTCCGCAAGACTGCTTCAGCTCGCTGCTCAAATTTAGGTAGCGCCCAATCATGCTGAACGATATCTAATCCGTCCTTTTCTGCTCCCAAAGTCTACAGAAGAAAATTAGCATCTGTAAACACAAAGCAAGATAGAGTAGGGAGAGAAGAGCAATTTGTTCACAAAACAGACAGCATCATATTATTAATTTTCTTGGTCCTGCTCAGGCCGTCATTGATTTCAAATAGCCAACAGCCTAATATCCATTAGCCACGGTGCTACTCTGTTGAACTAGACATATTATCTGGTCCAATGTCTCCTTGACTCGGAAATAGGGCTGGCAAAATGGTTAAAAAAATAAGTAACCATCCAATCCGACCCATTAGACATGGGTTGGATTTATCCACTAAAAATGGATATTCAGATGGATAATATTACCTATTTGTCTATTGTTATTTTTCATGAGTTTTTGCTTTTGGGAGTCTAAGTTTATTTTGGCTCTTAGCTTGTGTTCTCGCCTAACTATTCCTAAAATCATGGATAATATGGATATCCATATTACGCATCGGTTAACCCAATTTTTATACGTGTTAAATATGGCGGGTTGGATACTTTATCCGTTTTTGTTTAACTCATTTTCGCCCAGCCCGTTTGTCACTCCTACTAGTGAATAATGAGTTCAAGCCAAAAGAACGCTCCCTTTCCTTCCTTCACGGACCAACTTTTTCCTTTACTACTTTGATCAAAAGAAACTAGTTTCAGGGTGGCGGAGAAAATGCAACGGGAAAAACTTAAGGACAAAGAAGGGCTGATACGAACTAAATACTTCTTGGTCCCAAAGGGAACTCTTTAAGAAAACCGAGCACAAATGCTAACATTTTAAGGTGAAAAGACTAATGTTAGTTTCGTCTTGATTAACATAATCTGTGCCGAAACTCAAAGGAGAAATTTGATTATAAGCATGTAGCCTAAGAGAATTTTAGGCACAAATGCTAACATTTTAAGGTGAAAAGACTAATGTTAGTTTCGTCTTGATTAACATAATCTGTGCCGAAACTCAAAGGAGAAATTTGATTATAAGCATGTAGCCTAAGAGAATTTTACCTTGCTGGGGTCCATACCAAATCCGCTCATTTGCATCATTCGTTGAGTATCATCAGTTGCTGCATCAAATATTGATATAAATCGTTTAAACCAGGAAAATTCCAAGTGAATGGTTCTCTGGAATTACACAAACTTCTACAAAAACTACTGACCATTTTCTTCTCCGAGAATGAGGCTGAACAAACCCCTTAATCCGAACAGATTGAGGAAATACCTGAGCAGTTACATAGCAAGTATTATATACAAGGAGTTGCCTATTACAGAAAGTAGCTTTAAAAGCATTAGTACTTTAGAAGATTAAAATTAAGTCACGAGTGCTACTGTTTACCATGAGCGACTGCTGACATAACTGACATCAACAGTGCTTAGATCAATGCCATTTTGCAACATGGCCCTGAACCTCTGAGTTAGTGGAAAAGGTATCTTTGCTGAATAATGAGACACCCGAATTTATGTGAGTTAATATAAGGAGAACAGAATATAAAGCTTCACGTACAAGATAAGAATGATCTACGCAACCAAGATTTTAATATTGACAAAGAAAATAAGGAATTCAAATCTTGGTAAAGGGAATACCTGCTACAAACCCAGAGAAGAAGAAGTTAACCCATGCAAATGTAAGAGTCTGGCAGGATGGAGAATACACAAGAAATTGGTTAGATCCAGAAATTAAGATATCAGCAATGATCAATCGATTATTGTGAAATATGATACCTGGGGAATAATCATTGACAAATTCTTCTTCATCATATCCATAGCCATGTTCGGGTCAGAGAACATTTGTGCCTGTGGGTTCTGAGCTTGGCCCTTGGGAACATGTAGTAATCCATTTTCCTGCATTGCCATGCGTAATATTTGTAAACAATATGTTCCTAAACAACCTAAGGCTTTCAATGGATTCACACTAACCTACATGTTCTTATAGCTAGTCCATGTAACCACTGACAGTTAATATCTGGACAATAGTAATATTCTCAGGTTTATTTTTTTTTTTAAAGTACCACATATACTGGACCGCCCTTTTTTTTTTTACCTCATATACTTATTTAGTTATTCAGGTCTGCATACACTCTACCCTCCTCAGACCCCACGTTGTGGGATTTCACTGGGTAGTTGTTGTTGTAAACAGATGGTATACATCACTCAGACACTTCCGGACACCATTCCAGTTGTGTCCTAATTATTTACTTCTTAAAATACAATGCTCATGTCATCCAAATGGGACACCAACAGGGCACTGCTTCACTTTCTCTCTTTCTCAGGCACCCAACAAAACTGTTTTATACTCCCTATGTCCCAATTTATATGTCACACTTCCTTTTTTTAGACTGTCCCGAAAAGAATTTAATACTTCCTTATTTAGAAACAATTTAATTTTAAATTCCTACTTTACCTTTAATGAGATGGTTTATAGCAACACAAATATCTGACTTATTTTAAACTACAAATTTCAAAAGTCTTCTTTGACTTCTTAAACTTTTTGCCGAGTTAAACACCGTCACATAAATTGGGACGGAGGGATTTAGTAAATTAAGCTTAAGAAAAAGTTGAATCTTGGAAGAATTGTGATGAGTATTTAGCTGTTTTTGAGAGGTTTTTGCTTTGAGATCGGGCTCTAGAGTCAAATGAGTTGGTTGTACATATTGATATACTTGGTTAAATAAAATTTTCCTGTTTGACCGGAAAAAAAAGTTGAATCTTCAGTTCCCTTTATTTGACCAACCTCTTCAATTCCCTTGAAATGAGAAGTATGACAAGCGTCTATCAATATATTTACTTATTGCATTGTGTTGGTGTTCTTTTGAATATGTGATGCTGAATGATTTTCTTCTAGAAACTTGGTACAAGTTAAATTGTTGATGTAAATGTTTTTTATGTATTTTGCACCCAAGTGTATGGCCTATTGGTCAATGAAGTGGGTTTAGAAATATAAGGTATCAGGTTCAAATCCTAGCGGAGGCAAAACACTAGGTAGGTTCTTTCAATTTATTCGAGCCTTGGTGGATAGAGTTACCCGGTACCAGTGCGGGTGGAAAGTACCAGGTACCCCGTTAGATTACTTGAGGTGCGCGCAAGCTGACCAGGACACCACGGTTATCAAAAAGACCTTTATGTAGTTTAGTAACATCATATACCCCTTATTTTTTCAAAATTTGTGTATGTGAGTGTTTCTACCAGTCTCTTTACACCAATTAGAAAAGAAATATTCAAATTCGATCAAATAAACTTCAAAGATGTACATAGACATGCTTGCGGTCACTTTAAGCTTAGTTGAACAACACATTATCATGTTCACTCCACCAATCAAATATTACTAGCTTCCTCATTCTTCATTGCAAGCTCATACTAAGTGCCAACATAAGGCATTTAATCTTCAGTCAAAAGGGCTTTCTTCCATGCAACTAAAGCCAGTTAAAGAAAATCTTGTAGCCACTAGGATCTAATCAAGGAATATCTCCAAACAAAAGTTGCATATTCTACAGCCATCATCTGATTCTCACTCTAATTCTACACTTATTTACAACATAAATTTACTTTTATCCTTAGGTACCTTATCATAATTCTTAGTGGTAATTCGCTAGTGTTCACTAGTAATCCAACTATTTTACCTCCTTGTTGTATAACTCGTCTGCATCTTAAGTTCTTAACTACTAGGCTACCAAGAGGTAAGTGTAAGGAAGCCTATGTCCCTATCAAACAAAAAAAGGCTGAATCATGTCCAAACTGGCAGAGTCAACCTTTTCTGATGCTCCCACAGTCCCGGAAAAAGATAATCGTATACTTCTATATTCTAATGTGGTCTTCCCAAAATGGTGTTCATGCTCCTCACTTGTAATCTTTCTCATCAACTAGTCATCAGTTGTTAAATATCATTTTTTTAATCAAGTGAGTTGTTAAAATATCATACTACCTCAAAAATCAAGCAGAATCCACTTTTACCCTGATAACACCCCAAACTTGTAGAAATATGTGGTCTTTATAATAAGTTTTAGGGAAAGGTGCAAATATACCCCTCAATTTTGCGATTTAGAGCAGACATACCCCTCGTTAAAAAAGTGGTAGATATATACCCCTGCCGTCCCATTTTCTTCCAAAACACTACTCTCTCCATCCCAATTTATGTGGCACTTTTTTCTTTTTAATCAGTCCCACGAAGAAGAATAACACCTTTCTATACTTGGTAAAAATTTAACTTTAAACTTCTCAATATGATTTATAGCCACACAAATATCTCTGACTTATTATAGACCACAAATTTCAAAAAGCTTCCTTTCATTCGTAAAGTCCGTGCCAATACCTTCACATAAATTGGGATTTATGGAGTATAATTCAAGATTTGGTCTTGTTTTAGGTACGTGTCAAACTAAAACAATCAGAATAGGAAAAAGGAGTGTTGAGTATTACATCTATGCATTTAAGGAAGCTGTTATAACAATGTAATAGCACCCAAACCTTGCGATCTTCTCATGTTCAATTCCATCGCCCAGAAACCAAAAGGGCACTGACTACTACACCATCTTGCTCCAGTATTTACTGGCACCCTCCTTTACTATTCTTTTCAGATTTCTGTATCTCTCTCCTCCCACCCCCGCAACATCGCTAAGTCATCAAAGTTTCAAGCCTTCGTCCTCATCATTGGCTATAACTGCTATGTTGCTCGGACTCGGGTGTCGGATACGGGTACGAATCTAGACGTCGGACTCGTCATGATCTAAATTTTAAGATTCGTGGGTACGGATCCAGATACCGACACGGGTGCGGGGATTCGGCAAAAAATAATTCAAAATTCTAAAATAGAGTTATAAAACCTAAATTAAGAGATATTATGTGAAAAACTTGAGAGAAAATATTGATCAAGAGGAGAATCTCGGAAGTAGATAAAAGAAAAAGGAGTAACATAGAAATTTCTATATACAAATTCCATTTTCTTCAATTTCACCACAGCTTTTGTTTTGATTACATAAATCATTGAATTTGTCCAGAATTTCTCCCTCGATTTTGGTCAAAGTACCCAAAATTGATTGACCAGATCGGGTATGGATCCCACACCCATGTCGGGTCGACACGGGTGCGGCGCCGAAAGTGAAGAGTCCGAGCAACGTAGGCTATAATATTTTCTTTTCACCCGTTAGGATACTTCGCCACCATTATATTTTTGATCCGTTGATGTTTTATTTGCTATAAGAGAAATAAATGCATCAACTTTTTAAATCCTTGGAGTTTGATTAGGAAATCCAACTGCTCATACAGTAAAACATAGTAGAGATTAAGCATCAATCACATTTAAAACTAAATAAACCTGCTTTTCATCTCACATACTAGCTAGTAGCTACAAACAGTTTTATGCAAATACTACTCCCTCTATCCCATTTTATATGACAAATCTTTCTTTTTAATCAGTCCAAAAAGAATTACATCTTTCTATATTTAGTAACAAATTCAACTTCAAACTTTTCATTTCACCCTAAATGAAATGATTTATAGCCACACAAATATCTGACTTACTCCCTCCGTCCCAAAATACTTTCGTCCTTGCTATAAATACTTGCCTTAAAATACTTGTCGTTTTATTTAACCAAGACAAAATTAAATAGTTTTCCCCCCTTTTACCCTTGTATCAATTAGCAACATTTAAGAGGTTCTCACCATTTCCATGGAGTAGATATTTATTGAGGAGAGATTAGATGAAATACCAGGTAAAATATTCAAAATGCTACCCTTATACATGCTTTCTTAAGAGGGCTGTAAATGAGAAATGCGACAAGTAATTTGGGACGGGGTGAGTATTTTAGACCACACATTTCAAAGTCTTTCTTTCATTCATTCTTAAACTTCGCGTTAGTCAAACATCTTCACATAAATTAGGACATACATCGGGCTAGAGGGAGTAATATAAAAGGATATTTTTTTTCATAGATCAACATCAAAGTAATTAACAACCAAGCAAATAAACAAATATTTCGTTAACTACAACGTTATAATGCAAGAAAACACCAAACCTCATTGCTGTAATAAGCTTTCCTTGCACGAAACGATTTAGCTGGAATATAATTAGCAGCAGCTCTCAAATTCCTTGCCCTAATTATCACTTGCCTGAAAAATCAAACCCCCAAAAATAAAAAAATCCAAAACAGACCACCAAAATTCTAACAAAAAAACATAAATTCTTAAAACCCAAAAGAAAGAGTAAGAAAAAGAAGCCTTTTTTATCACTTGCCTGAAATCAAATACACAAATCAAGAACCCAAAAAACATAGCAACAAAATTCCAATTTTTTTAAAAAAAAACATAATTTCATAAAACACCATAGAAAAAAGAACCCTTGTTTACCACTTGCCTGATATCAAACCCCCAAAAATTAAATAAAAATAGCCACAAAATTCTAACAAATAAAACACATAATTACTTAAAAAGAAGCCTTCTTTGAAATCAAAATCCCAAAATTCAGTAAATAAAACACAAACTTAATTAAAACCCAATTGAAAGAGTGAGTTAAAGTACCCTTCTTTGACGATTTTAGGATCAGGTAGTTGAGAAGAACCCTTCATAAGCTTAGAAACAAAGTAACGAAGTACTCCAATTAGAACCATTACTACTGATAGTGGAATTAATACCCAATCTCTAATTGCTGTATCCAATACTAAATCTTCTCCCATTTTTCGTGACTTTGGATCTTTGTATAATACAAAGATGTTTCTTCTTTGATAATGGGAGAACCTTAATGAGCCATATATAGGGACCGAGGCGCGGTGTGTAGAAATAGGCAAATAGCACCAAGTAGTCACCTTTAGACATGCTATTTAAACTATAGCCAATTTTAATCAGGTGGAATCAAACATCAATCCTTGTCATGGAGCTGCTGCTGTTTTTTTAATGACCCTATATCTTGGAGTGATCTTTAATTTTTGCCCCTCAAATCATTGGTCTTTATTTTTGCCTTTCGGCACTTTAAGTAATAAAAAAAGTGTTTAAAAATATCACTGACATCGAGAAAACAACAACAATAAAAAAATACGCCTATCCTTATCTATGATCTAGTTTCGCAAGTCAAAATCCCACAAAGTGAGGTCTGAGAAGGGTAGGATGTACGCAGTCTTACATTTATCTTTGTGGGGCAGATAGATTGTTTCTTATAGACACTCGACTAAGAAAATATGACAGCAGAAAATATCAAGATATAGAACAAATGAACTAATACCGACATAGGACTCATGATCTACGTGATACTAAAGTACTACTACTAAGAAAATGAGAAGAGGCGATGGAAAAGCTAGCCCCTCACCTCTCTTACACACATCGCGATAAAATTCAAATATCTACTAACCTTCTATCCTAATCCTCCATCTCCATATCTTTGTATCTACGGTCATGTCCTCGGTCAACTGAAGTTGTGACATGTCATGTCTAATCATCTCCTCTTAATTCTTCTTCAGACTGCCTCTACCTCTCTTAACTCCTGTGATCTGCAATCTCTCACACCTTCTAACTGACGCATTCTTGCACCTCTTTTTCACATGCCCGAACCATCTCAGTCGCGCTTCTCTCATCTTATCTGCTACAGAGGCCACTCTAACCTAGTCTCGTATAACTTCATTGCTAATCATATCTCTCCTAGTATGACCACAAATCCATTCAAGCATCCTCATCTCCGCTACCTCATCTTCTAAATATGGGTGTTCTTAACTGACCAATAATTTGCCCCATACAATAATGTTGGCTAACAACCACTCCGTAGAACTTGCCTTTCAGTCTAGATGACACTTTCTTATCGCAAAGCACCCCGGAAGGGAGCCTCCATTTCATCCACCCTATCCAATACATCGAGTGATATCATCGTCAATCTCACCATCCATGTATTATAGACTTAAGATATTTGAAGCTTCCTCTTTTGGATATAGCTTGTCCCTGATCTTCACTTTCACATCTGTCTCGTATGTCTCACCACTAAACTTGCACTCCATGTACTTCGTCTTAGTCCTACTTAATCTGAAACCATTAGATTCTAAAGTCATTTTCCAAACTTTCAATCTATCGTTAACTCCACTACGCGTCTCGTCATATCTACAAAACTTATGCCATATAAAAACTTTATCTTGTGAATTAGTTACTACACAAATTATGCCGGATAACTTCATTCCTACCGAACTTATGCCGGACAAGGATTTAAAGTTTTGAATTACTAGTTAATAGCATAAAAACAGATAAAGTATATTATGAGTCTTGTGGTCTTCTTTCAATGCTCTTTTGACACACTTCAAGCTCTTACGTTTGGATAAAACTATCCAAGTTGTATTTAGTACTACTCTATTTTGTTATCGTGGTTTATAAAGTAAAATAAATAAGTAGGTGTATGAACGATATATAAGATGGTAAAAATATTATGTTGAAAATAGTTTTGTTGAAGTTAAGTTGTCTTTGGAACATACATGTTGTTTTATAAAATAATTGATGATTTGTGAATAACAACTTAAATATTCACTTAGATCGCCAACATTTCAATATTTATCTAAGTTCAACAATAACATATCTAGTGTATTCTCCATAAGTGAGAGATGGGAAAGGATAATATGTACCCAGATCTTACTCCTATCTCGTGGAGATAGAGGAGTTGTTTCCTAAAGACCGTCGTCTCAAGTAATACAAAACAAAACAATTTGAAAAGGAAGTACAAAGGTAAATAAGGCATAAAAATAATATGGAGAGCTTAACATAGTACATAAAGTAAAATAATGTAATAACCGAAGCACAAGAAACAATGGATAGTATCAGGGATTGATGAACAAAAAACTATGAGGAAAATGCAAACACTAGATACCAAGTCTATCCAACCTTCAACTATCTTCTAACCTTCTACCTTAATCCGTGACCTTCGTAACTTTTTATCTTCGGTCATGTCCTCGGTAAGTTGAAGATGCGTCATGTCCTGTCTAATCACCTCTTCCCAATACTTCTTCGATCTACCCCTACTTCTCCTCAAACCCAACACTGCCAACCTCTCACACATTCTGATCATCAGGGCATCGACATTTCTCATTTTCACATGTCTGTAGCCTCGCTTCGCCCGTCTTGTCCACCACAGAGGTCACTTTCATCTTGTCCCGTATATCTTCATTCCTAACCTTATCTCTCCTAGTGTGCCCACACATCCACCTAAACATTCTCGTTTTTGCAACCCTCATCGTATGGATATGAGAGTTCTTAACTGGCAACATTATGCCCCATACAACAGAGCCGACCTAACCACTACTCTGTAGAACTTACCTTTAAGTTTTAGGTTTACATTCTTATCACACCAAACTTCGGAGGTGAGCCTCCTCTTCGTCCATCCATCACCAATACTATGTATGACATCATCGTCAATCTCCCAATTTCCTTGAATATTAAGGACCCCCGATACTTGAAATTTCCTCTCTTGGGGACAACTTGTATATCAAGTCTCACTTTCACGCCAACCTCATGTGTAATATCACTGAACTTACACTCTAAGTATTCGGTCTTAGTCTTGTTTAACCTGAGCCTTTGGGCTCCAGAGCCTGTCTTCAAACCTCCAGCCTAGCGTTAACTGTGCCGCGAGACTTGTCAATCAATACTATATCGTCTGCAAATAACATACACCATGACAACTTGAATATGACGTGTAATTCGTCCATCACCAAGGTAAAATGAAACGAAATAAGTAGGAATTTATTAGCTTAGTTGATTGGCTACATGAATTATCCCCCTTCCCATTCCCCCCTATATAATAAAAAAATATATATATTTTTTGAAAAAAATGGATTAAGAGCTGAACCCTGGTGCAACTCCATCACGCCGGAAAAGTGCTTAAAATCTCCTCCCACTGTTCTACCGTCTTGACTTCATCACACATGTTCTTAATCTTCTCTAGTATATGTCATAAATACAACTCTAACTTTCAAACATTTCTATAAAACTTACCTTCTGACCTGATCATATATTTTTTCTAAGTCAATAATATGTAAATTTTTCTTTCTAATATTTATCCTAAGTTCAAATGTTGAAATTCAATATTGAGCGATTAGTAATATCAACTCATGCAATGACCGCACACAAAATTTTACTTTAAATTGATATTAAACTTATATTATTTTCAAGCCTTATTAGCTTATTGTATTATTTTAATTGTTCAATATGAAGAAGTCAAAGGGGTTTCAATCATCCACCAAATCCTAAACTATCCTCATCATAATTTTTCCTTCATGAAATCCCCTTGTAAACAAAGTAACAAACCTTCACACGAACTCACCTCACCATCATTCCCTTCTCCTTCTTTCTCTCCCTATATTATTATTATTATTTCTCATTTTCACAATCTTCGGATCACCACAACATTACATTACAATTTCCTAACAAACCCTCCAATTCTTTCTCTCCCCCTCTTTCATTCACATATATTCTTTTCTTCTTCTAGTCTTTTTCTTCTTACCATCATTATCCTTCTTGCTATTTGTTTTCTTGGGATTCTTTTATTCATTTTCGCTCATCCTAACCATTTTTCTATGACCCCATTTTCTTGTTTTTAAATAAAGATAGATTTTTTTTAGCCTCTTCATGTTTTTGGGCTTTTCTTGATATTCTAATTGAAGAATACCACTAGCACTTTGTTATTTCTTGTCAAGAATTTGTATTTTTTGGCAATTGGGGTAATTGTTTTTTAAATATAGCAGGTATGGATTGTGATAAGGAGGGTAAAGGGGGAACTGCAACACCAATTGGTGAATCTGATTCTGAGATTGAGCATGAACCTGGTGAGAAAAATGTTAGTAGGCAAATGAGTGAGAGTTCCCTTTACACTACTGAGGATGAGGAAGAAGATGAAACTAATAACAAGATTGAGTTGGGTCCACAATGCACTCTCAAAGAACAATTTGAGAAAGATAAGGTCCAAAATTACTATAATTCGTCTCCGCCTACGGATTAGTAGACATTTTTCACAAATTTTACGGACGGAAGCTCTTATTTTCATATTTCTCATTCCTTACCTTAATTCTGAATCTTTTTCTTGGAAGAAAATAAGTTTCTTGAAATTTTTCATCAGTTTTTTTTCCTGATTTCCCATTTGTTTTTCGATATACGAGGGTCTATAGGAAAACGTCTCTCTACCCACAAAGGTGGAGGTAAGATCTCCGTACATCCTACCTTCCCCAGACTCCACTTGTGAGATTACACTGGGTATGTTGTTGTTGTATATTTAGTATGATACGATATGAATTGAGCTCAAATAATTACATTCGCTAGCCAAATATACACTATTATGTATCCCAATTGTATATTTTATGTATATCGTATATTAATGTATACTATATGTCAATTTGTCTTTAAAGATTGCATATTTAGTATGATAATGATATGTAATGAGCTTTAATGAATAAAGGGGGAATTCTTATAACCAACCCCAACTTATTGGAACCGAGGCATAGATGTTGGTGTTGTAAAGATTGCATCTTTCTGTCTCTCTGATTTAAAGATAAGATGAAAAATTGACATAAATAACCGTTCACCAAAATAATAGCTAGAAAATGTATATTTTTTGTATATTAATGTATAATATACATTTTTGATACATAATAGTGTATATTTGGCTAGTGAATATAATTATTTTTGGCCGCCCGGCCAAATGTGTAACTTGCCCTTTAAAGATTCGCATATTTATTATGATGATGATGTGAAATGAGCTTAAATGAATAACTGGGGATTCATATAATCGACTCCAGATTGTTGAGACTGAGGTGTAGTTGTTGGTGTCGTAAAGATTGCATCTTTCTGTCTTTCCCAATGTTCCCATTTAAAGATTTACATATTTAGTATGATGATGATATGAAATGAGCTTAAATGAATAAGTGGGGATTCATATAACCGACCCCAAATTGTTGGGTCTGAGGCGTAGTGGTTGTTGTTGCTGTAAAAATTGCATCTTTCTGTCTTTTAAAATGCTTATCTTTGAGAAAGATAAGGTGTTTTTTTCTGAAAGTCCCATCTTGCTCATTTAAAGGTTGCATATTTAGTATGATGATAATATGAAATGAGCTTAAAAAAATTACATTTGCTAGCCAAATATACTGTTTTGTATAAAAAATGTATATTTTATGTATATTATACATTAATATACAAATAATATACATTTGTTGGCTATTATTTTGGTGCGGCTATTTATGTCAATTTCTCCTTAAAGATTGCATATTTAGTATGATGATAATATGGCTTAAATGAATTAAGTGGGGATTCATATAACCAACATCAACTTGTTTGAGACTGACGTAGATGTTGGTGTTGTAAAGATTGCATCTTTCTGTCTTTCCCAGTTTTTTCCATTTAAAGATGGGAAATTAACTTGAATAGCCACCCATCCTCAAAAATAGCTATTAGTATATACTACATGTATATTGTCTGGCAGCTGTAAATATTTTTGACCGAGCGTGCTGGTGTTGTAAAGATTGCATCTTTCCGTCTTTCTTTTTTTCCCATCTAAAGACTTGCATATTTAGTATGTTGATGATATGAAAATGAGCTTAAATGAAGTGGGGATTCATATAACCGACCCAACTTGTTGGGACTGAGGCGTAGTAGTTGTTGTTGTTGTAAAGATTGCATCTTTCTATCTTTCCCATTTTCCCCATTTAAAGGATAGCCGACATATGTATAATTAGTGTATAATACGTGTATATTGGCTAGTAGCTGAAAATCTTT
Source organism: Przewalskia tangutica (assembly GCA_029844215.1). Lineage (NCBI taxonomy): Eukaryota > Viridiplantae > Streptophyta > Magnoliopsida > Solanales > Solanaceae > Przewalskia > Przewalskia tangutica. Next base: position 25,009,963 of record CM056729.1, on the reverse strand, counting down.
TGACCGAGGGGCTAAATGTGCAACTTTCCCTTTAAAGATTGCATCTTTCTGTCTTACCAAATGTTTTTCCCCTTCTTTTTAAGTTAATGTTTGGTTATGTTTTTCATATTTTTTGGAATTCTAGGATGACGAGAGTTTGAGAAGGTGGAAGGAGCAGCTTCTTGGAAGTGTGGATATCAATTCTGTTGGAGGTAAACCATTCTTTTTGTTTCAAGATTTGCTCAATGAATAAACTTTGTGGAATTTCACATAATAGAAAAGAGTAAATCCATATATAGAAATTAAGGTCCCAGACCCACTGCACTGGGTATGTTGTTGTTTTTTTGTTTGTTTGTTTGTTTTCCCCTGAACTAGCATGTGACATTTGAGATATTTTGCTTTTCTTGTTATGATGTGGAATGGCTAGACTATCCCTCGTAATAACTAAACTTGAAATAATATATTGTATGATATGTGGTTTGCATAAATCTGGAAAATAGAAATGTTATCCTTGGGATGTTACCTTCTAGTAATGGTCCTCTTCTTTTCCCACATTCGAGGTTTAACGCATATACGGCATGATAAAAATATAATCGTTCAATTTCTCTTGCTTAATTGCATTTTGGAATATGTTTAGTGTGAGAATGAAGTGGATTTGAATAGAGAGAAACAAATTCAGATGATCTGTATAGCTGACCTGGAAAAATTTGGTACCGGGGGATAGTTCATTGCATTTTGGATTGTCATATCATATTTGCGCATTCCTAATTTCTTCTCCTGGGAGCAAAAGCTCCAAATTCAAATCATTTTTCGTAAATGTCTGTTAGTTTTTAATTGGCTTTAATGTAAGGTAGCGTCTTCACTGATTCCATTGAGGTATGTGCACATGTATTAAGAAAATAAAATGATTTCCCGAGATTCTGTTTCATTGGAATATTTGCAGTTTGACTAATTGTCTGATGAATGCTTTGGTTAGGACCTTAAGAATAGGTTTTATTTGAATCAAGGACTCCCATCTTCATAATATTCAGTGTAAGAGAATAAGATATGACTACTTGATAGGTCCCAAAGCATATTGTCCGAGTTTTGAGTCAGAGAAATAAGTTAGTGAGCAATTCGGGTGTGATCTTCAAGTGTGAAGAGCATTTCCTTTTTCATCAAGATTACTGAAATCTTGATGACCCTTCATGTAAGAAGCATTTCTACAGAAAACTCTTGACATTTTCCCACTTCTTTAAAATTGTAGAATCCCTGGATCCGGACGTGAAGATCTTGAGCCTTGAAATTAAGTCTCCTGGTAGATCTGATATTGTTCTCCCGATCCCAGAAGACGGGAATCCCAAGAGCCCATGGTTTACACTGAAAGAAGGGAGCAAATACAGCCTAAAATTCTCATTTCAAGTCAGCAACAATATAGTGACGGGGCTCAAATACACGAACACAGTTTGGAAAACTGGTATCAAAGGTACTAACTATACTTTGCTGTCTATCTCATGTGAAAGAACATCTATTTATGATGTTTTTGATCAATGTTTTTTTCTCTTTTTCACGTATCTTATTTCAGTGGACAGCACGAAACAAATGATTGGGGCCTTCAGTCCTCAATTGGAGCCTTATACACATGAAATGCCCGAGGATACTACCCCTTCTGGCATGTTTGCAAGAGGATCTTACTCAGCAAGGACAAAGGTGATTATCTTCTGCCTTACATACTCAACATATTCTTCGTCTACTATTTGACTTGGCCCTCATACTATATACTGTATGCCAGAATTGAAAATCTTCCTCTATTATTGAATTTGGTGAATATTATGTGCTTCAATACTATGGACTAACTGAGAGTGCAGTTGTTTGCATATGGTCAACTTAGACAGTGTATATGTATTCTAAATGATAACCTATGTTGCTCGGACTCTTCAAATGTCGATCGGTGCGTGTCGGATTCTCCAAAAATAGTACATTTTTGGAAGATCCGACAGGGGTGGGGATGCCTTTCCGAAAAGTCCGAGCAACATGTATGATTACTACAGATACAAAGTGATACTAGTAACTTGCAAAGTAAGGCAACTTACCTGCTCCAACACGTTAAAATTTCAGCGTATATAAGTTAAATCGTTAACTTTATCCTATATTGGGGAATCAGGTGTACCAATTCTCATTTCCTTTCATCTTTGTAGATAGGACTAAATTTATTATTCTAGAGGTTGGTTCATTGACTCAAGCCGCTATATGATAATGCCAAAAAAATATTTATTAGGCTGGTTCATAAGCAACGTTTATATCTAAACATGCACCTGAAGCTTATGTTGCTCGGACTTTCCAAAAACGTTGTTGCACCCGTGTCGGACCCTCCAAAAATGCACTACTTGAGGATCCGATACGCATCCAGTGACCTTTTTGAAGAGTCCAAGCAACAGAAGCTGATGGCGTTTTAGATATATCACGTTAAGCTTGTGCATCTGACATTCATCATTCTAGAGATAGTTCTGTGCATATGAACTAAAACCTTCCTCTTTTCTTGTTTTCAGTTCCTTGATGATGATAACAAGTGCTATTTGGAGATCAACTACACATTTGATATCAAGAAAGAATGGCAGGCAACATAAATAAAGATGTTGCTCGAATTGTCAACCTCGCGACTATTCTTGTTTTCATTCTTCATAATTTTTGTCCGTCTTGTTCGATAGTTTTTTGAGAAGAAGAAAAATGAGAACATTCTGCTGCAATTGATTATTCAATGATGTGGAGGAGTTAACTTAGCAGTTAGGTTCTTACTTGTTGAGTATCATTGAATAAAGTTGAGCTTTGCCTATGACTCATTAACAATGAGCTATCTCTTTCTCTCTTCACTTGCATTGGTGTCATTGGTTTTCTAGTTGAATGTCCAGAAACTGAGATATCTTTAGAATCAAAAAAAATTTGTTCATCAAATTTTGATCTTTCATATTATGGACTTCTTTGTATCTTTGTGCTGCCTCAAGCACCCCACTCACTATGGCAACTCCTTGAATAATTGGGCCTTGCTCCTTATCCTTCTCCACTTAAATACAAGGCTTTTGTTTGCGGCAGGGTTGAAACCCGTGACATGCGCCGAATGTGCACATGACGCGTTGCACACTTACAACAAGATCAAAGTCCTGGGGAACTTTTTCTTTCCCATTGTTGAAACTTGACATTCATCCATTTGATTTCCAGGCTTTTGATCCTTACGTTACCTGTTTTCTCAAGACAAGCATCATGTAAAGCTATGGGAGACTTAAAAATGAAAATTATCTCAGGGAATGCTCTCAGAATAAATGAAAAAGGAAGAAGAATTCAAATGTATTAATTTTTATGATTTGCTTTGCGTATAATTACAAAAAATAACTTCTAGTATACTACATTCAACAACTGGCTAGTCAAAAAATTAATGTTAAGAATCTTGAATTCGCCTTTGTATATAATTTGATATGCCAATGTTTTACCTTGTCATCAATAATATAACGTGACAAGAGAAAAAAAAATTAGACTTACCAGGAATTTAGAAGTAAGATGGATCTAATATATATAGTTGTACTTGTGTTATCTTACACAAACCATTTTGTTATTAAAAGTTCCTTTTGAGTTGTAGAACTTTCTTTTTACCTTCTATTCAATTTAGCGTCTAATTATCTTTTCACTTATTCAGATATACAAGAAAGAATATAGCATCTTGAGATCTTTGGTCAAAAGTAAAAGAATTCAATAGGGTGTTTGGATTTACTTTTAAGTTGATCAAATCAATTTATAAGTTTTTTTTAACCTTTTTATAGTGTTTGGCAATGTAAAAAAGTGCTTAAAATAAGTTAAAATGTGCTTAAAATAAGCCAAAAGCAATAAGTTATGATTGCCCAACTTAGAATAAGGTATATTTGGTCTATTGTGATTGTCTACTTGTCTTATAACCCAGTTTAACATCAGCGAACCAAGTATATTGAGATGGATATTCACTTTGTTCGTGAGAAGGTTGCAATGAGTCACATTAGGGTGTTGCTGTTGGATTTAAATATAAAATTACAAGGAAATGGGAAAGCAACAACAACAACAAGTAAATAATAAATCTGAAAATTAAACAAGTAAATGGTCTTGCTGAGTCGATTGAAGTTTCAATCTTTCCTTAAGATAATATTGTCCGTATATTCTTTCAACAGTTGTTTTAGTAACTTATCTTTCAAGATAAAACAGCAATCAAACAAATGAGAAAAGGAACTCAAGTGTTCGCTTGATAAGAAAGATCTTTGAGTGTATTGTGATTGCTATAGAGGAAGACAATTTTCAGAGAATTGTTTAAGTGTCAATGTGTAGTATGTTTTGCAATTGTGCCCAAGGCATCAATTTATAGGTAGATGATTTGGTCTTCTCAATTCACCAAATGAATGACCATCAGTGTCAAGTAATGACAATTGATATTGAGGTTAATTCAGCCTAGTAATGGTTGAATTCAATAGCCAAATAATGGAGAGTAATTGCTCTAAAATCAGCCCAAAAATCAGTTTCACCGCCACGCATCGGTGGTCGTGAAGCACCGCTGTCCTCGTGAGGGCACCGCGTGCCTAAATTCGATGAAGTCACCGGAATCGAAATCGACTCGCACCACGGTCCCGGTGAGGCACCGCTGTCCTCGCCTCGGGCACCGTGGTGCCTTCCAGTTTTTCCGTGGCGATTTTTCTGATTCGTTTCATCTCTTACACATTTCTTTCTTTCATTTACCAACGTGAAATCATTCGTCATTTGACCAATAACCGTCTATTTTCTTATGTCTCAAACAATTCGTATACGTACCAATATCTCTTCCATTTAAGGAAATAAAGATCATTGGTACTTTATATGCACGTGTGTGGAAACTACGTTTCCGACGTGCGGGGCCCCTAATTGTTCGATTCATAATTAATAGGATTTACTTTATTTCACGTTTAATAAATATTTCCAACAATCCTCTCTTGGAAGAGATTTTGGTGCACGCGTATGGTGCCTTTCTAGCAATCACTCGGCGGAACGATGTTGCATCTGGAGAGGTAGCCGGAGCTTTGAACCTTCCATAGTAAAATACCATCGGACATATTTACTGCGCGGTGAATGTGATGTCTTGAACCGTCAATGTTTAGTATATGCCAAGACAATGATACCAACACAACACCTTTCCTACTCAATCTTTCTAGTATTTTTGTCCATCGTGGACCGTTGACACCCTTGGTTTCTTAAGTGTGTTCATTTGAGGCAACATGTCCTCACACTTAAATAGGTGGTCTCCTACAAGATATCCTGTAATACCCAGCTATACAAGAGTTAGGAACCATTAAAAAATTTCCTCAACCTAACCTCTACTTTGGAGGATCATTAAAGGTTTTGGAAACTTATCTTTTTACCCCTCTTGCAGGTAGCACTTTATGTCTATCACGGGAATGACCTTAGATTATGTTTCTTAAGAAGAAATCATTATCCGAAGTGCTCTTGCTTCCACCGAAGCGCTCAACTGAACCTTTACAGTTTAGTTTTCTCATTGAACCTTATCCCTGGGATCTCCAGTCCGTAAGGTTGGGTGTCCACTATATTGATCCTTATTGATTGGGTTTTAAGCCAATTTCCCCTAGACAGGCAGTTCATCTGATCCCTGGGTATTCCCTTCGTCAAGGGATCTGCGATATTTTTCTTAGATTTTACGTAATCAATGGAAATCATACCCGAGGTGATCAGCTGAGTCTTCGTCGTATATGACGAGACTTGCCATTGTATATTGAACTTCGTACTCTTCCTAGAGCCGACTGACTGTCACAGTGGATCATTAAAGAAGACACGGGTTTATCCCAATATGGGACATCCTCTAGAAAACCATGAAGCCACTCAACTTCTTCTCCCGCTTTGTCTAAAGCGATAAATTCCGACTCTATCGTGGATCGGGCAATACGTGTTTGCCTAGAGAATTTCCAAGACACATCTCCACCACCGATTGTAAAAACATATCCGCTGGTGGACTTGATGTCATCACTATCAGATATCTAGTTTGCATCACTGTACCCCTCTAGTACAGCTGAATATCTTGAATAGTTCAATCCGAAATTTTGAGTGAACTTCAGGAACCGTAGTACCCTATTCATTGCTTTCCAGTGATCCTCACTTGGATTACAGGTGAATCTAGCCAATTTATTGGCTGCATGAGCGATATCAGGTCGAGTGCAGTTTATGATATACATCCGACTCCCAATCACCTGTGTGTATCGCTCCTGGCGTACGGGTGCACCAAAATGCTTGTCAATCTTTTGACTTTTACCTAATGGTGTCGTTACTAGTGAATTGTCGAACATCTCAAATTTCTTCAACACATATTCGATGTAGAGATTGAGACAAGACCAGACCATTAGATGTCTTAGAGATCTTGATCCCTAATATAATAATATCTGCGACACCCATATCTTTCATGTCGAAACATTGTTTTAACATGTTCTTAGCCTCTAGGATTGTCCTAGAACTGCTACATGTGATTAACAAGTCATCTACATAAAGACATATTATGACGAATGAATCGACATTTTCCTTCATGTAAACACATTTGTCACACTTATTAATGGTAAACCCTTTTGATAGTAGGGTACTGTCAAATTTCTCGTGCCATTGTTTAGGGGCCTGTTTCAGCTCGTACAACGATTTGACAAGTCGATACACTTTTGTCTCTTGTCCTGGAACCATATACCCTTCAGGTTGATCCATATATATTTCTTCTTCCAAATCACCATTCAGGAAGGCTGTCTTGACATCCATTTGATGTATTTCAAGATCCCGCAAGGCGGCGATGGCTATGAACATTGATCGGTGTATTTTATATACACCTTTTGAGTCAGTTTTAGTTAGTCTTTTGTCCCGTTTTGCACATATAAGTGTCGTATTAGGATAGTTTTCCTTTCTTTTGAGTCAAAGTGGTTAAAATGGCCAAATGGCGGAAAAGGAGCTAAAAGAGGGCAAAAGAGGAGATCCCAGAGCCAAAAACAGAGAAAGTGGCGAACGAGGCTGAAACCCAGACCAGCGCCGCGGCGCCTCCTGCAGTCAGAAGCAGGGCCGCGGCGCCCACTATCCAGAGAAGTCAGAAGACTCAGCGCCGCGGCGCCAAAAGCAGGGCCGCGGCGCCTAAACACCCGAAGTTTGAGCCGCGGCGCATGCCATAGAATCGTGCCGCGGCGCCAAATCACCCGACGGATTGCGAAGTTCGGCGCGCCCATGCTCGCAGGCGCGGCGCCGACGCGGAAAAATTAGGTTTCCAGACGGATTTTGGGCCAGGCCTGCAGGGAAAAGCTGAGGCGGTTTTCAGCCTATAAAAAGAGAACCCTAGGCAGTTTTTAAGGGTTCCCTTTCTTGCACAACACAAGGATTCTTGCTTGGAGATTGGAGACCATAGTTTAGTAATTTCTTTTCCTTTTCTTTACTTTATTTCAGTTTTTGTATGATGAACATGGGATTAGTTCTTGTCAAACATACGTATGGATGTCATTCTAGACACTGAGAGCATAGGTGTCGAAGTAGTCAAGGCCTTCATTTTGGCGATAGCTCTTGACTACCAACCTAGCTTTGTATTTGTCGATAGAACCATCTGCTTTTAACTTCCTTTTGAGGATCCATTTACAACCCAAAGGTTTGTGTCCTGGAGGAAGGTCAGTCAACTCCCAGGTGTGGTTGTGCAGGATGTACTCTAATTCACTTTCTATAGCTTCCTTCCAGAGCAGAGCCTCTGGAGTTGACAATGCTTCTGTGATTGTCCGTGGTTCGTCCTGAACCAGATAAGCTTCATAGTCTGGACCAAAGGACTTGTCCTTCCGGGCCCTTTTGCTTCATCTTGGTTCCATCTCTGAATCTTCCAAGTCCTGATAATCTGGAATACTGAATTCCTGATCGTCAACCACTTTAAAATTTACGAGATTTGAACCGTTCGGATCTAGGTAGTCAGCAACTCCTAGATCCTCAGAGGTTTGTTCATAACTTCATTTGTGAGAGGTTATGTTTTTGTCCTTATATGAAAATGTGTCTTCAAAGAACCATACATTCCTTGATTCCATGATCGTACCTTCATAAATGTCTGGTACATCCGACTTATGCACTATGATGCGATAAACATTACTATTATTGGCATATTCGATGAATATGCAATCGACAGTCTTAGATCCAATCTTGACCTGTTTTGGCATAGGAACTTTTACCTTGGCCAGACAAACCCATACCTTTAAATACTTATAGGTAGGTTTCTTTCTTTTTCATAGCTCGTATAGAGTCTTGTCTTTACCCTTGTGTGGAATCTGTTAAGAATCTTATTCGCGGTAAGGACAACATCTCCCCACATGGTTTGATGGAGGCCCGAATTGATTATTAAAGCATTCATCCTTTCCTTTAGTGGTCGGTTCTTGCGTTCAGCAACTCCGTTTGATTGAGGTGAGTAAGGAGCCGTTGTTTGATGAACTATACCCGATTGGGTATAGAATTCTTCAAAAGGCGCTACATATTCTCCCCCTCTATCGCTACAGATTGTTTTAATCTGTCCTCTTAGTTGGTTCTCAACTTCTGCTTTGTAGCGTTTGAATGCTTCAAAGGCTTCATCTTTACTTTTTAGTAAGTAAAGGTAATAAAACTTTGTGTCATCATCTATGAAAGTCACAAAGTACTTGTTCCCCTCTCTAGTTTGAGCGAACTTCAAATCACATATATCAGTATGTATAAATTCTAGAGGAGCGATTTTCCTTTCGATGGATCTAAAGGGACTCTTGGAAAGTTTTGTCTCTACGCACATCTCACACTTACGTTGAGGGTTCATGTCGATAGACGACAATAATTCCAGCTTTACCAATCTTTGGATAGATTGATAGCTAACATATCCTAATCTATGATGCCATAAATCAGATGACTCAATCAAGTAAGTAGAAGGTGCAATTTTATTGATAGTTGAAACTGAAGGCATTACAGGTGCAACATTGAACTTAAAGAGGCCTTCACAGACGAAGCCCCTTCCTACAAAGGTTTCATTTTTAGTGATTACAAACTTGTTAGCCTCTAACACTAGCCTAAAACCAACATTTACTAACAAAGGTCCATAAATTAAATTTCTTCGAATTTCTGGGACATGCATCACTTCCTTCAGAATTAGCTCCTTTTCGGACGTCATCTTTAGGGTCACCTTTCCTACCCCCAGCACCTCTGAAGAAAAATTGTTGCCCATAAACAATTTCTTATATGTGACTGGTGTATATGTGGAAAAAGCATCTTTATTGGAACATATGTGACGGGTATCACCCGTATCTAGCCACTATTGTACATGATCTCAATGAGGTTAGCTTCAAGAACCACCGCTGAGAATTCTTCAATCATATCGTCTAAGAACGTGTCTTCGACGATGGTTGCCTTAATCTTGCCTTTGGCCTTCTCTGGTTTGAGCTTGCGGCAGTCTTTGGCCATGTGACCAACTTTATCACAGTGATTGCGATCCTTACGGACCACCTTCACGTCGTCATAGACATGGATACCTCGGTTCCCTCCCGATATATTACTAGGCTGATGGTCCGCGTCTTCTCCAACTAGTGGAGGATCTTTGGTTAGGAAATGTGATATTCCCATAACTGCCAGGAAGAGTAACATAGAAGCAAAGATGTTTGGAACATCTTGAGCAACGAGGTTGAAGGCACAGGGAATACCTTGAGTGGTGTTCAAAATTCCAGCGTTGATTTGATCTTCAGCAGACATTGTTGTTGTTGAAAGCAACGAATATTATCTTAAGCTTGTTGGATTTAAATATAAAATTACAAGGAACTGGGAAAGCAACAACAACAACTAGTAAATAATAAATCTGGAAATTAAACAAGTAAATGGTCTTGCTGAGTCGATTGAAGTTTCAATCTTTCCTTAAGATAATATTGCCCCCGTATATCCTTTCAACGATTGTTTTAGCGACTTATCTCCCAAGATAAAACAAAAATCAAACAAATGAGCAAAGGAACTTAAGTGTTCGCTTGATAAGAAAGATCTTTGAGTGTATTGTGATTGCTAGAGAGGAAGACAATTTTCAGAGAATTGTTTGTGTCAATGTGTAGTGTGTTTTGAAATTGTGCTCAAGGCATCAATTTATAGGTAGATGATTTGGTCTTCTTAATTCACCAATCATCAACCAAGGCAAGTAACTACCATTATCGAGGAGGTTCGCCTCAGAAATTGCTGATGAATTAGCCAAATAATGGAGAGTAAATTGTCTAAAATCAGCCCAAGAATCGATTCAATTCGCCTACTACGTTCTTGAAAACGTCGAAGCATCGCGTCCGCCGAGGCACCGCGCGCCTAAATTCGAAGTCACCGAATCGAAAACTGAATTTGCACCGATGTCCCTAGGTGGAGGCACCGCGGTCCTGTCCTTGTGGGACCGCGGTGCCTTCCAGTTTTTCCGTGGCGATTTTTCTGATTCTTTTCATCTCTTACACATTTCTTCCTTTCATTTACCAACGTGAAATCATTCGTCATTTGGCCAATAACCGTCTATTTTTTTATGTCTCAAACAATTCGTATACGTATCAATATCTCTTCCATTTAAGGAAATAATGATCTTTGGTACTTTATATGCACGTGTGTGGAAACCACGTTTTCGACGTGCGGGACCCTAATTGTTCGATTCATAATTAATAGGATTTACTTTATTTCACGTTTAATAAATATTTCCAACAGTTGCATGTTTCTTGTTCGTATCAGTACGCATATATCTTCACAAATAAGCTTCCTCGGCAATTGTTCCTTGACTTCAGATTTAGTCTCAGCGTTCGGCCTCCTTCCGCTCCGACTGAAGGGGTGTGATAGTAAATATATTCACAATATATTCTCTAATTAATATTTAGTATAACTAATATAAAATAGAAATCTTAATTTTATTTTACACTCTATATATTAATAAGAAAACTTTAATTAAACTACGAAATTATTTTTTTGAAGCCAAATACAAATGCCCCCCCCCCCCCCGTGAGGCCCGTGACCGTGAGCATGAACCTGACCTTGACATGCACCCACGTGACCTTGACTTTACGAACTTTATAGAAACTTCTGGGACGGGGCAAATACAGGAAGCAAGTCACGTGGCCACATCAGTACTCCACGTGCCGAGATCTCATTAATAAGTAGCACCGCTATATTGTATATTCACAACTTCTCACACCAACATTTTCTTCCCCGCAGTAAATTCTCAAAAACCCCAAAATGGCCCTACTATTCAACTCTATCCTCGGAACTCTCTTCGCCGTCGTAATCACCTCCTTCTTCCTCCACACCTCCGCAGCACTCGGCGGCGGAAAAGACGGATTACTCGGCGGTTGGAGTCATATAACCGATACAAACGACCGTCAAGTGGTGGAGATCGGGAAATTCGCAGTGGATCAGCACAACAAAGAGGCTAAATCCAATTTAGTGTTTAAACGAGTGGTGAAAGGAGAAACACAAGTCGTCTCTGGCACAAATTATCGGCTAGTCATCGCCGCCAAAGACGGCAGTCATAGCAGCAGTAAGTACTTGGCGATAGTTTGGGATAAGTCATGGGAGAATTATAGGAATCTTACTGCCTTCAAAAAATTATAAAGCGTTGTTAATTAGATCCTCGAGAATGTTTATGCTTTGTGTTATGTTCCTATTACTGTTGATTAGTGCTAATTCTCTTTACGGTCTTTGTGATTTATATAATATGTATTTTATGTTTCTTAACCTTTTGATTGTTTCATCTGGATTCAAGTCATGTGAATTTTGATCAGTATTTTAAAGTATATTTTTATCATATTGAACGACAAGAATTGTAATTTGTACTATTTTTTATATAGTTTTAAAATATTACATTTTTTATTTTAAAATATTAAATTAATTAAACTAATTTAATTTAGCTTTGGAGATTAGTTAAATTAATTTTGGCTCACATAAATGGAGACAGAGAAATAGTTAAAAAAACAAAAGTAGTCCCTAATTCTATTTAGCAATAAATTAATAATATATTATTGAGAAATTATTTTAGCTACGAGCAAATATAAAGACGAAATTGGTAACTAATTTCAGCTTCTTCCGCCGCGCCTCCGCTGCACTCAGCAGTGAAAAAGACGGTTTGCTCGGCGGTTGGAGTCATATAACTGATACAAACGATTTTCTGTGAAGAGTACCCATCAGATATGGAATGAAAAAATGAACTAATTTGGATAATCATCACCCCTACAAGCTAATTTTTGGGATTGAGTTAGGCCCAAAATCCATTATTTATATGTTATCAGAGCTAAATTTTCAATTCTTTGTTCACTGATGTTGAGCTCTCAAATTATATTATTCACGCTTCAGTTAATTAGGTATGTGCGTGCGGGAGTGTTAAGAGTTCCACCGAATGAAAACATGAACTACTTATATGAATTTGGACAATCCTCCCTACAAGATAGCTCGATTATTTACATTTTCAAGTAGTGGAGATCGGGAAATTGGCAGTGGATCAGCACAACCAGGAGGCTAAATCCAATTTAGTGTTTAAACGAGTGGTGAAAGGAGAAACACAAGTCGTTGCCGGCACAAATTATCGGCTAGTTCCCCGCCAAGGACGGTGGTGATAGCAGCAGTAAGTAGTTGGCGGTAGTTTGGGATAAGCCATAGGAGAATTTTAGGAATCTTCCTTCAAAATATTATAACGCATTGTTAATTAGATCCTCGAGAATTTCAATGATTGTGTATTTGTGTTATGTTCCTATTATTGTTGATTAGTGCTAATTTGTCATCTTTGTAATTCATAACTTTTTGTTGTTCTGTTTTATCTATTTTGTTTCTTCACTACTTTCTTCCCAACATTCACAATAAAAAACTGGAATTGTCCGATATATTTTGTACCTAAATAATAAAATTCATCGCTAAATCGATTAGCGATAAATTAATGACAGATTATTAAGAAGTTCTGTTAGCTACGGGCACTCGATCTTTCTTTTCTATTTTCTTCTAATAGTTCAGCATATTAAGGAAAATTACCGGCCTACGAATGTGGTTTGATCTTTTGAAGGATACACATCTTTGATATTTTTTGCTGCCTGGTATTTTGGGATTTTTTTCGATTATAGTAGCAATAATGTTGTGTATATTGTTATTGTTATGTTTCTATTACTGTGATTAGTGGTTTTCTTCCCCCCGGGAGAGATGATATCATAATAGGCAAAACATTTTTAAAGACGAACTTTTAAGTATTAACCGTGTAAATGCATTAGGTAGGTCGTCTACCTCACATCTCTTCGGTTGGCTTTCCCCGAAGAGTAAAAGTATTTATATAATTTTTTTCACCTGGTGCACTAAGCTCGTAGATATCTTCGGCTGGCCTTCCCCAAAGCATAAAAGTATTTTTATAAAAAAAAATCATCCGGTGCATTAAACTTTCGCTATGCGCGGGGTCCGGAGAAGGGCCACACAGTCTTATCTTGCATTAAACTTTCGCTATGCGCGGGGTCCGGAGAAGGGCCACACAGTCTTATCTTATATTTTTGCAAGATGCTATTTTCACGGCTTGAACTCGTGACCTCCTGATCATATGACAACAACTTCATCAATTACTTCAAGACTCCTTCAAACTTTCCAAGAGGATATCAAGTTGAAAGAATGCTTCAAGAAATCAAGCTAAAATATGCATTTAGAATTGTAATTTTTGGATTGATTAGTTGTTTACCAATGAGATAAAGAATTATACTCCTCCTAGCGGTGGGTTCCCCTTAGTGATTACTCCATAAGACTATAGGGGTATGTGACATCCGAAATGATTTATAAATAAAAATGGGCTAATTTTTTTGGAATGAAATATAAGTAAAAGTCATTTTTTATGATTAAAATATTCTTTTTTATTTTTAACAACTTATTTATTCCTCTCTTGATCCAAGGTGATTTTTAATTTTCAATGATCAAACTTAATTCAAATTTGTTTTTAAGTCTAATGGGTATTAATCTTAATTAATGCACTTCAAGTGATTCTCAATAACTTTTGCTTTACTTTTACCATGGATATATGAAAAGACTCCTTCAATTTTGTTTTCCTTTATAACAATAGCATTGTATTTCTTCTTATTTGTTTATTACCAAAAAATGACAAAAAAAGTGGCAACATTGCAGGAAGAACCATCTTTTGATTTGGACATTGACAATGACTCTACTGATGATTTGTTGCTACTTGTTGTTGAAGACTCACTGGACAAGAATGAGGAGGTTGACCAAGAGGAGTTGTTTGATGGTGAAGTGAATTCTCATAAGGGTGTTGAAGGTGGAGAAGACAAGATCAAACACCATTTTAATTTGAACAAAGTTCCTGATGAAGCTACTTCTATGTTTAATGTGTTGGTATAATAATCTGTATTTGGCTAAATAATATTTCAACTCAATCTGTTAATCACTTAGTGAAACAGATAACATTAATGAAACAATAAACGAAAACATAATATGTTTTTGGAAAATAATTTCAGAATGTAATCGAGTCAACTTAGTTCAAAGTGTGTCCTTAAGGAAATTATTCCCCTCACAGTACTCGAGGTTAACGGAATATCGCCTCCCAAGATAGAACGATTATCTTACCAGAATAGTAGTACTCCAAATTCCGGTAGCAGCGAACCACTCAACGGCAGTATATCACACAGAATGAAGACAAAATATTTTCAAGTTGAAGATGAAATTCAGAATTGAAAATGAATTGATTAATGAATGAATAAATTCTTGGAATAATCAAGAATTTATAGGTTTGGAGGTACTGATTCTGAATGTTTGCAACCATTCAGAATAGTCACCTAATATTTGGAGGGAAATTCGAAAAAGAGAGGGAGAGCCGGACGGGTCGGGTCGGTCGCGGGTCGATCCGTTTGGATTTATTTTTAATTAAATAATTAATTAATTAATTAAAGAAACGTTTGTCCAAAAAGATTATCAATCAATTGATCCAAATCCAAAGCCGAGCGAAGCGACGACGGCAGCGCGGTCGCGCCTCTCAACCCTTTTAGCGGTAGAGAAGGTGTAATGTAATATATACACCTCTCTTTCCTTCTCCTTTTCGATGTGGGACAAAGAGCATTTTCCTTTAATTTGCATCCCATCATTTCCCATTCACCAATATCAAAACCAACAATCCCCACATGAATGGGGAATGGTTATAAGATAGAAGAATGTACGGACGAGTGTGATATCTGGCGAGAATTGTTGCGTCTGGATAAGTAGGTTTCCTTTTGAACTTTCTGTAGTGAACTTCTATCGGATATACTCGATCAATCGGTAGATTTGATATCTTTGAACCGTCGAACTTTGTTGTATACCTAGACAACATAAGACACACAATCAACCCTCAACCGTTTATGGTTCTCACGGTTGTGTTCGTTTCAGCCATGAACAAATGCAGGTCTCGTGAGTGCGTAGAGAATGGGCATTTCTTGTCATTCCCCTTTAAAGCGGCTTACACTTAACACTCACATAGGTGATTTCTAAACATGTGGTCCTATAGCCACATTATCTGGTCATACATCGCCAGATTTAGATAACCATTAAAAAACCTTAATGCTTCATTAACTCATTAACAAGCCATAAAGTATTATCCTTATTTCTGAACATTGTCTTCATCCGAGAATGGGTTGAGTTATTTGACAATGTTGAACCGTCGATACAACTTTGTTTGATCTCCCGAACCTAACTCTTGGGATCTCGGTCTGCTAGGTAGAGTTACTGTATGATGACTTGTCGCGCCTTAACCCCATTCCATTGATGATCTACCAACTCCTCTCTAGATAAGCCTTTTATAAAGCGGATCCGCCACGTTATCTCTTGACTTTACATAATCAATTGTGATAACGCCACTAGAAGGAGTTGTCTAACAGATTGTGTCTCCGTCGTATGTGACGAGATTTTCCGTTATACATTACGCTCCCGCCTACTATTCTTTGCTTGGTATCACAATGTATACATATAGGAGCCAAAGGTTTGGGCGAGAATGGAGTATCTTCTAAGAAATTCGAGCCATTCAACCTTCTTCACCTTGTCTAAAGCTATAAATTCTGATTTCATTGTAGAAGGGCGATCGTATGCATTTTGATGATTTCAAGAGATCGCTCCTCTCCATGGTGAAAACATATCCACTCGTGGATTTAACTTCAAACGATCCGGTGATCGATTTGCATCACTATATCCTCAAATCTGCGGGATATTTATTATAATGCAAAACATAGTTTTGGGTGTGTTGTAAATATCCCAAGACTCGTTTAATTGTCATCCATGAGTTTGATTGGGATTACTCGTGAATCGACTCGGCTTGCTTATAGCACATGCTATATCCGCCGTGTACAATTCATAATATACATCAAACTTCCTAAAACTCGTGCAAAGTCCATTGTGAGTCACTTTCACCTTCATTCTTTTGAAGTGCAAAACTTACATCAATTGAGTCTTTGCAACATTGAAATTTAAATACTTGAACTTGTCAGTACTTTTTCAATATAATGTATCGTGATAATGCTAGACCTTGTAGAGTTTTATGGATCCTAATTCCTAAGATCAAATCGCAACCCCAAGTCTTTCATGTCAAATTTGCTAGCGAGCATCTGACGTAGCATTTATATCGACAATATCTTTACTCATTATCAACATGTCATCAACATACAAACAAACAATGACTTCATGATTTGAAGTATTTTTAATGTAAACACATTTGTCACACTCATTAATCTTAAATCCATTTGCCAACATTGTTTGGTCAAATTTCGCATGCCAGTGTTTGGGTCTTTGTTTAAGTCCATAAAGTGACTTAACAAGTGCGCACACTTTCCTTTCTTTACCAGGAACCACAAAACCCTCGGGTTGTTCCATGTAAATTTCTTCCTCCATTCTCCATTTAGGAAAAGTTGTCTTGACATCCATTTGATGGATTTCAAGACCATATCTGGCCGTCGATGCCTAACATCCGAATAGATGTTATTCTTGTTACCGGCGAGTATGTGTCAAAGTAATCAAGACCTTCTTTTTGTCTATAACCTTTGACCACAAGTCTTGCCTTATATTTGTCAATAGTGCCATCAGCTTTCATTTTCCTTTTAAAGATCCATTTTGATCCTAAAGGTTTATTTCGGGAGGAAGATCAACTAATTCCACGTGTATGGTTGTTTAAAATTGATTCAATCTCACTATTGATCGCTTTCCAAAATGTTGAATCGGAAGATGACATTCTCGCTTTAAATGTTTGAGGCTCATTTTCAAGCAAGAATGTTACAAAGTCCGGTCGAAGAAGTAGATGTCTTTTGGCGTTTGCTACGCCTTAGATCCTCTTTGCTTGGTATACTTTCCTTTGGTTCTTCCGCGATCGTTTAGATCTTTCACTTGACGACTCACATTCGGTTTATACGGATAGATGTTTTCAAAGAATTCAGCATTATCCGATTCATTACCGTATTAACATGAATTTGGGATTGTCCGTTGTGAACCAAAACCGCAAGCTTTGATGTTTGTAGCATAGCCAATAAAAAAACAATCCACGCTTTTTGGTCCGATTTTTACCACTTTTGGGCAAAGGAACTTGGACGCCGCTAAACACCCCCACACTTTGAAATATTTCAAGTTGAGTTTTCTTCCTTTCCATAGATCATATGGAATAGATTGTGTTTTCTTTGTAGGGTACTCTGTTGAGTATTCGATTAGGTATGAGATAGCTTCCCCCCACAAGCTCTGCGGTAAACCGGAACTAATTAGTAAGGCATTCATCATTTCCTTTAATGTTCGGTTTTTCCTTTCCGCAATTCCATTTGATTGTGGTGTGTAAGGGACAGTAGTTTGATGAATAATTTCATATTCCAAACATGTCTCTGCAAAAGGAGATTTGTACTCTCCACCCCTATCACTTCTAATCATTTTGATCTTTTTATTCAATTGATTTTCCACTTCGTTCTTGTATTGCTTAAATGCATTAATTGTTTCATCCTTACTATTAAGCAAATACACGTAACCGTATCGAGTGCAATCGTCAATGAAAGTTATAAAATACTTTTTCCCACCACGAGATGGTATTGACTTCATATCACATATATCTGTGTGAATTAAGTCTAAAGGATTTGAATTCCTATCAATAGACTTATATGAATGTTTAACAAACTTAGATTCAACACAAATTTTACATTTTGATTTGTTACACTCGAATTTAGGCAATACTTCTAAATTGATCAATTTTCGCAAGGTTTTATAATTGACATATCCTAAACGAACATGCCATAAATCATTTGACTCCAATAAGTAAGACAAAGCTGAATTTTTATTAATACTGTCAACAACCATTACATTGAGTTTGAAAAGGCCCTCGGTGAGGTAGCCCTTTCCTATGAACATATCATTCTTACTTATTACAGTTTTCTCACTAACCAACACGCACTTAAACCCGTTTTTTTACGAGTAGTCCGGCTGAAACTAAATTCTTCCGAATTGTTGGAACGTGCAGAACATTGTTGAGAGTCAGGACCTTGCCGGAAGTCATCTTCAAAAGTATCTTCCCATATCCTTCAACTTTGGTTGTTGCAGTATTTCTCATAAACAGTACCTCTTCGGGTCCAGCGGGAGCATAGGTTGCAAATGCTTAACTGCGGTATAAACATGTCGAGTGGCACGAGAATCCAGCCACCACTCCTGGGTTTCCAACCAAATTGCACTCAAAGATTACACACGGATCATTCAGATCATCATTCATTTCCACCATATTGGCTTGTCTTTTCCCTTGTCCTTTTCGGAGACGCAAACTGACTTTTTGGCCAAATTTCCACAATTAAAGCGATTGCCTTGAACTTTTCTTGTTAGAAACCTTCTCTTTCGGAAGCCCTCTTTCTTTTCTTGTTCATTTTGAGCAAGATCTTGGCGATGTTGGCCCTTCAATTAGTGAACTCTTACGATACCTCTTTTGTGGTTTTGTTATCTTCCTCGATCTTGAGACGAATCACAAGATCCTCCAACTTCATTTCCTTTCTTTTGTGCTTAAGATAATTCTTGAAATCTTTCCACGAAGATGACAATTTCTCAATCATTGAAGCCACTTGGAATGCTTCATTCACTACCATACCTTCAGCAATAAGTTCATGGAAGATAAGTTGAAGCTCTTGAACTTGGGTTCCAACGGTTTTTCCATCAACCATTTTGTAGTCTAGGAATTTGGCAACCACACTTCTTCAAGCAAGCGTCTTACATCTTGTACTTCTTTTCAAGTGCACTCCATAGTTCTTTGGAAGTTTCTACTGCACTGTAGACATTGTACAAGTCATCTTCTAAGGCACTTAAAATGTAGCCTTTGCACAAAAAATCAGCCTGTTCCCAAGCCTCAGTAACCATGAACTGCTGGTTGTCAGGCATGTCGTGGCAGACGGGAGGTCCTCATTTGGTGAACTTTTGCAAACCAAGAGTGGTAAGCCAAAAGAACAATCTTTCCGCCATCCTTTAAAGTTGACAGGTGAACTTCACGGGTTTCTCGGTAGTGTGATGCTGCGGGGTTGTAGTAATGTAACGGTGCGGTATTTGCGAGGTAGTTCCAATTTCAAATTGCCATTGTTTGTCACTGTCAAATCGACAAACTGTTTTAATTAATAAAACCAAAATAGCAATTAATTCACAGACTTCAACGATGAAGATTTTATTTCTTCAAATCGCAGTCGAATTATAAAATTACACGATGAAGATTTTATTTATTCAAATAGTAGTATTATTATTAAACTTTAGTATTCCAACGAAGTTTTTATATCTTCGAGTAAGAATACTAATATTAATATGGAGTAGAAAACTACACAAGTTTTAATCTCCTTAAATGAGCGATGAAGTTTTTATGTTCTTCAAATCGTTGCAACAAATATCATACACAACGGTGAAGATTTTATTTCTTCAAACCGAATCAATTTTGATAGCAACAAATATAATACACAACGGTGAAGATTTTATTTCTTCAAACCGAATCAAAATTGCTTGAAACAAAGTGCAGTAGATTGTATGTTGTATACTTGATGAAGTTTTTATATCTTCAAATCAAGTACCCAAATGAGTAGAAAGTTATGAAAACTTTAATCTCAACCGGAGTAGAAAATTCGAAGATTTTAGTCTCCAAACAACATACAAGAAAAACACTTATTTTTTTTTCTCCTGAAAAACACTTTTTTTTTTCTTTTGGAAAACACTTTTTCCTGGACTTTAATATTCCAACGAAATTTTTATGTCTTCAAATTAGAATATGAAATCTCATACGGAGTAGAAAACCACACAGGTTTTAATCTCCAAACCAGGATACAGATTAAAATAAAATAAACATAATTTCCTTAAGATTGTTGGTATAATAATCTGTATTTGGCTAAATAATGTTTCAACTCAATCTGTTAATCACTTAGTGAAACAGATAACATTAATGAAACAATAAACGAAAACAGAATATATTTTTGGAAAATAATTTCAGAATGTAATCGAGCTCACTTAGTTCAAAGTGTGTCCTTAAGGAAATTATTCCCCTCACAGTACTCGAGGTTAACGGAATATCGCCTCCCAGGATAGAACGATTATCTTACCAGAATAGTAGTACTCCAAATTCCGGTAGCAGCGAACCACTCAACGACAGTATATCACACAGAATGAAAAATATTTTCGACTTGAATATGAAATTCAGAATGAAAAGTGAATGAATAAATTCTTGGAATAATCAAGAATTTATAGGGTTGGAGGTACTGATTCTGAATGGTTGCAACCATTCAGAATAGTCACCTAATTTTGGAGGGAAATTCGAAAAAGAGAGGGAGAGCCGGACGGGTCGGGTCGGGTCGCGGGTCGATCCGTTTGGATTTGTTTTTAATTAAATAATTAATTTAATTAAAGAAACGTTTGTCCAAAAAGATTATCAATCAATCTTTTGATCCAAATCCAAATCCGAATCCGAATCCGAAGCCGAAGCCAAAGCCGAGCGAGCGACGACGGCGCGAGGGGTCCTTGCCCTCTCAACCCTTTTAGCAGCTAGAGAAGGTGTAATGTAATATATACTCATCTCTTTCCTTCTCCTTTCTCGATCCGTTTGGATTTGTTTTTAATTAAATAATTAATTTAATTAAAGAAACGTTTGTCCAAAAAGATTATCAATCAATCTTTTGATCCGAAGCCGAAGCCGAGCGAGCGACGACGGCTCGAGGGGTCCTTGCCCTCTCAACCCTTTTAGCAGCTAGAGAAGGTGTAATGTAATATATACACCTCTTTTTCCTTCTCCTTTTTCGATGTGGGACAAAAGAGCATTTTCCCTTTAATTTGCATCCCATCATTTTCATTCACCAATAACAAAACCCAACATAATGAACACGTTTTGGATCAGAATGAAGAACCTAATGACAAATTGAGCTTTGAACAAAAGAGTGAGGAGTTGAAGACAGAAAGTACAGGGGTTATATTCTTTCCCCTTAAAAACATTCGTTCTCCAATGTTGGGATTTTCACGTCCTATGATCACACTTGTCGTCGTACAAACGGCCTTTCATGTTTAATTGAAATATATAATTACTAAGGTTAACTTCTAAATGGGTTTAACTGTGTAAATACTTCAATATGATTAGCGAATAAAATTTAAACTCGATCAGTAAACCTTCTTGAATCCTCTACTATTATACTTCAATATAATCGAATCTCGTCTCTGCCTCAAAAAATGGGAAGTAAGGATAAGAATAAAGAAGCAGCAGCAATAAAATTGTAATAAGAAATCAAAAACAATATAAGAAGAAAGAGATAACAAGCAATTAGTAAGAGGAGTTGTTTGAGTGGATAAGCCTTAAATTCTTGCTGATGAAAAATTATTTGATATTTTTGGACAATTTTTATTTCTTTCATTCATTTGGAGCAATTAATGTTGAGGCTTGAAATTATCAAAATCTCCTTTCACTTTTTGAGATATAAGTATTTATATGGTGCAAGTAGGCGTCACTATAAAACCCGCGAGGGTAGTCAAGTTGGTATAGCAAATAGAGCACGAGATCGCAAGGTCACGAGTTCGATCCCCTGCATAAATCTTTTTGATTGAGTCTGTCATACATGGCTTGCCAAGTGTGGTTAATCGGCTGATGTGGTTTGCAGGCTATTGCGTCAGCCCAGTGTTTACCCTGTGCGCACTCGAAAAATATTAATTAGAATGAGTATTTGACATATTTTATTTTTATTTATATTTAAGTTAACACTAAATATTTACTCTATTTATGTGACATCACAAAGGATAAAATGGAGAAAAATAATTAATTATATCTTGAACTTTTAAAACGATAAATAATTTGAAATAACTATTTTTAGTAACTACGAAAAATAATTTGAGACGAAGGGAGTATATCACCTCTAATTATTATAAATCATCTATATATTAAAATCAATTAGACATACTTTACGAGTTATGCAACCTCTAACAATTTCTTGAAATTTCCGACCCAATAATTAATAGTAATAAGCTTAAAATAAGTATGAAATATAAATTATTGCTTGATTTTTCAAACTGAATAAGTAAAAGTCGACATCTATTTTTAATATACTAAATAAGTAAAAATGAAACATCATTAATCATTAGATTACTTTTATAATTATGATGTTCACGTCAATTTATGAACACCATGAGTTACTTATCAACTATTACCTCTCAACAATACATATATCAAAATCTCTATTCGTCCAAAGCTTGGATAGATAGAAAAATATGGAGTACCTAATATTTTTTACTCTATTAATTAAAATATTTGTTTAAGCTGTCATATAAATTTGTAAACACTTCACTAATTAGTAAAGCAGAATAGTTTGAAAAAAAGAGTAAGGGTAGACTTGAAAATTATAAAATATCAAATATTCTGAAATAACTATAACTTATTAAAACAACTACTAACATTTAGTTTAGTTGGGATTGATTTTTTTTAATCGATTTTAAGCGATGTGAACTCGAATTAATTGAGATTACAGTATAAATATCAAACCTGACATGGGAAAGAAACTAACATATTTCCTCTGTTCACTTAGTTATTTTGTGCATCCTTTTAAAAATATTAATTTTTAAGTAAAAATAAGTTATTTGATAAAAATGTTTCTAATTAAATAAATATTAAAATTTGATCATTTAATACTTAATAAGATAAATAAACATTTTTTTGAATAAAAAAATAAATGAACAGTATTTTTGATATTGAGATAGTATTAAATATCTTTCGTTTGTTTCTCCTCACTCCCTTTAATTATGGATCTATGATTAGTTTAGAGAATATGACAAAACTAATTTGTCTTCAAGTACAAAAGTCGCCTTGATTGTAAGGAAAATGACATATATAGTTGCTTCACGTGAAAAGTGTACATATTATCCATATAGGATCCCATGCTAGTATTAATATTAAATAAAGATAAGATAAGCATGATAAATTGCAGAAGAGAAGAAGCGAAGTCGCGAATCGCAGCTCACGAAATCTTTTGTGATAAATCTTTTGTTTAAGCATGTCACACATGGTTTGTCAAGTGTGATTAATCGGCTGACGTGGTTTGCAGGCTATTGCGTCGGCCAAAGTTTACTTACGCACTCGAAAGAAAGAAGCTCATGGTTTCGCCTTCACAAAAAAATAAATTAAATCAAGTCATTTTAAATCTTTTTTTTCTTGAAAAATAGTTGTTGTGAAACTATAGAAAAGATGAAGTCTTCCTTAACGGTTAATAAAATTTAAATTTATTATAATTTTTTGGTGAATTTTTTTCACAGGCTTATTCTATGTAAATATGAATTAATGCATTTAAAATACCGAATGATTACAAAGAAAAAAGGAGTTATTATTATTACTCCTATTTACTTACCATTTTAGATTTTACATATTTTTTTTTTATGAAAACATTAATAATATGAGTTGCTTAGCTAAATTGCACTAAAAATGGAGTTTAATGATCAATAAAGTGGAGGAATCATGGGTCTTTAGTTTAAATTCGCGAAAGCAAATATATTAGATGATTTATTTATATATGTCTAAATCTTGGTAGGAAGAATTTTTGATACCCGGAGGAAGCATGTACTCTGTGAAATAGTCGCGGTAAATGTAAATTTGACTAAATTGCCCTTATTTATTTTTGATTTTTCAATTTTCTTAACTTCTTTGTAGAATATTTTTGTTATTGCTAATAAGGGTAACATTACTTGAAAATTAATATTTTTTTTTATTTTCTGAAACATCAATATTTTTATAATAATTCTTTTACAAAAGAGACAAGGAAATAAAGACCAACAATATATTTATTTCAAGAAAGTAATAATGTGTAAAGTGCAACTATACTTTGCTTCCATTTACTAAAAAAATGTTAGATCCGTGATAATATTTCGGGGGGAGGGGCCCAACCAGATTCAACTGAAAATAGTAATCTGCTGTACACGCGGTACAGGAACTCTCGGTGCACAGAGCCCTCGGAACAGATCGGTGGTTCATAGGCTCTGGTCGCCGGAGGCAGCTTTGACATACCGGAAAATAGCATCATCGGTGCCGGAGACAAGCCGGCGGCGAAGATGAAGAACTTATTATTCAAATCAAAGCCGAAAACTCCTGTTGAACTTGTTCGTCAGACTCGTGATCTCCTTATCTATGCACATAATTCTGATACTCGCGAAAGCAAGCGAGAAGAAAAGGTGCGAAATTCTAATTAAATATATAGATAATTCATGTAGCATATATTCGAACATCACAGTTAGTTTCCGATGAGGTTTAGTTGATTGGTTGATATTCTCTTGCTCATAATTGTTATACTTGCGTAATTCTGATACTCGCGAGAGCATTAGAGAACAAAAGGTTTGAATTTCTTATTAAATTGAACGTGTTAGATATAGATAATTCATATATAGCATATAATTGAACACTGTTAGTTTGCAATGAGGTTTAGTTGAATTGTTGATATTCTCTTTGCTCGTAATTCTGATACTCGTGAGAGCAAGAGAGAATAAAAGGTTTGAAATTCTTATTAAATCGAACGGAGTTAGATACAGATTATTCATATAGTAGCATATAATTGAACACTGTTAGTTTGCAATGAGGTTTAGTTGATTGGTTGGTATTCTCTACTCGTTTCCTTTTTCTAATTTACCGTAGTGTTTGTACAAGCTCGGGAAAGAGAGAAGAAAAGGCGTGAATTTCTTATTCAATCGAACGGAGTTAGATGTAGATTAATTAATATATAACATATAATAGAGCACAGTAATTAGTTGATTGGTTGATATTCTCTTGCTTGGAGGCAGTGCTAGAATTTTGAGTTTATGCGGAATTTTAAAAAACACAGTTTATTGTGTTCTGGATAAATTATATATACATCATAAGTGGATTTTTTAACACAAAAATATGGTTCAGGCGAAAGCTACTGGGTTCTGCCGCTGTAGCTCCGCCCCTGAGTTTAGAGTTGTCTTGCTTTTTGTTTGTTAGGTTTGATTTTTCTTTGTTTTTTGGCTGTATGCTTTTGAATCTGGATAGTCTTGTGCATTGTCAGACTTGAATGTCTTTTAAAAAAACAAAGTTCAATCTTTACTTTGTTTTTCCTTGGATTGGATACTTAATTTGGTCGAAATTCAGTGGATGAATCAACTATGCGTTAATCCTGAATTTATTTGGTCTGCTAAATGTAATGAAACTGGTGGATAGAAGTTACTTAGTGTACTTGCTAGTTGTATTTGTATGATTTTGAAATTTGTGTCATCCTTGGACTTGGTTCTATCTTTAAGTTTTGGTGTACTACATTGAGATCATCTTTTACTGTTATCATCAGCAAAAGTGCCATTAATATGAATTGCATGATGAAAAGAAGGAACAACCATATACAGTTCTGTTTCTGATTGAATACACATACTCCAATTGGCTATAAATTTGAATTGTGTACTTCTTTCCTTATGTGAACCTGCAGATAGTGGAGTTAGGCAAGACAATTCGGGAGTTAAAGTCTGTTCTTTACGGGAATGGTCAATCAGAACCTGTCTCGGACGCTTGTTCTCAGCTGACTCAAGAATTCTTTAAAGAGAACACGCTACGGCTGCTGATTGATATGCTTCCAAGACTCAATTTAGAGGTAGTACTTACCCCTTGAGTGCATCAAATTTCTTGTTGCCATGTTGTCTCACCTTATTGTGTCAACTGGCTTTCTTATGCATTTTTCTGCATTTCATGAGAATATCATCTGGTTCCCTAGTTTCACTTCTGCGGTTCACTGCATGTGATTTGATAATATGGTATTGGGTTACGCTTATTAACCCTATTACATTGTAAGATCTTGTTGTTTCCATCCTCGTGTCTTCCTATTACAAGGAAATTTACTTTTTGCAGGCTCGTAAAGATGCTACTCAAGTAGTTGCGAATCTGCAAAGACAGCAGGTTCAATCGCGGTTGATTGCTTGTGATTACTTGGAAGCAAACATTGATCTGATGGATATATTAGTAGTGGGGTAAGTTGTGGAAGGAAAGAGGTTTACAAATATGGTGGCATGTTACTATCATGTGTTGTTTTGCATTGTCAAATTGCTTCATTTTTATGACTTTACAATTGTTTTACTCCCTTCGTCCCAATTTATGTGATGTACTTTCATTTGGCACGCACATTAAGAAATATGGGAAGACTTTTGAATCTTATGGTCTAAAATAAGCCAAAGATATTTTTGTAGTTATAGATCATCTCGTTTTGCGCAAAAGGTAAAGTTTAAAGTTAAATTGTTGTCAAATAAGGAGATATGTCATTCTTTTTGGGACGGACTAAAAAGGAAAAAGAGTTTTTTTTTTTTTGGGACAGAGGGAGTAATTGTTTTTTGGGCTTTTTTTTTTCTAAAGCACACTGCTGATGTCAATCTATGGGCAAGCTAGATAAAAATATATTTGAATGAAAGAACCATTAGAAGCTTTCTTGTATGTTTATTAGGAGTATTAAACTCTGTTTGGAGGAACTTGGTGTGTTATTCCATTTCGTTTGAGGCACTTTGGGTCATCCCAAAGTAGTGACTAAATACTACGAGACAAATTTCAAGAATTGGTAAATTTAATTACAGATCTGATATTTTCTTTATATAAAATCGAATTTGCATATACTCTTGAAATTATTTCGAATAGTTTACTCTATATCCTCAATTATTAAATGTCAATCAAATTAACTCCTTTGAGAAAGAATAGATGGAGTACCAAGAAAGGTCTTTGGGTGGATGTGGGAGAAGAAAACATTTCATATTAAATATGTAAATGCCATAAATGATATGTATCCCTCATTAGTGTGAGAACAGTAGTTGGAGATATAGATCCTCCATAACTGTGGTTTACACCAGGATCGGTATTGAGCCCGTACTTGTTTACCCTTGTTATGGATGAGCAAATTAATACAATACAAGATGAGGCCCCATTTTAAAAAGCCTTGATGGGATAGCTTCTTTTAGGAAATTTATCTCAGGGGAACGAAAAGATGTTTCTGAAGATCATTATGTTAATTATTGGTATATGGATTTCTGATGATTCTTTTACCCCTGTCGTTTAGGTATGAGAATACAGATATGGCTTTGCATTATGGTACAATGCTGAGGGAATGCATTCGACACCAGAGTGTTGCAAGGTGAGGCACATGAACCTATCTTATGCTGCTACTGCTGGATCCATTTTTTGAGAACTTATATGTGTGCTTCTGTTGTAGATATGTCTTGGAATCCGAGCATGTGAAGAAGTTTTTTGATTATATTCAGCTGCCAAATTTTGACATTGCTGCTGATGCAGCTGCTACTTTTAAGGTTTGGTCCTTTTAATTGTGTTAGTGGGATGAATATCTGATAGATAATCTTTGTGACCTGAAAACATTCTATTGTCACTTCAATGGTTATTTAAGCAAATACGGCTATTGCACTAGCAAACCTCTTAAGAAAAGAAGGAAAAGAAGCCAATTTGCTACTCCACATGACACCCTTGTTTGTCCATCGTGTGGTTAGCTTGCTTTTATCAAATCAAATGATTGGGGCTTCTTAATGTCTGTAAAGTAAGAACTTGCTGCATTAATTCTTACTGAAATTCAGTATATTGGCGGTGCTATGCTATGATCATTCTCCAAAGCTAATAGTAATCTCGGCATATTCTTTATTGTTCTGAAAAAGAAGCTTTTGCTCTTTCCTAAGAGTTGCTTATCATGCCTACTGCATCAATATCCTGATTCAATTGCAATGTTTGTTGCAGGAACTCTTGACGAGGCACAAATCAACAGTAGCTGAGTTTCTTTCGAAGAATTATGACTGGGTAATAAATCTAAGTATATTTATCTAATTGCTTATTGTTTACACATGTAAATGGATTGTATGAACCATAGTTACCAGGACTTCTCTATGAACTTGTCGCTGCTTGTATTTCAGTTGTACACATGCAAGCTTGTTTTGTGAACTATATTTAAAAGATGCTCTCTAGAAACTTCTTGCTTCATGTAGCTTTGATTTATGCGACTATGCTCTCAAGATACTTCAATGCGTTTGTCATTGACACTATCATATTTTTTATCACAATGAAATGGTTCTCGTAGTACTGATACAGCACCCAGCTAATGCACTTTTTACCTTTATTTCTTGGGATTTCATGATTATCATTTACTTTATTATCTTAGAAACTCTTGATTTCGCCCGATGTGCCTCTCGAGACACCTTTCCATCATCAACAAAGGGGTGATAAAATTGTGACATGTTTTTGGAAAGAGAAGTTGTGTTAAGAACCTTAGAAAATGTTCTTGTCGCTGGCCTTTTTCTTTTGTCCCGGTTTATGTAGTTGAGGGTGGGGATGAATGGGATCAACTGTTATTATCTGAAGGATATAGGTGAGGAGGACTCTGGTGTCAGCTACATGAACTTTCAGTGTTTTGTACTTGGGCTTAGTGATTATTACATAAATGTGTTCAAAATGTATCTGTGTGATATTTACTTTTAACTTTTAAAACTTTTTTCGGTATTCTTGTTGGATTTTCTCATCAATTACTCTTGCTTCGACAAATAAATCACGAGGAACTTATTATTTACTGGTTTTGCTTTTAGATCTTTGCCGAGTATAACTCAAAACTGCTCGAGTCTAGTAACTACATCACCAGAAGGCAAGCTATCAAGGTAAGGGCAGCCTCCGCTCTTCTTGTAGACAACTTTTGCTGAATAATATACTTCCGGAAAAACTTCTGTTCCTTCAGAAAATTTCTCACATCTTTTGCAAAGTATCTCAGTGAAATCGAGTACATAGTTGCTCATAAATGTTTGATGTGCATTTTCTACCTCAAGCCCTCCTCATATTACATAGATAACAATTTGTCTCGATCCGTTGTATACTGATCCTCATTTTTTTAAAAGAGTTTTTTTTTGCATCTTCCTTTACTCGGGGCTGTGTTCGCAGTTGACATCGTAATTTCTTTAGAGAACACTTATATATGTCCTTTTTTGGTTGAGGTTAGCAGGAATCCTCTTTCCATGATTAAAGCAGGGAAGAGGAGGAAATTGAGGGGCTTGGATAAGAGAAAATTGAATGAAATTCATGTACTCAGAATTAAGCAGTTTTACTGTTTCACTCGAATGGATGAGATTCATTCTGTTGATTGAGGGTAAACAGAACCTTTTAATTTTGAGGAGAAATTTCCAGCAGTTAGTTTTTCCCATTATTCAAGCTCATGTATTTCTTTCTGCCGGAACTTCATATTATTATACATCACTAATAGGTCACTATAATTTTGGAGTTTTTCTTCATTTCCTTCATACAGCGAGTCTTTCCAGTTTATGTTCAGGCAGTTGTGACTTGTAGGCTAACAGAAATCACCTGTCATTGTTTTTTAATCTTTAAAGATGTTTGTTTTACTGTTGCAGCTGTTGGGAGATATTCTGCTAGACCGCTCAAATTCTGCAGTAATGACGCGTTATGTTAGTTCAAGAGACAACTTAAGGATCCTTATGAATCTTCTCAGGGTATTGAGCTATATTTGGTTGCATCTTTCTTATTTCAGCCCTCTCTTCCTGACTGTCATTCTACTTTATTCTTTAATCTCGTATTCTCTTGAAGTTTCTTAGTAGTTCCTTTGGTGCATTTGATTTTATTGTCTTCCTATTTTGTGGGTGGTGGGTGCTTTACCATATCTATCATGAAACCGTTACAAATGATATTCTGCTTCACAGCACCGATTCAAGTTTTGAGTGTGATAAAGTCCAACTCAACCCAACGGACAAACTGTTAACTTGTGAAATGAGTAAAATTAGATGGACCTCTTTTTGCTTAGCGCAAAAAGACTCGTGTGAACAAGCTAAGAAACAGGACCCATGACTACAATGAGTTGTTTCAGCGAACAGCATGTTGTTTTAGAGTGATTACAAGTTGACCTTTTAAAACATGCATAAACATTTTCTGGCGCAGGGTGGTAAGTTTTACGAGCATAGAGAAAGTTGTGCGGCTTCTATCCCATCACTTTAGCTGATGACCTGAAAAGCTTCTTGAATTGCTGTAATTTTTTGTTGATTGCTGATTCCTCCTTTTTCAGGAGTCAAGCAAGAGTATCCAGATAGAAGCATTCCATGTTTTCAAGGTACCCTCTTTGATTTTGATATTTTTACCCATGTAACTGTTCCGTTAGCAACGGCTTCGTCTCTGACTTTCAACTTTTGCAGTTATTTGCTGCAAACCAGAACAAGCCTCCAGATATCGTTAGCATCCTTGTCGCAAACAGAAGCAAGCTCCTGCGTCTCTTTGCCGATTTTAAGACTGACAAAGGTACACACACAGTAACTATCGATTAGGAGTAGGTACATGCACAATAAGTATGAATACAGAGCTGTATCTTTTGTTTTTTTAATAACTATAGTGTTGGGGCCAGCTTGCGTGTACCTCGACTAATTCCACGGGATCTGCTATCTCCCATCAACACCGATAGCGGGTAACTCTGTCCATCAAGGTTTGAACAGATGGAAAAAAATCACCTACAATTATTGTCTACTCTAAGATTTGAACATGAGACCTTATAAACTTCATTAACCACATGGTCACACCCTTGAATGCAAATACGAGTTCGATCTTGTGAAGGATGCCTCAAAATTTTCCTTAACTAATATTTTCTTATCTGCAGAGGATGAGCAGTTTGAGGCTGACAAATCCCAAGTTGTCAAAGAAATTGCAGCCCTTGAAACCAAGGAACTCTCTTGAACTCTGTACTAGTTAGTTCCTAAGCTGTCACTGTGATGGCTGTGTAAATGAATGATGTTGTTTTCTCACTGAATATTGTTTTACTAAATTAATAGTCTTAGCTCTTGAAATTATTAATTGAACTCCATTTTTTTGTGTGGTTATTTTGTTATTTGTCATCAATCCTGATCTTCTTGGTCTAGCCAAAAGAAAAAAGTCCGTTTAAATATGAATGTTCTGATGCTACTCTTTGAAAGGTTTGTTGGAGGCTATAAGAAAGCAATAATTGAAGACTTTGTTATATGCTTTGTATTTATCACAAAATGAGCGTTTGCTGCAAGAGCGCTATATTGGTGTTTACACTAACCAAATAAATATATAACTTGTGTCCTTAGTACAATATTATCTCCAAAGTATAGTTATACATATTCTTAGCTCAATTTATCGCTTAATCGAGGTAAATTATTATTTAAGTATAGCTAATTCTTGAATTGTTATTTCACAGAGAATGTAGTATAAAACTATACCAAATTTTCACTATGAAACTACACCAATACTCCTTGTATGAAAGATAAATATGTAACCAAATGAAGGACAAAATATTATGGAGTTTTATATGGGATTATTCCATAATCTCGGTAACCAAAAGAGCCACAAAAGTACTTTGTCATTCTATCAAATGAAAGATAATAGTATACATCATCCTATAACATGTGACTATTAGTAATAATTGGAATTTAATATTGCCAACAGATGTTGCATCAGTTGTATAATTCTAATATCGTCAATTAAATGTTGCATTAGTTATGTCGATATCTTTTCTTAAGCTCAAATCAAATATGGTCACAATATAAAGTGCGTCAAACTGCTTTTTCTGTTTATATTTAAAACAAAGAGTACTAATTTATGCATACACGTATTATCCCCCCCCCCCAGTTATACAGATGCCCTCTTCTGTTCTCTTTTTTTTTTAATAATAGAATAATCTTTCGGCCATTATAGGGAGTCAGGGAATATAATTTTTATTCTTTTTACTATATAAAAGTTGGAGCATAATATTATTTCACGTACTCTCCTCTTTCTCTTCAAAGTTCAAACATCAAACGAACATACTATAATTCTTCTATCACCCAATCAAAAAATTCTGAGAAATGGCTCAAAATGGTCAGCCCCCACTAATCTCTTCCCCAAATTTTTTATTTTTCTACAAGGTTTTTGTCGGGTTCGTACACGCAGCAAAATTTGAAAATTTATGTTTCAAACCTGACATGGCGATCAAACTGTAGGATGATTATATAATGTAAACACATAGAAACTGTAATAGTTCAATAGAACACTAACAATTTTGCAATCTGGAATCTTCTTCTTGAATCTTCAAGTGTGTAGCCGAGGGTGAGCACGCAACCGTCCCTCGATTTGCAAGTTCAAGACTTCGATGTAATTTCTTTTTTGGAAAGTTAGGAAATCCAGCAGAGATTCAGCAGAGTTTAATTCTATTGAGTTGGGTGTATAAAATCCTTGACTGAGCCCTCTATTTATAGCTGCAGGATCAGCTAGGGTTCCTCAAATGGGCCAGACCCAGAAACCGAAACAGATTGGGTCACTCGGACCCACTGGACACGTGGCGCCGCAGCTCTGCATAAGTGGCGCCGCGACCCTGGGTCTTATGCGCCGCGACCCTTGTCCAATTTTGTTATTTTTATTTTATTCTAATGTCTCGATTATAAACCGAACATATATATTATCTCTGATTACATCCTTGAATCGACAGAACAATTGACTTAGTGTTACCCTACAGACCTTCACATATCGACACTAATATCATTAGGGTCTACACGGAACTCCTAGACGGCGCTGGAAGACGAACTCAATATGTGAAGTATAGTTACACGAAACCTGTGAACTGAACCTCTATGTTGGTAGATAAAATCCTTTCATTCACGACACACTCGATCAAGCTTAGAATCTGCCAAGTGTCTATCCAAATGGTTTAATTATTATATCTCATCTATATTAGCTGACAACGAGACCATATCATAGATATGTATACTGCGTTGGCCAACGACTTAGTCAACCTAATACCATATG
The DNA here is from genome assembly GCA_029844215.1 of Przewalskia tangutica. NCBI lineage: Eukaryota > Viridiplantae > Streptophyta > Magnoliopsida > Solanales > Solanaceae > Przewalskia > Przewalskia tangutica. The sequence goes on along the minus strand of CM056729.1, from coordinate 24,976,749 downwards.
AGAATTTGAGTGTTCTCTCGAAAATACATTCGAGGAATGAATCCTAATCTTGGCTCAGCTACCACCTTTAATCCACTTCGCAATGTACCCAAAACAAGTCGCGTCTCAACCTATAAGACATTTGAGCTTAGGACAGGATCAAAGTACATTACTCTGTAAACAAGGTGGTATCGACCTCAAGTCTAAGGACTTCTATTTTCCACACACCGATGACACTTTAGACATATATAACAAACAGTGCATCAGCATGGTATATCAATACTTCAACAAGTATCCATGTGTCCATCACGAGTTGTCATAACTCGTAGCATGTGAGACATACTACATCCCTAAGGATATGATGCAGACCACATGTCGACGTATCACATATCATCGATATCTCATTCTCGATGATCATTAGTCGAGGTAGTTTAAGAGTTTACGCTATAATATTAATCTTTCACATTATTAATAACCACGTAACCTCTAGGGATGCATTTATAGAATATTATAAACAATCAACTAATAATTCAACAAATACAAATATCATAATATTAATCTCCATTAATATAAATATGAATGTGTATAAAGTACATTTGTTCTAATACAGATTATCTCTAGGACATACATATACATAGATATCCATATATAAACACACACATATATATATATATATATATATATATATATACTTATTATCTGGTGAATTATGTATTTGTACACTAATTGTTTCTCAAATAGTAGCAATTTTTTGAATCTCAGGTTCATTAGAAGAGTTCTTGGCTGTTGCAGTTGATGCTGCTAAGAAAGCTGGAGAGGTTAATCTAAGTAGACCCTAATTGATTATTTTCTGAAAGAAAAAAACTTATTTTTTACTGTTATTTAATAAAGTTTCAATTTTTTTTTTTGGTTATGTTGTTAATTTTTAGTTCTCAATATTTCTGAGTTTTGCAGATAATTTGCCATGGATTCTACCAGAAAAAGTATGTGGAGCACAAATGACAGGTATTTTTATGCTTATTTGGCTTAGCATTTGTGCATTTTGCTTCTACAACACCAATAACATACCCACAACGTGGGGTATGTGATGGGTAGAGTGTACGTAGACCTTATCTCTACATTGGGAGAGAGATAGAGTTGCTATTTCCGAAAACCTCGGCTCAAGAGAAAGCATAAAAAAGGTCAGGACAAAAAATTCAAAGCAGTATGAAAATAACGAAAGAAACTAAATCATGATAAAGAAGCCTGAAAAAAGGAGCAGTAGTCATTAGCTACCATAGATAAATAAGATAATCGAAGTACAAGAAATAATAGATAGTAGCTGAAATCAAAGGATAAGAAACTATAGAGCAATACTGGGACTACTAGTATGAAAGTATAAGCGAGACTACCTACTAGCCTTCTACCTGATCTGAGTCCTCCATAACCTCCGATTAGTAAAAATTGTTTATGTAGTTTATGGTTTGTTTAAAGTAAGAATGAGGAAAGAATTATTCTTGGTTAATGTGCTATTCTTTGGTATCTTGCTTATGTGAAGGCCAATTTTGGAAAATTTGAACTAGTTTGCATTTGGTAGAGAGGAAATTAAGAATAAAAATAAGATATTAATAATGTTAGTCTCAATCTAGACCTTTCAATAACAATCACAATAATATAATAAAAATGTAACTGTAATTGAAATTAACAATAATGAAAACCAGCAAAAAATGAGAAACACACACTAACTTGGTGTAGATAGAGGCCTGCAATGACGCAGTATCCTATGACAAAAATTCGTCCCCACTTGTGCTGTAGTTCTACGGACGTCTGCCTTGAGGATACAACTATCTAAGTGAGAGTTCTAGCACAAGAACTTCACTTCTGGCGAATTTACTATATGTGTTCTTCAGAAAAGTTCTTGAGGAATAAGATGAAGATAGAGCAACAATCTTAGATCATTAGATGAATTTAATGATTGATTGTAATGTTATGAGTATTGTGTCTCTTCTAACAAGTGATCCACATGCTTTTATAGCATGAATTTTCGTCCATGTCAGTTTTCCACTCCAAAGGTTGTGACCCATGGGGAGAGACACAACTTTTGGTTCAAACTGGATTTTCCCGTTGGATTAGCGTCGCGTCTCTGCCCCAGAGTGCTGTGGCGCTCTAAAACTTGCAGAGCTCTCTGAAGTTCTGGCGCCGAGGTGCTGCGCCTAAAATCGCAACGCTTATTTTGATCACTTTTTGCTCTTCTTCTTCTATAAGTTCCAACAATATCCCACATTTTCTATTCACACATCTCACAATACCCCACATGTGGATAGAAAATAAGATAACTAGGAACTTATCGTCATTTCTGTCAAACGTGATATGACATGCATCGGAGATGGTGTCTTTTGGACTTGAATCGCTCGTAGTGAATACCTATCGGATCTACTTGTGAAGTAGTGGACGTAGTGCCTTGAACTATTCACGTTTTGTAGTAAATCGAGACAACAAGTATCACACATGCCATATCGACATATTTCAATTCTTACGGTTGTATTCTTTTCGATCATGAACAACTCATTCTTCATGAGAATTTCTAGAGAACGTAGCCATCTCAGTTCTCCCAGATGCGACCCTACATCAATCTCACATATGTAACATTAATCAAGAATAGTCTGTACTATCCCACCATAGAGGCTATTAATATTATTAAGAACATAAGTTCAACCCTTTATCGTCAACGGATTAACACACTAGTACACCATAGGAATGAGCATATGTGTGTTTTATGCTCCTTCAGTCTTCCCCAGCTAGTATGCCTATTGAACCTAAACCATGGGATCTCCAATTATGATAGGTTAGATTTCCACCAGTTCACATCTCATTGTATTGGCTTTAAGACCATTCCCCTCGATGTAAATACGACTTTCTCTCGTGTAAGGCCTTTTGTCAAAGGATCCGCTATATTGTACTTTGACTTTACATAATCAATGAAAATTATTCCATTCTTCAGCAAGCTTCGTATTGTATTATGACGTCGCCTTATGTGCCTTGATTTGACATTATATATTTGATTCTTTGCCCTCGTCAGGGCAGTCATACTATCACAATGTATGCAAATGGCGGTCACTGGCTTTGTCCACAACAGAATACCTTCTAGGAAGTTTCTTAGCTATTCTGCCTCTTCGGCAGCTTTATCCAAGGCTACAAACTCTGCTTTCATAGTTGATATCGTATTTACCGTTTGCTTTGATGATTTCCAAGAGACCGACGCTCCACCAAGTGTAAATACATATCCACTTGTGGACTTACTCTCTGAATGGTTGGAAATTCAATTAGCATCACAATATTCTTCTAACACGGGAGGATATTTTGTATAATGCAGTCCATAGTTCATTGTATGCTTGAGATATCGTAGTGCCCTTATTAGCGTTACCCAATGATCATTTTCAGAATTGTGTGACTATCGACTAAGTCGACTCACTGTATATGTCAAATCCGGTCTCGTACAATTCATTATGTACATCAAGCTCCCAAGAACTTGTGTATACTCTAATTGAGACACATTATCACCTTCATTCTTCTTAAGGTGACTAGCAGGATCAAATGGTGTAACAACCGGTCTATCATCATAGTGTCCAAATTAAGGACCTTCTCAACATAATGGGACTGAGTTAATATATAACCCTCAGAATTCCTTTGAATTCTAATACCAAGAATGACATCCGTTATTCCCATATCTTTCATATCGAAAGCGGCATGCAGCATCTTCTTGGTTTGATTAATTACATCCTTATTTGTTCCCATAATTAACATATCATTCACATACAAGCATATAATGACATATGCATTATTACATTCCTTAATGTAGACACATTTGTCACATTCATTTATTTGAAAACCATTTGATAATAATGTGTTATCAAACTTTTCATGTCATTGCTTTGACGCTTGTTTAAGTCCATATAACGACTTAACCAACTTACATACTTTCTTCTCTTGACCTTTCACAACAAACCCTTCGGGTTGTACCATATAGATTTCTTCATCTAATTCACTATTCAAAAATACAGTCTTCACATCCATTTGGTGAATTTCTAAATTGTGAATCGTTGCTATGACAATTAGCGTCCTTATCGACGTAATTCTAGACACTGGCGAGTAGGTATCAAAGAAATCTACACCTTCCTTTTGTCGGAATCCTTTGGCTACTATCCGAGCTTTATATTTCTCTATAGTACCATCAGGTCTTAACTTATGTTTAAAGAACAATTTATGGCCTATTGATTTTTGTCCCGGAGGAAGATCAACCAATATCCATGTATTGTTTGTACAATGGATTTTACTTCACTTTGGATGGCCTCCTTCCAATAAGATGCTTCAGATGATTCCATTGCAGCCTTATACGTTTGAGGTTCTCCTTCAAAGGAAAAAGTCATAAAGTCTGGTCCAACATCTTTGGCCATTTTACCACGTTTACTTCTCCTTGGTTCAGAATTTTCTTCTTGAACTGATGAAGTAAGATTATCATCATTTTGAGGCAGTGTCCTTGCCGCACTCGATTTTCAAATCTCAGGCTTGAATGCGCGACGGAATGGTTATCCCTCCAAAAAAAAAAAATAAGGTAAAAATGTAGATGTTAGGGGAGTCGCCACCTAATTAATTGGGTGAATTAGGACACCTAAACGCTAACCGATTAAAGTCAACATTAACTCTATTTAATGGTCTGTGAAACTTAATAAGATTCTGGGCAAGGGTTCTTTATTATCCTAAAGGGAAGGGTTTAGGCAACCTTTAGAATCCGCTAACGTGCGGTTGTCCGTTCAAACCTAGGTTACAAATGTACAAAGAAATATTTTTGAGTGAATAATGTACAAAAGTAAAAATGCATAAAAGGTTATGAGACTCGTTAATAAAATGTAAAGTTATATTTTATTTCTTATTTTTGAATAAAAATATACATTTCTAAGATACTGTAAAAATACTATGAAGTACTTTAGTGACAAAGTAGATGTCGTGTTAGTATGGAATGCAAAAAAAAAAAAAAAATTGGGTTTTGATAAATTGTATATCTACGCAACATAAAATAGGCTGACATAGCTTACAAAATATAATATTGACTTAATTAAAAGTGTATATGTTTATTTGGGAAATCGAACTTGCCTAACATATGTATGACATGGTGTATGAAATGTAAAAAAATGACCTAATATTGACGAAAGAATTTATGAGAAAATTAACTTATTTAGGAATTAAGTAGAAATAATGTCTTAATTATATAACATGGGTAAAGAATGGTTAAATTGTCTCTAAATTTAGATCTATGTGATGAACCTAGAATAAATGAACAAGGAATGGGTTTATCTTTTAAACTATCCCCCAATGTGTTCAAAGACTAATAGAGTTAGTATCCTATTAGTTACAAAGTTAGATAATAGAATTACAGCAAATAAATAAATGAATAAGTAAATAAGGGTGAGAAGAGAATAGGGATGACGTTTGGACAACAATGTCGTCACGCCTTATTTGTCTTGAAACTTTTGGAGTAGGAAAATAGACGCGGTGTAGAGTTCATGGAGAGTCTCGCAATGAGACTCTTTGTTGCTCTCCCATGCATTACTTTCATGTAAAAGAAAAAGAGAGGAAAATGATTAGTATATACCCAAACTTTATCAACAATGCAAGTAGATAAAATACTCATATAAATTTAGACATATATATAATCCAAATCTCATTCGATTATATCATCCCACAATAAATGGCAGATCCAAATTAATAAAGGCCCAACATTTTCAACCCATATATTTGGGTCTTAGATACAAACAGTAGGTCGAAGCATAGACAGGCCCAAAATTTCACAAAAAAAATTGATCGGCTTAGATATATGATAGGCCCATGCACATAACCAGATAGGGAGGTGATATATATGATCATTTGATACACCTGAAAGATATACATGCATATACATGTTATATACACTGGATGTATATTAGACAAGTATGCCATGTATACTTCGAAGTGTATCACTTCAGGTCCAACAAATCAGAAGCAAAACTATACCCATATTTACAGATACATGCTTATGATAATATATAAGAAAAAGATGGAAGGACACTCAGAATAAACTATCTATATCCTTGGGGTGTTTGGAGAGGAATATAGGAGACCAACATCTCGACAATATACTCCTAACTTGCATAAATCCAGAATTTCAACAAAATGGGCAGACACATGACCAATTCAGCAAACCAAATATGATATCACATAATTTAAGGCAATACTCATGCTAATCTAGATATAATTAGATACTAAGGCATGTAGCACAAGCAGGTAATCACCTCACATTATGAAAGATAAAATGATTGCACGAACAACCAATGACAACATTAAGTATATAAAATTATTTCCATACTCATTAATTGAATATAATGACATTCATAAGAGAAAGCAGGATATGATCAATCCAACAACATACTGGACAGGGATTAGATAAATATCCACATGTTGATACTTTTAGCTAGACATAACTAGTTATCTTGAACTAGCATACAATCAGGTTATCAAACACTTCTAGACAATGTATGATGTAATTAAATGGTTATCAAACACTATCACACCATTATCCTTCCAGATTCAAATATGCTAAGCTGAGTATATGGGCTCACAAGACAACATACTTCAACATTTCTAATTTACAATTGATCCATAAAGATCCACAATGATCCAGACCAAAAGGTATACACAAAGCTTCATACTTACTATTCCAAACCAAGGCATTCAAGTTTTCCAATAATGAAGATTTAAAAGCAGCCTATCATATACCATTCATGAATCACATAACTATTCAGTTAATTAACATTTCACAACAATAAGTATTTAACCTTATTAATGAATCAATCCTTTTAAACATATGCTAATCAATAATATGTTGACTGCATGATATCTAATTTGGGCCCAGACATGAGTCGAATATACAAAGACACATAAATTAATCAAAGTCAACTCACATCAATATATCAAACTGGACTGTTAAACGATTAACACAAAGAAAGACAATAAAAATTACGAAAAATAATCTGAGGGGTATTTTGAATTTACCTTCTCGGGGTGACGAACTGAGACGGCGTTTCGAACGTCGACGACACTCAAGGAATTTGTATTTTACGCGATTGGAGGACGAAACTTCTGCTAAAAACGAACTTGAGGTTCAAAGGATTCTTGTTAACTAACTAATTTTCCGATGGTAAAAGAGGCTGTCAGAATCGAGATTCTTCCTCGCTGTGGGTGCTCTATAATAATTTAGGACTTAGGAATTCTTTCTGTGGAAAATCCCCCCTTGTATGTGTATATCACTACGTATATATAGTCCTAATGTGGGTTCTAATTTTAGGTAAGCTAATGGTGCGATTTTTGGACTGATTCTTGGGCGAATATTGGTACTGATTTGGTGCAATTTGGTATGAGATTCGGGCTGATTTGGGGAAGGAAATGATTTTTGTACTGCTAATTCTTATGGTAAGACTTGATTTCGAAGCGATTTATGAGAGATTTGGCAATGGAAAGGAAAGTAGATAATGGATTTATGGTAAGCTTTTTATGGGGAGATTCTGTTTACATCGAATTTTCCACACGAAAAATCCGGCGAAACTGTCGGGGTCCCAATGTGCGGCGACGGGAGAGGGGTAATGGGATTAGGGTTTTGTTCTTTTCTCTCATCAGTTGTGGACGAGGGGAAAGGATAAAAGGGCTGGGGAAGGTTTGGGCCGCGGGTAGTTGGGCTGCTGGTGTGGGAAAAATGGGCTTGGGTATTAGTTTTAGGATAATTATTATTTAATTAGTGGGATTTAGGTAGAGTTTATGTGTATTATTTAACTAGTGGTAAATTATTTTGACACGCCCTTAGTTTTAGCTTGGATTTAAATTATTAACCATAAATGCGAGTGTGCTAATTAATTAGTGCTTAATATTTATAATGCGAGACAATTATTAAAACTTATTTAGTATGCCTACTTTGTTGAATTAAAATTAACTTGATGGGGTTTTAAATTATTACTAAATTACTTAAATGCTAAATACTGATATGATATTTAAGGATTGCTTAATGCTTTTTATAAATGCGACGCTATTATTTAGAATCTTATTTTATTGTGCATTATTTATCATTATTAAAGTTAAAATTAAAGTATCTTAATATGACTTCAGGTGCTTTATTAATTTTAGATTGGGTTTAAATTATTACAATAATTATGAAATTGCTTTGCGTATTAATAATTGCGACTATGCTATTTGACACGACGTCATTGCTGAATTATTTATTTATTTACGTATTTATTATTATTGAAATTATTAAGAATTAATGAAAATAGAATATGGCTTAAAATTGATAAATGCGGGTGCGAGACCCAAAGTGCTTAATATTCTACGTAAGATGTGGTGTCATTATTATACTCCATATTTACGCATGTATATGTTTATTATACATATATTATTAGTATAGAGATTATTTTGCGATGTTAAAATTGCAATTTTTTTTAAACAAATTATTTAATTTATTGGTTATTGATCGAAGGGGATGAACAAAATTGGGTGTCAACAATTGTCCCTCTTTGTATGGAGAGGATGAAAGAATCTTCAGACAAAGACGTTGACTTATAGTAAATTTTGTCTCGGTCATCGGAATTAGAACAAAGGTTAAGAAAAGTGAGGACAAATGTTGATTCAAAAATTGTCCCAGTGTCGAATTATGATACTGGGTCGTGGTGATAAAACTTATACTGTGTTGTTGGTGTCTGAAAACTAAAGGTGGGGCCGACGCAGATTTAAAATTTGTCCCAGTGTCGAGTTATGATGACAATGAGTTATTGGTGTTGTGGGGATGCTGGAGAAGAGTGGATCGTCGTTCGAGGCCACCTTTGCCTTTTGTTGGGTAGCTTGACTTCCCCAACAAGATTTGCCTCGCCCACCGTAAAGAGGTAGGTCCACGCCAGGCTCGCCTCGAATTAAGGTACTGCGCTAAAGCTCAAGAAAAGCCGCATGATCGTAAGACAAAATGCTATAAAGATGATTATGTAAGAATGTGAATTATGTGTCACGGTTGTGGTCAATCGTGTATGTGATGTAATGAAGTGATGTGATGATACGCCATCTTATATAGGCGAGGTGCAAATGACGTCTTGTATGAACGTTGTCGTCTTGTATGGACGAAATGCAAATGACGCCTTGTATGAGCGTTGTCGTCTTGTATGGATGAAATACACATGATGGCTTGTGAGGGCGTTATCGTCTTGTATGAACGAAGTGCAAATGACGCCTTGTGTGGGCGTTGTCGTCTTGTATGGACGAAATTCAAATGACGCCTTGTATGGGCGTTATCGTCTTGTAAGGAGGAAATGCAAATGTTGCCTTGTGAGGGCGTTGTCGTCTTGTATGGACGAAATGCAAATGACGCCTTGTGTGGACGTTATCGTCTTGTATGGACGAAATGCAAATGACGCCTTGTGTGGGCGTTGTCGTCTTGTATAGACGAAAAATGCAAATGACGCCTCGTGTGGGCGTTGTCGTCTTGTATGGACGAAATGCAAATGACGCCTTGTATGGGCGTTGTCGTCTTGTATGGACGAAATGCAAATGTTGCCTTGTGAGGGCGTTGTCGTCTTGTATGGACGAAATGCAAATGACACCTTGTATGGGCGTTGTCGTCTTGTATGGACGAAATGCAAATATTGCCTTGTGAGGGCGTTGTCGTCTTGTATGGACGAAATGCAAATGACGCCTTGTGTGGGCGTTGTCGTCTTGTATGGACGAAATGCAAATGACGCCTTGTATGGGTGTTGTCGTCTTGTATAGACGAAATGCAAATGACGCCTTGTGTGGGCGTTGTCGTCTTGTATGGACGAAATGCAAATGACGTCTTGTATGGGCGTTGTCGTCTTGTAAGGACGCAATGCAAATGACGCCTCCTAAGGTGTAGATAAAATTGTTCTCAACTCTATATGTGGAGTTGTGTTGTAATTCATGCACAATCAAAACTAGATGAAATAATTAAAGTGTAAATGATGTAGCCTGAGTAAAGAGGATGTGGTTTTTGCAAGATGTATTTGATGTAGACTTGTTGCAGTTTGACTTTGTGAGTGAATCTGTTGTATTGGAATGTTGTTGTCCTCCTTGTTCCTGTTGTCCTGCAAAATTCACTCAAAGAAAAATTGTGAGTTCGGGGAGGGGTCGGCCGATTTGTGTTGGCTCTTGATACTTGCACGCGTTGTCTTGTCTGTACATGTAACCCCTGTTTGATTTCGAGTCTCGGTCAAAAAATTTGTTGAAAATATTCTATCTTGAGAGAATATACTCATATATATTAGTAGGAAATTATGTCGATCTTTGAATAGTGACGTGTTGTGAAACAAAGCGAACATCCTTATCCGAAATTGTCGGTATATTCTCGGTGCTTCGTTGCAGTGAAGTTCCTTAAAATTTGTCCCAGTTTATGTCGATCTTTCAAGCATATGGAATCATATTTGTCGGTGTCTTTCCGTGGCGAAGTCCCTAAAAATTGTCCCGGTTTTTGACTGACGAAACTGAGTTAGATATATGTCGTTCATTTGTCTTGTCTGTATGACAAGACTGAGTACAACTCACTAAACTACAAAATGACAAAACAAAGATTTCCTAATGGTGTGACCGAGGCCGATGTAGGCCGCCTACGTATCCGCTAAGGGAATCAGGTCGAACGTAGTTCGTTACAGACAAGACTTAAAAATTTTAAAGATGGGACCGAGGTCGATGTGGCCGCCTACGTATCCACCAAGGGAATCAGGTCACACGTAGTTCTGATTACAAGAAAAGTAATTGGGCTTTTCTAGAAATGGGACCGAAGCCGATATGGCCGCCTACGTATCCCGCCAAGGGAATCAGGTCAAACGTAGTTCAGATTACAAATGAAGGGAAATTACATGGAAAATAGAGCACTCTAAATGTAGTATCTCTTCACTGCATCTGCGTTGATGGCTCTCGGCCATACTTCGCCGTCCATTTCAGCTAAGATGAGGCCCCCTCCTGTAAGTACTCGGTGAACCATGTAAGACCCTTGCCAATTGGGTGCGAATTTTCCTTTTGCCTCACTCTGACCTGGGAATATACGTTTCAGCACCAGCTGTCCTGGTTGGAAGTCTCTTGGTCGTACATTCTTATTGAAAGTTCTGGCCATTCTGTTCTGGTAAAGTTGTCTGTGACAGACTGCATTCATTCGTTTCTCATCAATAAACATCAATTGTTCATACCTATTCTGCACCCATTTTGCCTCGTTTAGTTCGGCTTCCTGGATGATTCTTAAGGATGGTATTTCCACCTCCGCTGGCAGCACAACTGTTCCATAAACCAAGAGATACGGTGTTGCTCCTGTGGAGGTCCGGATTGTAGTACGATAACCTAAGAGGGCGAAAAGCAAATTTTCATGTCAATGCTTGTAGTTATCTATCATTTTCCTCAGTATCCTCTTGATGTTCTTGTTGGCCGCTTCGACTGCTCCATTCATTTGTGGTCGATATGGAGTAGAGTTGCGATGAGTGATCCTGAACTTCTCACACATTTCCTTCATCAGACCACTATTGAGATTGGACCCGTTATCGGTTATGATTGATTCTGGAATTCCAAACCGACAGATGATGTTGTGGTGAACAAAATCCACTGCTACTTTCTTGGTCACAGACTTGTACGATGATGTTTCTACCCATTTTGTAAAGTAATCGATCGCCACTAGGATGAACCTATGTCTATTTGACGCTGCCGGCTCAATAGGACCGATGACGTCCATGCCCCAAGCTGCGAATGGACATGGAGAACTCGTGACATTGAGCTCATTTGGCGGCACGTGAATCAAGTCGCCATGGATCTGGAACTGATGACACTTTCGCACGAAACAGATGCAATCTGTTTCCATTGTCATCCAGAAGTAGCCTCTTCGTAGTATCTTTTTTGCTAGCGTGAAACCGTTCATGTGGGGTCCGCACATACCCCCGTTTATCTCTTCTAATAATTTGTTTGCTTCTTGGGTGTCAACACATCTTAACAAACCCAAATCCGGAGTTCTCCGATAAAGGACCTCGCCGCTCAGGAAGAAATGGTTCGCTAATTTCCGAAGAGTCTTTTTTTGTATGTTGGTCATTCCTTCCGGGTACTCGCCTGCCATGAGATACCTCTTGATTTTGTCGTACCAAGGTTTGCCCTCTGATTCTTCATCTATCTGAGAACAATAGGCTGGCTGCTCTAGCACATCTACTTTGATTGGGTCAATATAGTTCTTGTCTGGATGTTGAATCATGGAGGACAAAGTTGCTAAAGCGTCTACAAACTCATTTTGAGCCCTCGGAGTATGCCTGAACTCTATCTTAACGAACCTTTTGCGCAATTCTTTCACGCAGTATAGGTAAGGAAGTATCTTCATATTCTTGGTGGCCCATTCGCCTTGCACTTGGTGAATCAACAAGTCTGAATCTCCTATGACCAGCAATTCTTGTATGTTCATGTCGATAGCCATTCAGAGTCCCAGTATGCAAGCCTCATACTCTGCCATATTATTGGTGCACGAAAATCTGAGCTTTGCTGATATTGGGTAGTGTTGTCCTGTTTCTGATACCAGAACCGCTCCGATACCTATTCCTTTGAAATTCGCGGCGCATCGAAGAACATTCTCCAACCCGGGTACTCTTCTAAGATGTCTTCTCCTACAAACATCACTTCTTCATCTGGAAAGTAGGTCCGCAAAGGAATATATTCCTCGTCTACCGGATTCTCCGCGAGATGATCTGCTAATGCTTGCCCCTTGACTGCCTTTTGAGTGACATATACGATGTCGAATTCACTTAAAATGATCTGCCATTTTGCAAGTTTTCCGGTACGCATGGGCTTCTGAAAGATATACTTGAGCGGGTCCATCCTCGAAATGAGGTAGGTGGTGTATGCGGATAAATAGTGTCTGAATTTTTGTGCGACCCAAGTCATTGCGCAGTATGTGCGTTCTAGCATTGTGTAATGAGCTTCATAAGGCGTGAACTTTTTACTCAAGTAGTATATTGCTTGTTACTTCCTTCCCGTCTCATCATGTTGCCCCAACACACATCCGAACGCATCTTCCAATACGGATAAGTATAACAACGCGGCCTCCCGTTCGAGGCACCAAGACCGGCGGATTTGACAGATACTCTTTGATTTTATCAAGGGCTTGTTGTCACTCCAATGTCCACTTAGTGGCAGCGTCCTTCTTTAGTAACTTGAATATTGGTTCGCATATCACTGTTGATTGTGCTATGAACCTACTGATATAATTCAAGCGACTGAGAAAACTCATCACCTCTTTGCGACTTTTCAGAGGAGGTAGTCCCTGAATGGCATTTATCTTCGAAGGATCCAATTCTATTTCCCATCTGCTCACGATGAAACCCAATAATTTTCCCGCTGGAACGCCGAAGGCACATTTTGCCGGATTCAACTTCAGGTTATATTGTCTCAATCGCTCAAAAAAGTTCTTCAAATGGACCAAATGGTCCGTAGCCTTCCGTGACTTGATGATGACGTCATCCACGTAGACTTCAATTTCCTTATGGATCATATCATGAAAAATAGTAGGCATGGCTCTCATGTAAGTGGCACCTGCGTTTTTAAGTCCAAACGACATGACTCGATAATAATATACCTCACACGGAGTGGTGAACGCGGTCTTCTCTGCATCTTCTTCATTCATTAAGATCTGATGGTACCCAGCGAAACAATCGACAAATGACTGCAACTCATGCTTCGCACAATTGTCGATGAGTATATGAATGTTCGGAAGGGGAAAATCATCTTTAGGGCTTGCCTTGTTGAGATCCCTGTAATCGACACAAACTCGTATCTTACCATCCTTCTTTGTTACTGGTACAATATTGGCTAACCAAGTAGGGTACCTTGCTACCCGAATAACCTTTGCGTCCAATTGTTTGGAGATCTCCTCCTTGACTTTCAAACTCTGATCCGACTTGATCTTCCTCGGTTTTTGTTTCACTGGACGGCAGGATGGCTCAATGGGCAATTTATGAGAAACGATGTCCGCGCTTAGACCTGGCATATCATCATAAGACCAAGCGAATATGTCAACATACTGCCTCAATAGGGCCACCAAATCTTCTTTCTGTACGGCATTCAAGTGGACGCTGATCCTCGCCTCCTTAAGGACTTTATCATCTCCTAGGTTCACTGTTTTCGTTTCGTCCAGATTTGGTTTCGGTTTATCCTCGAACTTTCCTAGCTCTTCAGTTAATTCTTCTAATGGAAAACTTCCTTCGGGTTCTGTTGGATTATTTTCGCGGTTCTGACTTTGTTCGCTTGTTTCATGACATGTCACATTTTCATTATCGACAAGTATATTATTTTGTATGCCAGACTCGTGAAAAAACAACATTGGGGTACAGGTACAATTGCTCAAGACATCTCCTGGCTCTGCACTCCAAATGGTCTGGTCATCTGCGTAGTCTTCCAAAATCGCATGACACTCTGCTTCTTCCTCAGAAATAAAAAGGCCCTGAAGTCCCTCCGCGAGATTGTCTGCACCCTCCTCTTCTGGTAGCTGAGCAGTGTATGCTTTGACAAATGAATTATTCAGGGGCGGAACAAGTCTTGGTAGATGAGACTCATTCTTCCTTCTGTGATCAAATAACAACGTATCCTCGGTAGTGGGCTGATATCTGAGGCTAAAAGTGTCCTTCTTCTCCGGCAGGTGAATCGGCTCTGTGATCCCTCCTAATTTTGGTCCAAGTCCTCGACCTGGCTCGAAACCATTTCTTAGCATCTCTCGGGCCACCATCTTGGGAGTGCGGGGTAGTCGCATTCGTTTAGCCTTGCTAACGTCTACGATCTTGTTCATATGGTAAACAGACCCATCTAGCCTTTCCATACTCTCGATGACTGGAATTGCCCCTTTGGTGTTAGCCGTGTTGTCCTTGTCGCCCTCAACCACAACTTCATGATGATTCCAGATGAATTTTAAAACTTGATGCAAAGTGGAAGGGATGGCTCCGACCACGTGGATCCAAGGCCTCCCAAGTAATAAATTATAGCATGTGGATATGTCCAATACCTGGAATTCTATCACGAACTCTGCGGGCCCAATCTGCAGTGTCAAGTCAATCTCGCCTGCGACACTCCTCAGGATCCCATCGAAACCTTTTACCCTCATGTAGCTCTCACGGAGTTCCCCAATGTCGACTCCTAAAGTTCGAAGAGTATCCAAATGGCATACATTAACAACTGACCCTCCATCGATCAAAACTCGAGAGATAAACTTATTCTCACACCTGACTGTTATGTTTAACGCCTTATTGTGTCCACGACCCTCAGGAGGTAACTCAATCTCATGGAAGATTATCTTTTGCACCTCTTTAATTTGCCCGATCAATGCTGAGAAGTTTTCATCGGCAGTATCGGCTGGCACATGAGCCTCTTTCAGAACCTCTATCAAAGAGATCCGGTGGTTCACGGAATTCATCAACAGTGACAATAGAGAAATTTGTGTCGGTATTTTACTCAACTGTTCTACAATGGAATAGTCTCTTGTAGGCATTCTTCTCCAAAATTCCTCTACTTCTGGTTCAGTCACAGTGTTTTTCTGGGGCATCTTCCGCGATACTTCTACAGATGCGTAACGTTATCCGGAGCTCGTCACCCCCGCCGCAGCAACTTCTACCAACTGTTTCTATTTACCCTCATTTTGTTGTTTGATCGAGTGGCTCCAACCTGGTACTAAGGCTGGCATTAGAGGCTTATGACGGCTCAACTCTACTTCCAACGGTGCCCTAACCTTGGTTGTAATCACATGAGCAATGTGGGCTGAAGATCTCCCTGTCTCTTTCTCTTTGATTGGCACAATGGTCCCTTTCAGATCGTACCCATCATCAAGGGTGATCATGTGCACGCCAGCATTGTCGTGATTTGGCAAGGGATTGTTGTTGACATTAGGGGAAGGCTCTTTCAACTGAATAGCTCCTTCTTTGATTAGCTCCTCAATTTTGTTCTTTAAAGCATAACAACTATCTGTATCGTGTCTGGATGCTCCAGAGTGGTATGCACAATGCTTATTCTCATCATGCCATGGTGGGAGTGGATTGGGAGTTCGCCTCGATCGGTCAGATAAAACCAACGGCTCGCCTTCATATATAGTTGGGAATATGGTTCGGCTAATGGAGTGTATGGTTTTGTGGGCTTCTTCTCGGTGTTTGTTCGGGGTCTGGGTGTGTTTTGTGTGTGGTATTGTTGTGGGGGTGGGTATGCTGGTCGGTATTGTGAGGGATTTGTGTGGACGAACGCCCGTGGCGGATTGTATATTGGCTGGGTGGTGTAGACAGGGTATGAGACGGGTGAAGGTTGATAGTACGGGGGATGATTTTGGCTAAAGTGATCATAGTAAGGGGTTTGGAACATCGAACTTTGGTACGTAGGGGTTTGGTATGTTTGGGGTTGGTATGTTTGAGGTTGGTATGTCGGGGTTTGATTTGGTTTGTGTTGTTGTACCGTCATGATAGGGGCTGCTCCATCCTTTTTCTTCTTATTCATTCCTCCGATTGATTCTGATTGTATTGATTTGCTTGTTGCTTGCAAAGCTTCTACCTGTTTTAATTCCCTCTTCCACAAAATCTCCCATCTTTACTACTTCAGAAAAATTACGCCCAATGACGCTGATCAACCTTTCATAGTACGTGGGGTCCTTCAGGGATTGTATAAATAGTGTTGTCATTTCACTTTCTGCCATAGGTGGCTGGACCTTCGCTGCTTCATACCTTCACCTCATCGCATATTCCCTAAAAGTCTCTGTCGACTTTTTCTCCAATTTCATGAGGTAGAATATATCCAGGACGTTGTCAGTATTAAATCTGAATCTGTCCACAAAGTCCTGTGCCATCGCCCCCCAACTACGTCATTTTCTTGGATCCTGGCTAGTGTACCAGTCCAAAGTTTCTCCAGTCAAGCTCCTAATAAACAGCTTCATGATGATCGACTGATCCCTTCCCACACCCACTAATTTGTCGCAGTAGGACCTCAAATGTGCACGAGGATTACCTTTGCCATCAAACATGTCAAACTTTGGTACTTTATATCCGACGGGTAGCTCGACGTCGGGATGCATGCACAAGTCCTCGTACTCTAATCCTTCATGACCCTTGTTCGCCTGAAGGCTCTTAAAGACATCCTTCAAATCATGGATTTCTCTAGCCATGTTTTCATCTGTCCCGGTTCTTATCTTTTTCTCCATCTCTTCATACTGAACAAACTCCGGGGAAGGTATTGGTATGGGTGTGTTGAGATGTGGGGCATGGGTCACATATATGGGTGGTCCGTATTGTTTGTTGTGGTATGTCATTGACGCGGGTTGGGCAGGTTGGTTGTCTTGGGTAGGCGGGGCGGTTTGTATAATCTGGGGTTGAGGCATGTACGGGTTAGGGTCATTTATGGTTTATGGGTTAGGAGGAGGTGTGTTATTTTTTTTTGGGTAAATGCAAATATTATTACTAAAAAAGAAAAATCAGGGAGCTACAATCAGTCGTTGAGGGTTCTCAATCCTCAACGTAAGCAAGAACAAGAAATGAAAGAGAGGAGGGATGGGGATCAATCATCGAGGGTTCTCAAGCCTCAACGTAAACAAAGCAAAATAATACAAGAAAATAAACTCCAACATGAAAATTAAATGCTATCTATCCGGGACATTCCAAGATAGTATCTTCATTTAAGCAATCGGGGGGTAGTGAAATACTCTTCCAATCTTCGTACTTGGACTTTTATTCGTTGGATTAGGCTCCTTATTTTGTTGTGGCTCCCGAGTATCATTTGCGCTCGCAGGTGCAATAGTAGGATTCGTGGGGAAATCAAGACTAGTGCATCATTGGGAATGGTTGCCATAAATGGCTCATGTCCTCGGCATTAAATGCTTCGTTGGCGAGACAAGATCAATTCTTAGGCGTCTTGGAAAGGGCGACCGCCGAATTCCAAATTAGTTGATCTTCCAAGACTCGTTTGAAGAGTAGACCCTTCGGTTCCCGTAGCCATCAAGTTTCCATACCTCTTTGGACGAGCTGCCCCTTTGGTTTCCGCAACCTTTGAATTCATTAGAAGAGTTGACTCTTCGGTTCCCACCCTTATCAAGTTTCGATGTCCCATTGAATGAGATGTTTCCTTGGTTCTCTCAGCAATTAAATTCCCCAAGTTACCAAGTCTCGTTTGAAGAGTAGGTTGTTCAACTCCCGCACGATTTGCAATACCAAAAGCCATGGGAATTGAACCAACTTCGGACCCTACAAACTTGAACCGAAGACCCTTGGGCTGCAGCCTTGACCCGCGACCACCATCATGACCAATCAGCAGCCCATGACCACCCTTCTGACCCTCCTTCGACCCGGAACCACCCTCAAGATCCGCCATCGACCGGTGCCCACCCATGCGACCCGTCTTCCCCTCGAGAAGGGGTGACGTTTTGGAAACCGCAACACTTGCATTCCCAACATCCTCAACTTCAAATGTAGCACCTAATGAATGAGGCGTGCCATTGACAACCACAACAATTGAATGAGGCATGCCATTGACATCCGCACACATTGAAAGAGACGTGCTATTGTCAAAACCTGTTCCCACCGAAATCGAACTTCGAAGTCGCCTTAAAAGAGATGGCTCGACAATCCCAAGAACCATGGGATTATGAGCAGCTTCGGTTGTAGCACATAATGAATGGGGCGTGCCATTGACATCCGCAACAATAGAATGCATCAAATTACTAGACCTCTTTTGGATAAAGAACCCCTCGGCTTCCATAACCTTAGCATTTCCAAGGCCAATTGGAAAAGAAAAATTCTCGGACTCAACAACCAAAGGCTGGTGGCCCATGGACTTTCCCCAAGACCTATGCCCACCCACCTGACCCGCAAACAACCCGTGACTAACCTTGAGACCCGCTGTCACCTTGGCATTCAAAGTGGCCGCCGGAAAAAGCTCAATGTACTCAGAAACCAAGGATCGGAGACCCAAGGGTTCAAACCACAAACCCTGAACATCAACACCACCCTCCTGCAACCCGGGTCCACCCTCCATACCCACTTTCGACCCGGGATCCCTACCAAGATCCGCAATCTCCCAGAGTCAGGAGTACCTACCGGAATCGCAGCTGCCTTTCCGACTTCCAAGGTGCCTGCCGGAAAAGCCCCTTTGGACTCAAAGACTATAGAACGGTGACCCATGGGTTTCAACCACAACCCCTTATCACCATCACGACCCTCCTGCAACCCGGGACCACCCACCTTACCGCGTTGACCCGGGAAATCCGTCAAGACCCGTAAACCTTCTAGTGTCAAATTTTTCAACCGGAACACCAGCTGAGGTTGCCACCGGAAGGTTGGGAGAATCCAAGAGCTGCATCCTCAACCCAAGACCACCATCATGACCCTCTTGCACACCAAGATCACCCTCCTGACCTGCTAGCAACCCTGCAACACCCGTCTGTCCCGAATACTCCACAATATTCAGAGAAGCAAACTGGCCACCGCCGGAAGCTGCCCCCCCCGGAAATGCAAACTTCAAATTCATATCTTGAATCTTGTAATCTTGAACAATCAAAATAATCTCTTTCATTCTTTTGGCTGAAATCTTTGTATTCTTTCTCATGGCTAGAAGGAAGATACCTTACTCTATAACAAATCAATTAGAGTGAACATGAAATGAACACACAAACTTCTTCTTAGAATAGATTAGATCAAAGAACAATCCGTAGAAAATCAGTTGATGAAAATCCTAGCAGGAGGGAGACGTAGAAGAGCAACTAGGAAAAAATGTTGAGAGCATTTTCGCCTAGTGAGAGAAACATCTCTCTAACTCCTCATGACCCTTATTTGTTGGGTGTTGGGGAGGGCGTCGAGAAGATGGTGAATTTGAAAGTGTGGGTAGTTGTGCATTGAGGCTTATGGATAGCTGTTGACAGTCAATTTTGACCCGTTTTTTGTATATTTACTGCAACTTTATGTGTTTTAGGACACCGCATTTTAATCAGCATTTTTTGCATTTTTTATCTTTTTATTTTTAATTATGCATTATGTCTTTGTTAATATTATGTTTTTATTATTGTTACACCGTCGTTTTATTTTAATAATATTTGCATCTCTTTAAATAATTAATTGACATCCCATTTTTACTTTTAATTAGACATTAAACACTTGCTAAATATTGTATTTTATTATTATTGCATCGGCATTTGCATTTTTATAATTTCGCATCTTTTTAAATAATCTTTTCTTTTAAACAATTAATCCATCTCGCATTTTTGTCAAACCAGTCCAGTCCAGTCCAAGACATAATTTGAATCATTCCAATTCAACACCATTTTTAATTTTATCCAAACACCCTCTTTTATTCCCCCCCTAAAATCAAAACCCATTTTCATTTCCCCCCCCCCCCCCCCCCAAAATCTATACCAAACCCTAAAAACATACCCTATATAATAAACATTACCCCCCCTTTATTAAAAGGAGGGGGGAAGCCCAACAAAAATCAGGGCAGCCGCACCATTTCATCAGCAACCCTCTTTCATTACAACATCCAGCCCACTCTCCTCACCTCTCTCCTCGCTTTCCGTCGACCACCACGATTCGAACCCATCCGCCGCCTCTCCTCCTCGCCGGCCGACCACCACTGTTCGAACACCCACCGCCGTCGACCCGCTCTCATCGCTCGTCGCCGCCACTGCTCCGGCAAGGAGCTTCAAGCTCCGATGAACTGGAGCAGTCCCATAGCGAGAACCACCACTACCGTCACCCCGTAAACCCTTTTATGTTGCATCACCTCTGCCTCGCCGGAGCTGACCATCGGCGACTGGTGGAGACGGTGGTCATTTCTCTTTTGTTGCTATTATATATTGTGACGTTTGGTTTTGTTGGCTGTTGCTGGTGGATGGTTTGATTTTTTCTGATTTTTCTGGTCTGTTATTAGTGTTGGTTGGACTGATTTTGCATTGTGCATATCACCGGAGTTCTAAAAAACTTCGGTGACATGCGTTGTTTCTTATTTTCTGATATTTGTCGCTGGTGTTGATTGACGGACTGATTCTCATTTTTATACTTGGCCGGAGTTTGTGAACTCCGGCGACTTTAACAATGTTTGTTCTTTCTCTTGTGGGTCCTTGCTACTGTTATTGTGAGCATTTTCCGGCGACATTTTAAAGTTCTAGTGGACTTGTGGTTATTTTCACTGGTTTTGGGACCATTTTTATTTGTCGTTGTTGCTGTGATATTGTATTATTACGCTGCTGTTATACTTGCTATGTCGCTAATGATTTTCTCCATTTTAATGGACTGATTTTCGGCTATGTTGCTACTGACTTTGGACTGATTTTCGGCCATTTTGTTATTGATTTTTGGCTATTTTATCGGACTGGTTTCGACAAGCTTGCTTTTATTTTATTAAACTGAAGGAACAGATTTCTGCATTTGAATATTATTTATTTAACTGATTTGGACAATATACTACACTATGGCCAATGAAAACGTTATCCGTCGATTTTTTAGGCTTCCACAGTTGCAAAGACGGAAAATAAAATAAATGAAGCTTTCTGGGCGTTGATGATTTCTTCTACTTACACAGGATAACCAACATGCGCTGGCAGGGCGAATTCTCGCAGCCGCACTTGTTTAGGATGTCCCACTTTATTTTTATATATATCTGAGCTCTCCGTGTTTAAAACTATTACTGTTTTGGCGCGGATCTGAAGGTTTTATTTATTTTATTGTTTTAACAATATTGGTCGATGAAGGAATCTCCGTCTGATTTCCAAGGCCCCCTCTGTGCAAAAGACGGATTCATTTATTTTTTGGCTTTACTTATTAATTCATGTCATTGCTTTAAAATTATTCATTCTATTACTAACACTTTTACTAAGTGTTTATGCAGGTACCCGGAGATCATCTTGTGCAGAAGGCCTAAAAATGGCTAAAAGATGTCCCGGAGTTTTATTTTATGTCGCATTTAATTTTAGTTTTATTATTCTGTATTGCACTTTATTTTAATTATAAATTATGAAAAATACTTAGAATAGGTAGAATAAAAAGGCAATAAATAATTAACCTAGGTTTGAACGAATAACCGCAAGTTAGCGGATCTTAAAGGATGTCTAACCCCTTCCCTTTAGGATAATAAAGAACCCTGATTCAGAATCTCACTAATTTCGCAGACCATTAAATGGAGATTAATTGCATTAATTTTATTGCAATAAATCAAGTGTCCTAATTCACTTAACTAATTAGGTGGCGACTCCTCGAAATCAGCATTATTGCTCCATCCAGGGAACCGCGCCAAAGAGCAACGTTGCGGATACCGTTCAGACCCCGAGGTCAAAAACGGGCGCGACAATAGCTTAGTGATGTCTCAGAGTCGATCCATTTCTGCTTGTATGATCGCCATTTGTTGCAGTACTTGAGTGAGGTATTCGTCGGAAGATGTGGCATTCCCCCTTTCTGATGTTTCTGGTTCCTCTCGTTGAATGACAATGAGTCCCAAGCCATCTTGTTCGTTTACCCCTGAATCATTCATTTTTGTTGCTCGTGCTTTGGATCTTGTGAAATATGGGTGTTCAGTCAGTGCTTGCCAACACAAACCAGCCGAGGAGGGGAGTAGTACAGCAAAATCCCTTTTATGTGAAACATGTGTTAGCATCAACATAAATCGAAGAACATATGGGGGCATACAATGAAGCTTCAAAAATAGAGTAGATTAATGTGCGTCTTAATATGCAAGGGGTCTCTATTATGCCAGAGGTAGGCCTAAGCGTCATATATGCAAAGTCATGTTAGATGTACCCACACCATTGTATCGAAATGCTTTTATTGGAAATAAAGCTAATTGAAATAACACTTATAAGAAAAACAATGAAAATCTCAAACTAAATAACTATGTTGCCGATGTGATGGTGAAGCTTAGGTCTTCTTCGGTATTGCCCCTGCCTGTTCCAAGTACTGTACTGCATCGTGCATTAGGACTCACATGTCTGGAGTGATGACCTTCTCTTTGAGTTGATTATCCCTTATTCTGTTCCTTGCACCAATGTCTTCAATGCCTTGCTCCCCTTCTGAACTATATTCTGTGTGGTCTAGAAACCATGCTTGATGCTCCGGGGAGGCCCCTGCTTGGTCCTTCCCGACTTCCATTTGATCAATCTGATACCACTCATAAAGGATCTGCTTGGCTTCGGGAACGATGAATTTCGATCCGAACTAAATTTCAGAGGCCCTCATGTCAGCTATGAGAGGAATTACTTGCGTATGGCCAAACTGTCGGAGTACACGTAATGGAGCATATGGTTGCAGTCCCCTTAGATCTATAAGTCTGATGTAATAAAGTCCCTTATGTCTCAAGTAAATCCTCTTGACGATATGAAGCAACGGATACTTCCATTGAACCTGACTGCTACTGCGAGAGGCTAAGTACCTGTACCAATCCTCTGTGCCGACTGGTGACACATAATGCTTTGTTCTTTCATAAAAGTTGGAGATCTTGTTGTCTGCGCTATGGCATACATCGGTCATATTTGAACGCGGATAGAAATACTCTACTGCACATATCTGTAAGATAAGATTACTGCCTTCAAAGAAGCTTGATTCACCCCTTCTGCATTTGTTCAAGGCTCTAAACAGTTCTGCCAAAATCATGGGCGTCAAAGTGAGCCGTTTGTCACCAACTTCATCGAACACTGCTCTAACTACTGAACATATGCATGTACTAATCCTTCCATGCTCGAGTGGAAATAAAAGAGTCCCTAAGAAAGTCATATCAAATGCAATAGGACGCCTAACTCTCCAATGGTCCGCAGTGCAACAAAATTCATTCTTAAACAACTTGTATCCGTCTCGGCAACCATATCTCTCGTACAGGTAGTCTAGAGAAACTCAATTGTTTTCGAAGCAACGCAATTCTCTGGTATTCTTTAAACCCAAGTAACGGAGGAGTTTTTTCCCTGACTGACCATGCGGAATAACTGGTTTTCTGTCATGATATGCCAAAGCAGTAAAATAGCTGACTTCTTCTAAGGTGGGGGTTATTTCGAAATCCCTGAATTTGAAGACGACTCGATCCGGGTCCCAAAATTGGATCAATGCTCTGACCAAATGTTGATCAGGAGAGATGTCGAATAATGAGATGAGGCATCCCAACCTCCTTCTGATTGCCATCTGACTACCTAAGTCGAATTTTGACCACCACATCCTCAATTTACTCGGAATTCCATTTACCATTCTGATCTGAGGGATAGGTTTCATCTAAAAGTAAATAATACAAAAAAACTGAGTATGCATTTTCCAACTTAGGCATTTCGATTTTTAGGCTTGGTTTCGTTTATCATGACTATGCAACACATAATATGTTGTTGGGCCGCGGGGTTGTGAAAAACCCGTTGACCAATTTGGTGTCTTCCTACTTGTGGTGTCAATGCCAAGGATTGACTCACCTAGGGTAAATGCATGCATGCCTTAAAATAAGGGGTGGTATAGCTCTATCCTAAGTTTCTAAGATTTGGCTTTACTAGACGCAAGGTTCCCGAGCGGACAACTCGAGTGAGAATGCTACGCGGCTGATCGCATTTAACCGATCTAACTCACAGCGCCCAACTCTCTTAAAATTTGGATATTTTGAAAGAAATTTGCTGGTGCGCGAAGCACACCAGCGCATGAGTGTGTGGTAGTGTGAATTTTCCAGAGTGGAAGAAATATGAGCGGAATGACAGTTTAGGAAAAGCATTAACATATAGCAATTAAGACAGCATGCAAATATTCATATGTAAAGAAGAACAGTTTAGGCAAAAGGTAAAAATAAAAGCAAATAAGTATAAAACACAAAAGAAGCAATTTGAGCAAATAAAGAAAAAAAATATAGCACAATAATTAATCTAAGTCTGTTATGGTTAAGAATCTAGTTATCCCCAGTGGAGTCGCCATGCTGTCGCACCCGATTTTGAACTCTCAGACTTGAATGCGCGACGGAATGGTTATCCCTCCAAAAAAAAAAAAAAGGTAAAAATGTAGATGTTAGGGGAGTCGCCACCTAATTAATTGGGTGAATTAAGACACCTAAACGCTAACCGATTAAAGTCAACATTAACTCCATTTAATGGTCTGTGAAACTTAATAAGATTCTGGGTAAGAGTTCTTTATTATCATAAAGGGAAGGGTTTAGGCATCCTTTAGAATCCGTTAACTTGCGGTTGTCCGTTCAAACCTAGGTTACAAATGTACAAAGAAATATTTTTGAGTGAATAATGTACAAAAGTAAAAATGCATAAAAAGTTATGAGACTCGTTAATAAAATGTAAAGTTATATTTTATTTCTTATTTTTGAATAAAAATATACATTTCGAAGATACTGTAAAAATACTATGAAGTACTTTAGTGACAAAGTAGATGTCGTGTTAGTATGGAATGCAAAAAAAAAAAAAAACAGGTTTTTGATAAATTGTATATCTACGCAACATAAAATAGGTTGACATAGCTTACAAAATATAATATTGACTTACTTAAAAGTGTATATGTTTATTTGGGAAATCGAACTTGCCTAACATATGTATGACATGGTGTATGAAATGTAAAAAAAATGACCTGATATTGACGAAAGAATTTATGAGAAAATTAACTTATTTAGGAATTAAGTAGAAATAATGTCTTAATTATATAACATGGGTAAAGAATGGTTAAATTGTCTCTAAATTTAGATCTATGTGATGAACCTAGAATAAATGAACAAGGAATGGGTTTATCTTTTAAACTACCCCCAATGTGTTCAAAGACTAATAGAGTTAGTATCCTATTAGTTACAAAGTTAGAATAGAATTACAGCAAATAAATAAATGAATAATTAAATAAGGGTGAGAAGAGAATAGGGATGGCGTTTGGACAACAATGTCGTCACGCCTTATTTGTCTTGAAAGTTCTGGAGTAGGAAAATAGACGCGGTGTAGAGTTCATGGAGAATCTCGCAATGAGACTCTTTGTTGTTCTCTCATGCATTAATTTCATGTAAAAGAAAAAGAGAGGAAAATGATTAGTATATACCCAAACTTTATCAACAATGCAAGTAGATAAATGAATGCCCGAAAATATGATGAATGAGATGCATGAGTGAGAAAAATATGCTTCTTTATTATCATTATTTTTATTTTTTTATTTTTGGTGTCGAACCCAAAATGAGTTGCCTACGTATCACACCGTGTGGTGAGAATCAGACACGCGTAGTTCGTAATGATTATGCTGTAAAATGCATGATAAATAATTATGTAATCAACACTAGCCATGTCAAAATAAACATACAAAATATAGAAAAACTGTGAGCGATGTCTCGTTGGTATAAAACTGACTTCTATTAGTCAACATAACTCCCGCTCATTTTTGTGATAATAATTTTTTTTTTCCGACCGCCTTAGGCTGATTGCGAGGACGATCTTCCTGCAAAATATGAGAAATGGGTGAGTAGGAAAATGACAAAATAATAAAATGAAGAGGTGTAACAATACAGTCAAAGACTCCCCTGATTGGTTCGACCGGACTGGTGGTTGATGCTTCACAAAGTCCAAGTCACGCTATTCAAGAGTGATTTACGCAGTTGAAGTCCTGATTGCAATGTGACAGCAAAAAGTGCAAAAATGCAAATGCTCGAGCCCGGAATCACAAAAGGGTAATTATTGCATTAAATAATATGTACAGAGTTGCTAGCGACAAACAATAATAAACAAAAAGCATGCAAATCAAGCGTGTGCCCTAATATGCTTGGGACCTCTCTTATGCCAGAGGTTGGCCTAAACGCCAAATATGCGAGATTACGATAAATAAGTCCAAGCCGTTAAACTGCAATGTTTTGTTGGAAATGGCGACCAAATGACGGTGCACTTTTTTCCAATTTCGGCGTGTCATGACCAGGCTTGGATCTGTCTATCATTATCACGCTACACATATATGCTTATTGGTCGACGGGTTGTGAAACCCAACGACAATTTGATGGATTTCCTACTCGTGGAGACGATACCAAGGATCGACCCACCTAGGGTGTATGCATGCATGACTTAATAAAAGTGGTATAGCTCTATCTTAAGTTTTCTAAGATTTGGCTTACTAGACGCAAGGTTCCCGAGCGGACAACTCGAGTGAGAAGGCTACGCGGCCACCGGTTGGACCGGACTCTCCGCGCAAAATGCCAACTCTCTTAAATTTGGGTTTTGAAGAAAGAAATTTGCTGATGCACCAAGCGCACCTCGCGTGTAGTGTGTGATAGTGTGAATTTTCCAGAGTGGAAGAAATATGAACGGAATGTCAATTTAAGGAAAGCAATAAAATAATATAGCAATTAAAGTAGTTAATTACAAAATAAAAGCAAACAATATAAAATATTTACAACAAATATAAAAGCAAAATAAAGTGCAATATTTAATTAACCTGAGTTTGCTATGATCAAGAACCTGATATCCCCAGTGGAGTGGACATGCTGTCGCGCCCGTTTTCAACCTCGGGGGGGGGGGGGTATCCGCAACGTTGCTCTTTGGCGTGGTTCCCTGGATGGAGCAATTAATGCTGATTTTTGAGGAGTCGCCACCTAATTATTTAAGTGAATTAGGACAATTGATTTATTGCAGTAAAATACTGCAATTAATCTCCATTTTATGATCTGCGAAATTAGTGAGATTCTGGATCAGGGTTCTTTATTATCCTAAAGGGAAGGGGTTAGGCACCCTTTAAGATCCGCTAACTTGCGGTTATTCGTTCAAACATAGGTTAATTATTTATTGCCTTTTTTATTCTACGTATTCTAAGCATTTTTCATAATTTATAATTAAAATAAAATGCAATATAAAATAATAAAACTAAAATTAAATGCGACATAAAAATAAAAACTCCGGGACATCTTTTAGCCCTTTTTAGGCATTCTGCACAAAATGATCTTCGGGTACCTGCATAAACACTTAGTAAAACTGTTAGTAATATGATAAATAATTTAATGCAATGACAAGAATTAATAAGTAAAGCAAAAATAAATAAATAAATCCGTCTTTTGCACAGAGGAGGCCTTGAAAATCAGACGGAGATTCCTTAATCGGCCAATATTGCTAAATATAATAAAATAAATAAAACCTTCATATTCGCGCCAAAACAGTAATAGTTTTAAACACGGAGGGCTCAGATATAAAAAAATGTAAAGTGGGACAGCCTAAACAAGTGCGGCTGCGAGAATTCGCCCTGCCAGCGCATGTTGGTTATCCGGTGTAAGTGGAAGAAATCATCCTTGCCCAGAAAGCTTCATTTATTTTATTTTCCGTCTTTGCATAGGCTTAAATGAAATGACGTCGTTTTCGGACGCGATGCAGATGCTCGTCGTTGCCTAGACGAAACATGAATGAAGCCGTTGCATAGGCTTAAATGAAATGGTGTCGTTGCATGGACGCGATGCAGATGCTCGTCGTTGCATAGACGAAACATGAATGAAGCCGTTGCATAGGCTTAAATGAAATGGCGTCGTTTTCGGACGCAATGCAGATGCTCGTCTTTGCATAGACAAAACATGAATGAAGCCGTTGCATAGGCTTTTAATGAAATGTGTTGGTTTATGAGTGTACCTGCTTTGTGACTCGCCTTGGTTGAGATAACGTCATTGCATAGACGTTGTGCGTTTGTAACCCGCATGGGCCTATTGTGGTGTTCCTGCCTTTGCTGATATGAAGATCCTACACTCAAAGAAAACTTGTGAGTTTTTTAGGAAATGAGTGGTTGATTAGCGTCGACTTTGTAGCTTTGGCTTTGACGCTTGCATGCTCAGACTGGTTTAAACTGAAGACCTATTTGGCCTGCTTTTCCCTGTCTATTGTCATTTTCTTGCAGTGAATTCCTAAAATGTCCCAGTTTCTGATAAATGAAGATGTTGAACTGGGTAAGGTTGACTCTTGACGCTATTAAAGCGATCATGTATGCATTTTTTTTTTATCATGAATGAAAAGCTAATGCGAGAATATGGACAAAATCGAGTCCAGTGCAAAACAAGGAAAATAATTTTAATGGAGTGACCGAAGCCGATGTGGATGCCTACATATCCCGCCGAGGGAATCAGGTCAGACGTAGTTCATGCTGCAAATTTTTATTTTATTTTTTATTTTAAAATGATGCGGGACCGAAGCCGATGTGGCCACCTACGTATCCCGCTGAGGGAATCAGGTCAAGACGTAGTTCATAATGAAAAAATAAGAATTTTTTGTGATTTTTAAAAAGATGCGGGACCGAAGCCGATGTGGCCGCCTACGTATCCCACTGAGGGAATCAGGTCAAAACGTAGTTCGTGATGCAAAATAAGAATTTTTATGATTTTTTTTATGCGGGACCGAAGCCGATGTGGCCGCCTACGTATCCCGCCGAGGGAATCAGGTCAAGACGTAGTTCATGATGCAAAATAAGGATTTTTTTTTATGATTTTAAAATGATGCGTGACCGAAGCCGATGTGGCCGCCTACGTATTCCGCTGAGGGAATCAGGTCAAGACGTAGTTCATGATGCAAAATAAGAAAAATTTTATGATTTTAAAATGATGCGGGATCGAACCCGATGTGGCCACCTACGTATCCCGCTGAGGGAATCAGGTCAAGACGTAGTTCGTGATGCAAAATAAGAATTCTTATGTAATATGCATTTTTTTTTTCTGAAAAAAATGGCAGACAGCATTACGTTCTGACTCCAGTTGATACCTGGCAATTAATATTGTGCATAAGGATATTCTTTTATTGCTTTCAGTATAAACGAGATTGACTCTGGTGTAATTCACACAGCTTCATATAGTACCTCAGACATACCTGAGTGTCGACACACCTGCTTGCATCCAAGGTTTCAAACTACACGTAATCTCACGTTTCAAATGCCTCACTGAAAGAAAGTCCCATTCTCACATATATTTCAGTATTTTGAATTTTGGGACGTTTAGAGAAGAAACACTCACACTCAGAAAGATGTTTAATGCATGCAATTGTGATACCATAGGCTTGGCCGTCATGTAAGTATCCACTAATGTGAGAACCCTCAGTATAAGATCATGTAGGGCTTCTAACGGGCTTGTAATGTAGGTTTGGGGAAGGGATGGATATCATTTGGGTAAAAGTGACTAATCCTTCCTCGAGAGTTGGACTACGTCCGTGCTTGATATTTGTGCGCTTTAATGCTGACTTGATTTCTTTTGTCCCAGTTTTCTGTATTGACTTCTTTTGAATCTTTCATTTGGAGCCCCTTTTTCGGGGTCATATATTCCCTTTTTTTTTATTGTCGGGGCTTTTGATTTCATTCTTTGTGTGAAGTCGTCTCTGCTTTTATTTTTCGAGACTTTGACAAGTTTTGTTTTTGCAAACTTCAGCTAGAATTTTGTCAGCCACTTGCACATTTCTAAAGCACTCGAGGAGGTCGGGCCAAGAGAGGGATAGTGCGTACGCACTCAGAAAGGGTATAGGTGTAATATGCGGTTATCAAAAGAAATAGATTTAGGCTCAAAGGGGGTGTATTATGGGTAATGTTATTTGGTAGGCTGAAAAGGCTCAAACGGGTCAAAGAAAGCCTACGATCATTTCCTACACCGAGTGTTGCTCAAGATTTCGCCTCAACAAACATTTAGGCCAAGTTCTAGATCACAATGCAATGCAATTGAACTTATTCAAACACTCACCACACAATGCATATGAAAGGATGAGGTTGGTTTCGTCCTTATCTTGGAAACACGCAAGACAATGTCATCTGCGGGTATGAATAAGAGGTACCAAAAGAATCTATGATTTACCACAAAGTCAACCCATACTGATTATCACTTGTTTTTTTTTATGCACATTTCTAACTGTGTTGGTATCAACAAAGTCAAACAATAATACTTACAAAATGTTTTTGTATTTTTTAATAACATTTTTTTTTTTTTATTTATGAACAATTTTTTTTTTGAATAAAGGGTATCGAACCCGAATAGGGTTGCCTACGTATCCCGCCGAGGGAATCATGTGCGCGTAGTTCGTTCAAATATGTTATAAAATGTATGCTTGAAAAGAATTTATCAAAGAAATGATAGCAATATAAAGCTGTGCAAAACAAATGATTGTCCACTGTGGACGAATGCAAAGTAAAATGAATGTAACGGAAAATGAATGCCCGAAAATATGATGAATGAGATGCATGAGTGAGAAAAATATGCTTCTTTATTATCATTATTTTTATTTTTTTATTTTTGGTGTCGAACTCAAAATGAGTTGCCTACGTATCACACCGTGTGGTGAGAATCAGACACGCGTAGTTCGTAATGATTATGCTGTAAAATGCATGATAAATAATTATGTAATCAACACTAGCCATGTCAAAATAAAGATACAAAATATAGAAAAACTGAGAGCGATGTCTCGTTGGTATAAAACTGACTTCTATTAGTCAACATAACTCCTGCTCATTTTTGTGATAATAATTTTTTTTTCCGACCGCCTTAGGCTGATTGCGAGGACGATCTTCCTGCAAAATATGAGAAATGAGTGAGTAGGAAAATGACAAAATAATAAAATGAAGAGGTGTAACAATACAGTCAAAGACTCCCCTGATTGGTTCGACCGGACTGGTGGTTGATGCTTCACAAAGTCCAAGTCACGCTATTCAAGAGTGATTTACGCAATTGAAGTCCTGATTGCAATGTGACAGCAAAAAGTGCAAAAGTGCAAAAATGCAAATGCTCGAGCCCGGAATCACAAAAGGGTAATTATTGCATTAAATAATATGTACAGAGTTGCTAGCGACAAACAATAATAAACAAAAAGCATGCAAATCAAGCGCGTGCCCTAAT
The DNA here is from genome assembly GCA_029844215.1 of Przewalskia tangutica. Taxonomy (NCBI): domain Eukaryota; kingdom Viridiplantae; phylum Streptophyta; class Magnoliopsida; order Solanales; family Solanaceae; genus Przewalskia; species Przewalskia tangutica. The sequence continues at coordinate 24,944,940 of CM056729.1, read as the reverse complement.
ATGCTTGAGACCTCTCTTATGCCAGAGGTTGGCCTAAACGCCAAATATGCGAGATTACGATAAATAAGTCCAAGCTGTTAAACTGCAATGTTTTGTTGGAAATGACGACCAAATGACGGTGCACTTTTTTCCAATTTCGGCGTGTCATGACCAGGCTTGGATCCGTCTATCATTATCACGCTACACATATATGCTTATTGGTCGACGGGCTGTGAAACCCAACGACAATTTGATGGATTTCCTACTCGTGGAGACGATACCAAGGATCGACCCACCTAGGGTGTATCGTCGTGACTTAATAAAAGTGGTATAGCTCTATCTTAAGTTTTCTAAGATTTGGCTTACTAGACGCTTGAGTTCAGGCGGACAACTCGAGTGAGAAGGCTACGCGGCCACCGGTTGGACCGGACTCTCCGCGCAAAATGCCAACTCTCTTAAATTTGGGTTTTGAAGAAAGAAATTTGCTGATGCACCAAGCGCACCTCGCGTGTAGTGTGTGATAGTGTGAATTTTCCAGAGTGGAAGAAATATGAACGGAATGTCAATTTAAGGAAAGCAATAAAATAATATAGCAATTAAAGTAGTTAATTACAAAATAAAAGCAAACAATATAAATATTTACAACAAATATAAAAGCAAAATAAAGTGCAATATTTAATTAACCTGAGTTTGCTATGATCAAGAACCTGATATCCCCAGTGGAGTGGACATGCTGTCGCGCCCGTTTTCGACCTCGGGGGGGGGGGGGTATCCGCAACGTTGCTCTTTGGCGCGGTTCCCTGGATGGAGCAATTAATGCTGATTTTTGAGGAGTCGCCACCTAATTATTTAAGTGAATTAGGACACTTGAGGGTTCTTTATTATCCTAAAGGGAAGGGGTTAGGCACCCTTTAAGATCCGCTAACTTGCGGTTATTCCTTCAAACATAGGTTAATTATTTATTGCCTTTTTTATTCTACGTATTCTAAGCATTTTTCATAATTTATAATTAAAATAAAATGCAATATAAAATAATAAAACTAAAATTAAATGCGACATAAAAATAAAAACTCCGGGACATCTTTTAGCCCTTTTTAGGCATTCTGCACAAAATGATCTTCAGGTACCTGCATAAACACTTAGTAAAAGTGTTAGTAATATGATAAATAATTTAATGCAATGACAAGAATTAATAAGTAAAGCAAAAATAAATAAATAAATCCGTCTTTTGCACAGAGGAGGCCTTGAAAATCAGACGGAGATTCCTTCATCGGCCAATATTGCTAAAAATAATAAAATAAATAAAACCTTCATATTCGCGCCAAAACAGTAATAGTTTTAAACACGGAGGGCTCAGATATAAAAAATGTAAAGTGGGACAGCCTAAACAAGTGCGGCTGCGAGAATTCGCCCTGCCAGCGCATGTTGGTTATCCGGTGTAAGTGGAAGAAATCATCCTTGCCCAGAAAGCTTCATTTATTTTATTTTCCGTCTTTGCAACTGTGGAGGCCTCAAAAATCGACGGATAACTTTTTCATCGGCCAAACAAGTGTAGCATCTTGTTCAAATCAGTAAAATACCAACAGTGTAGTATTTGTCCTAAATCAGTAAACCAGCAAAAAATGTAGCAAAAATAGCCTAAAAATCAGTCCAGCATCCAGCGGATAGTAAGCGATTCCTAGAAAATCAGTGGACAACAAAGGGAGGCGAAACAGTGGAATAAACGACAACATAGCAACGAAAATGGTCCAGCATCAGCCCATTAAGATGACGAAAATCAGTCCAACCAATAACCACAATCAGTCCAACAAACGGTAAGACAGTGGAGTAGCCAACAAAACTCGCCGGAAAATTCAAGATAATACAAAGCCAGTTAAAGGGCAAAAATGTCAAAACAGTTCCTGAAACGGTAACACATCAGCGGTTCGCCGGAAGCAGTAAAATGCACGGAAACAGTAGACAACTCCGGCGAATCATCAAAACAGAAATCAAATCAGTTTCCAACATAGCCAACAAAGAGATACAAACAATGCTATTGCCGGAGTTAACAACACGAAAAGGCACTGGGAATGGGGTTGCGTGTCGACGCTGGAACAGTGGTTCAAGGTCGACGGTTCAGTGGGTGGAGCTCCGACGATAGGCAGCAGCGACGGGAAATGGAATGGTGGTTCGCGACGGGGTGTTGCTGGTGTTGTATGTGTGCGAGTGGTTGAGGGGACAAGGGAGAGGGTGGTCGACGGGAGAGGGTGGTCGATGGGAGAGTGGGGGTGAGGGAGACAAAGGGCAGAGGAGAATTATGGAGTCTTCAAAATAGAATGAAAGGGGAGTAAGAAAAGTGGGGTGTGGCCGTTCGTTGTTTGATAGAGTGAGGGAAATATATAAAATGAAAGGAGAGGGGGTTCTTAAGTTGAGGTGTAGGGAGTAGGGGTATAGGGGGATGGGAGAGTGATTTAGAAATGAAAAGAGAGCAGGTGAGATCATAGGTGTTTGGGCGGTTGATGATGTTTTTTGGGAGAAGCAAAATGAAGAGGGGAAGGGATTATAGAAAAGTACAGGGTGGTCTCCAAATGGGGAGAAGGTTTCTTAAATTAAAAAGTGGAGCAGGGGCTCGAAAATCAAGGGAAAAGGGGTCCCAGGGTATGGACGGTTGAAGTGATGGAAATGGGGTGTTGAGTAAAAAGTGGGTAATGTGTCGGAGAGGTAAAAGAAGTATGGGTTGTAGGTAGTCGTAAGAATATAAAAAAAATAGTTTATTATTATTATTATTATTATTATATATATATATATATATATATATATATATATATATATATATATAAAGAATGATTAAAAGATATGTAAAATTAATAATATAAAATAACAGAGTAATAATAATAATAAAAACATAATATTAACAAATACATAATGCTTAATTTAAAATAAAAAGATAAAATGCCATTTTTGTGAAGAAATAAACATAGAATATTATGTAAAAATATGCAAAATAACGATTAAAATGCGGTGTGCTAAAATACTTAAAATTGCACGAAATATACGAAAAACGGGTCAAAATTGACTGTCAACAGTATGTCCCTCTTTGTACGGAGATGATGGAAGAGTCTTCGGACAAAGATGTTGACTTGTAGCCAATTTTGTCCTGTTTTATAAACTAAAAACTCAAAAATAGGGATGATGCAGATCCAAAAAAAATGTCGCAGTGTCAAATCATGATGACACTGGGTCGTTGTGATGCAAAAATTAAAAAGCAAACCTGAAGCTGATTAAAAATGTCCCAGTGTCGAAGTATAATTGACACTGGGTTGCAGGTGATGTGGTGTTGAAAAGGACATGGTGTTTGTAGATGTTGATGGCGTCGTTGCATAGACGCGATGCAGATGCTCGTCGTTGCATAGACGAAACATGGATGAAACCGTTGCATATGCTTAAATGAAATGGCGTCGTTGCATAGACGCGATGCAGATGTTCGTCGTTGCATAGACGAAACATGAATGAAACCGTTGCTTAGGCTTAAATGAAATGGCGTCGTTGCATAGACGCGATGCAGATGCTCGTCGTTGCATAGACGAAACATGAATGAAGTCGTTGCATAGACGCGATGCAGATGTTCGTCGTTGCATAGACGAAATATGGATGAAGTCGTTGCATAGGCTTAAATGAAATGACGTCGTTGCATAGACGCGATGCAGATGCTCGTCGTTGCATAGACGAAACATGGATGAAGTCGTTGCATAGGCTTAAATGAAATGGCGTCGTTGCATAGACGCGATGCAGATGCTCGTCGTTGCATAGACGAAACATGAATGAAGCCGTTGCATAGGCTTAAATGAAATGGCGTCGTTGCATAGACGCGATGCAGATGCTCGTCGTTGCATAGACGAAACATGAATGAAGTCGTTGCATAGGCTTAAATGAAATGGCGTCGTTGCATAGACGCGATGCAGATGCTCGTCGTTGCATAGACGAAACATGAATGAAGCTGTTGCATAGACTTAAATGAAATGGCGTCGTTTTCGGACGCAATGCAGATGCTCGTCGTTGCATAGACGAAACATGAATGAAGCCGTTGCATAGGCTTAAATGAAATGGCGTCGTTGCATGGACGCGATGCAGATGCTCGCCGTTGCATAGACGAAACATGAATGAAGCCGTTGCATAGGCTTAAATGAAATGGTGTCGTTTTCGGACGCGATGCAGATGCTCGTCGTTGCATAGACGAAACATGAATGAAGCCGTTGCATAGGCTTAAATAAAATGGCGTCGTTGTATAGAAGAAACATGAATGAAGCCGTTGTATAGGCTTAAATGAAATGGCGTCGTTTTCGAACGCGATGCAGATGCTCGTCGTTGCATAGACAAAACATGAATGAAGCCGTTGCATAGGCTTTTAATGAAATGTGTTGGTTTATGAGTGTACCTGCTTTGTGACTCGCCTTGGTTGAGATAACGTCATTGCATAGACGTTGTGCGTTTGTAACCCGCATGGGCCTATTGTGGTGTTCCTGCCTTTGCTGATATGAAGATCATGCACTCAAAGAAAACTTGTGAGTTTTTTAGGAAATGAGTGGTTGATTAGCGTCGACTTTGTAGCTTTGGCTTTGACGCTTGCATGCTCAGACTGGTTTAAACTGAAGACCTATTTGGCCTGCTTTTCCCTGTCTATTGCCATTTTCTTGCAGTGAATTCCTAAAATGTCCCTGTTTCTGATAAATGAAGATGTTGAACTAGGTTGACTCTTGACGTTATTAAAGCGATCATGTATGCAATTTTTTTTTATCATGAATGAAAAGCTAATGCGAGAATATGGAAAAAATCGAGTCCAGTGCAAAACAAGGAAAATATTTTTAATGGAGTGACCGAAGCCGATGTGGCTGCCTACATTGTCACGACCCGAACCCGGGCCCGTGACAGGTGCCTTACCCCGGGCACCCTAGTGATACAACATCAGAGAAAATCAGCGGAAATAAAACATAAACATGAAACAAGAGATATGATAAATAAACAAAGCTAACCAAAACAGTGCCTACGTATATATACATAAAACCGAACAATTATCCTTTTTACAATCCCTGCCCACAACAGTACTACAGACCTCTAAGAGTTTTTATACAACATGACGGGACAGGGCCCGCCATACCCCTGAATGTACAAGAACCTACAACTCAGGGTAACATACCAAAGATAAGCCTCCGGAGAAACAGAGCTTCCCAACGCTGAACTGTGATCCTAAGAGCGAGGATCAGCAACCGATGTACCTCTACCGCGGCATTTAACGCAGCCCCAGAAGAGTCGATAACAGTACCAAGTATGTGGCCCGAAAATCACGTAGTTAAATCATAACGATCTATATAAAGCGGGAGACATATATGATAACCAAAATACGATGCAATCATAAACGCGATTAAGTCGTGGACTCACGCCTCAAAGTCATCACTCAAATATAACTATGGGTCTCACGCCCACATCAATCATGTTCGCATCTTGGCCACATGCCCGGAATTCTCCATCGGTGCGAGACATGCCGAGATGCAACAATAATAACAAGGTGCCGGGTAATCAACCTCGCGCGCACGCCATGCCGGAGTGCGCCGGTGCGAGCATGTCCATGTAACAATAATACCAATACACGGGTGATCAACCTGTCGCGTAGCCACATGCCCCGAAATTCTGCATCGGTGCGCATGTCCATGTAACAACAATAACAATATATCGGGTGATTAACGCGCGTAGCCGCGTGCCGGAATTGCGCCGGTGCGAGCGTATGTCCATGTAACAACATCACACTCCTAATGGAAGCATACCCGTGGGCCACCCATCGTGTCAGTATGTCCATCAATCAGTCAGATAGTCGGCCCTCCAACGAGAGACGCGGTAGCACAGAAATACAACACTTGCACAACAAAGGCTTTTACTACAAACATAGGCAAGTTCAACATACTTATAGACTCTTATTTTATTACAACAAATCCGGGTTTTAACCCAAAGTACTACTTACATTAATCCTTTCAAAAAGACCTCTTTTTACGTAAAAACAACTCGATACTATTATCCGTAGTGCCAAATACGTTCATGTTTTAAAATCAAGTACTTTACACTGTTTTAACCAAGTGGCTTACACTTTCTAGAACAACGTCAAGTAACAACATTTTTTTCCAAAAGTTCAAGTTTGCCTAATTTTAGATACTCACGTCTTTTAGTTTGGAACGATTTCATAGTTTATAGTCTTAATCAAATAACGTACTCCCCTTTAAAACAATAAGCCTTATGTGTGAGTAGGTTATTCTTTGTTTATAACAATCTTATAAAAGCAGCCGTGATCTAGGAAATGTAATATCATTTTGTCTCATCTTAGCTTCTATGCAGATGGAGGTTTCTACTGGTTTTAATAATACTTAATTATTCAATACATTTCCCTTTATTAGCGCTATGATGGTTTGTTCGATACTTATTCTGATTTCCGAAATCAGTAAAACATTATTCCTTTTAAAAACCAAGTACTCATTACTCACGAATGAGGTTTCACACTTTTTAACAAAATTCATATTAATTCAATTAAGTCAAGTCTCTTATCTTTTAAGATCAAGTCTCTTAACTTCTTAAAATCAATAAACCATTCTTTTTATCTCTCTTAAGTCGTTATACCTAACTTCCCATAAAGCTAGTATAACTCTTAAGCTTTCAAACCAAGTATTATTCTTCTTTCAAAAGGGATTCTTAATTCTTTTGAAATACTTCAAGATTCTTATTATTGGGCTTAAGTCAAAAGACATTGCGTAAAACTACATTCGATTAACACACGTCTACCGTACTATATATATATATTCTTTTAAAATACTTCCATTCTTATTATTCGGGCTTAAGTCAAAAGACATTGCCGTAAAACTACATTCGATTAACACGACGTCTACCGTACTAAAAATATATTATTTTAAAATATCATGCTCAAGAGGAAAGTAAGAAACACATACCTCGCGACGATTATCGACTATAAGCAAACGCTCACGGCTATAACGGCTAGCCTTGTCCACCTTCCAAGTAGTACATGCTACTCGCAGAACATTCAACCAATAAAGGTTATAAGTCTACTGTAAATACAGTCCTATGTAAGTACAGTTTAATCTTCTACTTTAATATTCTTCTGATGTGATTTCAGTTCAAGTCTTTTCTGTAATATCCTTCTATTACAATAGAAGGATAGGATTATTTACCTCGGTAAGCCCAAAATTATCCAAGTTTAATGTCGATCCTGAGCAATGTTTAGCTCCTACTCCGGGTGCTCCAACCCGCTCCAAACAACCCTTAGAAGTTCTACGAAACTTCTTCCTAATACTTCAACCAACTGTGAAGATTTTCCCTAGGGTTTCGTTTAGTGACTGAAGGGAAGTATAATAGTATTTCTGGGCTTTTAGTATAAGTGTAACCTTGGAATACTACAAGGTATTTGGGCTAGAGTATTTTGGCATTATAATAATACTTGGAGAAGTATTTCTCATCCAAGGGAAGGGTATTTTTACGAGAACACTTTAGGCAGGGGGGGGTACCTCTCGGCTTAGCACCACTAGGAAGGCGGGGTACCCTCGGCCACAAGAGCCTTACAAAGGGAGGAGGCTCTTGGACGAGAAGCAACAAGAAGGAGGGAGGATTTTTAGACTTGGAATTTCAAGTGAGGATGAAGAAATAGTCTTCAACTAAGGGGTATTTATAGGACTTTCAATGGCCAAGATCAAGCCAAGTGGTAGGCAAGTGTAGGGTGGGGATTTGGACATGTGTTTGTGGGTCCCACTTGCTCATCAACTACACAAAATATCCTACCAACTCCTTGACAAAAAGAAGGCAAAATGTGCCATGGTCGTCCCATTTGGTCCATGACTTGAGGGTGACAAGTGTCGCCTCTCGTTGGTCCAAAATATTCCGTCTCTCGGAAAAATCCATAAAAATAATAAATGACATAGCCGTATTTTCCCTTCGCAAAGTCGGAAAACGTTTCGTCGGAAAGCGACTCTTTCGCTAGTTGTGTACAAATTTTGCCACTTTGCCTACTTAAGGCTTAAACTTTTATGCGTCGCCCTCACGCATACTCCGGAAATAGGGTATAACATTCTTCCTCTCTTAGAAACATTCGTCGAATGTTCCTTCTCAAGACGGATAACGATAAAGTTCCTCTAACAAGTTGCCAACGCCGCGCTTGCCACAAAATAACACATGTTCTCTTCCTTCCTTACTCGTCGTACTTTCTCCGAACACTTGAACTATTCTAGTATCGTACCATACTTGATCATCGCCTGGTTTCCAAAATCTCTGGAGTCACTACCTCCAAACTTGGTCATCTTACTAACCTTAATCTCCTTTAAGGTCGTTCCCGGCCTTCACGATCCGATTCTGGTCGATCATATCCACGAACTCATACGATGGTCATCTAAACCTGGGCCTAGTACCCTCGTGACCCTACCACCTGGTGGGACCACCCAGAACTGACCCCACCTTAAACAGGGCTACGGGTTGACCCGCACGCCTCAACCCGACCTCTATCGTGCGAACTCTAGTTTCTCGATCCTAACAATCTTACTAATTCTCATCATGAAAGCTACCACTTCCATCTCACTACCCATGGACTTATCACACTAATACATTCTAGGCATATAATGCACTCCGACAAGAATCATTTGCAAAATCCTTTACTCAAGACGGCCTTACATCTAAGGTCTCAATCGTGAAATATTCTAAGGTTCACACTTTCCCTGCCCCCCATACTTATCCTTCCAACTAACCATGTTTTATAACTCACAAATAACACAACGCTATCCGTATATCGCACACAATAAGATCATCATATCAAGCATACAAAACTCTAGAGGTTAAGGATATACAGATCTACCGCTTTACTCTAATCACGATCCACTGCAGGCGTAGCTAGTGAAGGTGATGAACCACCATCGATCACGAAGGTGAGTCGTAACATTCGTGCTACCCACAGTCGGGCGGTTCCTCGCAAAATGGCCTGTCGCAAAAATAGCAAGCTCCTTTGGCACCACGACATTCCCGAAATGCGGTCTACCACATCGACCACACCGGTAGTAGTGCATCCGCCAACACCCTATTCCTCGAAACCAGACCGTGGAGCTCGACCTGCTCGAATACCTGAGCATACGAAGGTTGTGGAGGACCACTGCATCTTGGCGAAGGTGCATAACTAGCTTTCTTTGAGGCGGTCGCCTCGAAAGTCGCCAAAAGACCACGATGTTCGGCCTCTTCGCGATCTTGGTCATTCCGTCGACCTCTCCGCCTCACACCCAGTGCATAAGCTGCGTGCGGGCAATGTCCATGCCGGTGAAGAGCTACACCGAACAAGCCTCGCCAAGTAGTCATCTAGCCGGTGACGTAGCGGTGTACTCTGTCCTCCATATCGGCTACTACGGGACGCATCGAGCGATGAGTCGAACTCACATTGTACTCCCAATCAGACGCCGTTCGCCTCAACATCAAAAATCTGTTACCGAGCCCTCTCATCCGTGGCGGCAAGAAGTGTGCAAGAAATGCCCCGAGAACTCGTCCCCAAACGGCCGGAAGTGCATACTCTCCCGGGGCGGCTCCGCGAATCAAACGATCATTGCGGTATCACGCGGCCGACGCGAACCTAAGACCACCGACTCGGTCTCCAAGCCTCGATTACCTCATTATCCGTCAGAATCGCCGGATGAACTCCTGCGGATCATCCTCGTGCCTCGACCGTAGAAGCGTGGCGGGCTCTGACTCAGGAAGTCCCGTAGCCTCAAACTATCCGATCTTGGGTGAACCATGGGTACTACTGGAACTGCTGCGTCCAGCCTATCCTCATGTCTGGCCACAATCCTGGCTAGCGACTGTGCCATCTCCTTGTAACCCATCTCCTCTGCCCCAGGCTGTGGGACTGGAGGCTCAGGTATTGTTGTCTCATCAGCCACTGCTGCGGCTCTAAACTCTGCTTTGGGCGGCCGCAAAACCCGCCGTCAAGCACAATCTCAGTCTTGGCCGGGCTGCTCCTCGTACTCCTCAGATCCTACTAGCGACTCCTCGCCTTTCCCATCTGGGCCCGGGTTGCCTTGCGCGGAGGCATAACTGTTAAAAACGAGATACGTCAGAGGGGTCCAACTTACAACACAGCTCTAAGGCACGATCTCAGAATGAGAAGAATGGAAACCAATCCTAAATGTCCTATAGCCTCCTGATTATAGATGTGGTGCACAACACATCGATAATCAAGACTCTACTAGACACGGTGCGTAGACACTTTCCGAGATTAATCGCTCGATACCACTTTTGTCACGACCGAACGGGCGTGGTCGTGCCTACCACCGGGCACCCTATACAACATCAGAGAAAATCAGCGGAAATAAAACATAAACATGAAACAAGAGATATGATAAATAAACAGGCTAACCAAAACAGGTTCCTTCTGTATATATACATAAAAACCGACGATTATCCTTTTTTTACAAACTCGCCACAACGATACTACAGACCTCTAGAGTTTTTATACAACATGACGGACAGGGCCCGCCATACCACGAATGTACAAGAACCTACAACTCGGGTAACATACCAAAAGATAAGCCTCGGAGGAACTGAGCTTCAACGCCGAATTGCGATCCTAAGGCGAGGATCAACAACCGATGTACCTCTACTGCGGCATGAACGGCCTCGAAGGTCGGTAACTTTGTCACGACCCGACCGGGGCGCGGCTCGTACCTGCAGGGTACCTATCAGTATCATCGAGAAAAAGCGGAACATACGTGAAACAAAATCAGTATAAGGTAAACATCACTGCAATGGCCGATAAGGCGCGCTTTCATAAAATAACTTAACCGAAAGTGAAACATGACATCTTATCATTACAGCCCAAACCACAAACGTGACTACTGACCTCTAGGAATAACGACTGTGGCGGGACAGGGCCCCGCCATACCCCCTGAATGTACAAAAGTAAATAACCTCAGGGAATCATACTAAAGACAAAGCCTCGGAGATGGAGCTTTCGAGAAAATGAACAGTGATCCTAAGTGCGGACCCGGCAAACTACGTATCTCGACTGCGGCATGAACGGCCCAGAAGGAGGTCGATCTAACAGTACCAAGTATGTGAAACTGAAAATACTATAATGAAAACATAAGTCTGAAAATAAGCTGGGATCAGGGATGAAATCAAATTACCTTTTACTGTGCCTTACTAACAATGAGAACATCAATCATATACTACACGGCATGAAGAATAGGAAGCTCATAATCAAATCTGATGGGCGTGCAGTGGAATCCTTCATCATGGCGATGCGTCGAGTAAACTCATAATCGAACAATGGAAACATACGTGGAATCGCCATCATCGGCGATGCGTCAAGTAAACTCATCACTGAACAATGGAAGCATACCCGTGGAATCCTTCATCACTGGTGGCACGTCCAAGTAAACTCATAACTGAACAATGGAAGCATACCCGTGGAATCCTTCATCACTGGCGGTACGTCTAAGTAAACTCATAACTGAACAATGGAAGCATACCCGTGGAATCGCCCATCACCTGGAGAGTGCGTCGAGTGAACTCATAATCGAACAATGGAAGCATACGTGGAATCCTTCATCGCGGCGACGCGTCAAGTAAACTCATAATCGAACAATGGAAGCATACTCGTGGAATCGCCCATCATCGCAGATGCGTCAAGTAAACTCATAATCGAACAATGGAAGCATACGTGGAATCGCTTCATCACGGCGATGCGTCAGTGAACTCATAATCGAACAATGGAAGCATACGTGGAATCGCCGTCATCGGCAGATGCGTCAAGTAAACTCATAACTGAACAATGGAAGCATACCCGTGGAATCCTTCATCACTGGCGGTACGTCCAAGTAAACTCATAACTTCTTTAGGCTTTCATTAACATACAAAATGAATCTCATTTTCATGACCTTATTCAAGAAAAACCAACTCTTTAACCTTTCATAAAGTTACAACAGGTACCAAGTATGTGAAACTGAAAATACTGTAGTTAAATCATAACAGTCTATATAAAGCAGGAGACATATATGATAACCAAAATACAGTACGCAATCATAAACGCAGTTAAGTCAGGGACTCACGCCCTCAAAGTCATCACTCAAATATAATTATGGGTTTCACGCCCACAACATCAATCATGTTCGCATCTTGGCCACATGCCCCCGGAATTCTCCATCGGTGCAGACATGCCCAGGATGCAACAATAATAACAAGGTACCGGGTAATCAACCCTGCCGCATGGCCACATGCCGGAGTGCTCGCCGGTGCGAGCGTATCCATGTAACAATAATACCAATACACGGGTGATCAACCTGCGCGTAGCCATGCCGGAGTGCGTCGGTGCGAGCGACCATGTAACAACAATAACAATATATCGGGTGACTAACCGCGCGCGTGCATGCCGGAGTCTGCATCGGTGCAGATATGTCCATGTAACAACATCACACTCCTAATGGAAGCATACCCGTGGGCCACCCATCGTGTCAGTATGTCCATCAATCATCGAATAGTCGGCCTCGGCGAGACGCGGTATACGAAATACAACACTTGCACAACAAAGGCTTTTACTACAAACATAGGCAAGTTCAACATACTTATAGACTCTTATTTTATTACAACAAATCCGGGTTTTAACCCCAAAGTACTACATACAATAATCCTTTCAAAAAGACCTTTTTATACGTAAAAACAACTCGATACTATTATCCGTAGTGCCAAATACGTTCATGTTTTAAAATCAAGTACTTTACACTGTTTTAACCAAGTGGCTTACACTTTCTAGAACAACGTCAAGTAACAACATTCTTTTCCAAAAGTTCAAGTTTGCCTAATTTCAGATACTCACTGTAACACCCCATTTTAAACCGGAGTCGAAACGGGAGTACTACGTATGGTTGATTCCTAGAATGTATTTTAAGGAGTCGCCACGTAATTATTATAGTGAATTAGGACACTTGATTTATTGCAATAAAATACTGCAATTAATCTCCATTTAAAGATCTACAAAATTAATGTGAGATTCTGGATCAGGGTTCTTTATTATCCTAAAGGGAAGGGGTTAGGCATCCTTTAAGATCCGCTAACTTGCGGTTATCCGTTCAAACCTAGGTTAATTATATTGGCTTTCTATTCTACTTATTCTAAGCATTTTTATATAATTTACAATTAAAATAAAATGCAATACAAAAATAGTGAAACTAAAATTTAAATGAGATACAAGATAAAACTTCGAGACATCTTTAGCCCTTTTTAGGCCCTCTGCACAAGATGATCTCCGGGTACCTGCATGAACACTTAGTAAAAGTGTTAGTACTAGAATAAATAATTCTAAAGCAATGACAACAATTAATAAGTAAAACAAAATAAATAAATCCGTCTTTTGCACAGAGGAGGCCTTGGAAATCAGACGGAGATTCCTTCATCGGCCATATTGCTAAACATAATAAAATAAATAAAACTTTCAGATCCGCGCCAAAGCAGTAATAGTTTTAAACACGGAGGGCTCAGATATAAAAATATAAAGTGGGGCGGCTAAACAAGCGGTGTGAGCATTCGCCTTGCCGGTAGCATGTTGGTTATCGGTGTAAGTGGAAGAAATCATCATTGCCGAAAGCTTCATTTATTTTATTTTCCGTCTTTCTGCTATGGAGGCCTCAAAAATCGACGGATAACTTTTTCATTGGCCAAAGTGTAGTATCATATTCAAAATCAGTTTAATACCAAAGTATAGTATCATTGTTCAAAATCAGTAAATACCAACAGTGTAGTTTTTGTTCACAATCAGTTTAATGAAATCATGACCGGCAAAATGATTTTCCGAGACCAGAGAAAATCAATCCGGAAACACCGACGAGCAAAACGATGGCAACAACATATTGGGATATTCCAAAATGGTTCAAAATCAGTTAGTAAAATGGCCAAAACAGTAGCAACATTGATCGAAAATCAGTGACAAAAGATAACCAAAACAGAGACGAACAGGGCCCGAAAATGACAGAACTATGACCAACATTGCCGGAGATTTCAAAGCTTCGCCGGAGTAAAACTCCGGCGTATTACCAAAAAGAAATCAAATCAATCCGCCAACAACAGATAACAGTACGCAATCAGTCCAACAACAATGTCAAATCGGACAAACAACAAACTGAAGACAACAATAATAGCAACAAAAATGAAGAAGCAAACTGTAACGTCGCCGGAGTTTAAATCCGACAAGGCTCAATGTTACCAACGGAGAGAGGGCAGCAGCGGCGTCACTTCCACGGCGAAGTCGCCGGAGCGACGCCGCCATAACAGTGGTACAATCGACGGGAACAGTGGGGGTGTCGACGGGCGACGGCGACGGTAAAGGTGAGAGAGGGTGTTCGCCGGTGATGTCGACAGCGACGGGAGAGGGGTGAGGGAGATGAGTGGAGAGGGAGATGGCAGTTGTGTGCGGCTGGTTTAAAGGGGGTTTCGCCGGAGTTTTTAGAACTCCGGCGAATGGCGGCGGAGGGCGGCGAAGGGTGGCGGCTGAGGGAGAAGAGGAGAAATGGTTTTCCTCTTTTTCAAAATGAAAAATGGGCTGAAGCCCTTTCTTTTTGTGCTGAACGTTATTTTTTCTCACGTTTAACGTGGGCTGCCCCCCTCTTTTAATGGGGGTGATGTTTAATAAATAGGGGTAGAATTAGGGTGGGATGATTTTAATAAGTGAGAGAGATAGGGTAGGTAAGGAAAATGTGGGGTTGATATTGATGTTGGAGTGTAGAAATGGTGAAAGTATGGGGTGGAGTGTGGTAAAGGTGAAAGAGGTATGGGGTGAAATAATAAAAAAAATGTTGGATTGGATTAATTCGGATTGGGCTTCGGACTGGACTGGTTTGACAAAATGCAAGGCGGGTTAATTATTTAAAACAAAATTATTTAAAAGGATACAAGATTATAAAAATGCAAATGCCGACGCAATGATACTAAAATTCAATATTTAAGAAATGTTTAATGCCTGATTAAGAGTAAAAACGCGGTGCCGATTAATTATTTAAAGAGATGCAAAATATTATAAAAATAAAAATATAATATTAACAAAGACATAATGCTTAATTTAAAATAAAAAGATGCAATGTAATTTTTGTGAAGAAATAAACATAGAATATTATGTAAAAATATTCAAAATAACGATTAAAATGCGGTGTGCTAAAATACTTAAAATTGCACGAAATATACAAAAAATGGGTCAAAATTGACTGTCAACAGTATGTCCCTCTTTGTACGGAGATGATGGAAGAGTCTTCGGACAAAGACGTTGACTTGTAGCCAATTTTGTCCTGTTTTATAAACCATGAACTCAAAAATAGGGATGATGCAGACCCAAAAAATGTCGATGTCAAATCAAGATGACACCGGTCGTTGTGATGCAAAATTAAAAGCAAAGCGACGATTAAAATGTCGATGTCGAAGTATGATTGACACCGGGTTGCGGTGATGTGGTCTTTGAAAAGACAAGGTTATTGTAGATGTTGATGGCGTCATTGCATAGACGCGATGCAGATGTTCGTCGTTGCATAGACGAAACATATATGAAGCCGTTGCATAGACTTACGTGAGATGACGTCGTTGCGTAGACGCAATGCTGATGACGTCGTTGCCTGGACGTATTGCTGCTGGCGTCGTTGCGTAGACGCACAATCTTGATAGCGTCGTTACTGGGCGTATTCTTCTTTGGCGTCGTTGCGTAGACGCAATCTTGATGGCGTCGTTATGCGGGCGTATTCTTCTTTGGCGTCGTTGCGTAAACGCCAATCGATGGCGTCGTTACTGGGCGTATTATTCTTTGGCGTCGTTGCGTGACGCAATCGCGATGGCGTCGTTACTGGGCGTATTCTGCTTGGCGTCGTTGCGTGACGCAATCTTGATGGCGTCGTTACTGGGCGTATTCTTCTTGGCGTCGTTGCGTAGACGCAATGCTGATGACGTCGTTGCCTGGACGTATTGCTGCTGCTTGTCGTTGCATGGACGAAACATGAATGAAGCCGTTGCATAGGCTTAAATGAAATGGCGTCATTGCATAGACGCGATGCAGATGCTCGTCGTTGCATGGACGAAACATGAATGAAGCCGTTGCATAGGCTTAAATGAAATGCATTGGTTTATGAGCGTACCTGCTTTGTGACTTGCCTGGGTTGAGATAATGTCATTGCATAGACGTTGTGCGTTTGTAACCCGCATGGGCCTATTGTTGTGTTCCTGCCTTTGCTGATATGAAGATCCTGCACTCAAAGAAAACTTGTGAGTTTTTTAGGAAATGAGTGGTTGATTAGCGTCGACTCTGTAGCTTTGGCTCTTGACGCTTGCATTCTTGGTTTGCACTGAAGACCTAGTTGGCCTGCTTTTTCCTGTCTATTGCCATTTTCTTGCACTGAATTCCTTAAAATGTCCCAGTTTCTGGTAATGAAGATGTTGAACTGGGTAAGGTTGCATCTTGACGCTATCAAGCGTCGTAAGCATTTTTTTTTTTTATAATGAATGAAAAGCTAATGCGAGAATATGGACAATGTACAATTGAGTAGATGAGAATGCAACTCCCCGAAAATATGTAGGTAGTAATGGATGCAAAAATATATGAGGATGCTAAACTCTCCAATTGACAAAATCGAGTCGTAATGCGTAAACAAGGAAGAAATATTTCTAACGGTGTGGCCAAAGCGATGTGGTCGCCACGTATCCGCCGAGGAGTCGAGTCAAAACGTAGTTCATCCGCAAAAATAAGAATTTTTATGATTTTAAAATGATGCGGGACGAAGCGATGTGGCGCCACGTATCCATTGAGGAAATCAGGTCAAGACGTAGTTCGTGATGCAAAATGATTTTTATGTAATATGCATTTTGTTGTTTTTTCTGAAAAAATGGAAGACGTCATTACGTTCTGACTCCAGTTGATACCAACAATTAGTATTGTGCATAAGTATGTTCTTTTATTGATTTCAGTCTAACCGAGATTGACTCTGATGTAATTCACACAGCTTCAGATAGTACCTCAAACATACCTGAGTGTCGACACACTTGCTTGCAGCCAAGGTTTTGAACTACACGTAATCTCACGTTTCAAATGCCCTCACTGAAAGAAAGACCCATTTCTCACACATATTCCAGTAGTTTGAATTTTTGGGACGTTTAGAGAAGTACGCTCGCACTCAAAAAGATGTTCAATGCATGCAATTGTGATACCATAGGCTTGGCCGTCATGTAAGTATCCACTAATGTGAGAACCCTCAGTATAAGATCATATAGGGCTTGTCATGGGCTTGTAATGTAGGTTTGGGGGAAGGGATGGATATCTTTTGGGTAAAAAGTGACTAATCCTTCCTCGAGCGTTGGACTACGTCTGTGCTTGACATTTATGTGCTTTAATGCTGACCTGCTTTCTTTTTGTCCCAGTTTTTCTGTACTGACTTTTTTTTGAATCTTTCGTTTGGAGCCCGCTTTTTCCAAAGTTATTCTCGCATTCATTTTTTTTTTTTTTGTCGGGGCTTTTGATTTCTTCTTTTGTGAGTCGTCATTTGTGTTTTCTTTTCCCTTTTGGGACTTTGACAACTTTTGTCTTTGCAAACTTCGACGCAGAATTTGTCAGTCACTTGCACATTTCTAAAGCGCTCAAGGAGGTCGGGCCAAGAGAGGGATAGTGCGTACGCACTTAGAAAGGGTATATGTGTAATATGCGGTTGTCGAAAGAATAGGCTTTAGGCTCAAAGGGGGTGTACTATGGATAATGTTATCTGGTAGGCTGAAAAGGCTCAAACGGGTCAAAGAAAGCCTACGATCATTTCCCACACCGAGCGTTACTCAGGATTTCGCCTCAACAAACTTTCGGGCCAAGTTCTAGATCACAATGCAATGCAATTGAACTTATTCTAAAACTCACCACACAATGCACATGAAACGACGAGGTTGGTTTCGTTCTTATCTTAGAAGCATGCAAAAATGTCATTACAGGTGTGTGAGAGGTACCAAAAGAATCTATGGTTTACAACGAAGTCCCCTTATACTGATTGTTATTCGCTCTTTCCTATGCACACTCCTAGCTGTGTTGGTATCAACCAAGTCAAACAATGATACTAAAAAATATATATATATATTTTTTTTTGTATTTTTGGATAACATTTTTTGTATTTATGAACAAGATATATTTTTTTTGTATTTTTTGAATAAATGGTACCGAACCCGAGTAGGGCTGCCTACGTATCTCATCTTTGACGAGAATCAGGTGTGCGTAGTTCATTCAAATATGATATAAAATGTATGCTTGGAAAAGATTTATCAATGAAAGGATAGCAATATAAAGCTGTGCAAAAGAAATGATTGTCCATCGTGGCCGAATGCAAAGTAAAATGAATGCCCGAAAACATGATGAATGAGATGCATGAGTGAGAAATGCACTTTTTTTTTTTGGTTTTTATTTTTGTGGTGTCGTACCCAAAATGAGTTGCCTACGTATCACACCGTGTGGTGAGAATCAGACACGCGTAGTTCGGAATGATTATATTGTAAAATGCATGATAAATAATTATGTGATCAATACTAGACATATCAATTAGACTTGCAAATATGTATAAAAATGCAAAATGTAAGACCCAGAGCGATTCTTTGTTGAATCTGGTATAAGCTGACATCTCTCCATCTACATAACTCAACTCATTTTTTTTTTTTTGGTTGTTGTTGTTGTTGTTGTTGTCCGCCCTCGACTATTTGCGAGGACGGTCTTCCTGCAAAAATATGACAAATGAGTGAGAGTAGGCAAACCACAAAAATAGTAAAACGTAAGGGAGTGACGATATAGTCAAAGACTCCCCTGATTGGTTTGACCGGACTGGTGGTTGATGCTTCACAAAGTCCAAATCGTGCTGTTCAAGAGCGATTTACGCAGTAGAAGTCCTGATTGCAATGTGACAACAAAAGTGCAAAAATGCAAATGCTAATGACCAGAATTATAAGCATGATATGTACATGGGTTAAAAGGATAATTATTGCATTAAATAATATGTACAGAATTGTTAGCGACAAAAATAGTAAACAAAAACATGCAAATCAAGTGCGCGCCTAATATGCATGGGACCTCTCTTATGCCAGAGGTCGGCCTAAACGCCAGATATGCGAGATTATGACAAATAGGTCCAAGCTGTTAAACTGCAATGTTTTGTTGGAAATGGCGACCAAATGACGGTGCACTTTTTCCAATTTCGGTGTGTCATAACCAGTCTTGGATCCGTCTATCATCATCACGCTACACATAGTATGCTAATGGGTCGTTGGGTTGTGAAACACGTCGACAAGTTTGGTGGATTTCTAATTGTGGCGTTAATACCAAGGATTAACGCCCCTAAGGTTTATGCATGCATGACTTAATATTAAAAGGGTGGTATAGCTCTATCATATGTTTCTAAGATTTGGCTTACTAGACGCAAGGTTCCCGAGCGGACAACTCGAGTGAGAAGGCTACGCGGCTGATCAGACGAACCGATCTAACTCCGCGCAAGCGCCAACTCTCCTAAATTTTGGATATTTTTGAAAGAAATTCGCGGGTGCACGAAGCACACCAACACGTGTAGTGTGTGACAATGTGAATTTTCCAGAGTGGAAGAAATATGAACGGAATGCCAATTTAAGGAAAGCAGTAAAAGCAAATGACAATTAAAACAGTTAAACATACAAAAATAAAAGCAAGCAAATTTTAAGGCATTTAAAACAAATAAAATCAAATAAAGTCAAGCAATAATAAACCTAGGTTTGTTATGGTCAAGAACCTGATTATCCCCAGCGGAGTCGCCATCTGTAACACCCCATTTTAAACCGGAGTCGAAACGGGAGTACTACGTATGGTTGATTCCTAGAATGTATTTTAAGGAGTCGCCACCTAATTATTATAGTGAATTAGGACACTTGATTTATTGCAATAAAATACTGCAATTAATCTCCATTTAAAGATCTACGAAATTAATGTGAGATTCTGGATCAGGGTTCTTTATTATCCTAAAGGAAAGGGGTTAGGCATCCTTTAAGATCCGCTAACTTGCGGTTATCCGTTCAAACCTAGGTTAATTATATTGGCTTTCTATTCTACTTATTCTAAGCATTTTTATATAATTTACAATTAAAATAAAATGCAATACAAAAATAGTGAAACTAAAATTTAAATGAGATACAAGATAAAACTTCGGGACATCTTTAGCCCTTTTTAGGCCTTCTGCACAAGATGATCTCCGGGTACCTGCATGAACACTTAGTAAAAGTGTTAGTACTAGAATAAATAATTCTAAAGCAATGACAACAATTAATAAGTAAAACAAAATAAATAAATCCGTCTTTTGCACAGAGGAGGCCTTGGAAATCAGACGGAGATTCCTTCATCGGCCATATTGCTAAACATAATAAAATAAATAAAACTTTCAGATCCGCGCCAAAACAGTAATAGTTTTAAACACGGAGGGCTCAGATATAAAAATATAAAGTGGGACAGCCTAAACAAACGCGGCTGCGAGCATTCGCCTTGCCAGCGCATGTTGGTTATCCGGTGTAAGTGGAAGAAATCATCATTGCCCAGAAAGCTTCATTTATTTTATTTTCCGTCTTTGCAACTATGGAGGCCTCAAAAATCGACGGATAACTTTTTCATTGGCCAAAGTGTAGTATCATATTCAAAATCAGTTTAATACCAAAGTATAGTATCATTGTTCAAAATCAGTAAATACCAACAGTGTAGTTTTTGTTCACAATCAGTTTAATGAAATCATGACCGGCAAAATGATTTTCCGAGACCAGCGAAAATCAATCCAGCAAACACCAGACAGTAGCAAAAACAGTGGCCAACAACATCGCTGGATATTCCAAAATGGTTCAAAATCAGTTAGTAAAATGGCCAAAACAGTAGCAACATTGATCGAAAATCAGTGACAAAAGATAACCAAAACAGAGACGAACAGGGCCCGAAAATGACAGAACTGTGACCAACATTGCCGGAGATTTCAAAGCTTCGCCGGAGTAAAACTCCGGCGTATTACCAAAAAGAAATCAAATCAGTCCGCCAACAACAGATAACAGTACGCAATCAGTCCAACAACAATGGCAAATCGGACAAACAACAAACTGAAGACAACAATAATAGCAACAAAAATGAAGAAGCAAACTGTAACGTCGCCGGAGTTTAAATCCGACAAGGCTCAACGTTACCAACGGAGAGAGGGCAGCAGCGGCGTCACTTCCACGGCGAAGTCGCCGGAGCGACGCCGCCATAACAGTGGTACAATCGACGAGCGATGGGGGTGTCGACGGGCGACGGCGACGGTAAAGGTGAGAGAGGGTGTTCGCCGGTGATGTCGACGGCGACGGGAGAGGGGTGAGGGAGATGAGTGGAGAGGGAGATGGCAGTTGTGTGCGGCTGGTTTAAAGGGGGTTTCGCCGGAGTTCTAAAAACTCCGGCGAATGGCGGCGGAGGGCGGCGAAGGGTGGCGTCTGAGGTAGAAGAGGAGAAATGGTTTTCCTCTTTTTCAAAATGAAAAATGGGCTGAAGCCCTTTCTTTTTGTGTTGAACGTTATTTTTTCTCACGTTTAACGTGGGCTGCCCCCCTCTTTTAATGGGGGTGATGTTTAATAAATAGGGGGTAGAATTAGGGTGGGATGATTTTAATAAGTGAGAGAGATAGGGTAGGTAAGGAAAATGTGGGGTTGATATTGATGTTGGAGTGTAGAAATGGTGAAAGTATGGGGTGGAGTGTGGTAAAGGTGAAAGAGGTATGGGGTGAAATAATAAAAAAAATGTTGGATTGGATTAATTCGGATTGGGCTTCGGACTGGACTGGTTTGACAAAATGCAAGGCGGGTTAATTATTTAAAACAAAATTATTTAAAAGGATACAAGATTATAAAAATGCAAATGCCGACGCAATGATACTAAAATTCAATATTTAAGAAATGTTTAATGCCTGATTAAGAGTAAAAACGCGGTGCCGATTAATTATTTAAAGAGATGCAAAATATTATAAAAATAAAAATATAATATTAACAAAGACATAATGCTTAATGTAAAATAAAAAGATGCAATGTCATTTTTGTGAAGAAATAAACATAGAATATTATGTAAAAATATTCAAAATAACGATTAAAATGCGGTGTGCTAAAATACTTAAAATTGCACGAAATATACAAAAAATGGGTCAAAATTGACTGTCAACACTCACGTCTTTTAGTTTGGAACGATTTCATAGTTTATAGTCTTAATCAAATAACGTACTCCCCTTTAAAACAATAAGCCTTATGTGTGAGTAGGTTATTCTTTGTTTATAACAATCTTATAAAAGCAGCCGTGATCTAGGAAATGTAATATCATTTTGTCTCATCTTAGCTTCTATGCAGATGGAGGTTTCTACTGGTTTTAATAATACTTAATTATTCAATATATTTCCCTTTATTAGCGCTGCAGTGGTTTGTTCGATACTTATTCTGATTTCCGAAATCAGTAAAATATTATTCCTTTTAAAAACCAAGTACTCATTACTCACGAATGAGGTTTCGCACTTTTTAACAAAATTCATATTAATTCAATTAAGTCAAGTCTCTTATCTTTTAACATCAAGTCTCTTAACTTCTTAAAATCAATAAACCATTCTTTTTATCTCTCTTAAGTCGTTATACCTAACTTCCCATAAAGCTAGTATAACTCTTAAGCTTTCAAACCAAGTATTATTCTTCTTTCAAAAAGGATTCTTAATTCTTTTGAAATACTTCAAGATTCTTATTATTCAGGCTTAAGTCAAAAGACATTGCCGTAAAACTACATTCAGTTAACACACGCGTCGTCACCGTACTATATA
Organism: Przewalskia tangutica; assembly: GCA_029844215.1. Lineage (NCBI taxonomy): Eukaryota > Viridiplantae > Streptophyta > Magnoliopsida > Solanales > Solanaceae > Przewalskia > Przewalskia tangutica. The sequence continues at coordinate 24,922,096 of CM056729.1, read as the reverse complement.
TATATTCTTTTAAAATACTTCCAGATTCTTATTATTCAGGCTTAAGTCAAAAGACATTGCCGTAAAACTACATTCAGTTAACACACGTACGTCTACCGTACTATATATATATATTCTTTTAAAATATCATGCTCAAGAGGATAGGAAGAATCACATACCTCGCGATGATTATCGACTATAAGCAAAACGCTCCACGGCTATAACCCGGCTAGCCTTGTCCACCTTCCAAGTAGTACATGTTATTCGCAGAACATTCAACCAATAAAGGTTATAAGTCTACTGTAAATACAGTCCTATGTAAGTACAGTTTAATCTTCTACTTTAATATTCTTCTGATGTGATTTCAGTTCAAGTCTTTTCTGTAATATCCTTCTATTACAGTTCAATTCTCTTCTATGAATCTTATATTCATTTCTATACAACTACAATATGTAATTTCCAATTACAATAGAAGGATAGGATTATTTACCTCGGTAAGCCCAAAATTATCCAAGTTTAATGTCGATCCTGAGCAATGTTTAGCTCTACTCAAGTGCTCCACCGCTCCAAACAACCCTTAGAAGTTCTACGAAACTTCTTCCTAATACTTCAACCAATGTGAAGATTTTCCTAGGGTTTCGTTTAGTGGTGAAGGAAGTATAATAGTATTTACGGGCTTTTAGTATAAGTGTAACCTTGGAATACTACAAGGTATTTGGGCTAGAGTATTTTGGCATTATAACAATACTTGGAGAAGTATTTCTCAACCAAGGGAAGGTATTTTACGAGAACACTTTAGGCGGGGGTACCTCTCGGCTTAGCACCACTAGGAAGGGGTACCTCTGGGCACAAGGCTTTACAAAGGGGAGGAGGCTCTTGGGCGAGAGCAAGAAGGGAGGAGGATTTTTAGACTTGGAATTTCAAGTGAGGATGAAGAAATAGTCTTCAACTAAGGGGGTATTTATAGGACTTTCAATGGCCAAGATCAAGCCAAGTGGTAGGCAAGTGTAGGGTGGGGATTTGGACATGTGTTTGTAGGTCCCACTTGCTCATCAACTACAAAAAAATATCCTACCAACTCCTTGACAAAAAAGAAGGCAAAACGTGTCATGGTCGTCCCACTTGGTCCGCCAACTTGAGGGTGACAAGTGTCGCCCTCTCGTTGGTCCAAAATATTCCGTCTCTCGAAAAAATCCGCAAAAATAATAAATGACATAGCCGTATTTTTCCCTTCGCAAAGTCCGGAAAACGTTTCGTCGGAAAACGACTCTTTTCGCTAGTTGTGTACAAATTTCGCCACTTTGCCTACTTAAGGCTTAAACTTTTGTACGTACGCCCTCACGTACATACTCTGGAAATACGGGGTATAACATACATATCCCGCCGAGGGAATCAGGTCAGACGTAGTTCATGATGCAAAATATTTTTATTTTTATTTTTATTTTAAAATGATGCGGGACCGAAGCCGATGTGGCCGCCTACGTATCACGCTGAGGGAATCAGGTCAAGACGTAGTTCATGATGAAAAAATAAGAATTTTTTGTGATTTTTAAAATGATGCGGGACCGAAGCCGATGTGGCCGCCTACGTATCCCACTGAGAGAATCAGGTCAAAACGTAGTTCGTGATGCAAAATAAGAATTTTTATGATTTTTATGCGGACCGGCGATGTGGCGCCACGTATCCCGCCGAGGGAATCAGGTCAAGACGTAGTTCATGATGCAAAATAAGGATTTTTTTTATGATTTTAAAATGATGTGGGACCGAAGCCGATGTGGCCGTCTACGTATCCCGCTGAGGGAATTAGGTCAAGACGTAGTTCATGATGCAAAATAAGAAATTTTTTATGATTTTAAAATGATGCGGGATCGAAGCCGATGTGGCCGCCTACGTATCCTTGAGGAATCAGTCAAGACGTAGTTCGTGATGCAAAATAAGAATTCTTATGTAATATGCATTTTTTTAGAAAAAATGGCGAGCAATGCGTTACGACTCGGTTGATACCTGGCAATTAATATTGTGCATAAGGATATTCTTTTATTGCTTTCAGTATAAACGAGATTGACTCTGGTGTAATTCACACGACTTCATAGTCGCCGGACATACACGAGTGTCGACACACTAACTGCGTCCAGTTTCAAACTACACGTAATCTCACGTTTCAAATGCCTCACTGAAAGAAAGTCCCATTCTCACATATATTTCAGTATTTTGAATTTTGGGACGTTTAGAGAAGAAACACTCACACTCAGAAAGATGTTTAATGCATGCAATTGTGATACCATAGGCTTGACCGTCATGTAAGTATCCACTAATGTGAGAACCCTCAGTATAAGATCATGTAGGGCTTGTAGCGGGCTTGTAATGTAGTTTTGGGGAAGGGATGGATATCATTTGGGTAAAAGTGACTAATCCTTCCTCGAGAGTTGGACTACGTCCGTGCTTGATATTTGTGCGCTTTAATGATGACTTGCTTTCTTTTGTCCCAATTTTCTGTATTGACTTCTTTTGAATCTTTCATTTGGAGCCCCTTTTTCAGGGTCATATATTCCTTTTTTTTTTATTGTCGGGGCTTTTGATTTCATTCTTTGTGTGAAGTCGTCTCTGCTTTTATTTTTCGAGACTTTGACAATTTTTGTTTTTGCAAACTTCAGCTAGAATTTTGTCAGCCACTTGCACATTTCTAAAGCACTCGAGGAGGTCGGGCCAAGAGAGGGATAGTGCGTACGCACTCAGAAATGGTATAGGTGTAATATGCGGTTGTCAAAAGAAATAGGTTTAGGCTCAAAGGGGGTGTACTATGGGTAATGTTATTTGGTAGGCTGAAAAGGCTCAAACGGGTCAAAGAAAGCCTACGATCATTTCCTACACCGAGTGTTGCTCAAGATTTCTCATCAACAAACATTTAGGCCAAGTTCTAGATCACAATGCAATGCAATTGAACTTATTCAAACACTCGCCACACAATGCATATGAAACGATGAGGTTGGTTTCGTCCTTATCTTGGAAACACGCAAGACAATGTCATCTGCGGGTATGAATAAGATGTACCAAAAGAATCTATGATTTACCACAAAGTCAACCCATACTGATTATCACTTGTTTTTTTTTATGCACATTTGTAACTGTGTTGGTATCAACAAAGTCAAACAATAATACTTACAAAATGTTTTTGTATTTTTGAATAACATTTTTTTTTATTTATGAACAATTTGTTTTTGAATAAAGTGCCGAACGAATAGAAATTTGCTACGTATCCCGCCGAGGGAATCAGGTGCGCGTAGTTCGTTCAAATATGTTATAAAATGTATGATTGAAAAGAATTTATCAAAGAAAGGATAGCAATATAAAGCTGTGCAAAACAAATGATTGTCCACTGTGGACGAATGCAAAGTAAAATGAATGTAACGGAAAATGAATGCCCGAAAATATGATGAATAAGATGCATGAGTGAGAAAAATATGCTTCTTTATTATCATTATTTTTATTTTTTTATTTTTGGTGTCGAACCCAAAATAAGTTGCCTACGTATCACACCGTGTGGTGAGAATCAGACACGCGTAGTTCGTAATGATTATGCTGTAAAATGCATGATAAATAATTATGTAATCAACACTAGCCATGTCAAAATAAAGATACAAAATATAGAAAAACTGAGAGCGATGTCTCGTTGGTATAAAACTGGCTTCTATTAGTCAACATAACTCCCGCTCATTTTTGTGATAATAATTTTTTTTTTCGACCGCCTTAGGCTGATTGCGAGGACGATCTTCCTGCAAAATATGAGAAATGGGTGAGTAGGAAAATGACAAAATAATAAAATGAAGAGGTGTAACAATACAGTCAAAGACTCCCCTGATTGGTTCGACCGGACTGGTGGTTGATGCTTCACAAAGTCCAAGTCACGCTATTCAAGAGTGATTTACTGTGATTGAAGTCCCGATTGCAATGTAATGACAAAAAGTGCAAAAATGCAAATGCTCGAGCCCGGAATCACAAAAGGGTAATTATTGCATTAAATAATATGTACAGAGTTGCTAGCGACAAATAATAATAAACAAAAAGCATGCAAATCAAGCGCGTGCCCTAATATGTTTGGGACCTCTCTTATGCCAGAGGTTGGCCTAAACGCCAAATATGCGAGATTACGATAAATAAGTCAAAGCCGTTAAACTGCAATGTTTTGTTGGAAATGGCGACCAAATGACGGTGCACTTTTTTCCAATTTCGGCGTGTCATGACCAGGCTTGGATCCGTCTATCATTATCACGCTACACATATATGCTTATTGGTCGACGGGTTGTGAAACCCAACGACAATTTGATGGATTTCCTACTCGTGGAGACGATACCAAGGATCGACCCACCTAGGGTGTATGTATGCATGACTTAATAAAAGTGGTATAGCTCTATATTAAGTTTTCTAAGATTTGGCTTACTAGACGCAAGGTTCCCGAGCGGACAACTCGAGTGAGAAGGCTACGCGGCCACCGGTTGGACCGGACTCTCCGCGCAAAATGCCAACTCTCTTAAATTTGGGTTTTGAAGAAAGAAATTTGCTGATGCACCAAGCGCACCTCGCGTGTAGTGTGTGATAGTGTGAATTTTCCAGAGTGGAAGAAATATGAACGGAATTTCAATTTAAGGAAAGCAATAAAATAATATAGCAATTAAAGTAGTTAACTACAAAATAAAAGCAAACAATATAAAATATTTACAACAAATATAAAATCAAAATAAAGTGCAATATTTAATTAACCTGAGTTTGCTATGATCAAGAACCTGATATCCCCAGTGGAGTCGACATGCTGTCGCGCCCGTTTTCGACCTCGGGGGGGGGGGGGGGGGGGGTATCCACAACGTTGTTCTTTGGCGCAGTTCCCTGGATGGAGCAATTAATGCTGATTTTTGAGGAGTCGCCACCTAATTATTTAAGTGAATTAGGACATTTGATTTATTGCAGTAAAATACTGCAATTAATCTCCATTTTATGGTCTGCGAAATTAGTGAGATTCTGGATCAGGGTTCTTTATTATCCTAAAGGGAAGGGGTTAGGCACCCTTTAAGATCCGCTAACTTGCGGTTATTCCTTCAAACATAGGTTAATTATTTATTGCCTTTTTTATTCTACGTATTCTAAGCATTTTTCATAATTTATAATTAAAATAAAATGCAATATAAAATAATAAAACTAAAATTAAATGCGACATAAAAATAAAAACTCCGGGACATCTTTTAGCCCTTTTTAGGCATTCTGCACAAAATGATCTCCGGGTACCTGCATAAACACTTAGTAAAAGTGTTAGTAATATGATAAATAATTTATGCAATGACAAGAATTAATAAGTAAAGCAAAAATAAATAAATAAATCCGTCTTTTGCACAGAGGAGGCCTTGAAAATCAGACGGAGATTCCTTCATCGGCCAATATTGCTAAAAATAATAAAATAAATAAAACTTTCATATTCACGCCAAAACAGTAATAGTTTTAAACACGGAGGGCTCAGATATAAAAAATGTAAAGTGGGACAGCCTAAACAAGTGCGGCTGCGAGAATTCGCCCTGCCAGCGCATGTTGGTTATCCGGTGTAAGTGAAAGAAATCATCATTGCCCAGAAAGCTTCATTTATTTTATTTTCCGTCTTTGCAACTGTGGAGGCCTCAAAAATCGACGGATAACTTTTTCATCGGCCAAACAAGTGTAGCATCTTGTTCAAATCAGTAAAATACCAACAGTGTAGTATTTGTCCTAAATCAGTAAACCAGCAAAAAATGTAGCAAAAATAGCCTAAAAATCAGTCCAGCATCCATCAGATAGTAAGCGATTCCTAGAAAATCAGTGGACAACAAAGGGCGGCGAAACAGTGGAATAAACGACAACATAGCAACGAAAATGGTCCAGCATCAGCCCATTAAGATGATGAAAATCAGTCCAACCAATAACCACAATCAGTCCAACAAACGGTAAGACAGTGGAGTAGCCAACAAAACTCGTCGGAAAATTCAAGATAATACAAAGCCAGTTAAAGGGCAAAAATGTCAAAACAGTTCCTGAAACGGTAACACATCAGCGGTTCGCCGGAAGCAGTAAAATGCACGGAAACAGTAGAGCTCGCCGGAGTTGTAGAAACTCCGGCGAATCATCAAAACAGAAATCAAATCAGTTTCCAACATAGCCAACAAAGATATACAAACAATGCTAATGTCGGAGTTAACAACACGAAAAGGCAGCGGGAAGGGGGTTGCGTGTCGACGCTGGAACAGTGGTTCAAGGTCGACGGTTCAGTGGGTGGAGCTCCGACGATAGGCAGCAGCGACGGGAAATGGAATGGTGGTTCGCGACGGGGTGTTGCTAGTGTTGTATGTGTGCGAGTGGTTGAGGGGACAAGGGAGAGGGTGGTCGACGGGAGAGGGTGGTCGATGGGAGAGTGGGGGTAAGGGAGACAAAGGGCAGAGGAGGATTATGGAGTCTTCAAAATAGAATGAAAGGGGAGTAAGAAAAGTGGGGTGTGGCCCTTCGTTGTTTGATAGAGTGAGGGAAATATATAAAATGAAAGGAGAGGGGGTTCTTAAGTTGAGGTGTAGGGAGTAGGGGTATAGGGGGATGGGAGAGTGATTTAGAAATGAAAAGAAGCGGTGAGATCATAGGTGTTTGGGCGGTGATGATGTTTTTGGGAGAAGCAAAATGAAGAGGAAGGGATTATAGAAAAGTGCAGGTGGTCTCCAAATGGGGAGAAGGTTTCTTAAATTAAAAAGTGGAGCAGGGGCTCGAAAATCAAGGGAAAAGGGGTCCCAGGGTATGGACGGTTGAAGTGATGGAAATGGGGTGTTGAGTAAAAAGTGGGTAATGTGTCGGAGAGGTAAAAGAAGTATGGGTTGTAGGTAGTCGTAAGAATATAAAAAAAAATAGTTTATTATTATTATTATTATTATTATTATATATATATATATATATATAAATATATATAAAGAATGATTAAAAGATATGTAAAATTAATAATATAAAATAACAGAGTAATAATAATAATAAAAACATAATATTAACAAATACATAATGCTTAATTTAAAATAAAAAGATAAAATGTCATTTTTGTGAAGAAATAAACATAGAATATTATGTAAAAATATGCAAAATAACGATTAAAATGCGGTGTGCTAAAATACTTAAAATTGCACGAAATATACGAAAAACGAGTCAAAATTGACTGTCAACACACCCGAACTAATCAACATTGAATTTATCATATTCTTCAATGTTCTATCCTTTCGTTCGGCAACTTCATTTTATTGTGGAGTATATGGCGCAGTGGTTTGATGAACTATATCATGAGTAGAACAAAATTCTTTGAACTCATTCGACGTATATTCACCACCTCGGTCTGACCTTAGAATCTTAATTATTTTGTCAAGTTGGTTTTTCACTTATGTTTTGTATGTTTTAAACATGTTCAAAGCCTCATCTTTGATATGTTTTAACTATACATAACAAAATTTACCGTAGTCATCAATAAATGATATATAATAATTTTTCCTCCACGAGAGGGGGTTGCTTGGTAATCACACAAATCACTATGAATTAAATCAAGCACTTCATTTGATTTCACAACAGATTTATGAGGATGACTTGCATATTTTGATTCTATGCAAATCTCATATTTAGTCATTTTGTTCATAGAACACTTTGGCAATATGTCTATCTTTACCATTGTTTGTAAGGAACGATAATTAACATGGCCAAATCGAGAATGCCATAAAGAAGGAGAATCAACCATATACATAGAAACAGTGCTAGTGCCTGCATTTTCATTAATAATGGCAATTGTCTGAGTAGGTACAACACCTAGTTTGAAGAGTCACTCACTGAGGTAACCCTTTCCTACATACACCCCACCTTTGGTGAATACAAATTTGTCAGATTCAATTATAACTTTGAAGCCTTTGTTACTAAGAACATGCCCAGAAATTAAATTCTTATAAATTTCAGACACGTGCAACACATTTAGCACAAGATCATTCCCGGAAGTGAGCCTCAACGTCACCTTCCATTTCCCTTCTACCTTCACAGCAGCGGTATTTCCCACGAACAGTGGTTCTCCATCCTTGATGGCTTGGTAAGATGAAAACATGTCTTTGTCTGAACATACATGCATTGTAGCACCAGTGTCCATCCACCAATCAGTCGAGTTAGTAACCAAATTTTCTTGTGCAGCAATAACACCAATAAATTGGTTCTTAGAAGCATTGCCTTCAACCATATTGTTATTAGGCTCCAATGAAACAGCATCAGCCCTTTCACTCTTCCGGTTATCCTCTTCAACTCGAATTTTTAGAACCAATTGCTCAAATTTCATTTTCTCCGTTAGATGCTTCAAATATACCTTAAAATCCTTCCAAGAAGGAGGTAATTTCTCAATTATATCACTAACAAGAAAAATTGGTTAAGGCTCATACCTTCAACCTCTAGTTCATGAACTATGACTTGGAGTTCCTCCACTTGCTTGACAACATGTTTTGCATCGCTCATTTTGAAGTTTAAGAACTTCCCAATGACAAACTTCTTCGAACAAGCAATTTCAGTTTTGTACTTGTTCTCCAATGACTGTCATAACTCCCGTGTTGATCCGAACGTGGAGTATATGTCATAGAGAGTATCATCCAAGGCGTTGAGAATGTAGTTCTTGCAAAGAAACTCTTGGCTCCACCAAGTCTCAATAGCCTTCAGCCTTTCGGCTCTCTCCACATCAGTAGGAGCATTCTCCCCTTCTCCTTCTGAAAATGTCATAGGAACATCAGCAGTCAATACATTTGCCACATTAAGAGTGGTCAAATAAAACAACATCTTTTGTTGCCAGCGTTTGAAATACGAACCCTTGAATTTCTCGGGTTTCTCCACATAGTTTTTCACCATTGATGATCCAGATTGATCCATTCTTTTGCAAATCAGGAAGATGTATTCTCTGAAAATTTTGCATGCTTTACACAATCAGAAAAATAAATTTTCTGAGAATTTTTTGTCTTAGATTGTTAGTGTCAATCTAGACCTTTCAATAACAATCACAATAATATAATAAAAATGCAACTGTAATTGAAATTAACAATAATGAAAACCAGCAAAAAATGAGAAACAAACACTAACTTGGTGTAGATAGAGGCCTGCAATGACGCAGTGTTCTAAGACAAAAATTCGTCCCCACTTGTACTGTAGTTCTACGGACGTCTGTCTTGAGGATACAACTATCTAAGTGAGAGTTCTAGCACAAGAACTTCACTTCTGACGAATTTACTATATGTGTTCTTCAGAAATGTTCTTGAGGAAGAGGATGAAGATAAAGCAACAATCTTAGATCATTAGATGAATTTAATGATTGATTGTAATGTTATGAGTATTGTGTCTCTTCTAACAAGTGATCCACATGCTTTTATAGCATGAATTTTCGTCCATGGCAGCTTTCCACTCCAAAGGTTGTGACCCATGAGGAGAGACACAACTTTTGGTTCAAACTGGATTTTCCCGTTGGATTAGCGTCGCGGCTCCGCCCCAGAGCGTTGTGACGCTCTAAAACCTGCAGAGCTCTCTGAAGTTCTGGCGCCGTGGCGCTGCACTTAAAATCGCAACGCTTATTTTGATCACTTTTTGCTCTTCTTCTTCTACAATTTCCAACAAATAAGATCTGAATTTGGGCCTGTGTTGATCAGTAACTAGAGGATACTTCTACTTAATTTGAAGTCAGGATTATAAGATTACAGAAACTTAGGGTGTGTTTGGTATGAAGGATTATATTTTCCAAGGAAAATATTTTTTGAAAAATAAGTAGTTTTCTTATTGATTTTTTGATGTTGGTAATTAAGCAAAAAATATTATTCCAAAAGCATTTGTATATAATCTAGACAAATAATGGGGTAGAGGTGGGGTGGGGTGGGTTGGGGCGTGAGAGTGGTGGGGATGGGGTTGGGGTGGGGAAGAGATCATTAGTGTTGTGGAACTTGTTCTCTGTATTTTAGGTAGGAAAGTCATTTTCCTCATTTTTTTAACAACTTATTTTTTAAGAAAAAATGCTTTACAAAATTTTTGACCAATTAAACATGAGAAAATTAAAAAAATATTTTCTGGACAAAAAATTTCCTCCATACCAAACACACCCTTAGTGTGCCTTTTGAAGGATAGGCATAGTAAGTTCTTATTCAGGAAAAAGGTAAGGGGTGGAAGAAGGTTTGTTGTTCTGTTAATTTTTCTCTTATGCTTCATAGAGAACGCGATCGAGTTAAATCAGATCAGTTATAGGAGCAAAGATGATTTTTTTTAGTTATAGGATCCATTCATTGGAAAAAGAATGTATTTTTGGATCTTTAGAATTGTAGCTAGGCAACGAACACTGCTTCAGGGTAAACAAGAAAGTAATATATCCATTTGTCTGAATATTCAATTTAGGTGGATTTGGTCTCAGACTGACAATGCATGTGAAGATCTCATATTCAATCACCCCAAGCAGCATTTCCCTACCCATAAGGTTTGCTTTCATCTTTCGTTTCTCGACTAAATTTCTCGATTAATGGTTAAGTTGGAGAATTTTCATTGAAGTGTTTCCATTTGTTTCTGTAATAATTCTCTACTTTAGTTCATTGGTGAAGAAACAACAGCCGCTCTTGGAGCTTTTGAGCTTACTGATGAACCAACTTGGATAGTTGATCCGCTTGATGGAATAACTAATTTTGGGCACGGGTAAGCATTTATTTTTCAGTTCAATGACCTATTTTCTCCAATTGGACATGAATTTCTTTTCCTTTTTGTTCTATTTTTCTCAAAACAACTTTGGTTATACTCAGTCCATTCACTTTTACTTGTCTACTATACTAAAAATATATTTTCACATTTACTTATCACTTGTAGCATATCAATTTCTATTTTCCTGTTTTACTCATAGTATTAATTATTCATTCCAAATTATTTTTCAAATCCATTAAAACCATGCACCAATTAATATGAGTATCATGATAAATTATGCACTTCATTTATTAATTTTTAAAGGGTGTGTAAAGTCAATAATGGACGAGTAAATATGAACGGAGAAAGTACATTGAACTGATTATTTGGAAAAAGAAATTGATGACGAGTTTCAAGATTGAGAAAATGGTTTTGCACGGTTTTTCAAGTGAACTTTTGTTTTCACTCGCAAGACTTCTACAATTTTTAAGTTAAATGCATGTCCAAATATAATTTCAACTTTCAAATATTTCTTTTAACTTTTTTCCAGATATCACATATTTATGTCTGTTGATGTTGGATAGGATGTTGTGACAACATCTGCGAAAACACAAGACAACATCTTCAGGATGTTGCCTGCGATGTTGCGACAACATTTCTGCCAACATCTCTGTAACTGTTTTGCCTATTCTTCAGGCCTAAGCAGTTGAAGTTACTGCGAGTAAAAATGACCTAGGCAAGCTTACCAGATTGTTGTGTTTAAAACGTGGTGAAAGACAAAGTCAAAACGTGGAGAGAAAGCAGTGAATGACCAAGTCCAGATCGTTGAGGATTTTCAAGAGGAAGACTCGGTCCAAGCTGCTGCCATCTTTTGCTCAACCTCCGCAACCATCAGTGAGGATTTCAAGAGAAGCTCAACACTATAAATAGAGGAGAGCTTCACAAGTATCGATATCCAGATTTAGAGAAGAAGAACGTCCAAGAGAGCTCTCGGATTTTACCTTAGAAAGTTGGATCAATATTTTGGCCTATTTATTTTAACAACATCTTGTCCCACATTGCAATCGCTATCTCTATTCTAGATTAGACTTATTGTTCAATTGATTGTAATGAAGATGTTGTCTTTTATCTTTTAGATTTTGTAACTTTAGGCGAAGTCATCTGCGACTTCATTTTGTTTGTAATTTCTTTTTCGTTTGTAACGCTCAATCTGTAAAAAGAAATTCTTTGTAATTGTATATAATTTATACAATTCTTTTGGTCACTGACCATCAAGGGGTATATATATCAAGGGATATATATATCAAGGGATATATTTATAAATACCCTTGAAAATATAAACCTTGTGTCTCTTTACCTTTTAGATGCACATCTTGTCTGAGTTTATTACATTTTATTACAATGATATTCTTGGATGTTGACCCAACATTGAAGGCAACATCCAGTGACTGTTTTTATTATTCGTAGTTTTGCGATTTTAATGTTCCGTTTTACGAATCCGTAGCCTACGGAACCCAACAATGTCCAACCATTCATTGCCCTGATGTGTTAACCTGTAGGTTCCCTTTTGTTTGTGTCTCTATTGGTCTGACAATATGGAAGATTCCTACAGTTGGAGTTGTTTACAACCCTATTATCGATGAGGTGAGAAAATTCAATTGTCCAAAGTTAAGTCTTTTCATTCCCAGGAAATAATGGCATTATTTGGTTGTTCAAATCAGATACTTAATGGTCTCATCTCTTTCATACATGTAGACCGGTGCGTATTAGATTTTTCAAAAGTAGTACATTTTTAGAGAATACGAATATAACAATATTTTTAGAGAGTTCGAGCAACATAAATTTAACAGATGAACTTTGTCCCCCATTCGTACCCCCCGGGCGGGGAGAGGGAACAGGAACAAACAAATGAACATTTTCTAATTGATTTAAGACACCGCAATCGTTCGCAATCGCTATTTCTACTAGCCTCTCTGATCACCAAAATGACATGGTGTAGGTGTCGTCTATGTTGCTCGAACTCTTCAAAAATGTCTCTGGGACGTGTGTTAGATCCTCCAAAAATAATGCATTTTTCAAGGATCCGACACTAAGCAACAACATTTTTGAAAAATCCGAACAAACATAGGGTATTGTTCCATGTAGTGGATCATCCTTAAATAAATAATTCCCATCCTTTTAAGGAATCCATCATCAGGGAAGTGATAATTTCATATTTATTTTGGGTTAATGGCTGGTTTAACTTATTACAAAAAATTTAATCTCAATACACAGCTTTTCACTGGAATTCATGGAAAATGTGCTTTTCTCAATGGGAAGCCTATCAAAGGAAAGGTTCGCATCTCTAAGTGGTGTTAATTGACTGCATATACGCTCCTCTACGGATCTTTTATAAGTGTCCTGCGGTGTTTAAATACCAGCAGTATCTTCTCAATCCGAGTTGGTCAAGTTGAAAGTATATATATTCTACGAACAATCATTTTAGGAGCAAATGTACTTGAACGCATTCATATTATTAATGAGATTAATATATTTGACTTTTGCAATTATTGAATTATTATTTAATTGTTTATATTATTCATTAATGTGCATCCCTTGAACTTACATTGTCATTGATAGTGTGAGATATTAATGATAGAGTGTAGTTCTTAAAATAGCATAGACTAATGATCATTGAGAATGAGATATCAATGATATGTTATAAGTCGACATGTGGTCTGCATCACATTCTTAGAGAATGTAGTATATCTCACTTACTGCTAGCAATAGTAGCTAGTGATGGACACATGGATACTCTTAGAGGAGTATTGACAACCCTGCTGATAAACTATTTGTTATACATGTCTAGAGTATTATCAGCATGTGGGAGATAGAGCTCCTTTGACTTGAGGTCAATATCATCTTGTTTACGGAGCAATGCACTTTGATCCTGTCCTAAGCTCAAATGTCTTATAAGTTGAGACGCGGCTTGTATTGGGTGCATTACGAAGTAGATTGAAGGTGATAGTTGAGCTGAGAATATGATTCATTCCTCGATTGGAATTTCGAGAGAGCACTCAGCTTCTCAGAGATGTTAGATCGACCAAGTCATTGGCCAATGCAAGAGGCATATCTAGGATATAGTCTAGTTGTCAACTAATATAGATGAGATAAAGTGATCAAGTCATTTGGATAGACACTTGACAAATCTTAAGCTTGATCGAGTGTGTCGCGAATAAAAAGAATTTATCATCTCACATAGAGGTCTGTACTTCACATATTGGATCCGTCACCGGCGCCGTCTAGGAGTTCCGTGTGAACCTTGATTTGATCAAGTGCCGATGTGTGGAGGCCTAAAGGGTCACACTAAGTCGATTGTCTTTTTCGGTCTAAGGGTAAATTGAGAGAATGTAAAATATCGAATTTAAAATCAAGATATTTTATTTAATAATAAATTATGGGATAATTTTCATTTGATGAAAATTATATAATTAAGTCAAAATTAAATCTTAGATTTAATTAGAACTAAAACGTGCAGAAAATAAATAGAGGAGTCGCACAGTAGTGGGCCCATTCTCGGATGAAGACAATGTTCAGAAATAAGGATAAGACTTTATGGCTTGTTAATGAGTTAATAAAGCATTAAGATTTTTTAATGGTTATCTAAATCTGGCGATGTATGACCAGATAATGTGACCACATGTTTAGAAATCACCTATGTGAGTGTTACGTGTAAGCCGCTTTAAAGGGGAATGACAGTAAAGGCCCATTCTCTATGCACTCATGAGACCAGGCGGTGTTCATGGCTGAAACGAATACAACCGTGAGAACCATAAACGGTTGAGGGTTGATTGTGTGTCTTATGTTGTCTAGGTATACAACAAAGTTCGACGGTTCAAAGATATCAAATCTACCGATTGATCGAGTATATCCGATATAAGTTCACTACAAACCTACTTATCCAGATGCAGTCAATTCTCGTTTGTATATCACACTCGTCCGTACATTCTTTTATCTTATAGCCATTCCCCATTCATGTGGGAGATTGTTGGGTTTTGATATTGGTGAATGAGAAATGATGGGATAAAAATTAAAGGGAGTAAAATGCTCTTTTGTCCTACATCAAAAAAAGAGAAGGAAAGAGAGGTGTATATATTACATTACACCTTCTCTAGTTGCTAAAAGGGTTGAGAGGGCAAGGACCCCTCGCGCCGTCGTCGTCGCTCGCTCTGCTTCGACTTTGGATTTGGATTTGGATTTGTCAAACGATTGATTGATAATATTTTTGGACAAACGTTTCTCTAATTAATTAATTAATTAATTATTTAATTAAAAAAATCCAAACGGATCGACCCGCAACCGACCCGACCCGTCCGACTCTCCCTCTCTTTTTCGAATTTCCCTCCAAATATTAGGTGACTATTCTGAATGGTTGCAAACATTCAGAATCAGTACCTCCAAACCTATAAATTCTTGATTATTCCAAGAATTTATTCATTCATTAATCAATTCATTTTCAATTCTGAATTTGATCTTCAACTCAAAAATTTCATTCTGTGTGATATACTACCGTTGAGTGGTTCGCTGCTACCGGAATTTGGAGTACTACTATTCTGGTAAGATAATCGTTTTATCCTGGGAGGCGATATTCCGTTAACCTCGAGTACTGTGAGTAGGGGTGTTCACCGGTCCAGAACAGGACCGGACCGGAACCGGAATGGACCGGAACCGGAATCCAGAAATTTTCTGGACCGAGGACCGGTTGGACCGATTTTTTTTTTTGTTAAATGCATTTATAAATTTTTAAGAATGTGTTCGTTTATCAATCTCATTAAATATGTTTGTTTTTTTCCTTATCCTTCAATAAACTTTATTTCATTAATATGACTAACTTAAAGAAAATCACCAAATGTATTTGGTTCGTATACGAACTACTGAACTACTCATTAATTAAAGTTACACACCACATTTATATTTTCTATTTTCTATTTTCTATTTTCTATTTGAAATTTGGACATTCCTGAAACTAGGGGTGCACAAAAGGTTAAAACCGGACCGGACCGAAGACCAAAATTACAGATTACTCGGACCGAATGATTTGCCCCCAGTCCCCCCCGCCCAGCCCACCACCCTCACACCCACACGGGACGTATTGACATATCTAATATAGGTTGTAAATTGATCAAACTTTATACGGTCATAACTTTGCGCTCGGACGTCCGTTTTACCTAAAAAAAATTGATTTCGCGTATTTTTTCGATACGGGGGTGGCCAAACAGAATGAAAAATTTGATTCCGCCGATTTCTCCAAAAACGTCCGTTTTGCCCCTCAATTTCTCTTTTCCCCCAAATCGTTACGTTTTTCCCATTTTCAAATCTAAATATCTCGCGATGTACAATATATTTCAACGTAAAAATTTCGTGGCACCGCGTCCGAGAATGTCAATTTCAGTATTGGAAATTCAATTTTTTAAAAAAAATCGGGCCCCGAAACTCCCAAATTGTTACGTTTTTTCTATTTTCAAAGCTAAATATCTCGCGATATACAATAGATTTCAACGTTCCAATTTCCTGGTAATGTGTCCGGGAATGTCAATTTCAATATTGGAAATTCAATTTATAAAAATAAATAAAAATAAATAAATCCGGTCCATTCGTCGGGCCAGGAAAATTCAGGTTTCAAGGACCTGACCGAAACAGGAATCCACCATTTTGACGGGACCGAGGACCGGACGGAATCCACCATTTTGAATGAGACCGGGACCGGAATCCACCGGCCCGGTCCATTCGGTCGATTCGGCCGATTTCGTCGATTCGATCGATTTCGGCCCGGTCCTATTTTGTACACCCTAGCGTGAGGAATAATTTCCTTAAGGACACACTTTGAACTAAGTGGGCTCGATTATATTCTGAAATTATTTTCCAAAACAGATTCTGTTTTCGTTTATTGTTTCATGATCAATTTACTGTTAAGTAATGTTTATATAGTGTTATCTGTTTCACTAAGTGATTAACAGATTGTGTTGAAACATTATTTAGCCAAATACAGATTATTATACCAACAAGTTCGACTGGCCCACTGCAATTTGGATTTGGGTCAGGTCTTGAAGCCTAATCCAAATCTGATTTGGTTTAGGATTTCCTCAACTATATATTTGACACTTAATCCATAATTTCATGTTGCACTCACTTTCCACTTTCTCAGAGTTCAGGAAATAAAATGCCAAGATTTCCTAACTTTCTTGAGCAAAAGAATATACCAAAGCAAGACTTGCACCCGGATTGACAATCGCGTGCGCTTCCTTTAGTAAAGACTAACAAAGCTTAAACGGTAAGTTTTCTTCCTGTCTTTGCAGATTTGAATTATCGCATAATCATAACGTTTGTTGGGGCAAGTAAGTTTACTCAAAATTTTAAACTTTCGATGTGTCTTACTTGTGTGTTTTACACCCAACAAATCCCTACAGAAGGCCCTCCTTGGTACAGAGGTAGTCAACCTTTAATATTATTGCATTATCGTTACAGTTCTTCGTGAATCATTTTCTCTCGAATAGCAATGCCAACATGGAACCTATTAGTTTTAATTCCTCTGATATATTAGTGGCTGATAACAACATGTTCTGTTATGGCATCCTAATTTTCTGTGTGTCTATTTTTCGGAACCATACCTTGACCATTTTTATGAAGTAGGATCTTGCAGATATTATGATCATACATTTGTGAAGGTCCAAAAAGTTTAATTAAGAGCATTCTACCCTTTTTCATGTGATATTTGATATGTAAAATTTTTAGTAAACCATAAATATGCATACGATGGTAATTGATACAGATAGATTTGCCGATTAACTCTTACTGTTTTCTTTTCTGATATACTTGACTCAAATTTTATTCTACTAGTTCAGGCTGGAACGAAGCGGGATAAATTAACAGTAGATGCTACTACAGGTCGAATCAATAGCTTACTTTTCAAGGTTAGCCAACCCATGCATAGGCATCCAAAGTTTTTCAGTTAACCATGTGCTCACCTGCGCTAGAAATTAGCTTTAATCTTTATATTACAGGTTCGGTCCCTCCGGATGTGTGGTTCTTGTGCATTAAATCTCTGTGGGGTGGCATGTGGAAGACTTGATCTCTTCTATGAGCTTGAATTTGGAGGCCCTTGGTAAGGCTCAATGTTTTTTTAATTTTGTAACCAGGGGTGTATTCAACTATTTAGTTGCAGGTTCATCTGAATCCAGTACTTTCCAGGCGAAATGTAAATTTATGTGTCAAAATTCATTAAAATCACGATAAATAAAGTTGAACCTTAAATCCTGGATCCGCTCCCGACTGTAACATATGATCATAATGTTAATGACGTGTTAGATTACCTTTTATAGCCTCCACTTCTCGTACTTTGATATCTTTTGACATTATTCATAGCGATTTATGGACATCTCCAGTTCTAAGTTCTTTGGGTCATTGTTATTATGTTCTATTTTTGGATGATTATACTAATTTTTATGGACTTTTTCGTTAGCGAAAAAATCTCAAGTTTTTTTCACATTCTTAAAATTTAGAGCACTCATCCCTACCCAATTCGAACGGAAAATAAAAAATTTACAACAACGTGATAATGACAAAGAATATGATAACGGTTTGTTTCGGGATTTTTGTGATGCTAATGACATAGTTTTTCGTTTCTCATGTCCTCATACGTCCTCACAAAATGAAAAAGTCGAGCCAAAATTTGTACCATTAATAATATTGTCCGAACTTTATTGACCCATGCTTCTGTACCTCCTTCTTTTTGGCATGGTGCTCTCCAAATGGATGCTCACCTCCTTAACATACTTCCTACCAAAGGATTGACATATGATTCTCCCCTTAAAATTCTCTATAATAAGAATCTTTTATATTCTCATCTTAGGGTCTTTGGGTGTTTATGTTATCCATTCTTTCCGTCAACTACAATAAACAAACTTCAAGCCCGTTCTACCACTTGTGTGTTTTTGGGTTATTCGTCCAATCATCATGGGTACAAGTGTTTTGATTTATCATCTAATAAAATCATAATCAGTCGTCATGTTATTTTTGATGAAACCCAATTTCCATTTACCAAAGTGTGTAGTCTCATGTCTAGCTCGTATAATTTTTTAGATGAATGGGTCCCCCCATATATTATACATCATATGTTGGACCAATCCCATACCACTGACACACCAGCAGGCCGACTGTCTGCTGGCCCACAACACCCGTCCAGTTCACTGCCAGTGGACCGTCTCCCATCCCACTCCCAACTTTCCGATCCAGCGGTGGGCCTCCCGCCTACCCACCGTCCCGGCTGATCTAGTTCCGTTTACATTTCACGTGTTGGGCAATGTGCCCATCTGCACGATCGTCACCGATCCGAATTTTACCCAAAATCTACCCATTTCTACCTCGAGTCCAGGGTTTGTTACTCATAGTCAACGAGGTATTTTAAAACCAAAAAGTTATTTTAATTTAAATTCTAATGTTCTTAAATCTCCACTACCTCGTAACTCAGTGTTTGTATTAAATGACCCGAATTGGAAATTGACTATGAACGACGAATATAATGCGCTTATTGAAAATAAGACGTGGGAGTTGGTGCCCCGTCCTTCTGGTGTTAATATTATTTGGTATATATGTATTTTTACTCATAAAGATAATTCTGACGGTTCTTTTGCGAGACATAAGGCTCGTCTTGTAGGTGATGGTAAAACTCAACAGGTTGGCGTGGACTGTGGAGAGACGTTCAGTTCGGTTGTTAAATCGGCTACCATTCGCATTGTTCTCAATTTAGCTCTCTCAAAATTATGGCTCATTCATCAGCTAGATGTGAAGAATGCTTTCTTACATGGTGAGCTTAAGGAGATAATTTACATGCATCAGTCCTTGGGTTTTGGAGACCCTCAATATCTGAATCATGTATGTTTATTGAAGAAGTTCTTGTATGGACTTAAGTAGGGCCCAACGGGCTTGGTATAAGCGATTTGTAGACTATGTATCTACTATTGGGTTTTCTCACAACAGGTCTGATACTTCCTGACATATATTCTATTATATGTGGATGATATTATCTTAACTGCTTCTTCTGATGATTTACGCAAGTCTATCATGACACTCATCAGTTCTGAGTTTGCTATGAAAGACTTGGGCCTTTGAGTTATTTCTTGGGAATTGTTGTCACTCATCATACACGTGTGTTATTCTTATCATAAAGAAAGTATGTTGTTGAGATAATTGAGCGATTTGGTATGTCCTCATGTAAGTCTATTTCCACTCCAGTTGACACTAAACTCAAGCTGGGTGTTGCGACTGGCTCACCTTACGAGGATCTCACCCACTATCGCAGTCTTGCAGTGGCACTTCAGTAACTTACTTTCATGAGACCTGATATTATGTATGTCGTACAACATATGTGTTTGTTTATGCATGATCCCAGGCTTGAGCATCTTCAAACGCATCATACGATACTTACAGAGAACACTTGATTATGGCTTGCATCTATATATGTCGTCGGTCTTTACACTTGTCTCTTATACATATGTTGATTGGGATGGTTGTCCGGACACCAGACGCTCTACGTCTGGTTTCTGTTTGTTTCTTGGTGATAACTTGGTCTGATGGTCTGCAAAATGACACGCTACCTTATCCCGCTCCAGAGTAGAGGCTGAGTATCAAGGAGTACCCAATGTGATTTCTGAATCATGTTGGTTACGTAATCTTCTCTTAGAACTTTACTTTCACATTCAAAAAGCTACATTGGTTTATTGTGATAATGTTAGTGCAGTCTATCTTTCTGGGAATCAAATTCAACATCGGTGCACTAAAAATATTGAGATGGATATCCATTTTATTCGCGAAAAGATAGCTCGTAGACCAGTACGTGTCTTACATGTCCCTTCCATGTATCAAATTGCAGACATTTTTACAAAGGGTCTTCCCTCGGTTTTAATTGAAGATTTTAGGGACAATCTCAGCGTACGAAGACCGTCTTCTATGACTGCGGGGTGTGAAAATATATCGTGATATACCGATATACACGGCATATACAATGCCTTGTGTATACCGTGTATATCATGGAAACACAAGACGATTTTTACCATATTTGGACCATGATATACACGGTATACACAGTCGTGTATATCACGGTTTGGGACTCTATAATTGGTGTTGTATTTGTATTTAATTAGCATTGTACACTTACCATAATTGTAGGATTCTTGTACAAATAGAATAGAGTTTTGGGAATAGAGTAGAAATATGATTTTCCATATTATGGATAATGTAAATTATATATATACTCATTCATTAATGAAAATAATGAAGGATTATTTCTTTTGTATATCACAGTATACTTTCATCGGGTTTCTATTTACAGGAATGTCGCAGGTGGTGCTGTATTATTAAAAGAAGTTGGAGGTGTCGTGTTTGATCCGTGAATAACATACCTTATTACTTAAATTTTTTTCCCAATAAAGGAGAATAATGAGAATTCTCTTTGTCATATGGAGACAATCAAAATAAGGCATGACGGATGATAGTTAAAGAATCGCCTTAAATTGACCATGCTCTGAATATATATGATTTAGAGGCAGATCTAGAATTTTAAATTTATGGGTTCTGAATTCTAGGACAAACAACTTACTGGGTTCGGTATAAGTTATTTATATATATTATGTGGATTTCGTAACACGAATATAGGGTCTCTGCCGTATCTATCGGGTTTTGTCGAACCTGTAGACTATATTGTGGATTTCACCCCTGGTTATGATATGTTTAGTTCCAGGAGGAAATTGTCAAGCTTACGACATCTCGTTCTCCATTGACAAATGAAACTATAAGGAACTTGGCTTCAAGAATCTAGTTACATACAGGGTTGACCATAATATTTTGGATGGTTTCAACTAAACCCACAATTTTCAGTTTAAACTCTAGATATATGTGAAAAAATCTGATAAGTAAAGTAAATATTAAGTTTTGAACCCATATTTTCAAAGAACGGAGAATTTCTAACCCATTAAATTAAAATTCTGAATCCGCCACACGTCTAGAAATGGACCAATAGACTCGGAATGTCTAATATATGGTAGTGTTTCTATGTCAGATCTGGTTCAGAATTCGACATTACAGCTCGACGAGTAGCTGCTACAAACGCTCCTCTCAAGGATGCGTTTATTGAAGCATTGCAACAATCCGAATGAGAATCATCGGAAAGGTAAAGAAGCTCCCGTTACCAGTTGGGATCCCTCCATTTCTAGAGGGATAAAGCTTATACATGTGCAGAATCCATCATCAAGATTGCAGCATAATTTCAAGAAAATTCACTTCTTATTTTGTATTATTTGCATCTTGCTAGCTGTACGACTTTTATTGAAATATATTGAGACCAGCTAATATTACAGTTTGTGTTCTTTATCAGTTAATGTTATGTCTGATTCTATGTTGTAAGAAGTTTCCTTCAAGGTTAATTTATTTTGTTAAAATTGAGAGGAAATGAATTGAATGATATCACATGTTTCTCTAATCTGTTGTTTCAATAAGCATAAAGGACAATTATATGAGGAAATGAATTGAAGGATATCACATGTTTCTCTAATCTGTTGTTTCAATAAGCATAAAGGACAATTATATGTGGAAATGAATTGAAGGATATCACATGTTTCTCTAATCTGTTGTTTCAATAAGCACAAAGGACAATTATCTGAGGAAATGAATTGAATAATATCACATGTTTCTCTAATCTATTGTCTCAATAAGCACATACGACAATTATCTGAAGAAGTTGAAAACCCACAACTAAGTGAATTATATTTTAGTATGATTTAGTGGCTAGTCTTCAGCTTATCGAGGACATGACCCTAGATAGGAGGGTGTAGAGGTCAAAGATTAGGATAGAAGGCTAGTAGTAAGATTAATATTATTTTTCTTCCCGTTGGATCAATATTATTTCCATCATTTTCTGGTATTTATTTTAATATTAGCATATTTCTTATTCTTAGTTTTCTATTACTATTTGTTGTCTCTTCTGCTTTAGTTTTCTTGTTATCCTGCTGTTGATTCTACTTAACCCGAGGGTCTATCAAAAACAACATATTTACCTATTAATGTAGGGGTAAGGTCTGTGTACACTCTACCCTCCCCACAGACCACTTGTTGGGATTAATTATACAAGATATATTATTGTTGTTAGTGGCTAGTTTTCTCAAATCGATTTTGTAATCTCCTACTTTTACTTACCAACGCAGTATTTCGTAGTAATTAATGTGTCACTTTTCGAACTACTTCAACACAGAGTCCACAGTCGATGAGGCACAAGTCTCAGTGCTTCAGTGTCTACTGAAGCACCACTTGAACGAAGCAAGAATGCACCTAACTTTAGGGCTTAAGCGAGCCTTTAACAAGATCTTATAACTCGTTCATGTACTCATCCTTGTATTATTGTAAAAATGTGCTGCTTTTTCTGAACACCAAAATATTGTAGCCACACTTCCAAGCCAAATGGACCTTCTTCCTACCTACCTAAGCAATGGTAGACAAAGTAATTCGACACTTGTAATGGGAGCAAATGGACAGAGTTATCATGTATCTGTTAGTAGGAGATAACATATACTTAATAAAATATTCAATATTCAGTGAATAGTTAAGGTGCGTGCAAGCTGATTTGTAGACCACCATATCATTAAAAATATCATTATGAATATAAGTGCATTTATCGTTTAAATATTAAATAAGCCAAAATAAGATGCGTGCATTATTTTTACTATTGCTTAATAGTGTTATAAGTACAAAAAAAATAGTTTCTACAGTGCAACATTAGTTTAAAAGAAATGGACTAACTGATAAAGTTGTTATCGTATGCAGGTGAGGCCACGGTCCGACTCTGCATAGCGGGAGCTTAGTGTTGGGGTGCCCTCTTCTTGAAATGCAAGTTAAGGATGTGTCTGATAGATCGCGTGGTTCATTCTTTCGGACTCTGCGCATAGCAGAGCAGTGTGACCGCTTTTTTTTAAAAAGAGATTACAGGACCCAAAAACAGGAAAAAGAAATTGTCAAGAATGGGATTCGAACCCATGCCCTTTCGGACCAGTACCTGAAACTGGCGCCTTAGACCAACTCGGCCATCTTGACATATTCATTTAACAAACCCAAATATATTTTATCTATGCTAAATACATAGCCCAAATCAAGTCTTTAATTACTCTTTTAGAATTCAGATATTGATAATTTAATTTTCTTGATTCGAAATTTGTACATTAAGTTACATAAATGTATTGTAAACTAATTGTTTAATGTAATAAATATATTTAGATTCAATTTGAAAAAAAATCCTAGTCAATGAAAAGTTATCTAAAGACAGTACTCCTAAAATTTCTATGTAATTGTAGAGAGAAGTCATTTGTTGAGTACCAATTCAATGTATCAAATTAAGAGTGAATATACACTACTATATATATTCAAAATTTAATATTTATGAGTTTTAAATTCTAATATAACAAACTCAAATCTTAAGAATTGGGTTATGAATTTAATTTTTATATAAAATTAATAAATTAACACATATACAAAGTTTGTGTCAAGTTACTAAATTTGTATATTGTGTTTGATATTTATTTTGACACTCGACTAATTTAAATTTGCATCAAAGGATAAAATGGTCTTGCCAAAGACACTCACATGTGGGGGCAGAGCTAGGTAAAAACAAGGGGCCAAAAAATTACATTGTAGATACAAAATTAAAATAATTATATTTTATGTATATATATTAGGTGTTGAATCTCCTTAACTTTTTTAAATGTTTTTTTTTTATATTTTTAAATCTTCTTAGTTAAAATCCTGACTCCGTTATGCCTTTTGAATTAAGAAGAAAAAGAAGTAAAAAAAAAATAAAGGAATGGATGGGGGTTAACTATTTGTGTCAAATATTTCACTCTATGTTTATGCCTTCCATTGCCTAAAAGAAAAATGTGATTTTTTCTGAAATAGATTAAAAGGAAAAGTACATCACATAAATTGGATAAAGAAAGTAGTAACTGATATACAAAGGTGGAGCCAAAATTCAAAGTTCATGTCTCGATAATCTATATAAAGCAACAATTTTGTTGATGCATTCTTATTGAGAATAATCTTATAGTCACACAAATAATTTGATATTTTCTCTGTTCCACAATACATGATTGTCTAGGAATAAAGTGTTTTATTAAGGGATTGTGATAGTTTACTAATATACCCTACAATCATTAAAAGTAAATCAATCATTACATATTTATCTCATAAAAAATACTTTCAAAGTACTATGAATTAGGGGTAAAATGGAGAAAATAAGATTAAAACTACATTAAAATTATAAATAATCAACTATTATGAAAAAATAAAAATTTCCTAGACGATTATGTATTTTGGAACGGAGGGAGTATAAAACTACAACACAAAAAAGTTCTTTATTTATTAATTTCGTGCTCAATCAAACAAATTAAGTATAAGGAAATCTACGGACAAATGTCATGACATAACACCAAAACTTTAAAATTCTTTTTATATTAATTAAATTTCGCGCTCAATCAAACACTTTCTCATTAAATGAAACGGGCAATTAGTAGGAATGCCTTTATTTCGGAGTTGTCTTTAATTTTTGCCCCTCAATTTGAATTTTTTATTTTTTTACCGTTCGCCTAATACCCCTGGGTTCCGGGTTCGAACACCGATCAGTCAAAAAAATTTAAAAAAATCGCAAAGACAGAGTTTCAAACTCTACAGATAAAATTTGTCTTAAGGTAGCAAACTCTAATTTAAGACATGCAGAGTTTGCATGCCTTAAGACAATAGTTTGTATGCAAGACAAATTTTGTTTTGTGAATCTAAATTATATCTTGCGATTTTTTTTTAGTTTTGACTGAGCATGGGTTCAATTCCGAAACCTCAGATATTTTTAAGAGAAGCTAAATTTGTAAAGATTTTAAATTTGGAGGCCTAAATTTGAAGACCAGTGCGTTTGAAGGAAATCCACGCAAAAAAATGAATAATGTAATGTATGTTTTTGAATTGGACTGGGCCACCAATATATCCACATTAGCTGAAATATGCCCATTTATTGCTGCCATCTGTTCAACATTGTATAGTGTAATGCTCTAATAAATCTGCTTTCTCTCTCTTGCCCACTTCTTCTTCCTTGAATCTTGAAAATTATCCTTAAATCTCTCCAAAACCCCAAAACCATAATCATTTGTTCCTGTGTTTTTCCCCACACATTTTTCAAATCACTCCATTTTACACCTCTTTGATTCATTGATCTGCAATCAAGAAATGGTTCTTGATTTGATCAAACAATTGATTGATTCATAGAGGAATGTAGCATTTGATCAAATCAAGAATTGGGTATGTGCCTTTTGTAAAAAAATATTGAAAATTTATTATCTAATTTTGTTTATTTATTACTTTCTTGTTATCATTTTGAGCTTGAAAAATGCTGAAGTTTGAATCTTTTTTCATCCAATTTGTATATTTATTGCTCTCTCTGTCCCATTTTATGTGGCACAGTTCGGATTTCAAGAGTCACACAGTTAATTTTGACCATAAATTCAGGCATGAAAATTTTAAGTTTTCGAAATAAAATTTATATATTTGAAAACTATATAAAAAATATATATGCCACAATAATTGACAATACAAAATATTTAAAAGATATATATAAAAATTACCGTCAAAGAAAGACTTGTTTGAATCTCGAAATCCAAAAAGTGCCACATAAATCGGGAAGGAGGGAGTACTTTCTTGTTATCATTGAACTTGAAAAATGCTAAAGATTGAAACTTTTTTTTATCCAATTTGTTTATTTATTACTTTCTTTTTATTATTGAGCTTGAAAAATGCTAAAAATCGACTTTTTCCCAGTTTTTCTTTGAAATTGAAATGTGGGGTTGATTTAGGAATATCCTAAAAAAGGTGGTTGTTAATTGCATTTTTAGTATTATGTGTCTATTTTATCTTTAATTGGTAAATGCCAAAATTCTATGATTTTTAAGTGTTGCACTAGAAGTAGTTATGTCAGGGAAACTGTTACATTATTTAGTAATTATTGTATGTCTTGTTTGAGTCATACAAAATATTTTGTGAGTTCTTTTTATTAGACATGATGAGACAGCTTATGCAGTGTAGCTTATTGTTGAAATTATTTACTATAAGGGTCCCATATAGGAAAAACATTCGACATCAGGATACTGTTCTCATTTCCTTGGGTCAATTTTGCTTTCAACTGTCAAAGTGATTTACATGTGGATGGGGCTCTTTTCCTGTTCATGGTTGCACATTGTATTTGGATAAGGAATATGTGGTTATGTAAAGAAATTATTTTGCTCGAACTCTTCAAAAATGTTGATATACCTACGTAGGATCCTCTAAAAATGCACTACTTTGGAGGATCTGACACGCACCTATCAATATTTTTGAAGGTTTGAGCAACAATAATGAATACAATTGGAGACGATCTGCTAGACGTTTTTCCCCATTCCTGATAAGGGAGCTGCTAGCCATTTTAGGGTTCCACTACTTGCAGAAGGTTGAGTTTCTGTATATTGGTGTGATATTAAGTCTTTGTTATAGGAAGAATAACAAAGTTAGCTAATTACGGAGAATCATAGTAAGCAAAGGATTCATATAAATGACATGAACTAATTGGGATTAACTATCCTTTCTACGCGTAAGTAGAGATTTATCGAACCATTGCTTTGCATTAAAGGCCAAATTATTTAGTATTGGAATGAATTATAACTAAATAGAGCGAATGGTACACAAGATTTATATAGCCAACCTGGTTATTGTTTTTTTATAAGGTAAATGATATTATTAACAATGGGAATTTTACAAGATGTTGCAATTTTAGATGCAATGGGTGATCCGTGCAATCTGTAATTATGTCTTGTCGTACTGGCTTACTGCAAGCATTTATGAAATCTTTGATGACTTATATATATAAATATATATATATATATATATATATATATATATATAATGCCAACCCAATTGAGATGGGATTGAGGTGTAGATATGATTTGAATAATTTCATAGAAAGATGCATGTGCTTGTAAACAAGGGAAATTGCAATATCAAGATCATGTTCCTTTTGCCTCCATGTAATATTAATACAGAAGTAGTACACCCAAAGGGGTTGCCCGACAGTTGAAGATGTTGGAGTGATAACATTGGGAAGTAAAGCTTGAATCCCAACAAAGAGGAAACACTAGGTGAATTCTTCCATTTGTTTAAGACTTAAGTGGACGGAGTTACTCGTTACAGTCAAGGTGCATGTAAGTTGGTCGGATATCATCGATATCAAACAAAAAATAGTGCTAAAGCAGTTTCTTCGGGAGATAGAACTCGTAATTGTTGAAGTGGCTTTAGCTGAAAATGGAGTGTTAAAGAGGGGCTAGAAGTCGTCGGCATTCTTGTTTTGATAGAGCTCTTTTAGTAATATTCATATATGTTTGCAGAAGTACAAGTTCCAGTGTTGTATCCGTCGTCAGACATGGCTGATACGCACATGACCAACCTTAAAATGCTGCAAAACTCTCGAATAATTTCAGTTATATGGGAAAGAGGACAAAAACATAGTAAAATGTATAATGTTGAACTTCAAGATTCTTCAATTACAGCTCATGTACAGACTTCTAGTTGTTTTTTAGTATAGTTCAGAGAACCTAAAATGTTATTTAAAATACTAAATGCATGAACATGACTTTCTTTCTTCAAAAGTTACATCTCCGTCTCTTTGTACTTCCTTATGGGTTTTGATGAATATCCCTTAGTTGAATTAACATGTTCATTTGAAGAAAAATAATTTTGATGTGTTTAATATATGATGTTTAGATTGTACAAAAAAGTTTAAGGAATCTGCTCCCCTTTCTGAAGTTTTGTCCAGTGCATCCATTTTTTTTTTGGCATTTTTCAGATGCTAAGTACCGGTATTATCATTTCCTATGTTTCAATTTACAAAATTGCACAAGGTTTAGGTGCCATAGGCCTACATATAACAATGTAATTGGAGGAAAAATCAGTTCTATGACCCATTACAAATATTTTAGTTATTTGGATGACCATATTCACAGGAGATCAATAAATAAAATACAAGACATTTTTGTAGGGTCATTTTCTTCTATTCAAATTGTAAATGGTCACAGGAAATCATTCCTCTTAACATGGTATAATTCGGTAATCCTACTACTGTTACCATTCTCAAAAGATAATTAGGTAAACCTACACTGGATTAGGTGAATTTTGGAATTTCTTGGAGAAGGGGAGCCTTGGAGTAACAGGTAAAATTGTTGTCATGTGACCAGGAGGTCATGGGTTCAAGCCGTGGAAACAACCTCTTGCAGAAATGCAAGGTAAGGCTGCGTGACCCTTGTGGTCCGAACCCCGCGCATAGCGGGAGCTTAGTGCACCGGGCTGCCCTTGTAGTCCAAAAGAATTAGGTGAATTTTGGAAACTTCTTTAAGTCCAGAAGATAGTTCCTATGTATGTCATCTTAGAATAGTATTACTACACCACCTCAGTCCCAAGCTAGTTAACAACGTCATTTTAGAATCTAAAACCAAAATTTTGTATGTGCCCGATTTTTCACAATGCTTGATTTCCATCATATTGTTTTCAGGTTTGAACTTTACTTGGCGGCAAGAAGCAAGGGCGAGTGGGAGCTTAGCAGAGGGTGGGACATTAAATGAGCAAGATCTGTTTGATTTCACACTATTGATTTGGCATAAATAAGTAGTTATGGTGGTCTAGCTTCCCATTTTATGTGGTGAAGAAGATGGCGCTCCATTCCGAGGAAGAAAAAAAAGAGGATTACCTATTCAAGATTGTATTGATTGGTGATTCTGCAGTTGGTAAATCCAATTTGCTTGCTAGATTTGCTAGAGATGAATTTTATCCAAACTCAAAATCGACAATTGGAGTAGAATTTCAGACCCAAAAGATGGACATAAATGGAAAGGAGGTTAAAGCGCAGATATGGGATACGGCTGGTCAAGAACGATTTAGAGCAGTTACTTCTGCATATTACAGAGGTGCTGTTGGAGCTCTTCTGGTTTATGATATTAGTAGGCGCCTGACTTTCGATAACATTGGTCGGTGGCTTAACGAACTTCAGAGTAAGCGATATGCTATTTATCTAGTTAATTGTTTTAGTTTATATTTGTTTGAATAAATACTTGTTTAAATCTGCTACCTTTAAAAAGTGTTTTTCTCAGGAGTGCTTTTTGAAAAAATACTTTTGGAGAGAAGCATTTTGCATTTGGCTAATCAATTTGAAAGACACTTTTGCGAATATTAGAGCAGTTCTTTGTGCTTAGCCAGTGTTCCAAAAGTGCTTCTAGTGAAAAACTACTTTTTTTAGGTTCTGGAAAACAACTTTTGAGAACAGCTTTTGCTACTACTCAAAAGCACTTATCTTTTTTTCTAAAAGCTTGGCCAAACACCTTAACTTTCTAAAATAAGCACTTTTTGAAGAAAAAAAAAGCACTTTTGGCTTCACAGAAGCTTTTGACCAAACAGGCCATATATTTGTTTAACTAAATACTTGTTTGTTTTTTCATTTTAGTTTATATTTGCCTCATACATGTTGTATGTTTAAGGTACTTGAGGAAGGTGTACAAGGGATTTTGTTTCATTATAGTTCAATACTTAGTAGATAATTTTGTATCAACCGAGATTATACCATGTTGGTTAACACATAATCTGTTTTCCCAACTGCACATTAAATTATTTGTTGGATTAGGCATTGTGCTCCCATATGATACCAGTATCCTATATTGCCCCGACTCTAAAAATGTTGTTGTACACGTATCAGATTCTCCAAAAATGCACTACTTTTGAAGGATCTGACACGCATCTGTCGACATTTTTAAAGAGACCGAACAACATAGCCAGTATCCTTGATGTACTTGTCCCTAAAATTGCTCATAAAATAAAGCAAAATACATGATAGCTTCATTTTCAGCATCTTCCCTCAGTTGACTAGCATCGTTTTTAACGTGAATCTTTGATCTGTTGGACAGCTCATTCCGACATGAACGTGGTTATAATACTCGTTGGCAACAAGTCTGATCTCAAAGATGCCAGGGAGGTTACAACAGCTGAAGGCAAAGCCTTGGCTGAGGCAAAGGGTCTATTCTTTATAGAAACTTCAGCTTTGGATTCATCGAATGTAACTTCTGCTTTTCAGACAGTTGTAAGGGAGATCTATAATATTCTGAGCAGGAAGGTTATTCAATCTCAAGAGCTCCAGAAAAAGGATTCCGGGCGGCTAGCAAATGGTAAAACTGTGGTTTTGCAGGCTGATGAAAATCAAGAAACAGTTGCAGAAACAAACAAGGGTGGATGTTGTTCATCGTAAGTAAACAATCTTTATGGAGCCGCCTTTGTTATGGAGCACTTTACCCCCAATCTGGGACTTCCAGTCGGGTCCCAATGCAAGTACTGGGTGGGAAATGGAAAAAAAATTAAACAATTCCGATAGTGAGTCCTAAGACATGTCAACATATTTTCTCCCATGATGTAATTCAGTTTCTTGTTGGTTGAAGAAGAAGTACAACTTTCTTTTGGATCTATAGGACAAACTTTTTCTTTAGAAAATGTAAATTATCTCAAGGGGAGAAGACCATTTTTTTACTGTTTTTTGAGTTTTCAGTTTTGTATAATTCAATTTGTTCAGTTGTTTGTGTTCTGTTTTTGCTTCAATCTGTCCTTTGTTTCTCTCTTTGGTTAGTGTTAACAAAATCAAAAATTATTATTCAAGTGCTAGACTATACCTCAAACTCAAGTTAGTTGGAGTTGGTTATATGAATCTTTATTTTATAAGTCAGCTGGCTAATTGTGTTGCTCCATTTGTTTTATATCTTGATATTTTGTTATCTTATTTTCCTTGTAATCCTGCATCTACTACTTTCCTTTTGAGCCGAGGATCTATTGGAAACAACCTCTACTGGTCGAGATAAAGTTTGCGTACATCTTATCCTGCCCAGATTCCACTTTGACACTTTGTGGAACTACAATGGGTATGTTGCTGTTGTCGTCAGTTAGCTATATGAATAATTTATATTCATTCCATTCTCGTCGATGTTCATCTTGCCCAACACAATAATATCTTGCACTCGTTTGTGCATACAATTCCCTGATCAAAATAAAAAGGAATTATTGGATATAATATGGGAGTTGTTGCAACTAATCCTTTCACCAACTAGTTTGTATTGCTTATATCCATTTGTTCTATTTTTATATTAGTCTGCATTGCTTCCTAGAAGTTGTAGGTCTTTTTTGAATTGCGATAATTTTAATATTTGATCTACCTTGTCCTATTTTTATCACCTTAAATCATCATATTGCCAC
The DNA here is from genome assembly GCA_029844215.1 of Przewalskia tangutica. Lineage (NCBI taxonomy): Eukaryota > Viridiplantae > Streptophyta > Magnoliopsida > Solanales > Solanaceae > Przewalskia > Przewalskia tangutica. The sequence continues at coordinate 24,890,053 of CM056729.1, read as the reverse complement.
ACATATTGATGGAGGTCTGGAGAACACGATTAAACCATCTCAACCGATCTTCTCATTTTAATACTTGCATCTAGCATGTGATCAATTGATTATATATTGATCACTAATATAGCATTGCTTTCTTAAAATTTCTCTTTATAGATTTCAACTTATAAACCAAATTGTTTGATCAAGTTTCCGAAATCAACTTATTTAGGTACTTTTTATGAAAATGCTTTTTGTACCATGTATGACTGACGTCGTCCTTTCTTTCTATTAGTCTCATCCAACAAGATAAGGCTCGGCCAAAAAAGGTAAGCGCCTTGCCCGATCTTTGTTTATGATGTTCTTTTTCGGTGCAATTCTCAAATGATATAGGAATACAACAATAACAACAACATATCTAGTATAATTTCATCAAGTGGGATCTGAGGAAGTTAGAGTGTACGTAGATTTTATCTCTACCTTATAAAGGTAGAGATGTTTCCAATAGACCCTCGCTCAAGAAAAGATGAAAAGACAACAATAATAAAGGGCAGTGACAACAAATAATGTAGGAGTATTATTTTTTAACGTATTTAGGTGAAAAAGTTATGACCCTTGTTTGAAGCAGTTACAACACCCTAACAACTATAACCCTAAATTCAAGAAATAAATTCTATATAATACTATCTATTACTGGCTTTCCAAAAATTTATGTGAGCCAAATAATGTATTTCTCCAAATCTATACCAACGCGAAATTTCCATCATATTCTTTTTAAACCATAGAAATGTGTAACAAATAGTATCCCATTAATTTCTTTGGCCTCCAATTTACACTCTTTTTAAAAGAAAAATAATAAGCAATTCTATATAAACCAATCTTTTCCAAAAAAAAAAAAAACAGAAACACAAACAAAAATCTTTCAAAGAGAAAGAAGAAGGGAAAAGAGTAAAAAACAAACTTTCTTTTTCCTTAAACACGAAAATGTATAAATCATTCAAGAAAAGAAAGATTTTTTAATCCTAATCTATTGTTTGGAGTAACTGGTAAAGTTGGTTGTCATGTGATTAGGAGGTCATTGGTTCAAGTATGAAAACAGTCTCTGGCAGAAATGCAACGTAAGACTTCGTACAACAGATCACCTTGTGGTTCGGCCCTTCTCCGTACCCCGCGCATAATGGGAGCTTAGTGCACCGGGTTGTCCTTTTTTTTTATTGTTTGTTACAAAAATGGCCAGCAGGAAAATGATTACCTTGATGGTGATCTTTTTCCTGCTGGTGGTTACAAATGCAAATATAAAAGTTACAAATGTAGCACCTGAAAAGAGCAACAATGTCAATTACTCTTTGCCACAATGTTATTATGAATGCTTGCAAATTAGAGTTTTCACATTGACTGTGCCAAAGAGAATGCAGAAAGGGTTGTAAAAAGAACAATAATATATAGGGTGTCAATGCGATCACGAAGATATACGAGAGAGGCAATAATCAACGTTCTTGAACAACTTTTGATGTAAAACGTACAAGGACATCAAATCGCGGGGAAATAATCAACATTCTTGAACATGTTTTTTAATGTATCTTTTTTGCAAAAGGTAGGATTTTTTTCTTTCTTTTAATATCCTTTCTTTCCGGGGTGGATTTTTGTTTGTGTATACTTGTAAAGTGTATAGTATATGTATATGTAGCATTGATCATTGTTTTGTTTTAAGTAAATGAAGAGATGTTTTTTGTTTCCATAAAGGCTGCCTTGGTTAAGGCCAAGATCCGAAAAGAAAGGAGTCACCTTTTTTGAAATTTTAAGCAAAATAATGGTTACATTAATCAATTGGCCAATAATATCTCGACCTTGAACAATCAAGCCATGACTTCTGCTCGTTGCGTACCTTGATCCAGTACTTGCGATATAAAGGTCTTTTTTAAACGGATATAGAAAAAGGAAAGAATACTTGACCAGAACAATAGCAAACAAAGATCATTGTTGAAGTCACTGACTATCCTTTGTAAAAAGGACTATAATAATGAAATACATCATTTTAATGTTTAGAATTTGTGTTGAATGAATTTAATGGAAAGTAGTGAAACATAAAAGCATTGTTATTAGTATAACTGCAATAAGAATATGCCGATTCGATCCGAGCTCTCTTATTTGAAACGTTTTAAAATAAAAAAGAATGTCATCCAAAATCGAGACTAAAATGATCGATAGATGTTCATGTCTGTTAGATTGTGCTTTAGGCAATGTTGCATTACCACATATATTGCTCGGATCTTCAAAAATGTTCCCGCACCCATGTCGAATCCTCAAAAATGCATCGCTTTTGGAGGATCTGACACACATTTGACAGTATTTTTGAAGAGTCCGAGCAACATAGATTTTAAAATTGGTGAAATGATCTAAGCATTCATTGCTGCAGATGGACTAATATATAATCATTTGGTAAATTGGTACTAATATCATAAGTTTAAGCAGTTTTATACAAGCACAGTATCAAAGAGCAGAGAACTGAACATACCTTCATGCAGTATGCTCGATGCATCACTTTCGTTCTTCGTTTAATTTGCAACGTCCAGGACGGGATGCAGCTTCAGATTGTTGAATCCCGAGCCTGACACAGAGATCACTAATTGATTTTCTTCATTTGAGTGTCCTGCAAATGCTCATAGACTGAGTCATAGTTACTTTAGGTTACTTCAACAGCATGTAACTATTCATAGCAAGTCTGATATGCTAACCTAAGAAAGAGTAGCATGATATAACAGGTTAGAATACATAGAAGGTGTAAAAAATCTTTACATTGTCAGTGTATAGTTACTATAGTATTTAAATCCGCCCGATACCAATCTTCATTTTCTGTAACTCTTAGCCATTTAGAATAGTCTTCCTGCAATTTTCTTCCAACCAGTACTCAATCTGAGTGCAGAACACTAATACTCTTTGCTTCAATCATCACCTTGGTTCGTGTCAAAGAAGCAACGTCACTTGATTATTATCAACTGACTGCAATCTTTTTTTGTCCGTGAAGATCCACCAGAGCTTCTAATAGGCCAATGAACTAGACGAAAATCATTCTCAATGAGTCCATAAGAAGTTATCCCATTTTTTCATTATTCATTGGGTTCATATAAAGACCAAAAATCTTGAGCAACCAATTCGACAGAACTCAAAAGATAAAGAAGTATAGTTAGTCTCTTCATGCTCATTCCAAGCTCGAAGTACATTCTTCATTACATGATTTCTTCTTCAGATAGATAGTTAGAAGATCTACAGGACAATCAAACAATCAAACTTGATATGACACTTCTATTTTTCTAACTGTTTGATACAAATTATAAGCCTTGATGTAAAGAGTTTACTCATGACCATGGTTAAAGATTTCAAGTAACAAGCAGGGTTTGTTTTAATTTGACAAACACTAATCATGAAAGCAGTTATAGACACAATTCATAAATTTAAAAAGAGATCAACATACCAGCAAAAGAAACAAGAATAGTCCCAATGTCTAATTATATTTCAAAGTTCACTATTTTCCTTCCAATGTTGACATGTACAAGCCTAAGATTTTCGATTTAAAAGGGTCAATGATACACTCTTCTAGTCCTCCGAAAAGGTAACATACAAGATCATGTATAGAGAGATTTACAACTTAGATAAACATTTCCCGAAGCAGTCATCTCCAAGCAGAAGACGTCGCTAAAGCTCTGTTCTTCCATCCGAGATAAAGCGCACCATTGCTCTCTGCAAGCTGATAGTTTGGGCTAAACTCTTTCAACAGGTCGTTGATGGCTTCACTAACTGATGGACTCAAGGGGCATTGAGTGAATCCAGCCATCCTAAGTCTCATACTCCACTTTCCGAAAAGTTCGTGTCTTTCCACTCTGTCAGCCCCCTCGCACGCTATTATGTTGACAACGTCTCGTGCCACGCAATGCTCCTCTGCACTGATCCGCTGCTTGTCATCCCTCGGGCGAGCAGCATCAATCGACTCAAACATTGCTGTATAGTAATCCATAGTTTCACGGAATCTTGGAAGGAAAGCAGAAGTGTTGGTGTTTGATTCTTGTTCAACAAGGGTGACAATCTTCGGGGACAAGCTCTTAACTAGTCTTAGTAGACGGTCCCGATGGTTCGCGGTGCTTACACTCTCGTCCGGCATGTGGTGCAGAACGTATGGGAAGTTAACTGCCAAGGCTTCTCCGTGTCGAATACAAAGGTTTTCTAGCTGAACTTCAGAGCCTGATATTGCAGCAGCATGGAATTCAAAAGGCACTCCATATGATTCAGCAACTTTTGCTAACCTTTCACCTACTAGCTGAAGTCCTCCTCCCCGTGCATGCGCTGATTGAGAATCATCGACACCGGTGATGTGGACGAAAGGGGGTCCACCAGGCCGACAGGCGAGATAGTGAATGAGGAACATCCATTGACTTCCCTGTGCAATTTGAAAATCGATTATATGGATTTTGTTCTCGTTCCTCATGGCTTCGTCTATCACAACATTGGCGGAAGTGTAAGCAAATTTGTAGTAAGGGACGATGTGATAGAGGACTTGCATGTATGAGATCAATTCCGAACCAGTTGGTTCTTTGCACTTCAGCTTTTTGTATATGATACTTCCCGAGGAAAATAATCTTGCTCTAAGCCCTTCCAACATGTATGCGCTCAATCGTTGCATAGGTTCACCGGAAACTGATACCCTTTGCTCGAGGGCATTCATCAGAACTTCTGCAGCCGAGAAATCGGCATCCGACACTACTTCAGCACAGGCAAGGAGCAGCTCTTTCACGTCCAAGCTCGACGCGATTTCCAATACTCGATTCCACTTTGAAGGTTTTGAGACCTCGCCGTTAAACGAGCAACTGATGTCTTCATCAATGTCAGAGTCAGGGCCGAGTAAATTGTTTGCCATCTCCCTTAGAACATGCTTCAGTTCATTGCCATCATCAACTACCGAACACCCGCTCAAAGGCGAACCATAAGTGTTTTCTGAGGAATGGTGCTGATCGGCAATGTATGAATTAGAACATTGAGGAGAGAAGGGACTCCAGTTGGACGAGACGCTTACAGCAGGAGGCGAATCGTAGATGACGTAACCAGCATCAGGCAGTGAGTCGAGAGTGAAAAACTGTTCGTTCTGTGTTTGATAAGAGAGCTGTGTACCCGAGCTGCTGGTATCGTTGGAATTGTTGTTAACTACATGGTGAGGGCTATAATATTGCTCAATTTTCGCCGTTGGCTGATGGTACAATTTGTGAACTCCGCCCGATGATTGAGGTCTCTGGGATGCTTGCATCTCGAGATTAGCCACGTGCTCTCTTCAATTTGTGAACTCCGCCCGATACGTTGAATGTTTTAACCAAAAAAATCTGCGAATAAAGAAAAGCAGGATCAGTATATCTGATAACTTTAGAATTTGGTAAAATGCAGTAAAGGCAACAGGAGACTTTAGACAAAAGAACAAAGAAGCTTTGCAAGAACAAAAATGTAAATTTAATCAATATTAACATTCGTCTGATCGATATTTAATGTTCTGAACCAAATATACCAGTTGGAAAAGGTTCTGCAAAGAAAAGTAAGAAAGCATCCACATCTTTTTATCACAAAGTATTATGAATAAGAATTAAGAAGTACCAGTGAAACAACAACGAGTTTACAGCAACAACATACCCAGTAAAATCCCACAACGTGGGGTCTGGGAAGGGTAGAGTGTACGCAGAACTTACCTCTACCTTGGCAGGTAGAGCGGCTTTTTCCGGGAGACCCTCGGCTCAAAACAAAGCATAATCACAAGCAAAGCAAAGCAAGAGAAACGGTCAAACTCAGACAAGAAATTAAAGCAGTACTGATAACAAAATCGAATACGTCATGGTAGCACATTTTAACAAAAGGAGACAGTAGCTAACACAGCTAAATAAAATAAATAAAGTACACTAAAGAACACATAGCAGCAGAAATCAAACTACTAGTCGCAGAAATCAAACTAAAGGGGGCTATAAAACAATACTGCGACTATAAGTGTGATAGGCTAATCTGCCCTACAGTAATAACACTACAACTATCATTTTGTAAGCGTAAGCAGGACTACGCTCGACTACCTACTACCCTTCTACCCTAATCCGTATCCTCTACAACCCCCTATCTAAGGTCATGTGCTCAGTTAGTTGCACCTGCGTTATATCCCGTCTAATCACCTCTCCCCAATACTTCTTCGGCCTACCTCTACCCCTCCTGAACCCGTCCATAGCCAACCTCTCACACCTCCGCACTGGGGCATCTGTGTCTCTTCTCTGCACATGCCCGAACCATCTCAACAACGAGTTTACTTCTATAAACTGATAGTGTAAACGAATATTCACTCTAATAGGTCATCTAAAAGATAACTATAAGTAAGCATCAATAAAGTTCAGTAACCTAGAAATAAGGCAGGTAACATGTTACAACATGTTAAATTACACGGATACTGTAAGAATTCTTCACACTTTCAGTGTCATGTTAAATCCTATGTTGCTCAGGTTCTCCAAAAAAGTTGCCACGTGCGTGTCGGATCCACCAAAAATTCACTACTTACGAAGGATCCCACACGCACCGGTCGGCATCTTTGAAGAGTCCGAGCAACATAGGTTAAATCCAATAAAAAAAATACCAAACAAACAGCGCATGAAGCTATTATCATTCATCTAGGCCCGAATACCACGAAGACAACGAGACAGTTCATCAAATTAGAACATCAAACTACAGCTCTCAAACTCCACAACGATTTATATCTCACATTCTACAGCCATCCCTTCGCCAAAATACAACGCCTATATTGCAATGAATTGAAGAAAATAGAACAAAACAACAAACACACACAGAGACACGGAAAAACAGATCTCTACGTCTTCGGTATGTGAGCTCTAAACCAGAATGTGAAATTAGTCAACCATATCGAGGAAAGAACAAAAAGCTATAATTAATGAAGTTGGTTTTAGAAATCTAATTGAGGGACGACACAGTTGGAAAAGATAAAATGTAACCAACTCATATCTAGCAAAGACAGCTAATACATTATTAGATTAATTCATTATCTGTACCGACTAAATCGAGTAATAAAAGAAAATACTAAATGCAGTGGCAAAAAGACTCACAAATTTATCAATAAAAGTATAAAAATTGAAATCAAACTCATTAGTCATTCCCCTCATATATGCTTAGAAATATAAAAATGTACTAGAAAGAGCCTATTTCAGATATCTGAATAAATGCTAAGCCTAACATCAAATTTCCATTAATATACTGGGAACAACAGATCATATTTGGATATAAGGAAAATATCTTCAAATTCACAAGCAATCAAATTGTCGTAACGAAGATTTAGCGATATCATCAACAAATTAACAACCCCCACCCACCCACCCACTACCGCAAAAACAACCCAAAAAAGCAAAAAATGAAACAAAAAACAATAGATGAAAGTTAAGGACTTATAACTTAACATGTGAGATCAATCTTATGGTAACTTGAGGTAATTTAGCAAATCCGGAAAGGCAGAAAGCATATAAACTATTTTCTTGAGCTTGAGAAAACAGAACCACAAACAACAACAACAACATACCGTGTGTAATCTCACAAGTGGGGTCCGGGGAGGGTAGCCTTACCCCTACCTTGGGAGGTAGAGAGGTTGTCGCTGACAACATAAATAAAAATGTAAAACCAAAAAGGAGACTTGGAAACAACCAAATTTCAAACTATGCTGAAGATTGAAGCCCTTTAAATATAATGGAAAAACAGACCAGAAAACCTTCAAGTATAAATATTTTCTCATACCGTGAAGAGAAAACAAGAATAGATTACTCCAAGGGCGGATCTAGAGGGGCGGATGTTGGAAAATCACACTGTACAAAGGTCAATCCTGCCTCCGCCACACGACAAAAACCTCTTACTTCGAACATTAAATGCAGAATTGACTATAAAAATATAGGAATCAATATTGATATCCATCCTACAGACCAAACATAAAGATCAAGAATAATTGACATAAGCAGAAAAGAGGAATCACTACTGAGGGATCAATATTGCTATCCATCTTATCGACCGACATAAAGATCAAGAATAATCGACATAAACAAAAAGAGAAATCAATACTGATATTCTTCTTCTAATCTACTCCAACAACTCTGTAGCGAAACCAAACATTCTAACAAGAAAAATCTAAAAAGAAATTACAAAATTGTCACACCTGAGATTTCAAAGCAAATTTTAAGCAATACACTAGAAGCTTCCTAATTTGAAGAGGATTTGACTATTTTTATTATGAAAACTTATTTTTACACTATTTGCAGAGTATATATTCTTCCGACTAGTGGGATTCAATTGAACCCCTTCTGAGTTCTAACCAGCGTATCTCCGCCTCTGCCCACCCCCACAAACAGGAGCCGATGCAGCACATGAAGATATGGATTCATCAAAATCCAGTAGTTTTGGCTTAAACTTCATATATACAACAACAACAACAACAACATAGCCAGTGAGGGTAGAGTGTAGGCAGACCTTACTTCTACCTTAAAACATTCACTAAACAAGTACAAATGACGAATTTCCAACTCAGCAAATCAAATAGATTGCGATAAAAAATCGAACTTGAACCCATAAAATTCAAATCTTTGGATCCGCTATTCCCACAAACCAAAACAAAGAAAAAAAGAGAAACTTCAAAGTCACAGAAAGTTTCATTCAAACTGTAACATAGCTACCTCTACTAAAGAGACTGTTTCCGAAAGAACCGTCACAGAAAGCATAACATAGCTACCCTGTAATTAGGTGAGAGACTATTTCCGAAAAAAAGTCACATAAAAGCATAACATAGCTACTACTAATAGCCAAAGAAGAAACAAGAATTCAAGAACCCAACAAAGAAAGTTGAGAAAGAACACAAACCTTATGATGAATTCTAAGATTATTTTCTTCAGAGAGACTTTTGTTGTTGTGCTAAATACAAAGATAAGAGAAAATAAAGGGGCCTTGTGTCTTATGATATGAATATATGATTGAAGAAATGAAAATCTTTAGTGTGTTTTTGGTGGTTGTTATATAGTCAAATCTATGACTTGAACAATAATAATAAAAGAAAAAAGATTAGTTTGTTCGAGATGGATAGAATATTACAATTCGTATCATTGATTATTTCATAAATATACAGTGTTACATTGATTATTTATATAGCTACAAAAACATTAATCTTCTTAATTATAATCGGAATATAAATTAACATGAATATAATCAAATATTAAAAGTGTGTTCTCTCTAATAGCTTAAGCTTTTAGATTAGATACCACACACTTCGACATGATATCATAGCCCGGCAAAAGTCTTGGGATCCACATGCTTGGACTATGAAAACAATAAGGCCAATATCATATCCCAACTATCATTCACACTGTGCTCAGCTTGGCTCTTTCAAAATCGTGGTTCATTCATCAGCTAGATATGAAAAATAATTTCCTACATGGTGATCTCAAGGAGACAGTGTATATGCATTAGCCCTTGGGGTTTAGGGATACTAGATATCCTAATCATGTATGTTTGTTAAAGAAGTTCTTGTATGGGCTTAAGCAGTCTCCACGGGCTTGGTACAAGAGGTTTGCTGACTATGCTTCGACTATTGGATTCACTCACAACATGTCTGATAATTCATTATTCATATATCGTCGGTGTTCTTCCATGGCTTATATATTATTATATGTGGATTATATTATATTGACCGCCTCTTCTGATGATTTGTGTAAGTCTATCATGACAATGCTCAGTTCTGAGTTTGCCACGAAAGACTTAGGTCCATTGAGTTATTTTTTGGGGATTGCTGTCACTCGTCATGCAGGTGGATTGTTCTTATCACAGAGTAAGTATGCAACAGAGATCATTGAGAGAGGGTTGGGATGTCATCATGTAAGTCCACTTCTACTCCAGTTAATACTAAACCTAAGTTGGGTCTTTGCACTGGCTCTCCCATGGCGATCCGGCCATTATCAGATTTGTTATACCCGTAGTTCCGAGTATGTATGTGACGACGCATAAAATGTATAAACCCTAATTAGGGTAAGAATGAAAGAATTGTTTACGAAAAATATTCGAACTCGAAGGAAATTTTTACGTTTTCAATATTTTTATGGAATTTTTCCGAGAGATAAATATTTTGGACCAATAGGAGGGCGACACGTGTCACCCCAAGTGGCATTATGGACGGTTTTTGCTAGACTAGTGGGCAAGACAAGTGGCCAAAAGTCTTGCATGGCATTTGCATGGCCTTTGGACGTTTTTTTGCAAGTAGTGGGCAAGTCAAATGGTCAAAGTCTTGCATGGCATTTTGTGGGAAAAGTGGAGAAAGGAACCTATACAAACAATCTATACCATACACATGTTTTAATCCTAACCCTTGGTTGTACTATATAAACCCCTCTAGTTGATGAAAATCTTCCACACTTAGAATATTTCAAGACTTGAAAATATTTTCTCTCCCTCCCTAGTTGCTCTCGTCCAACCCCTCAATTCTTGAGCAAATGTTGTCCAAAAATTCTTAAACTTATAAGTGTTCTTCCTTAATGTATTAGGAAGATTATTAACCAGGAGTTAGACAAGATTTCACACCCCTAGCCTCAAAATCCTCACAAAGCCGAGAGTGGACAGATTTGGAACTTTAGTGTTCTTCACTTTTTTGAGTTAATAAGTTGGTTAGAAACTTCTAAGGGTGACTTGTGGTGGTTTGGAACACAAAGATTTGGAGCTAAAACTTGCTTAGGAACGACTTTAAGTTCTTGGATACTTTTGGGCTAAATTGAGGTAATAAACCTTAACCTCTTTGTGAAGTTGATTATTATGTATATTGGATATTATACATATATTGGAAGTATGTTATGAAGTATGAGATATAAGGAAAGATTTGGATCTTGTTAAGATGTTAAAAGGAGAATTGGCATATTAGCCATTAAAATGGTAAAAATGTATCCATTACTTGACTAAGAAGTTAACAACAAAGAAACTATAACTTATATAAAGATTGGAATATAAGTTGAAGGATTAATGAAGTATAACCAAATTGGATAAGTAAAATTGTAAAAGTTGGCCAAGGACCCCAACTTAAGGACCGTATTTACTTTGGACCGTATTTACTTTGGACCGTATTTACTTTGGACTGTATTTACATTGTTGTTAAGGGGAAGATTGTTAAATCGCGTTCCGTTTGGGCGTGTGATCCCCTTCTTTAAATATTATTGTTATTAAGGAGAGATTGTTAATCGCGTTCCGTTTGGGCGTGTTATCCCTTTCTTTAATTACTGTTGTTATTAAGGAGAGATTGTTAATCGCGTTCCGTTTGGACGTGTGATCCCCTTCTTTAAATTTCGGTATTATTGCACCTTAATTATAGTATGTTAATTACGGTTATCAGGCCTTGGAAAAAGTGGAAAATTGAGTAGAAGCGGGAGAGTCTTTGGAATTTTCCGTAGGATATGGAACCTTGTTCTTAGAAATATCCTACGAAGAGATCTAGAGGTTAATAGACGTTTCATGGCCATTATAGGTGGAAGTACTACGAGTAGCGTATTCTACTTGAAGGGTGGAAAAAGGGCTAGCAAGGTTATAGTACTTTGGGGCGTTTTGCTAATTGTCGATAATCGTCGCGAGGTATGTGAACCTCTTCCTATCCTTTCTAGCATGATTGTTGTAAACTATGTAGTACGGTAGACGTACGTGTGCTAAACGAATTTGGTTGGTTTAAAACATAAAGTGATATAATGGCTTTATGAGAAGTTATTATAACAACTTTATGTAGGAAAAAGAATGGTTTATTGATTTTTAAAAAAGATAAGAGACTTGACTTATATTTGACTTGATTTGATATGTGAAGAACTTGAATTGTGTGGAAAGTTGTGAAACCTCATTCGTGAGTAATGAGTACTTGGTTTTTAATAATAATGTTATATTGATTTCGGAAATGGGAATGAGTATCGAACAAGTCATTGCAGTGTTAATAAAGGAAAATGTAATGACTAATAATTAACTTAAAACAAGTAGAATCTTCCATCTGCATAGAAGCTAAGATAAGACAAAATTGTATTACATTTCCTAGATCATGGCTGCTTTAATAAGATCATTAAAAACAAGTTTTGATTTTCTTAAAAATTCCAAAGTAAGGGACTTGATTTATAAAAGAGAGAGACTTGAAAAATTGAAGTGTTTTTGTTTAAAAGAGAAGGCATGCTTTTGTCTTAAGTTGGTTTAAAAAGAAGGTATGGAAATTGTTTTGGTTTACTTAAAAAGATAGTTACTCTAATTTGATACTACGGGTATCGTGTGACTTTTGTGAAAGAAATGAATCTTTTTAAAGAGTTAAAGTATGTAGTACCTTGGGGTTGAAACACGGATTTGTTGACATGAAATGAAAATACCTTGTGTGAGTAACTTGCCTATGTTTTGTGATAGCCTTGTAATACTTTCTTGTTGGCTTGATAAAGTGAACATGTTATGATGCTACGTGTGTTAGTGTCTTATGACGTTGTGTAAGGGGGTTCTTCTTGTTGTGCTTATGTTGTTTAACGTTAAGCTCGTTGTGTTGGTATTATATCACTTACCCCCGACTTGTTATGACAGGGGTTAAGCCGCTCGACGCGAGGAATACCATGCGGGTCCATGGACCTACGCGAGTGCGGGAGTTCGGGAACGCGGTGCGAGGAATACCTCACGCGGTCCATGCGCGGACGCGCAGGAGGAATCCGTGACGCTTAGGGTTACCGCCTGCGATGCGAGGAATACCTCGTGCGGGCCTATGTGCTATCGCGAATCGCGGGAGTTCCAGGATTAGACGCGCACAATGATATCTGCGCGAGTGGCTCACCGATCATTTAGGCGGTGTAGAAAGACCTCGTGATACGCTTTTATAGCATTGTTGGTACGGTGGTTCTAGTAGTCGGCTATGCCTTCGCACTTACCGATGCGGTTTATTATGACACGGTGGGACCCGTGTTCATGTATGTATCCTTGGTGTTTTATATCATGGATCACGGCCGATGAGGAAGGAATTCCAGGCGTGATTGATATTGTGGGCATGAGACCACGGTTATATTTGAGTGATGACTTTGAGGCGTGAGTCACGACGTGATACGATCGCATATCATATTGTATATCGTAAATTGGTTATCATATATGTCTCTGCTTTATATAGACTATTATGATTTCATTTACGATTTTCGCCACATACTTCGTACATGTCAGATCGACTCTTCGGCCGCGTCACGCCGCAGGCAGGTACATCACCGTTGATCCTCGCCATGGGATCACAATTGCGTTTTGGGAAGCTCCGCTTCTCCGAGGCTTATCTTTTGGTATGATTCCCGAGATTGTAGGTACTTCAGACATTCGTGGTATGGCGGCCCCGTCCGTCATAGTTGTTATAAAAATTCTTAGTGCTGTAGATCACAGAGTAAGCGAGGTTGTAAAGGAGGTAACTGTTCAAGTTTTGGTATATTTATACATGCCGAAAGGCGACTTTTTCTTGGTTACACTGTTCTTACTCTTTATGGTTTCATGTCTTTGTTTTTATATTCCGCTGGTTACTCTGATGTATATCTACTTGGGTGTCCGGGTAAGGCACCAGTCACGGGCCCGGGATCGGGTCGTGACAGTATTCTTGCAAGCGCCCTTCAGTATCTTACGTTCACGCGACCTGATATTACATATGTCGTACAACAGGTGTGTTTGTTTATGCATGATCCCAGGATTGAACATATGAATATGCTCAAACACATTCTTAGGTACATTCAAGAAACATTTGAGTATGGCTTGCATTTGTATCCTTCGTCGACGTCTACACTTGTCTCCTATACAGATGATTGGGGTGGTTGTCCGGACACAAGACGGTCTACGTCTGGATATTGTATGTTTTTAGGTAATAACTTGGTCTCATGGTCTGTCAAGCGTCAGTCCACGCTATCACGCTCAAGTGCAGAGGTCGTGTATCGAGGGGTAGCCAATGTGTTTTTGAGTCATGTTGGTTATGTAGTATACTTTTAGAGCTTCATTGTCCTATTCAGAAGGCTACCTTAGTGTATTGTGATAATATAAGTGTCATCTACCTTCGTAATCCAGCCAAAGACCAACAAGACTAAATACATAGAGATAGCTAGAGGACAAGTACGCGTCTCCATATATCAAATTGCAAACATCTTTACAAAGGGTCTTCCCTCGGTCCTTTTTGAAAATTTTAGAGACAGTCTTAGCGTACGAAGATCGTCCGCTATGACTGCGGGTGTGTGTTAAGAAGTGGGCCTCGGTCAAAGGAGCCCAACCGTGTATAGTGTAATTTATGATATATTTGTATATTAAACTTGTATTGTAATTAGTCTTGTAGTCTTACCATAATTGTATGATTAGTCTCCATATAGAATAGGGATTTAGAAGTAGAATAGATAAAAGGATCCTCCTATTGTAACTTGTATATATATATGTCTTTCATCAATAAGAATAATCAAGTGATTAATTCTTTCACTAGCTTATAGGGTGGAGATTGTTCAAGTTCATATAAGGAGTTCATGTTTTCATTCTATTTCCGATGTAGTACTCTTAACGTAGATATGAGATAAGATGGGATAACTAATTTCACCCTTTATGTGGGATAACTTATCCCACCTTTTATCACATGTAAATTGAATTGGGTGGGATATCAAAAGAGTTATCCCACCAACCAAACATGAATTTGCTTTCAATCCCATGAGACTAATAATCCAATCTTATCGTATCTCTCCTACCAAACGATCCTTATAGTACTAGCATAACTTGTTAGGAGCCAATTTTGACTTGCTATTTTTGTTTTCCTTAGTAGTTAGATAGATTAAAAAAAACCGAAAAATCATTTATTTAAAAAAAATCATGAAAAACTACGTTAAAATATAACACATAGATAGATAGATATCTTAACTTAGCCTCAGCTAACAAGTAAATATTCAACTTTAAAAATATACATTTAGACACCTCAACTCGATTTAAGTTGGCTTCATAAACACACCCATCCTATCATTGCTTTGGTTTTACTCACGTCAATGATAATGTTAAGAGTCTCACATCGGATATGAAATGAGAACAAAGACTCCTTATATGGACTTGAACAATGATCACATTACAAGTTATCTTTTGGGGTTGAGTAGACTCAAGATTCATTATTTACATTTGGGGTTGAGTTAGGCTCAAGATTCATTCTTTACATGGTATCAGAGTCAGTCTCATTCCAATTCTTTATTCACCGATGTTAGCCCCCCAAATTATATTATTCACTCTCCAGTTAACAATGTATGTGCGTGCGGGGGAGTGTTAAGAGTCACACATCAAATATGAAATGAAAACATGGACTCCTTATATGAACTTGGACAATCTTCCGTGTAAGTTAATTTTTGAGATTGAATTAGGCCAAACATTTATTCTTTATAGATAAAATAATTTCCTTCATACCATATGCTCCCTAAAAATCTAAATCACCGTCTTGGATTATGGACCTTCTAGATAACCTGTTGACCATAACAGTTAAGTAACACTGTGCAATTATTTTTATGTTTTAAAGGACTAAAACAATAGTTTAAAATATCAATAAACCGTACATAAAGTACTTCGAATTAACGTTAACGAAAACATAGGGAACTAACGTACGCAAGTTATAAGAGGCCAAAATGGTCAAATGGTAAATAAACTATGAAATCAAGGGTAATATATTTTGAGCCGACAAAGAAGACCGCGTTTGGATTTGTTTTTTATTTGCAAATGTTTGGTTCCTGGAAGGTGGACACAAACAATTAATTTACACACACTTAAATTTAAACAATTAATTTACACACACTTAAATTTAAACAATTAATTTACACACACTTAAATTTAATTTTCCTCACATGTTTTAAATCAAATAAATAATTTAATTGTTGTTAGTATAACTTAAAAACGACGAAATGATTGATAATGACATGCAAACAAGTAATGATCTTCCATGTAACTTCTTTTATAGTACTGCCTATTTTTAGTGTTCTCCCAAATTCTTTCCTTTGTCATTTTCATGCCCTTTTTTAATTCTTGTGCTAAGTAATGGTGGTCAGTAATAGGTATGAGTGGGTTCCGATACCCTATCATTTTTTAATTATCCGGATCCTATCCTGTAAAAGACCGATTTTTAAATTTACTATCCGGAACCTACCCGTAGCAATCATTACTCGGAATCTATCCGGACTCTGCGGTTCCGGGTAGATTCCCGGGTACCCGTGCTCACTTGAGTCCTTAAAACATAACTATTATACTGGTTATAAACATTGATTAATTCCATCGAATGATGAATCAAAAGGCACCTAAATAGTTGTAGAAAAAAGAAGTGTTGTAAAAGTAGTAGCACAAATTTTCAACTTTTGTGGATTTCTACTTCTGTGAAAATTTAGGTAGTACAAAAGTAACCAGAGGGTTGTATGAGTATCATTTTGGAATGTGACAATTTTTAAAAAGCTGTCATTTGAAGTTATTTTAAATCGGATGGAGTTTTATAAGTGATCACATTTCTCACTGTTTACATTCAGTGCTAGACTGATGCAGAATTATGAGGCAGCAGTACAAAATATCTGTAAATGGGGGTGGGTTCATACTAGGGTTCGGGTATCGGTTCCGGGTCTGAATATTCGGTCTCTATTTTCCGGAATCGGAACCGGACCTGATATTTATCGGTTCCTAATTTTACTACCCGAAACCTACCTGTTATTATCTACCCGGAACCTACCCGTTAATGTCGATTCCGATCGGATATCTGGGTACCCTGTATCCGCGCTCACCCCTAATCAGTAATGAGATAGAAGGTTCCAACATTGTGCACTTTTATTATTTTTTTACCCAGTGTATGATATTCACTCTAGTGTATGTGAGTTACTTTTAGGGTTCTAGATTTGCGGAGGAAGTCTCACTTTGAAGGGGGTAAATTTTTCAATTAAAGATGACTCCATTTTTGGGTTCGAACTTGAAACATCTGATAAAAAATTAAAAAGTACATACCACTTCACCATAACTATTGATGATAATAGATTGTATGTTTAAAAATAGATGTAGTGATCAATGGCTAGGAAAATGGCAATTGGGGCAGGGCAGAGCAAGGCGGGGCAGGGCAAAATTAGTTTTGTTAAAAATTGAAATGGGAAGGGCAGATGGTGAGTTTTGAAGTGGGTTAATGCAGAAACTTGCTTGTTAGATTACAGTGAAGTGTATATCAAAAGTAGTTCACTATTTAGTGTTCTGAAAATCATATTGATAATTTTATGAAGTAAATTTAATCAGTTACATAAAGATACTAAAATCAGAAAAATAAATATGTTTCAAAATACTATGCTATTATGTAACCTACTCAAAATTTATAGGATTAACAATTCTGAATTCACTGCAGATATCTTCGTTACAGGAATTTTTGAGCTATTATCGGCACTAATCTACATCAATTGTCAAATAGGTTGATCAATTTGCCTTAATCAAAAGAAGTTAACAAAACAAATATCAAATTGAAACTAAAAATAAAAAATAACATAAACAGGACATGACGGGTTAGGGCTTAACGGGACAGGGCAGGGCATGACAAATTTTTTAAAAATGCTAGATGGAACAGGACAGAGCAGATTAACATCTTAGCAGGTCAAGGCTTAACCCGCCCTAACCTATCCAATTGCCATCCCTATCAATGGTGTACATAAGATTTTAATATATATGGTGTGCAATTGTTATTACATTTACTTGTAAGTGGATTTAGGTAATACAGAGGCACAATCATAACTTAATGCTAGTTTATGGGTTCATAATTGTAGTTCTTTTAAGTTATTTCCTCTATCTCAATTTATATGACACTTTTTTTTTTGTCAGTCTAAAAAAGAATGACACATTTTCTTATACGAGCAATAATTTAATTTTAAACTTTACCTTTTACGCTTAACGATATGATCTATAACCACACAAATGTCTTTAACTTATTTTAGATCATAAGATTAAAAAAAAAAAATTATTTCTTAAACTCCGTGTCAAGTCAAACTACATCATATAAATTGAGACACATGAACTACTAGGTTTTAAATTAATAATTTTTATATTTTTAATAAATTTATTAAATATAAAATTTAGACTAAAGTTTTTTTTTTTTTTTGCGAACTCATAAACTATATTCTAGCTCTGTCCATGATGTCAGAAGTGTGGTAGTTTAATTTTAAGACTTTACTTCTGTCCAAAATTATAATTTATTTTACATATTTTCAAGCCATGCTAGCTTGTCGTATAGCTCAAACTGAAAATTTATGACCGAAATTTTCCACGTTAAAGAAGTCCAAGTGGATCATTTTCAAATTGATTTCCATGCTAAATAGGTCCTAGTTTTTTTTTTTTGTTGACGGCATGAAGGCCAAATGCCGCTTCTTCGAAATACAGATGCAGAAACCCCGATCGACGCAATACCAGAAACCACGCCACCGCTTAAACCACACGGCAGTGTGCGACATGCGCCCCAAGATGCGGCGCAGGCGGTGCTACCGGGTTTGAACTTGTGATCAAGCTCTCCCACACCACCCAATGAGGATATCCTTTGCCTTCAAGACCAACTGGTCTAGTGCTTCGGATTAAATAAGTCCTAGTTGAACCATGACATGGGTATTTGCTTAGACTTTTCAATTAATCCAATCAATAGATATAAGGACATTTATTTCCTCTTCCATTTGTGCGAGTCAAAAAGGTCACTTTTTCCCCCCTTTTGACTAAAGAATTGGGGAAAAGGAAATATTTTACTCTCCAATGTCCCATTTTTTTTAACCAAAAACAATTTTTTTGTTTGGATATTGGTTATAGAAGTCGAGCAAAGAGCCACCTTTTCCCATCACTTCATGTAGTTCAACAGAGAGTTACGTAGGATATATTGACAATATACAAGACAGACAAACAGTACATTATACATTCTAACGTACTAATAGAAGTGAACAATTAAAAGCCAAATTGAAACTTTTTTTATGATTTGTCTAGAAGGCTTATACATCAAAAAATCACGGCCAAGCCAATGAAACATATTTTCTTTCTTAAAAAAATGTATTTTCTATTTGACCCAATTGATTTTACAGATTTATCTCTTAAGCTACGATATCAAGTTGTAATGCACATACTATGTAAACTTGTGTTATATCTTATATAACTCTTCACTTTCCTCTCTATTGGAATAAGAGATTTGTCTAAGGTGTCAATTGTCATGTACAGGTCTACTTCATAAGTTTGTCGGTCTAGAAGCTTGCTAGCCCTTCTCTTTGACTTGTCATCATCGTCCTCTATCATAGGTATCAATATCACATACACCTCCGTTGAGGGATCGACATTCTCGCTCAGGTTTAATAATTTGTCCCATCGAGTATTCGGCTCTAACACTATATTTGTCACAATCCAAAACTCATGACACGCATTGTCCGCTTTGGCCCAACATATCTCATATATTTGTCCTTCGGGCTATGGTATCATTGACCCAAAAAAGAGTTTGTATTATGCACACTTGTGATATGATTTATAAAGTTCTTTATTTCCGATCTCATATTCGCCAAAAGTGTCATGTGTACCTTGTTAAGAAATTGGGGAGATCCAGAAGTTTATCGGTCATTCTGGTTGACCCCTCGTCGGTCCGCCTTCCATTATGGTCATCACACAAAATGTCTATTTAATTTTAATCTTGTGCTAGTACGTATTTTCGCAATCTCTGCATTCTATTTTCCAAAATTTTAAAAATAATACATTAGAATATATGAATTTAGAAATTCAATGTGTAAAGAAATGAGTGTATTCATTCAAGATTTGAATAAATTAAAAGAAACTATTAGCGAATATTCTTCAAATATTCACAGTATATATTGTATTTATTAGTATTGTGTATTTAAGGTAACTTAGGATTCTTACTGTATTAAGAATCACCTTTGTACAACTATATATATTGTGATTAATGAAAGAAATCTCTAAGGGAAATTATTCTAACATCTTACATGATATCAATAGCCTAAACTCCCTGAACCCTAGAAATTCCCTATTGATTTCCTCCCCCCGCCCCTCCCTCCTCTCGGCAGTGGCATTTTTTCTTTGAATTTTTAACCCTGTCGCTATCATGTTTCCTCCTACCTCTCCTAAATCCACTGGTTCTACCTCTGGATTAATTGACACTCCTCTTTCCTCAAAGTCTTCTTTTCATTCGGCATTTACTATCACAAACATCAAGAATTTTGTCCCTATTATTCTTGATCAAGAAGAATGTCAATATTCTATGTGAGTAGAACTATTTTATATACATTGCATGCGCGTATAACGTGTTCGACCACATTGATGATTCAATCCCTCGCCCCTCTGAGATTGATGACTCGACATAGCGTCGTCTTGACGTCATTGTTAAACAATGGATCTATGGTACCATCTCAAAAGACTTGTTGTGTACTATCCTGAAAATTGGTGCTTCGGCACGCGAACTTTTGGTACGCTTGAAAGACATATTTCAGGATAATAAAAATACTCGAGCGGTGTATTTAGAGGAGCAGTTCAACAGCACTCGTCTTGAGAAATTTAACATGTCTGACTATTGCAAACAACTGAAACTTATCGCCGACCAACTCTCTCATGTTGGGACAACGGTTTCTGAGACTAAAATGGTACTACAACTCATTGAAGGATTACCAAAAGGAGAATATGATACTCTTGCAACAATGACTCAACAGGCTGATCCACTTCCAACTTTCAACAAAGCGCGTTCACAATTATTGTTGGAAGAAACACGACGTGCTAAATAGGATGAGCACAATAAAAAAGCATTAGTCGTTGAAAACTTGCAGTCACCGACCATCACCACTGCTCCACCACCGCTGGACAACCACCAGCAGCAGAGTCGCGGTGGAGGCAGAGGCAGCAGAGGTCGCGGGCAAGGAAATAAGGGGAAGGGTCACGGCAAAGGCAAGGCACAACAACAGCAGGAAGCGACGCAACAACAACAGCCTGTGCAGCCGCAGAACAGTAGTTCCAGCCGCCGATCGCCAGCTTCCATGCAATCCGGGCCACACTCGCTGCCCATTCCCGACAAAGAGAGCTCGGGCCAAAGAAGGCGGCCTAGTATTCTCGGTCCAGCACCAACAGGCCCATCTGATGTCGGCCCAACAGTTTCATTTAGCCCAACAGATGCAACCCACTTATTTGGGCCAAGCTTTCAACACTCTCACTCTGCAACCGCCAGACAATAATTGGTATATGGACACCGGAGCCACATCACACCTGACCAACTCTTCAGGTAATTTTTCCCAACTGCTTCGGTTAAAGTATTCTCAATACATTAATGTTGGCAATGGTCACCGTATTCCAATTGCAGGTTATGACAATACACACATTAAAAATCCCCATCCACCCTTCTCACTTAACCATGTCCTCTACGCCCATCAAATTATTAAAAAGTTGAAATATGTTAGGAAATTCACTCGTAATAATTGGGTGTCTATTGATTTTTACCCTTTTGGTTTCTCTGTGAAGAATCTCAATACGGAGAGAATTCTTACGTGATGCAATAGTGTGGGAGACCTCTACCCTTTCACAAACTCTTCCGATGTCAGAACTCAACAACCAGTCTCCCTTGCTGCATTGTCTTCATCCACCTGGCACAATAGGCTCGGACATCCAGGAGATCATATTTTTTCTTTTCTTAGAAATAATCAGTGTATTAAATGTAATAATGGAAACTTTCCCAAAACTGTTTTTCTTGCCCGCGTGTCAAGCATACTCATCTTCATTTTCTGTCTTCAATGAGTATTACAGTTTCACCATTTGACATTGTTCATGCTGACTTGTGGACCTCTCATGTTGTTAGCTCTCTAGGTCACAGATTCTATCTTGTTTTACTAGATGATTTTTCACATTTTGTATGGATTTATCCACTCAAATTCAAATCTGAGATTTTTGCTAAATTTCTTGAGTTTCACAGATTTATTAAAACTCAATTTGAAAAATCAATAAAATTCTTTCAATGTGATAACGGACGTGAATTTAATAATTCAGCTTTCCATAATTTTTGCTCCCAACAAGGCATGTTGTTCTGATTCTCTTTTCCTCACACCTCCCATCAAAATGGTAAAGTTGAATGAATTATTCACACTGTTAATAACATGGTCCGTACTCTTCTCTTTCATGCATGTCTGTCATCATCTTTCTGGGTTTATGCTGTCAAAATGGTAGAATACCTCCTAAATATTTTACCTAGTAGCACCCTACAAAACAAGACCCCCACATACATTTTATATCGTAGTACTCTATCTTATGACCACCTACGGATCTTCGGCTGTCTGTGCTATCCCAATCTTACCTCCACCACCCCTCATAAGTTGGCTTCTTGAACTACACCATGTGTATTCCTCGGTTTCCCACCAAATCATAGGGGTTATCTATGCTATGACTTGTGCACTCGTCAGATTCATATTTCTCGTCACGTCACGTTCAACAAGACGATATTTCCATTTTCGGACCCTCAGAAATAACAAAAATCTGACTACTCATTTCTTGATGAACCAGTCATATCTCCCAGCATTCTAAGTCAGCTCACTCATATCTCGCCTTCAGCGCCGCGGTCCCTGATGCGCGATTTATGCACACACTTTTAAACGCAAGTGCACGTTATCGTATCAAGTAGTATAGTCTTAGATAAGACCGAATATCGTCCTCTAGGATTAGGGTTCAAGTACCAGTGATCTATTTTCTAGTATCTATTTGGCGAATTAATATTTGATTGGTTGTTTATAACTAAGAATTTCAAAAGCTATTTAAATGTAAAGAATTACTTGGATGTGATGAGAATAGGCTTACATGTATCCTTACTATCCGCTTTATGTTACTTGTTAATGCATTACTTATGGTGTTCTTCTTTGGAGAAAGCGGGTTCTGAAATCGCTTTATACTCCCGTTAGGGTTATATAAACACTCAACCCCGATTGTTCCTTACCTAACTTTCATTGATAAGGTAACTCTATAGGAGGATTAAGCACAAAAACCTAGTTGGCCACGCACAACGCAAAATTAGGGTTGTTAAGCCTCTCATCAACGCTACAAATCTAATTGAGGTATTTTCATCCCCAATTCAAGACCGTCTACCCAACTTACAAGATATTCACAATCCTCCTTTCCGAACTGATTAGAAATCATATAGTGATAATTAGTCAATTAATTACCAAGAATTCAAATTTCAATTATTGGATAGATCTCTCAATAAGAAAAACAACCATAAGATGCATTAAATTATAGCATAAGTTTCAAGCAATTCAACATAGAAAGTCTATAAGAGAATTAGTTCCTAGCCATAAATATGACAAGAACTAATCTCACGTATTCTTCATAAAACCAAATAAAGTAAAAGAAAAGAAAAGAAAATTACTAAGAATGAGTCTCCAAGCCAAGCATCCAAGGGTTGTGTTGTGGAATATTTACAAGGTGGATTGGTGGAAGGATGGATGTAGAATGGTGAATGGTAGAATGGAGAATTGGTTGGAGAATGAAGAATTCTTCTAATGGTGTAGAGTATTTATAGCCAAAGAATCCTTTAGGTGAAGGGTTAAGAATTTGTAGGAAAAGGAAAAGTTTAGGTAGAATCCTTTTTGGTAAAGGTTTTAAGGTAGGAAAAGTTATTAGGTAGGAAAAGTTATTAGAATCCTTTTAGGTAAGGGTTTTAGGGTAGGAAAAGTTATCCCTTTAGGAAGGAAAAGTTATCCCTTTAGAAAGGAAAAATAATCCCTTTAGGATTCGAAAATATGTCAAACGGCTCGACTTCATAAATCGCGTCGGCGCCCTGCAGCGAAGCCATACCAAATTCAGCAACTCTCGGGACTTTCAAGACTTTGGCGCCATGGCCTGCTGGCTCATGGCGCTGTGACATTTTTTCGGCGAATTCGTTTCGTCTTTTCTCGTCCGGACTTCGATTTTCTCTATAATTCCTAACTTAGACTTCATCTCTGGCCCTTTAGTGTGCAATTCCATCTCATTTATGCTCATTTCATCTCCTTTCCGCCATTTCTCCATTTTTGACCTGTGACACAAAAGAAAGGAAAACGACCTAATACTATACTAAACATAAATAAAA
The DNA here is from genome assembly GCA_029844215.1 of Przewalskia tangutica. NCBI lineage: Eukaryota > Viridiplantae > Streptophyta > Magnoliopsida > Solanales > Solanaceae > Przewalskia > Przewalskia tangutica. Next base: position 24,865,953 of record CM056729.1, on the reverse strand, counting down.
TGAGTAAAATACTAATTAAAAAGACTCAAAAGTGTATATAAAATACAGATCAAATACCCCAACTTAACCTTTGCTGCCTCGAGCAAAGATAGAAAGAAAGAAAATAAAAGACTCAAAGAACGAAAAATAAAAGACTCACGCCATTGATCATTTTCTTTGTATTAGTGTTATCTAGAAAAACATGAAGGTTAGCGAGAATAGTATGCAGGAACATGTAGCATGAAATTTCAAAGACAAAAGCTAGATATTTCGCAAACTCATATTCATCATGCTTAATGGAAGTCAATATACTAAATCGTGCATATAAATTCAAGAATTCTTATGGCATGCTTACTTGCTATTCTCCACTAATTCGGATATGCATAAAGAGATCTTCAGGACTTTAAGGGTTGTAATGTAGGCTTTAGGTAGGGTAGGTAAAAATAGGCATTTAGGCTCATTTTTGTGTACCATGCTCTTTAGCTTTTCAATTTTTCCACTTTTCTTTTGGTTCTTTCCTTCATTCGATTCTATCTTTCCCCTTTTGTTTTGGGAGAGTGAAATGTATAATCATAATAAGCACCCCAAACTTAGGCTTTTGCCTATTTTATTTTACTTTTTATTAGCACACGCTTATTCACTCCTTTTGTCTTCCTTTTTCAATACACAATGTATTCCACTTTTTCATATTTTTACTTATGGCACAATTTGTGGGAATATGGGGTGTCAAAGAAAAAGTTTCAATTTTTGGCTCAATGGGGCTGACTAGGGATATATTTTTAAAGTACGGGATAGAAAAGAATGGTAAGAATTGGCTATCAAAGAAATGCCTGAGTCATCTCTCTAACATGCATATCCTAATTATTTCGCCTCAAATAGCAAGCACTCATAACACATAGGTTTTCATAATTTAGCATGCACAATTTTAAGCAAGAAACTCCAATAGACAGATTTTTGTGAGTTTTTGGCATATCTAACCTAGGTGTTTAGATAGTTGCTTCTAATTCCATTACATTATTCCACCTTCCTTCACTAGGTGTTTCTAGCAACTACAGCATACATGATCTTTGATAGGTAATTATGAAAAAGAAAAAAAAAAAAAAATTGTGACTCAAAAATAAACACCAAACAATAATAAAAAAAAAGACTTAATTTAAACATAACAAGACACAAATAAAACACCCCCAAACTTAAAAAACACATTGTCCCCAATGTGTGCAAGACTCAAAGAAAATAAAAGAAAATGACAACTGCATCGACACAACACGGTCATAACGGAGTCAGGATGAAAAATTCGAATTTGCGGAAATATGGCTCTGAAGTTCCGCGCGGCACGAGATTCGTACGGCTAGTATCTGTGACCCGACGGAGTTCCGCCATGCCCGACTGGAAGGCCATGACGATCGCTTTTTTTTTTGACGTTTGTTGCTCCTTTTTCCTCGGTTTCATTTTCACCCACTCATCCAACAACACAAAACAAGAACCCAAGACCGTGAGATCGTTTCAAGACAAAATAAAATAAAATAAAGACAGAATTAAAATAACATAATTAAAAACATTGGGTTGCCTCCCAACAAGTGTCTTTAACGCCTTTTAGCGGGACGCAATTAACCTTTCCGAGTGCCTATGGATCCTTCGCGAACCGCGAATCCGCAGAGTTATTGTTGCAGTCTCACTTCAACTACAACAATTGCTTCAAACAAGGGCCTCAAATATACGATTATCCCCAAGTGCTCAAGACATGCTTGTCTTTTAGATCTTCTAATGTAGGGATCGGTGAGATTCCTACATCTTTAAACTCTGCGGGTGCCTCACGGTATTGACTTCTGTTTGGGAGTCAACTTTGACACCGGTGGTGTTTCTTCCGCAATAGGTATAAGAAAAGATTTTCCAAGGAATCGAAGGTGAATAATTGAATCTCTGCAATCTTTTCCTTCTCTACACCAACTATCTCGCCAGATTCCTCAATAGTTGGGTGTGATTCAGGCTCCTCAATTTGTTGTTCGCTGTTGAATATGATCGCGAGTTCTGCTATTTGCGCTTTCCAACCTCTTTATGCCCGACCTCATTTCGGCCCATGAATCGAGCCGCGCTCGTGAGACTAAGTAGGTTTCTCGTAATTCCTCCTCTGTTCTCTATGGTTGGCTCTCGATCATATTGAGATAAATCCATGTCTTGAGGATCCACGAGATGAATCAAAACCAACAACGAATCACTGCATTTTTTTTTTTTTTTTTTATTATTTTTTTATTTTTTTTTTTATATATATATATATATATATATATATATATATATATATATATATTTTTTTTTATTTTTTATTTTTAATAACGAAAAACGTAAAAATAAAAAAATTAAAACCAAATTAGAAATTGAAAATAGATAATTTGATATCAACTATTCTAATCCGCGTGGCGCAAAAACTTGATGCGCGATTTATGCACACACTTTTAAACGCAAGTGCGTTATCGTATCAAGTAGTATAGTCTTAGATAAGACCGAATATCGTCCTAGGATTAGGGTTCAAGTACGGTGATCTATTTTCTAGTATCTATTTGGCGAATTAATATTTGATTGGTTGTTTATAACTAAGAATTTCAAAAGCTATTTAAATGTAAAGAATTACTTGGATGTGATGAGAATAGGGCTTATGTATCCTTACTATCCGTTTATGTTACTTGTTAATGCATTACTTATGGTGTTCTTCTTTTGGAGAAAGCGGTTTGAAATCGTTTATACTCCCGTTAGGGTTATATAAACACTCAACCCAGATTGTTCCTTACCTAACTTTCACGATAAGGGTAACTCTATAGGAGGATTAAGCACAAAAACCTAGTTGACCGTCACGCACAATGCGCAAAATTTGGGTTGTTAAGCCTCATCAACGCTACAAATCTAATTGAGGTATTTTCATCCCCGATTCAAGACGATACCCAACTTACGATATTCACAATCCTCCTTTCGTAACTGATTAGAAATCATATAGTGATAATTAGTTGTCAATTAATTACCAAGAATTCAGCTCGATTATTGGATAGATCTCTCAATAAGAAAAACAACCATAAGCGTCGTTAAATTATAGCATAAGTTTCAAGCAATTCAACATAGAAAGCCTATAAGAGAATTAGTTCTAGCCATAAATATGACAGAACTAATCTCACGTTCTTCATAAAAGCGAAATAAAGTAAAAGAAAGAAAAGAAAATTACTAAGAATGAGTCTCTGCCAAGCATCGAGGTTGTGTTGTGGAATATTTACAAGGTGGATTGGTGGAAGGATGGATGTAGAATGGTGAATGGTAGAATGGAGAATTGGTTGGAGAATGAAGAATTCTTCTAATGGTGTAGAGTATTTATAGCCAAAGAATCCTTTAGGTGAAGGGTTAAGAATTTGTAGGAAAAGGAAAAGTTTAGGTAGAATCCTTTTTGGTAAAGGTTTTAAGGTAGGAAAAGTTATTAGGTAGGAAAAGTTATTAGAATCCTTTTAGGTAAGGGTTTTAGGGTAGGAAAAGTTATCCCTTTAGGAAGGAAAAGTTATCCCTTTAGAAAGGAAAAATAATCCCTTTAGGATTCTGAAAATATGTCAAATTCGGCTCAGACTTCATAAATCCCGCGGCGCATGCCATGATCAGGCGCGCGGCTAAATTCAGCAACTCTCGGGACTTTCAGCACTTTGGGCGCCGCGGCTCTGCTGCCCGGCTCATGGCGCTGTGACATTTTTTCCCGCGAATTCCGTTTATGCCTTTTTTCGTCCGGACCGTCGATTTTCTCTATAATTCCCGGAACTTCTTAGACTTCATCTCTTGGCCCTTTTAGTGTGCAATTCCATCTCATTTATGCTCATTTCATCTCCTTTCCGCCATTTCTCCATTTTTGACCGCTGTGACACAAAAGAAAGGAAAACGACCCTAATACTATACTAAACATAAATAAAATGAGTAAAATACTAATTAAAAAAGACTCAAAAAGTGTATATAAAATACACCGATCAGTCCCTAGGGGATGCACCGCATCGCCAGTCTTCCAGTGAGCAAGTTGATCTTTCACCATCGTCAATCCTCTCTAGTCCTCTGACGGAAAACCATCCACCTTCCCCAACTCCAGTTGTCTCGGACCCTACTATTCAACCAATGCAGCCACCCACTGTACCCAGTCACCAAATGGAAACTCGTGCCAAATGCGGGATTTTCAAACCCAAATTCCTGTTTAACCTGTCTGCCCAAATAATTTCTCCACTTTCAAAGAACCCCAAATTGGCTAAACTTGACCCTAATTGAAATGCGGTCATGTCTGAAGAATATAATGCTTTAACTAAACAGCATACTTGGGATCTAGTACCTAGACTAGAGGGGGTAAATGTGATCAGATGCTTGTAGCTTTTTCGTCACAAATTCAGAGATAGTGGTGTTTTGGAACGCTACAAGGCTAGACTTGTGGCAAATGGTATTAATCGCCAGTGAGGCATCGATCGTGGTGATACTTTTTAGGTTGTTAAACCGCGACGGTCATCTTGTTCTTAGTATTGCTATGGGTAAAAAGTGGATGATTCATCAGTCGGATGTCAAGAACACATTTCTTCATGGGGATTTGAAAGAAATTGTGTACATGCATCAGCCACCTGATTTTGTTCATCCTGTTGTTCCCCAGTATATATGTCGTCTCAAGAAGTCACTCTTTGGTATAAAACAGACACCTCGTGCTTGGTATGACCGTTTTGCCAGATATATTATGCAGATTGGGTTTATTTGCAGCAGGTGTGACACCTCTCTGTTCATTTTCATCATGGTAATGACATTTCTTACTTGTTATTATATGTTGATGACATTGTTCTCACTGCCTCATCTGACAAATTGAAAAATGACATTATTGCTCTTCTCAAAACTAAATTTGCTATGACTGATTTGGGCAAGCTGAGTTACTTCTTGGGTATATCAGTTTCTAGATTTGCAGATACTATGTTCCTGAGTCAGCGTAAGTATGCAGAAGAAATTGTGTTCAGAGCTAAGATGTCGAATTGCAAGGTTGTGCCTACTCCTGTTGATTCGAAATCCAAGCTCAGTGCTTCTGAAGGTGATCCAGTGTCTGATCCTACTCTCTATCGAATTCTTGCAAGTGCTCTTCAGTACCTCACGTTTACCAGGCCCGACATTGCATATGTCGTTCAGCAGGTGTGTATGTTCATGCATGCCCCGAGGGAACCCAATTTTGTTGCTCTTAAGTGTATTATCAGATACATTAATGACACTCCTGACTATGGGTTGCATCTCTACCCCTCCGCTTCGAACAAGTTGCTCTTTTACACAGATGCTTATTGGGCAGGGTGCCCAGACACGCGACACTCTACTTCAGGCTATTGTGTGCTGTTAGGGGATAATCTTATCTTTATTTGGTCTGCCAAGCGACAAGCCACGTTATCCCGCTCCAGTGCCGAAGCAGAGTATAGGGGTGTTGCTAATGTAGTTGCTGAGATCTGTTGACTCCGAAATCTTCTCTTGGAGCTCAGTTGTCCATTGTGTAAGACATTTATAGTCTATTGTGATAACATATCTGCTATTTACATGTCTCATAACCCGGTCCAGCATCAGCGGACCAAACATATTGAGATGGATATCCGTTTTGTCCGTGAGAAGGTCGCACGTGGTCTAGTCAAAATTCTACATGTACCCTCCTCCTATCAGTATGCAGACATCTTCACAAAGGGACTACCCAGACAACTGTTCACAGATCCAGCCTGAGCATTCGGCCTCCTCCCGCTCCGTCTGAGGGGGAGTATTAGCGAATATTCTTCAAATATTCACAGTATATATTGTATTTATTAGTATCATGTATTTAAGGTAACTTATGATTCTTACTGTATTAGGAATCACCTTTGTACAACTATATATATTGTGATTAATGAAAGAAATCCCTAAAGGAAATTATTCCAACATCTTACAGAAACTACTCCCCGTGTATGGGTTAATACAATTAAATAATTAAACTAATACATAGGACTAAAGTTCATCGCACCTAAGCGTTTAGCTGGTCACACAAAGCTGTGATTAATAAACTGATAAAGATTAATATAATGATGATATAGTTCAAGAAATAGTAATAAAGTTTATGGAGAATCTCTAATTCCAGATGCTTCCTTTCTTTTTCCTACTTTTATAAAAACAATAGTATATTACCACATTATCTTCTGATATTTCTATGTTTCTTTTTTTTAATAAGTGGAACCCACGTCTATTATCTTAAATAAAGACGTCTTCCCTGCAAAAGAAAACTGGTATAATAATAATAATAATAATAATAATATTTAAGTCAAAACGTTAGATTTTAAGTCTAAGAATGCTAATATTCTCTCGTTTAAAATTAAATAATACTAAAAATCAAGTCCTAATAGTGTGATCGTAACAAAAGCATTTATATTAAACATCGGACTGGTGAACAAAAGAAATAAGTAATAAATTTGATGGTAAAATTTTATTCATACGGATATTTACATCAAACCACATCAATTTATCGTAACTAAGTTACTTAATAAGATATAAATATATATTGATTAATAAATATTAATGATAATAAATTTATATAATATTATATATTTATTAATTTAATGTAAATATTCGAGATAATTCTGTGAGTAGTAATGTGTAGAACGGGAAAATAACAACAACAACTATTTGTCAGAAATCTGGAAATGATCAAATATGAGGACTTGCTGAGTCGACCAAATTCTTAATCTATCCTTAAAATAATATTGTCCCGTATATCCTTTCAACGGTTGTAATGACAACTTATCTCCCAAGATAAAACAACAATCAAACAAATGAGCAAAGGGAACTCAAGTGTTTGCTTTGGAAGAAATATCTTTGAGTGTTTTATGATTGCAAGAGATAATGAAGTGTTTCAGATTTCAAGTGTGTTTCCAAATGAGTCTTGTGTCTCATTTTATAGTGTGTAGATGATGACCCTCCAAATGACTAAGTAATGGTCATGAATGTCATGTTAATGTCTTGAATTTGGAGTTTTACAATTCAGCCAAGTAATGACTGAATTCATGAGCAAAATAATGGAGAGTAAATACTCCAAAGTCAGCCCAAGAATCAGTTTTTAATTCACCTCCAACGGATTGAAATGATCGAGAGCTACGACCCCGGAGAGGCGCCGCCTTCGATTCGGAACTCACCGAATCGAACGTCAATTAGAGTCGTGATCCTTCAGAGGAGGAGCCGCGACCCTTCAAGCGTCGTGACGCTTACTTGGAGGAGTCGCGGCCCTTCTCAGTTTCGTGATTTCTGATTCATTTCATCTTTACACATTATACACTTCTTCCTTCATTTACCTACGTGAAATCATTCGTCATTTGACCAATAACCGTGTATTACCTTATGTGTCAAACAATTCGTATACGTACCAATATCTCTTCCACTAAGGAAATTTTGACCATTGACACTACGTGTGCACGTATGTGGAAACATGGTTTTCTACATGCGGGGCCCCAATTATTCGATTCATAATTAATAAAATTTACTTTATTTCACGTTTAATAAATATTTCCAACAAATTTTTTACCAATATTTAGACGTGCAAAAATTTCTCACAGCGTATAAAGGGTGTAGAAAATAATAGTTGATGACTCGTAATGGAGTAAAACACGTACAAGAAAAAAGTGACCGGATTTTTTAATTTATTGTATAAAATAATAGGAATATGAAATTTCCTCTCTATTACACCCTTTTTGTCCTACTTAAAAGATTGAAATATATTATTTAAAATAATCATAGGAATTGGATACGTGTAGTTGGCAAAATGGACTAAATAATCAAGTTGAGCTGGTAAATGAAGATTCTTATTTTTACTTTAGATGAACTTATGTAGTATAAGCAGTGATGGAGCCAGAGTATGGCTCACGACTCACGAGTTCAACGACACCTAATTTTTTTAAAGTCTAATTTTATATTAATAATATAAAATTTATTGAATATGTACAAATTAGAATTCAGTAACTAAAATTATTCATAAGCTTTAAATTAGGATTCTATCTCTAAGTTAATAAGCATGTAATAGAAAATTATTTTTAACGATATCAAGATTCATTGATTCGACTAATAAATTTTAAATTTATATTATATAAGACTCATTTAAACGAGAACAGCTTCTTATCGAAAAAAATTTCCGTTCACGTATAGGACTAGTACAATAGAATGGGACAATCTTTAAATCTTCATGCACGCGACTCCCTTCCTAATCCCAATAAATAGCAATTGTATAATATATTGGAGATATTCGCGATTTACTGCAGCGGTGGCGGTAAAGACGGGTTTCATCGCGCCCGGAGCCTAAGATCTTGTGCAGATTCAAATGATATGAGAATCTTAGCCACACCGAGACCTGAATTATCAACTTTTGAGAATAGAGAATGCTCCCCACTTGAGCATGAAACAATCTCCTTATTTCTCATACCAAATCTAGAAGCAATAAAAGTTCAAAGTATTAATACTGGGTGCTGCTTGTACTATATATATATTTATTTAGCAAGTATCAACTAGTTAACTGATGTCACTCACCCCTATTTTTCAACAATTTGATGAGATGAGCTTTAATTTTTAGCTCTTGACCAGATCCAGATCCAGATCCACTACAACAATTTCAGCCTTAATTTTCTTAGAGAAAGTTATGGGTCATTTTTTGGGGTTAATAATCACGAAATTGTTATCCTACATAAAATTTGATACAAAAATAATATCATAATTAGAGAAATGCTAAAGTACTCAGAACAAAAGATTTTATCAAATATGAGATAACATATTCTCGCACAGGTTTATAGTATCATACAAACCATATAACTTCTAAGTTTAAGTGCAATTATCTCACTTTTTTTTTTTTTTTTTTTTGACGAAGGAACCCGCAGCCGCTACTCTTTCGAGTGCGCATGCAGAAACCCCGCCGACGCAATACCGCAAACCACGACAGCCGGTTAACCACACTTGGCAAGCCATGTGTGAATGACTCAACCACGAAGGTTTATGCAGGGGAACGAACTAGTGACTTTCATGGCCCGCGCTTCTTCTGGCACATTCTCATGCAGTGCAATTATCTCACTTTATCACTACTATTAATTGGAAAGTGAGTGTTATTAACCATTTTGACCTCTTTAATACTAAAAGTAAAATAACAAATTTGTTTTTTTTTTCTTTCTAAAATGTAGTTAGTAAAATTTTGTGTCTCATCATAATGGTAGAACTAAATCCTCCTACCATTTTTGACCGACTCTTTATTTAATCCTATTATTGCAAAATTTAATTATTGTCTCTACTCAAGTGCTATCGCTTTCTCTTTTAGTTTTATTCCTTTTTTTTTGGACGTGTAGCTCAATCCTTCCTACTTTTTTTCGACACTCCACTCCCATCCTCTTTTGCCTTTTTTAGCACTAGGAAAAAATGTATAAATTGCCTATTTTTCTTTATTTAAATACTAATTGTAAAAATATACCGATAGGAGTCTTAATGAAGCGAGAATATCAGCTTGAGTATCATAAACATTGATGAGAATTCAATAAATATTTTTACTTTAAAATTAATTGTGATGTTCGAACTAACTTGTTTATATCTTTAATTCAAATTAGGAGAACTAAATGCTTGTCCAAAGGACAATGGATGTTTGTGCTAGACTTACTAAATGTAAATAGTAAGCCTGCAAGTTCTTTGGAGTAATAATAAAATTGTCTTCATGTAATTTATGATCACGAATTTAAATAGTAAATCAGTTATTAATATTTGTGTTAGGATAAGTTACCTACACTATGCTCCCTTGAGACATTGCTCTTTCTTGGACTCTGCAGAATAATTTGTGCATCGAGTTGGGCATCCCCTATCACTTGATGATGCATCTTTAATGGACCAATATAATTGGGCCCAATAAAAACCTTTATTGGACCAACAGCAGGGAGTCATGGACAAGTAAAAGCAACACGGTAGAAGATGGTCATATTTGTCATTCTATTATTAAAAGAGGTTTAATATTGTCATCTGTTACACTATCTCATACATGCCTCCACAGGCGTATTTAGAGGGGCAGGAGGATGTTCATCTGAACCCCTTGAATTTTGAATCTGTTAACTTTGCTCAATTTATGGACGGAGACATGATAATGTTACTGGAAGAAGTAGGAAGACAGAAAGCTCACAGTGAAGAAGAAGAAGAGAGAAAAATCGTGAGAGATATTTTGGGCTCAAACGTGAGCTTCTGATTCTATATTTTTGTATAATGATTTTTTTAATGTTTACATTGATCCCTAGTGTATTATATATACACATACACCCACATATCAAAATATCTACACTTACACCCACATATCAAAATATCCCACATATCAAAATATCTAAGAATATAATTAACTGCTAACTAACTATATAACTCTACAGAATCCTCTAAATACAAGACTAGAGGTTGACTCGATGGTTTAGAGATTCCTAAGGCTCTAAGTTTTAATCTAAAGTACTCATTTTTATTTTTCGTACCCCCTTAATAAAAATTCCTAATCAGCAATTGCATGCCCCTAAGGGCCTAACATCATTAAAGTAGCTCAAATTTGTAAACACTAAAAAAATCATTGTACAAAAATATAGAATCAGAAGCTCACGTTTGAGCCTCAAAATATCTCTCACGACTTTTCTCTCTTCTTTTTCTTACACCCACATATCAAAATATTTAAGAATAAAATTAACTGCTAACTAACTATATATCTTTACAGAATCCTCTAAATACAAGACTAGAGGTTTACTCGGTGGTTTAGGAGTTCCTAAGGCTCTAAGTTTTAATCTGAAGCATTCATTTTTATTTTTTGTACCCCTTAATAAAAATTCCTAATCAGCAATTGCATGCCCCTAAGGGCCTAACATCATTAAAGTAGCTCAAATTTGTCCTTGCTTAGTTAACCCCATCCATTGTAGCCACATGACATGTCAACTCACTAAACTAACCTTACTTCTTTCACTATTTAGGTACTATCTAAAGTCACCAAACGCTTTCACCATATGTACATCACCACCAACATAAGTATCTATTCATCTTCCATTTCTTTAAAAATAGAAACTAACAAATATAACATTAGCTTTTGAAAATATCCTCATTTATCTTGATCGGGAAATACTTAACATGACCCAAAATCATCTGCAAAAGCTCGTCTCCCTTTTTCTAAAATTATCTCCCAATATGTCGGAACAACTTCAGAAATATAATATTTGGAGCGAAGTTTAATAAAGTCTAACTTCATATAAAATGTCTCAAGTTTTATATGACTGAATTCAATTATTTTTTCTTGAAGTTCATATATTTTTGCATGTAGGCAGAAATGACTGAGCTCCGGTCATATGTAAGTCCGAAGTTATTTCGAAGTGGATAGACGTGTAAAAAAAATTAGAAGTGATACGTATTAAAAAGTAATGTCCAAATAATATACCCGTGAAATTTTTACCTAGATTTCACTTTCATTCATTTACATTTAGTTCATAAAAGTGCAATCCACTCAAAGTTAAGTTGAAATATTTCTATTCATGGATCAATTTGGTCACGATAAGCCATCTAAACTTTAGAAGTATTGAGTCAATAATATTATATAAGGTAGTCCAAATTGACAAGTTGGAAAACTTAGATTTTGTATGTATTTTTCTTTCCTCTGCACCTTATCTCTCTAGGAAAAGAAAAATTCTTTAAAATCAATTTTGGTGATTAAATAAATTATAAAACAAACAATACATAAATGACAAAGTGATTTTTTGTTGAGCAGATTAATTAGCTACGATCCATTTTTAGTCTGGTTGATACAACTCATCTTAATCGATTAATCATAATAAACATTAAATTATAATTAGTTTATTAACTCGATCCATTTTTTAACTCTCCTATCAAGCTCGCCTATTTGATACCCTTAGTCTGTAACTAGTATAAATTTGAAACCTAAAGGAGGGAGATAGCAAGGGCGGATGTAATACGTAAGATACGAATTTATTTGAACCCAATAATTTTGATTCAAATGGCTGATTCATTGTAAATTTGCTTCTGTATATAGGTAAAAGAATTGTTATGAGACTAATCCTTTTTTTTCGGGGGGCAATTGTCTGGTACCTACCTAACTATCTTTATCCATTTAATTAAGAGTATTAAACAAACTGGCTTCCTCATTGGCACCATTTCCCAATTACGCAAAATACTAAGTACGCAGCATTATTAACAGTAGCTATATGCTTACTGTAATTCGTGTTTTTCTGGTACATATTGTACTTTATCATTAACTAAAAGAATATATTCCTTGATTATATTCATTAATAATGTATAATATATATAGTAGTATAAGAATATTTAAATTAGGTAACTAATCAACATAATTATAATAGAAAATATAATTCTACTTAAAATAGAAGACCTAATTACAATAGAAATACAATTCTACCTAAAATAAGAGATATACAATTAATGAAAGAATATTCGAAAAATATTCTATTACACCCCGCAGTCGAAGCGGGAGGTTCACGAACATTGAGACTGACTCGAAAATCGTCAAATAGTATGCGCGGAAGTCCTTTGGTGAAGATTTCGGCAATCTGATATCTGGAAGGAACATGAAGGACACGAACTTGACCACGGCCACTTTTTCGCGAACAAAATGAATGTCCATATCAATATATTTAGTGCGCAGATGTTGGACGGAATTGCCGAAAAGATATATCGCACTAATATTATCGCAGTAGACTAGTATTGTCTTTTGAATCGGGCAGTGAAGCTTAAGTAGAAGGTTACGGATCCAAAAAGACTTAGAGACAACGTTGACGACACTTTTGTACTCTGTCGACACTGAATTGGGATAGTGTAGGTTGCCTTTTGGAAGACCAAGACAATAGGTTATCTCCGAGAAAAATGCAGTAACGGGCGTGGGCGTCGGGTGTCGAGACATCCACCAAGATCGGCGTCGAGAATAGCGGTGAGACCGGTGGCGAGGACATGTATAGATGTAATTGGAAGTGAAGTGTGCCTTGGATGTATCATAAAATAGTTTGAGGGTATGTATGTGTGCTTCCGTCAGATTGTGCATGTGTAGGCAGATTTGTTGCATGACATAGGATATGTCAGGTCTTGTGAATGTGAGTTATTGCAGAGCGTCGCGTTGACGGCAGAGAACGACTCGACATTCAGGCGAGCCACCCGGTGGTGTGGTACGTAGTGGGTTTAGTACGTCCCGCCCAAACAAACGGCTCCGAAACAAACAAAAAGGTGCGTGCCGCACTCACGAAGTCCCAGTCAGGCTACGATAGTGAGTCGGGTTTGAATATGGGCGGGGGGGAGAGGGGCGAAATCAACGATGAGCTTAGAATTGGTGTCTACTAGCGTGTGGAATGGTCTGCAAAATGTCATGCATGCACGGTCAAGGATCTCTTCGACATACTTCTTCTGACACAAAAATAGGCCACCAGAATGTTGAGTGACAGAGATGCCCAAGAAATAACTCAGGGGCCCCAGATCCTTCATAGCAAACTCAGAGGAAATGAGAGACATAATGGACCGACGGAAAGCATCAGATGATGTGGTGTAGATGATATCATCAACATATAATAATAGGTAAGCCATGTATGTACCATTGTTGTAGATGAACAGGGAATAATCAGATCTGCTGTGTGAAAAGCCGATAGATGAGACATAATCGGTGAACCGCTTGTACCATGCTCGAGGAATATGTTTCAGTCCATAGAGTGATTTCCGCAACAGACATACATAATCCAGATAAATAGTATCCTTGAACCCCATAGGATGATGCATATATACCATTTCACAAAGATCCCCGTGTAAGAAGACATTCTTGATATCAAGCTGATGAATTGGTCAAGACTTGGATAAAGCAATGCTGAGGATGGTCGGCAAGGTTCTTGACAATATGCAGACACGTTTGGGAAATCATCCTGATGAACGTTCTTGAACTGATTTTCAAGGTATAACGTTTGTTGAGTTTTGTTGTCGTGGAAAATACTTTCCAAACGTTTCCATGTTTGGTGGGCAGTGACATCAATCTCAATGATGGTGTGCAACAGATCATTAGAGACTGTGTCGCATATCTACTAGAGGACGGTTTCATCCAAACGAGACCAAAATGCATCATTAGAAGTTGAAACTGAGGGTAGGTATGTGAACTTTGGTGTAGGAGGGATGATGTGGTCGATAACTTCGTAAACACGAAAATAGATCTTAAAAAGCTCTGCCCACGAGGAGTATTGATCCTTTTCCATCTCGAAAGGGTGATAGAGATGAAATTTTTGATGTTGTTTACTGCAAGTGCATGATGGAATTTAGTTTTTTCAGCTATGAAAGATGAAATTTAGGAGGAGAAGGGAGAGAGAATGGCTGGGAAAAAAATACTAGGGTTCGGTGGGGGTGGCAGCCAAGAGTTATGATCGGCGGTGGTGGAGGTATTTTTAGGCTACTGGTACCATAAAAGAATATATTCATTGATTGTATTCATCAATAAAGTACATTATGTATAGTAGTACAAGAATATTTAAAGTAGGTAACTAATCAACCTAATTACAATAGAAAATATAATTCTACCTAAAATAGGAGACTTAATTACAATATGAACTACCTAAAATAAGAGATATACAATTAATGAAAGAATATTCAGGAATTATTCTATTATTAACCATATATTAATAGTCATCATCAAGAGTCATGGTGGAATGAATAAGATTTTTTTTATCATTAATCAGAGGTCTCTCGAGCTCTGAAAATGAGAAATATCCTAATAAGAAATGTTTCTCCTTTTAATCAGTCTTACTCGATGCAAATTCGAATTAATCATAATTTTAATGCGGATGTTGAATATCGGAAACCTAAAAATAAATAACTATATGCATGAGTCCTATGGGTGGCCAGTGGGTCGGGGCTGGGCGGGCCAAGACCAATCCCGGCGGGATGGGGGAGGGTCGGGATGCGGGCTCCGGCGGGATTAGCGGGCTGATATTAGGGAGACAGGAATAGGTCTCGTCCCATCCCACATCTCGCCGGAAGGGGGGACGAGTTTTTGTGGGGGGTGGGGGGGGTCAAGTCGGTGTTTTTTTAAAACACTTAATTTTAAAAAATAAATATTTCGATAATTGAACAAGATAGGGTAATAAAACATCCCAAGACTATTTTTGTGTCTCTTATATTATTTAATAGAAATATAATTTTTGGTAATACATTCAAAATTGCAACTTTATTTCGTTGTTCAAAAGTTGCAAATCACATAGTAAAATTGCAATTAAAAAATTACTAGTTAACCACACTTTTTCTAATTTCTTCACAATGTCTTGAGGATCTTCGGTTGAAATTGAAAGTTGTTGGTCAAATTGTTCGACGTCGCTTCCTATTCTCTTGGACAAGATTTCATTGTATTTGTAGTCGTGTTCTTCGTTCATCTCTGGTTGACCACATCTTTTACACTCCGCTCGAATCCAATCTTTGAATAGAACTATAATCTCCAAGGTGTCCCCCGTCAATGAGTGTTTGTGCTCTCATATTTGAAATCTTCCAGCAGAAAAATCATTTTTAGACGCTATTGATGACGCTTGAATGTTGAACACATCCCGGGCCATCTTTGCTAGTGTCAGAAATGTCTTCACGTTCTCCCTTGTCGCGCCCATTTTCGACCGCGACTTTTATTTTCTAACTCCTGCTTAAATAAAAGGTTAGAAAATAAATAACAAAATGCTAAAGTACAAAAAGGGTTTTAAAAAAAATGCTAAAAGGGGTGCTAACATATTAGAAGTGCTAAAAGTGCAAAAAGATGCTAAAGTTTAAAAGGGTGCTAAAATGCTAAAGGGTTGCTAGAATGCTAAGGGTTCGCGGAGTCGCCACCTAATTAATTTGGGTGAATTAGGACACCTAAATGTTTAACTAGTTTAAAGTAAAACATTAATTCCATTTTATGGTCTGCTAAACTTAGTGAGATTCTGGGTAAGGGTTCTTTATTAATCTAGAGGGAAGGGGTTAGGCACATACAAGATCCGCTAACTTGGTTGTCTGCCAAACCTAGGGTAATTTATTATGCTATTGAAAATGCATGTTTGAAAGATATTTTAATAGAAAGTATTTTTGGCAAAAGATTAATAAGATTAGTGCTATAAAATCGTGTAAAGTTTAAAGCATGCCTTAAATAATATATAATGCAAAATAGATCATTTGACTAAATGTACACATTTACTGCCTTGATTAGTATAACACATGCTTAAGGATTTTCTTAATATATAAAAATAAGATTTCTATATGGGTGCTACAGCAAATGGGTTAGAAATCTTGAAAATAATATCATAGCTACATATGATTAATTATGCAAGTTAAGATTAGTGAGTGGTTTATTATAAATGCTAAACAATGTATGGCGTGCCTAAAGTAATTAACTTAAGGGAAGCAAAATTAAATTAATACTAAGCTACTTTATAATTTATTGGCTCGAGGTTTAACTATTTTGAGTATCCTACTAATTAATGTAGTGTTAGACATATAATTCACAACAAATAAATTAATAGAAGCGGGGTAGAAAATAATCAAAAAGGACTCGAGGAATGGCGATGTGCATGCTTTGCGACTTTGGAGTTCCGATGCGGCGAGAGAAATGCACATAGACGCGGGTATTAATTTGCCATGATGAGTCTTGCCATGAGACTCTTTGTTGCTCCGGTGCATTTCATGCGAAAATAGAGAAGATAAGGATTAGTATATATCTCAAATCTCAACAACAATAAACCACGAAAAATACTTACACACATATTCTTGACATTATAAGCGACCCCAAAACGACAATGAAAATACATAATTTAATGGGCGAAAGAAAAAATGCACTATGCTTGGCCTCAAAATTTGATTTCGAGCGAGGATACATAAGCAAATTTAAGCCAACTTGATAACTAGAAGAGAAACCAGCGAAATCGCACTTAAGACTTATAGAATTGTTTACGGGAAGAAAGTTGGACACGATGACACACACTGAACTAAAATTAAGCACATCGCTAGCCACATACAAACCGATCACTCTGGACCAAGGTTGAAAAGGTAATCATTTATGCAATCTCAAAAGGATTCTTAAGGCAATTTGTTTGGTTCGTGGGCCTAATATTAGTAAATCAACTGCGGGTAAAACAAGTTCGCGAGTTACAGATGCAGGAAGAGCAACCATTATTTTTAAGAAAGTGACTTTAGGTGAAACTAAATTGTGATGCGAAAGACTAATTAAGAGAATACAATGGATCCTTTCTCGAGTGGGGATAAACAATAGCATAGAATTTTGAGAATGATCAAAATTACGCCTAATGTATAAATAAATTAGCCTAAGCAGTATACTTTAACTAGTAAGTATGGATTTCCATAACACCTTAATAGCATATTATTTAGATCTAAATACGACCAAAACGCATTATTAAGCGAATACAGGAACCAAATAAATTCAAAACAAGACTTGGGACATGGAACCTCTCCTGAAACAATTTCATGACATGCCTGAGCAAGCAAACATTTTAATTCCTTATCATACTACTAAGTTTAGAACTAACAATTATATAGGACCAGTTCCTTATCATACTCTGTTTTAAACATGCAGGGGATAGATATAGCTCAATACATGCTTCTTGGGAAACTGAACTTGCTAGAAGATGCATACAAAAAGATCAGCCTCTTAATTGGTTATATCTAAGCACAGGTTTAAAGAAAATATGATGCCCTATGGTTGGCTCAACCAGTATGGTTACTGGTAAAAGGGGCATGATCATCATTCGTAGATTATGCTAGACAGTCCGTATCCTCTATTAGCCTAAACTTATGGATTTAGGATATTGCATGAACCATGCAGCCTAGATTAAACCAAAACTATTACGACTTCATAATAAAATAAACACCAGACCACATAGGGAGATCGCATAAGCTTCAAACCAGATTTCAAGTCAACTAGATAACCTATATATGAGCAAGATTTGTCCTACACCAAGCCTTTATTTAACCAGATATTGAACAAGTAATGGTTGCAAACAACTTTAACATGCCAAACTAATCCCTGGACAGTTTAACCACCCATATCGACTTATTGTGGTCATACTTAATTAACTACATTCAAACTAACGGGGCGGACTTGAATCACATGACTAATCGACCTGATTCAAGCTTATCGGTAGCTTCCGAAATTGGCTCATCCCACATCATTCAATCCAATACAGAAACACACGAATGGACTAGCAACTATTCAACACGAATTCACACGAGGAATACAAAAATGAGCAGTCGAGGAGGAATAGATTATTACCTTCTCGAGGCGTGCGAAGCCACGTATCAAGTCGTCGATTCCACTCGGAGGTTTGTGCTTATGCGATAACAAGGGTATAGTACTTTGCCTAGTTCTGGATCTGTAGTGCGAAGATGGAAGTTTTTGTTCGATCTTCTGTTCTTGCGGCTTCACTACTTTTTTTTAAGATTTTTTATTGCTACTCGATTGCTAATTTCTTGAGTCTGCATTCCCGAATCTCTCTATGAATCCCCCCTCTGAGTTTCTGAATCGATGCTCTGCTCTCTTGTATATGCTCCCTCTGATCTCCCGTATCTGCCCTTGCATGTGCTATATATAGCCTCCTTTTGGGTTCTAAACTTGGTAAGTAATTAAAATTTGCCTTGTATATCGATTTGTATTGATTCTTACCGTTTTATTTTGGGCCAATTTGTGGACGATTTAACGATTTGTTAAGGTAAGATGTGATTTCGGAAGATTTGGTTTGGTTATGGTAAGAAATCGTTGGTGGGGTGTGGATAAAGAAAGCCGGATTCTCCGTGAGAAATCCGGCTAGGATCTTGGCGGCGATGGGGAAGGGCGACTAGGGTTCTTCGTTTAGGTTAAAGGATGATGAAGAGAAATTTGAAGGGGCGGGCGAAAATGAGGATAGGTAGAGTGTGATGGGCTAATAATGGGGTAGAGAGTCTGGGCCTCGAGCGAGGAAGATAAAGGGGTAGGAGGCTGGGCCTCGCGGGTCGCGGGTTTGGGCTGGGCAAAAATTAAAAGGTGGGCTGAGTATTAATTAGGTATTGGGTATTAATTTTAGGTTAGTGTTATAATTAATTAACCAATGTGATTAAATTAATTAGGTGCTTTATTATAATTATCTAGGTGCTACATTAGTCTAATTATTTAGGTGTTAAATTAGTCTAATAAATGCGGGCGTGCTTTTTAATTAATGCTTAATATTTTAGAACGCGGCGCTATTAAAATCTTATTATTGCATTATTGCGAAGTTAAATTAAAAATGCATTGAGTTTATATTAAATTATTTAAATGCTAAATGCAAGTATGATATTTAAGAAATCGTTTAAAGCTTTATAAATGCGGTGCTATTAAGTGCATATATCAGATTAAAATTGATTTTAAATTACAAATGATTACTAATAAATGCGGCTATGCTACCTGATACGACGTTATCGCTAAATTATTTATTTTATGCATTTATTAATTATTTAAGAATTACGACAAAGCTTAAAGTTAATAAGTGCGGGCGCGGGACTCTAAATGCTTAAGACTTTACGTAAGACGCGATGCCATTATTAATTATTTATGCCTGTATTTAATGTTTTATTGTTGTATTTTATTATAAAAATCCTAAAAAATTATTTTACAAAATTGGTGTAATTTTATGGTTAATGGCTGGACGGGAGGATCAAAATTGGGTGTCAACAGATGTCCCTCTTTGTATGGAGATGATGGAAGAATCTTCGGACAAAGACGTTGACTCATAGCCGATTTTGTCTCGATCTTCAGAATTGCAAAAATGTTGGGCGGGTAGACAAGGTGTATGAAAAAAATCAAAAGCGTCCCGGTGTCGAGTTATGGCGACCGGGCTACCATCAGTCAAAACACGGCGGGCTAGCGGACTTAAAAATTTGTCGGTGTCGAGTTATGGCGACCTTTGGGTTACCATGGTCAAAACACGAGCGGGCTAACGCGGGCTTAAAGATGTCGGTGTCGAGTTATGATGACCGGGCTATGGTCTAAAAAGTAAAAGAAAATAAGCGGCGAACACAGGGTGTCTTGCTATGGCTTGTGGTCTTTGGGTTCTACGGTGATGTGGGCGAGTGGGCCGCGGCAGGCGGCTTACGCGATCGTTGGGAAGGTTGGCCCGACAGTTGCCGGTTATTTGTAAGAAAATCACGTTGTGCTCCTGCTCTGCGTACTAAGACTTGAACAAGCGGTTAGTGCATAAGCGTTAAGGCAAAATAATGATGCATAATTTTAAAGTAATGCAACCGTGAGTAGAAAAGGTTATCTGCAAAAATATGATGCTGCTTGTGTTGATGCGATCTGCAAATCTGTGATTTCGCCACTTGCGGGCGTGTTGCGATTGTGAATGCGGATCGTTGTCGCTTGCTGTAATTGCCACTGTAGACTAAAGCTCGAAAGAGTTAGTGCATAAGCGCTAAGACGAATAATATATGAAAAAAATGCAATTTTGAGAAACGGAGGAATCGTCCTGCGTAGATATCTTGATGATGGCGTCGTTTCGGACTTGTTGTCTTGATAAGCGTCATTGCTTGGGCGATATTCTTCTTTGGCGTCGTTGCGTAGACTTCTTTGTCTTGATAACGTCATTGCACGGGCGTATTCTTGCTTTGGCGTCGTTGCGTGGACTTCTTTGTCTTGATAAGCGTCGTTATGCGGGCGTATTGTCGTTGCATGGACTTGCCGATTACGTCGTTATGCGGGCGTGTTCTGCTTGGCGTCGTTGCATGGACTTGCGATTACGTCATTATGCGGGCGTGTTCTTCTTTGGCGTCGTTGCGTGGACTTGCTGCGATTACGTCGTTATGCGGGCGATGTTCTTCTTGGCGTCGTTGCATGGACTTGCGATTCGTCGTTATGCGGGCGTGTTGATCTTGGCGTCGTTGCATGGACTTGCGATTACGTCGTTATGCGGGCGTGTTCTTCTTGGCGTCGTTGCATGGACTTCTTGATTACGTCGTTATGCGGGCGTGTTCTTCTGGCGTCGTTGCATGGACTTGCGATTACGTCGTTATGCGGGCGTGTTCTTCTTGGCGTCGTTGCATGGACTTGCGATTACGTCGTTATGCGGGCGTGTTCTTTGGCGTCGTTGCGTGGACTTGCGATTACGTCGTTATGCGGGCGTGTTCTTCTTGGCGTCGTTGCATGGACTTAGCGATCACGTCGTTGTGCGAGCGTGTTATTCTTGCGCATCGTTGCGTGGACTTCTTTGTCGATAACGCGTCGTTACTGGGCGTATTCTTCTGGCGTCGTTGCGTAGACTTCTTTGTCTTGATAACGTCGTTATGCGGGCGTGTTCTTTGCTCGCGTAGAATGAATGCTCGCAAGCTAAGCGAGAAAAGGCGTTAGTGTATACTGTTTAAATGAAATGATAAATACATATGAGAAGTGCAATTTTATGGGTAGAGATGTCGTCACGATATCTGGATGAATCGAGGTGTTGTCCTTGCGGACCGACGAATTGCCATAGTGTCCTTGTTGTGTGCGTGGGTTGCAACTTTGACTTTATGTCAGTGATGCGCTAGGTTTTGTTGCGAACTACGAACTTTGATTGCGATTGTTGATGCCCTTTCTGCTGCTGCTTTGCTCTTGCTGCGGACTTTGGATTGTTGTCATCCTCTCTGCTTTTCTTTGCTTTTCACCTGCGAAGAGACTTTTAAATCGTATCTTACGCTTGGTGTTGCACTTCTACTTACATTAATATTAAAGACTGCGCTCAAAGACAAACTTGTGAGTTTTGGGGGTCGATTCATATTGACTTTCTTTGCCTTGTTCCTTGATATCTGCGTGCACAGCTTGTTTGGACTTGACCCATATGCAGTTTCTCTGTTGTCCCAGTTTTGAAAAGGGTGTCGGCCTAAAATGGGTCTCGATGTAGTTCTTGTAGGTTATGTGTATTCTTGTCATTTTCAAAGCAAAGAAAGTTTCCTAATGGTGTGGCCGGCCGATTTAGGCGCCTACGTATCCCGTGAGGAATCGGTCGAGCGTAGTTCATTACAAGCGAATATTGGGTAAAAATTAAAATTCTAGATGTGAGGCCCAGGCGGGCGGCGCTACGTATCCACTGGGAATCGGGTCAAACGTAGTTCATTACAAGCGAAGCGAAGAAAACATTATTAAAGCTTAAATATGAGTTTATAAATTATTACGCTAAAATAAATCGTTTTCCTATCCGGGCTCTGGCGGACCAAGCGAGGGTGCAAATCCAATCGATATGCCTTCGTGCTCGCCGTGGATGGGTGGGTCTTCATGCTCGCTATCTCCTCTTACGGCCTCTGTGTAGTGCGTGCTCGGATAAATGGTGATTCGAGGCGGAATGGGCATAGGCGAGTGTATTCTCATCTAAGGTTATCAGTGCACATTGGCGTGGCCGTGGTTTGGCAAGGGTTATCATGCACATTTGGGGCGGGATCCTTTTTGAATTACCCGCCTGCGATCGGTGTCTCGATTACGTCCCCTGAGGAGTGGCGACGCCGGTGTCATGTCTGGGCTATTGGGTGATACGCGCGCTTGTTCTCATCATACCATCTTGGGATAGGGTCGAGGATCCTTCACGGAATCGGTTGGATTAGGCCTGCAGCTCGCAACCTTTCATATATTTGAGGTATGGGTTCAGCTAGTGGGGTGCGCACTTTGGGTGGTTTTCCTTCAGAATTCTTATTTGCTCTGGGTGCATTGGGTGCTCTATTCTGTTGGCGGGCTTGATGGGTGGATCTATGCGGGGCAGGATAAACGGGTGCTTGTGAAGTGTTATATATAGGCTGTGTGTGGTAGTTGGGGTAGTATGATGGGTTTTGGTATGTCATAAATGCTTCGGGTTTGCGTTCTTGTACAAACATGGAAGGGGAAAGCTCTCTTTCTTCCTCTGTGAAGTACTCCCAGTGTCCTGGTGAATCGCCTTATTAGTTACTGTAATCTTGCGGTTGTAATCCTACCAGTTTTAATACCTTCTTCTACGAAGTCGCCCATTCTAATAACTTCCGCAAAATTCCGCCCGATGACGCTTATCATCCGCTCATAGTAGGTTGCATCCTTCAAAGATTGTACAAATAATGTGGTCATCTCACTCTCCACCATGGGTGGTTGCACTTCGGCGCCTCAACGCCACCTCATGGCGTATTCTCGAATGTTTACGTAGTCTTCTTCTCCAACTTCATTAAATAGAACACATCGCGGCGGTTTACGTGTTGAACTGAACCGCTCCACAAAATCTTGGGCGATGCATTCCGGTATGCCATTTCCGCGGATCTTGGTGGTATACCAATCTAGTGCCTCGCCGGTCAAGCTCGAATGAACAACTTCATAATGGCCGTGGGTTCTTCCTACCCCGATTAGCTTGTCGCATGATATGACCTCGGTGTGCACGGGGTTCCTTTTCCATCAAATAGTTCAAACTTGCACCTTGTACCCATGGCGGTTCCGTGCGGATGCGTACAAAGGTCCTCGTAGTCTAGTCGCCGTGACCTTTGTCGATCGAATGCCCGAATCGCTTCTTTCAAACTATGAATTTCTTTGGCCACGTCTCGTCCATTTTGGCTCGGACTTCCTCTCAATTTCTTCGTAATGATCCCCTTGGTGAAGCACGGGGCGGTAAAAGGCGGGCACATTGCATAAGTTAGTATGCAGGTTGTTTCTTTGAAATTTAGTAATGGGTGTGGTGCGTGGGTATTGGTTGGCACTGCGATTAGGGCTGATTATGGTGAAATGTGAAGTGAGGTATATGGGTAGTAGGAGGTCATTTGAAGGTGGGGTTGAGGTTGGTGGCGGGCGGTTTGTTCGGTGACTGGTGGCCTTTGTGGAGAGTTTTGGGAGATATGTGGTGGTGGAGGTTGATCTGGGATGGTTTGTGAAGTAGTGACCCTTTGATCTGGCATAGAGGTATTCAAGCTAATGGATAGGTTGGTCGATTAGTAGCCTCTCCATCTCAACTGCGTATCGGCAATTTGTTCTGGCGGTGTCTGATACATTCTTCTGTGGTGATATTCCTCATACGAAGGTTGTTTATTTGACAGAATAATTCCCAAACCATTTGGCTCGGGCCCCGAGCGGTCATATCATCATTTCTTGCCTTGGACACTGGTGAAGTGTGGATGTTCGGCATTGTTGAGTCAAATCTGACCGAACCCTTTGGGAGGATGATAAATTTCTTCTAAAAAATGCAACAAACGGTGTTAGCATAAAGCACATAATTTGCAGGTATGTAGCAGATATATCGCACATAGCACATTCAAACGTTTCCTAACATGCAGGGGGGGCCTCTTTATGCGGTAAGCCTAAGCGTCACTCATGCGAGATTATGACGGATTTGTCCAAGTCGTCCAACTATAATGCCTTTGTTGGAAATGGCGACCAAATGACGGTGCACTTTTCCCAATTTCAGCATGTCATGATTGGGTTTGTATTTATGCATTATTGCCACGCTACACATAATATCTTTGGTTGATCGTTTGGGTTGAGAAACCCGTCGACAAGTTTGGTGTCTTCCTAATTGTGGTGCCGATGCGAGACCAGGCCACCTAAGGTAAATGCGTCGCATGCCTAAAATAAGGGTGGTATAGCTCATCTTAAGTTTGCTAAGATTTGGCTTTTACGGGCCTTGAGTTCCCGAGCGGACAACTCAGTGAGAAGGCTACGCGGTGATCGACGAACCGATCTAACTCACAGCGCCATGACTCTCCTAAAATTTGGATATTTTTTGAAAGAAATTTGCGGGTGCGCGGAGCACACCAGCGCGTGAGTGTGTGATTTGTGTGAATTTTCCAGAATGGAAGAAATATGAGCGGAATGCCAGTTTAAGGAAAGCAGTAAAGCAGGTAGCAATCAAAAATAAATAAAACAAAATACAACACACAAAAATTAAATGCAAAATAATTGCCAAATAATAACCCTAGGTCTGTTGTGGTTAAGAACCTAAAATCCCCAGCAGAGTCGCCATTTCTGTCGCGCCCATTTTCGACCGCGACTTTTATTTTCTAACTCCTGCTTAAATAAAAGGTTAGAAAATAAATAACAAAATGCTAAAGTACAAAAAGGGTTTTAAAAAAAATGCTAAAAGGGGTGCTAACATATTAGAAGTGCTAAAAGTGCAAAAAGATGCTAAAGTTTAAAAGGGTGCTAAAATGCTAAAGGGTTGCTAGAATGCTAAGGGTTCGCGGAGTCGCCACCTAATTAATTTGGGTGAATTAGGACACCTAAATGTTTAACTAGTTTAAAGTAAAACATTAACTCCATTTTATGGTCTGCTAAACTTAGTGAGATTCTGGGTAAGGGTTCTTTATTAATCTAGAGGGAAGGGGTTAGGCACCCTCTAAGATCCGCTAACTTGCGGTTGTCCTGCCAAACCTAGGGTAATTTATTATGCTATTGAAAATGCATGTTTGAAAGATATTTTAATAGAAAGTATTTTTTTGGCAAAAGATTAATAAGATTAGTGCTATAAAATGCGTGTAAAGTTTAAAGCATGCCTTAAATAATATATAATGCAAAATAGATCATTTGACTAAATGTACACATTTGCCTGCCTTGATTAGTATAACACATGCTTAAGGGGATTTTCTTAATATATAAAAAATAAGATTTCTATATGGGTGCTATAGCAAATGGGTTAGAAATCTTGAAAATAATATCATAGCTACATATGATTAATTATGCAAGTTAAGATTATTGAGTGGTTTATTATAAATGCTAAACAATGTATGGCGTGCCTAAAGTAATTAACTTAAGGGAAGCAAAATTAAATTAATACTAAGCTACTTTATAATTTATTGGCTCGAGGTTTAACTATTTTGAGTATCCTACTAATTAATGTAGTGTTAGACATATAATTCACAACAAATAAATTAATAGGGGGGCGGGGTAGAAAATAATCAAAAAAGGACTCGAGGAATGGCGATGTCTGTCGCCTGCGACTTTGGAGTTCCGATGCGAGCAGAGAAATGCACATAGACGCGGGTATTAATTTGCCATGATGAGTCTTGCCATGAGACTCTTTGTTGCTCCGGTGCATTTCATGCGAAAATAAAAGAAGATAAGGATTAGTATATATCTCAAATCTCATCAACAATAAACCACGAAAAATACTTACACACATATTCTTGACATTATAGCAGCCCCAAAACGACAGCAAAATACATAATTTAATGGGCGAGAAAGAAAAAATGCACTATGCTTGGCCTCAAAATTTGATTTCCAGAAGCAGGGATACATAAGCAAATTTAAGCCAACTTCAATAACTAGAAGAGAAACCAACGAAATACCGCACACTTAAGACTTATAGAATTGTTTACGGGAAGAAAGTTGGACACGATGACACACAACCTGAACTAAAATTAAGCACATCGCTAGCCACATACAAACCGATCACTACTGGACCAAGGTTGAAAAGGTAATCATTTATGCAATCTCAAAAAAGATTCTTAAGGCAATTTGTTTGGTTCAGCAGACCTAATATTAGTAAAAATCAACTTTGCAGGTAAAACAAGTTCGCAGGTTACGGGTACCGGAAGAGCAACCATTATTTTTAAGAAAGTGACTTTAGGTGAAACTAAATTGTGGTCTGAAAGACTAATTAAGAGAATACAATGGATCCGTTCTAAGTGGGGATAAACAATAGCATAGAATTTTGAGAATGATCAAAATTACGCCTAATGTATAAATAAATTAGCCTAAGCAGTATACTTTAACTAGTAAGTATGGATTTCCATAACACCTTAATAGCATATTATTTAGATCTAAATACGACCAAAACGCATTATTAAACAGAATAACAGGAACCAAATAAATTCAAAACAAGACTTGGGACATGGAACCTCTCCTGAAACAATTTCATGACATGCCTGAGCAAGCAAACATTTTAATTCCTTATCATACTACTAAGTTTAGAACTAACAATTATATAGGACCAGTTCCTTATCATACTCTGTTTTAAACATGCAGGGGATAGATATAGCTCAATACATGCTTCTTGGGAAACTGAACTTGCTAGAAGATGCATACAAAAAAGATCAGCCTCTTAATTGGTTATATCTAAGCACAGGTTTAAAGAAAATATGATGCCCTATGGTTGGCTCAACCAGTATGGTTACTGGTAAAAGGGGCATGATCATCATTCGTAGATTATGCTAGACAGTCCGTATCCTCTATTAGCCTAAACTTATGGATTTAGGATATTGCATGAACCATGCAGCCTAGATTAAACCAAAACTATTACGACTTCATAATAAAATAAACACCAGACCACATAGGGAGATCGCATAAGCTTCAAACCAGATTTCAAGTCAACTAGATAACCTATATATGAGCAAGATTTGTCCTACACCAAGCCTTTATTTAACCAGATATTGAACAAGTAATGGTTGCAAACAACTTTAACATGCCAAACTAATCCCTGGACAGTTTAACCACCCATATCCCGACTTATTGTGGTCATACTTAATTAACTACATTCAAACTAACAGGACAGACTTGAATCACAGCTAATCATACGACACAGTTCAAGCTTATCGGTAAGCTTCCGAATTTGGCTCATCCCACAGCATTCAAACAAATACAGAAACACACGAATGGACTAGCATCTATTCAACACGAATTCACACAAGGAATACAAAAATGAACAGAAGTCGAGGAGGAATAGATTATTACCTTCTCCGGGCAGCGAACCGAAGCCACGTATCAAGTCGTCGATTCCACTCGGAGGTTTGTGCTTATGCGATAACAAGGGAATAGAACTTTGCCTAGTTCTGGATCAGTATTGCGAAGAAGGAAGGTTTTGTTCGAACTTCTGTTCTTGCGGCTTCACTACTGTTTTTTAAGATTTTTTATTGCTCCTCGATTGCTAATTTCTTGAGTCTCTGCATTCCCGAATCTCTCTATGAATCCCCCCTCTGAGTTTCTGAATCGATGCTCTGCTCTCTTGTATATGCTCCCTCTGATCTCCCGTATCTGCCCTTGCATGTGCTATATATAGCCTCCTTTTGGGTTCTAAACTTGGTAAGTAATTAAGGCTGCCTTGTATATCGATTTGTATTGATTCTTACCGTTTTTATTTTGGACGAATTTGTGGACGATTTAACGATTTGTTAAGGTAAGATGTGATTTCGGAAGATTTGGTTTCGGTTATGGTAAGAAATCGTTGGCTGGGGGTGTGGATAAAGGAAAGCCCGGATTCTCCGGCGAGAAATCCGGGCTAGGATCTTGGCGGCGATGGGGGAAGGGGCGGCGACTAGGGTTCTTCGTTTAGGTTAAAAGGATGATGAAGAGGGCTGAAGGGGCGGGGCGAAAATGAGGGATAGGTAGAGTGTGATGGGCTAATAATGGGGTAGAGGGGTGCTGGGCCTCGGGCAAGGGAAGATAAAGGGGTAGGGGAACTGGGCCTCGCGGGTCGCGGGTTTGGGCTGGGCAAAAATTAAAAGGTGGGCTGAGTATTAATTAGGTATTGGGTATTAATTTTAGGTTAGTGTTATAATTAATTAACCAATGTGATTAAATTAATTAGGTGCTTTATTATAATTATCTAGGTGCTACATTAGTCTAATTATTTAGGTGTTAAATTAGTCTAATAAATGCGGGCGTGCTTTTTAATTAATGCTTAATATTTTAGAACGCTATTATTAAAATCTTATTATTGCATTATTGCGAAGTTAAATTAAAAATGCATTGAGTTTATATTAAATTATTTAAATGCTAAATGCAAGTATGATATTTAAGAAATCGTTTAAAGCTTTATAAATGCGGTGCTATTAAGTGCATATATCAGATTAAAATTGATTTTAAATTACAAATGATTACTAATAAATGCGGCTATGCTACCTGATACGACGTTATCGCTAAATTATTTATTTTATGCATTTATTAATTATTTAAGAATTACGACAAAGCTTAAAGTTAATAAGTGCGGGCGCGGGACTCTAAATGCTTAAGACTTTACGTAAGACGCGATGCCATTATTAATTATTTATGCCTGTATTTAATGTTTTATTGTTGTATTTTATTATAAAAATCCTAAAAAATTATTTTACAAAATTGGTGTAATTTTATGGTTAATGGCTGGACGGGAGGGTCAAAATTGGGTGTCAACATCCCTCCACTATCTCAACAAGTCTTCATGTTCATCTTCATTGACAAGTGATTTGTACGGTACAACATCCTGCAAAACATAAACATCAAATTCGCTAACTTGTGAAGAAGATGAACCACTAAACATTCTATTTCTAAGGCCTTGAACACTAGTAGTAGAAATTGCATGTCTTAGGTTGAAGTGAAGTAGAAGAACATGTTACCGAATCCGGTTAATTATTTGCATTTTCTTGTTGGTAATACATATATATATTTGCATTCATTGTGTATGATATAAATAACTTCTTCTTTAGTTAGTTCGTTAGTTGGTTCTTCATTTGGACTTGGAGGTAGAAATACTGATATACAATCATAAATCGTTTCAACAAGTGTTTTACAACCGTCTACTTTAATAGTCGAATTTAATACAAAACCAATAATGTAAATAGTGAGAATAGAAAAAAAAAAAAAAATTTAATTTTATAAACATTTTTTCAATAGATGTCTTATAAGTTTGTTTTTCCATATATTCATTAAGTAACAAAAATATTAGAGATATATAAAATAACATAGTCGAAATCTAGGATAATAAATACCATAAAATTCTTTAATAGCTTGAATTTTTTTCTCTAAAAATCCAATAAGTTCTAAAATAATTCTCAATCATTATCTACAAGCATATCCCTTGAATTTTTATTATGGACGTTAAATAATAAAGTTATAGGTCTTCTATAATCGTGAGCAATAAGTAGTTGTTCATATAGAGAATTTCACCTAATCGCTACTTCTTCAAGAATTTTTCTATAAGGTAATCCACAATCGTGACAAGTTTTTTTTATACTTTTTGCGTCTTTGTATTTTATTACCTTTAAAAATAAAGTTTATAGCAAATTGTATTTTATCAAGAATGTTTTCAAAAAGTTTTAGGTCATCCTTTACAACTAAGTTATAAATATAACACGCACATCTTATATGAAAATGATGGTCAATCGAACTTTTAAAAGTCTTATATCATAATCATTAGAAATAGCATTATCTAATGTAATAGTCATAATTTTATCAATTATTCCATAATAATCACAAATTTCATAAATATTTTGTGCAATAAAAATTCCAGTGTGCTTATCATCAATATATCTTAGGCTAAAATATGTTTTTCCATAGACCAATTATGATCTATCAAATGACATGTTACCGTTAAATAATTATTACCGTTAGTATTACTACCTATATCAGAAGTGAGAGCCATTTTGCCATTAAAATGATATAATGCATAACGTAAATATTGTTGATATTCATGTGCAAATTTTAAAACGTCTTTTCTAACAGTTGATCTAGGAAAATCATTAAAACATGATTATACGTTTCTCTAATGTAATGAATAAAACCAGGAGAGGAAGAAAATGTAAAAGACAATCCCTCCACTGCAATTAATTTGTTATATTTTTCCTATGTTTGTGTTTATCATATTTACGACTTATAATTTCCACGTCTTCGGGTTAATTCGACCATGTACTTGGTCGGAGATACTATGTGAACCTTGTCCCGACAAAGGGGGCATGGTACATGTTACACCTCGTAAGTTTAAGACGTTAATGAAGAACGTCATTAAGGGAGTAAGATTCGAATATTGGATATAAAGTATGTTTATATATGCTAATCCGGAAGTTAGTATACGAAGGATGTGATTTCGGGAAATATTTTTGTTACAACGAGCATGTCAATGGAAATTGAAAATGATCGTTATATATTTTCTCGTTATGAATTAGTAACGTATTATATAAGTTACGACAACGAGGATACGAGTCCTTATGAAATTTTCAGGATTTAAAAGAAGTGGGATTTAAGATTTATTTATTTAAGGGAATAGGACCAAATTGCAATTAGGATTTTCAAATTTCTTCTTTCCAAAACCTTATTAACCCTATAACCTTTCCATCTTCCCACATCTCAATTCAAAAAATAAACACTCCTCCCTTCTCCTCTTAATTGAAATAACACACATTCTATAAGCAAAAATTTAAGATTCAATTCACTTCTCTTCCTAGATTAAGTATCTAAACAAATTTGTAAGCATTGGAAAAAAATCCAAAACAGTGGTCACGTGAAACTGGGCAGATTTGCCCCAGAAATTTCAGTTCTAAAATGAAGTTTTTGGGAACAAAAACATGCAAGGAAGATGGATTAAACTTGTAGAATTCATGCATGTCAATTTGGAGTGAAGAAGTGATGAAAATGGTGCAAAAAAAGGAGGGCAGTGGCCGAGAATGGTAGGGACTGTTTTGGACAATTTGAGGTAAACATTCTTCTTTTTATGATATAATTGAAGGGTATGTTGTTGTAAGTTTAAGAAATGAATTTGTGTTACGAAAATTTGGAATTAAGACATTGCATGTGAATATTTTGGACATTAATACCGAATTGGGGACTGTTTTGATATACATTGAATTCGATTGTGTTATTGCTATTATCGTCACGAATCGCATGTTGGAGTTGAAGGAAATCTTGATATTTAAGTTATAGTTGTTATAAGGAATTGTTGAAACATGAATCGGATTTTAAGAAGTTAAAGAAAGAGCGTTGGTAATGTGGATGTTGGCCAAAAACTTGCATAAAATTATTTTACATTGTTGTGAGGTATTAAGGGCTGATTTTGGGAAATTAAAAGGTTGGAAACCTGATTATGAACATGTCTATACGTTGTGGTAATTACTAATACATGTCTTAAAGGAAATAAGGTATGGAAGGATGTCGAAAAGCTCCATACTTCACTCTTGTTGTTGGTTGGATTATAGACTGTTTTAATGGGCTGTTTTAACGTGATTTAAAGGCTGGATTAACATAAGAAATAAGTGTATAAATCCCCTTAGTTGTTGTAGTTGTTGTCGTCCATAAACAAAAAGGAAATGAATGTATTATGATGGCGTTTATGGAGTATTTGAGATTGTTATAATTATGTCCTTACGTTGTGATTGTTATTTGGTATTGCTGGCTTGATTTGTAAGTTATGAATATGCACATAAATAGGGGAAGTGCTAGAACGTACGGCGGACGTACATGATTTCTATATAGTCTAATTCCTAATAATATGAGTTATGAGTAGTGCTTTTGATGTTTACAGTAAAAGTTCATTTTAATGATTTTATGGAGAGTCAATGATGATTTAAATTGCATATGGTTACTCATTATATCTATTCATGCAAAGTGTTACTTTTCCACTTCTCCGAGTCTCGGACCGGCTTATGTTCGTGCACAGCCTTGCATTGTTCACCGAGTCTCTCGCTAGAAGGCCGACTTATGTAGGATGCATGCATAGATGAGATGATGACTTCATTGAGTCCCAGTATGGGCCGGATTATGATATGATTTCACCGAGTCCCGCACTAGAGGGTCGGATTACGTTATATGTATATATGTATAGGATGACCATATGGACAGGTATTCATGGTTTTTGACTTGACTCTCATTTTTATAAGGCACAGTTGATTCTCTATTTTGTATGGCACAGTTAGATTGGCATTTGATAATCTTACATGTCTCATGTACGTTTTGACCAGTTATGATAACTATTTTGTACTTTATGTTTCATATACTCGGTACATTCTTTCGTACTGACCCCCTTTCCTCGAAGTGCGCTTGCCCGCAGTGCAATACTCGATTTTGGTGATCCGTCAGTCTAGGGTTTCCACGCAGCTATTTGGGAGAGCTCCATTGATTCAGAGCTTAGTCAGTTTGGTACAAATCTTTAATCTTGGACCTATACATATTTAGGGGCACGACGGGGCTCTGTCCCGTCATATGTTGTTATCATATTCTTAGAGGTCTGTAGACAGTTGTGGGTTGTACGTATGTGGATTGTATCATGTTGTGGTCAGTTGTATTATGGTACTTCATTTTCTTTTGTGGGGATGCTCCCGTATATAGTGGCAGCCTTGTCGGCTCGCCTATTCGTTATATGTGACTCCTCAGGAGACAAGGTTGTTCATGTGTAAAGACAACCTTGCCGGCTTGCCTATTCGGACGTATGGTATGATTGCAGCGTTATGTTGCCGAATTTTACATTGTCCTTAGTGTCAGTCTGATTACATGACAGGTTAGTATAATGGCGTCATTAGGGCGCTTAGTCGCGGCCCGTCGGGTCGGATCGTGACAGTACACCCGATGTTTCAGCCTGATATTTGTTCCACCTAGCTGTGTTTTTGCTTTGTATATGTTTCAATAAACCTCTTGTCCCACCTTGACCTTTTCCGAGTTTAAATTTATAAACAAATTGACAAATTTTACATCTAACTACTTGATTCTTTTTGTCCCTATCAAAAAATAGTAAAATACCAAAAAGGTGATTTTAATTTGTATTGTGTGGGGTCTCGACTCATACTAGGGAGAATATGAGGCATTCCAGTTTTAGTTTGAGGTTGAGACTCGGTCTGAGCCTGAGGTTGAGGTGCACTAGTGGGTGTGTTATCTACATTATCGTCAAAACTAAAGTCTATTTCAGATACAGAATATACATCATCATCTAATGATATATCATTAAAAAGCAGTTTCATCTATATGAGTGAAATCG
Organism: Przewalskia tangutica; assembly: GCA_029844215.1. NCBI lineage: Eukaryota > Viridiplantae > Streptophyta > Magnoliopsida > Solanales > Solanaceae > Przewalskia > Przewalskia tangutica. The sequence goes on along the minus strand of CM056729.1, from coordinate 24,832,321 downwards.
ATCAAATCACCGGGACTAGGAATAAGATTACTAGAAGAAATATTCTTACCCTTGTTACCCCTACTAGAAGAAGCACACTTACCCTTAATCATACGTCCAAGGCATTTTATTATAATTATGTAAATAAGTAATTAAAGCAAATGAAATTAAGTGTGATAATTAAAATTAAGTAACAATAATAATTTAAAGAAGGAACGAAGGTACCAACATCGACGTGTAATCGAGGTTGAAAATTGAAACTTTTCTCGATGGATGATCCTCAAGCTAGTTGTCAAATTCACTCCCAATTTTTGAACTTTGATATAAATTAGCAAATAAAATATAAAATTTAGTAGGTAATCTAGAGTTGTAGAGATATAGATATACAGAGATGGTAGGAAGATTTGTGAGAAAAATGAAGTATTTATAATTGAGAAATGAGTTAAAATGTAAATATACTAACTTAGGGGTTAAAAATAAATATTAAAGGGGTAGGGGGATTTATGGGGTGGGGGAGCCATTTTAGTCGTTATACTCGTTGCACACCGGCTAAAATCGAAAATGGTCATTGTGCAATAACTATTTTGCAAAGGGATGACAGGCGGGTCGGGATTGGGACGGGTCGAATCGGGATCAGGACGAGCAGGATAAGCCCTGGTCCCGTTCTGAGTTTGAACCCCAACACCAAATTTTTAATGGGGAACGGGGCGGGGCAGGTGTCGGGATCGAAACAACCCGACCCATGGCCGCCCTTGAGTCCTATCATGACTTCAGCGAAAGATGGCCATATGCATGGCGTTATATGAAACATCTTACAACTTCCAACATAAACCATCCCATTAGTTGTTGTGACAAAACCCCCATATGTTGCGCTTGCTTTCTTCCCAAATTGAGAACATATGGCCATTTTTGCACAACAAAAAGGGAAAAGATCGAGAAGAAAAATAAGGAGAAAAGAACACACGCACACACATTTATAAGTAAGTTTAATTAACTTTTACACACAATAAAGGGTTATAATAGAACGTATATAATTCTTTCACCCTTATTATATGTTTTAAATTCAAATTTGTATGAAAAAACAAATTGGTAAAAAACACTTCTACTTTTAGTGAGTGAGTCTGAATTAGTCTGAGCCATAAAGTGAGCATCGGACACCGGTGAAAAAAGATGAATTACATGCATTAATGGACGCCGGTATACAAAATATTTACATAATCAAGTTACTTATAATGTAATTATTATTTATTTTTATAATAATACTATAAAAAAAAGTATCAGATAAATTAAACAATAGGTTCGTAACTGACATGCAATTACGAGTTAAACTACCCGGATAGTGTGGATTTTTTTTATATTATCACTTCATATAAGAGATTTTATCATTTATTTGTTCCCACAAGCTACCTTCCAATGCAACAATAACCAGAAAAAAAAAGTTTCATATAGTACAAATTGAAGCTATTTTTAGCATAGAAACAAGAAAAAGATAAAGAAATAGGAAATGAAAGATAACTATTTGTAAACTTGCGGTGAGTTCAACATTTAAAATTTATTCTTATCACTGAACAAATAAAGTATGGGTTCATAATTTGATAAATATTGAAATTTTAGTAATTTTTGACACACATGCAAATACAGAGAGAGTTGAACGATCATATATGTTCTACGTCAAAGATATTAGCAGTTGGACATCAAATTCACTAAGTTGCATCTGCCTCTGACCATGGGCGGAGCTAGAGGATGAACTTCTTTGTCGGATAATCATATTGTATATATAAAGTTAATCTATACTATCTTAACAACACTGATCTGTGTCTGATCAGTGTATTCATATTATAATTAAAGAGACCGAAATTGAGATTGAGTGAAGAGAAGATCCAGAGAAAAGAGGAAAGTGCGAGAGATGGAGAGGAGAGATATGAAAAGAAGATATTTTCGTGTATTGAATGTCAAGTATCGATTACAGATGATTATTTATACAAAATACTATATGTTGAACCCCTCTGATGAAATCATGATTTTGCCTTACCACTGACTATGTCTAACTGCCCATGCTGGTCCTGAATTTTTTAGGGCCAAAGGCAAAAGTAAACGTTAGGCCTTATATATATTTAAATTTAGTGATGAACTCACTCTTATTTTTCAATCGATCTAACTAACTAAAAATTTAACATTCAAGATAAATAAATTATATTGATTCAAACTTCAATATATTAAAATTTATAATAAAAAGTTATAATATATAAACAAGATAAATACTTATAACAATTCAATAAGTTATAATATATTCAATAAGTTCTCTCTGTCTTTTTCTTTTTCTTTTTTGACTTCTAGATGAGTGTTTCTTAGAGAACATTGTTACTTGTAAATAAAAATAATATACAAAGAAAGTCAATGCAATTTTAATACTTCAAAGAATAAACAAAAAACAACATAACCTGAAATTTGAGAAACCCCCTTCGAGAAATTCTTCTCCATAAAAACAAATTTGATATTTCCAAGAAGAAGAAGAAGAAGAATAGGGAAAAGCTACCTAGAAGAGTGGAACAGACCATCGTTGGTTTAGGATTAATAGTTATAATAATCTAATATAATACTCCATCCGGAATGATTTATAAGCAAAAATGAGTTAAATTACGCAGATTAAGAAAAGTAGTCAATCACATAATTTTATGCAGAACATTATTTATATTACCCAAATCGTCCTTGATTTAATTTTATTAAAAAAAGTGAACATTATTGAATCAATGTTTAATAAAGTTTGACATTAATTAAAAGCGGTCTGTAATAACTTCATTTAATAAATTGAAGGAGCTTTTTCATATATCTATCATAAAAGTAAAACAAAAGTTGTTGAGAACCACTTGAAGTGCATTAATTAAGATTAATACTCATTGGACTTAAAAACAAACATTGAATTAAGTTGTATTTAATTCTAATCATTGAAAATTAAAAATCACCTTGTTTCAAGAAATGAATAAATAAGTTGTTGAAAATAAAAAAAGACTATTTTAGTCATAACAAATGACTTTTGCTTATATTTCATTCCAAAAAATTAGCATATTTTTGCTTATAAATTATTTCGGAGTACTTACTAAAAAAATTGAGTCCCTCTAAATTTTGGACCCATGATGAAGGCACTATTTGCCCCTGCCCAGGGCCGGCCCTGCCCATAATAAGTATGATTATAATTACCTAGAAGATGCAAGCAACTAACCTACTACCTACACGTTAAATTACATCAATAGTTTCAACTAAAATTTTACATTGTCAATATATATAAACTAATTAAAATTTGAATAGGATAGAAGGTCGATGTGCACCAAATGGCCACCAAAAAAGGCACAATTTTCTCCAAAGTTAAAAGAGGACCAATCTGGCAGAGCATATCACAAAACCTATTATTATTCCTTCAAACACACAATTCCATGTACTAGTTTTTAACCTATTTTTGGACTTTCCTTCTCACCTTTTCCTCTTTAGCTCCAATTTAGCCACTTTCCCTCACATTTGGTCCAAACAAGAAAAACTACTACTACTCCTACTTAGGACCAAATATCTCTTAATTTTCCTTTTGGACTTTGTGCCTTTTGATGATTCCTAAATTTTTCTTGAACCAAATCATGTTAAAAGACCAAAATATCCCTACCCCCTATTTTGTATAAATAGCCATTGATGCACGATTTATGCATACGCTAAACGCAAGTGCACGTGTCGTGACAAGTAATATAGTCTAGAAGACCGAGCTATCGTCCTCAGGGATTAGTGTCCAATTACCAACCTCTATTCTATAGTATCTATTTGGTAACCGATAATTTGATGAATTGTTTATAGCTATGATTATAGATGCTAACTAAATTACTTTACTTTACTTCAGATATGTTGGAAATAGGGCTTCCAAATCTCCTCGACTATCCGCTCGCTTTACTCGTTAATGCAAATAATTAAGGTTCTTTTTCTATTTTGAGATAGCAGGTTAACTAAGCCGTCTTATACTCATGTTAAGGTAATATAAACACTCAACCCCAATGTAGAACCCTTCTATCTTTCGATGACAAGATTGACTACAAATGAGGATTAAGAGCAATAACCTATCAAGCTACACAATTATAGGGGTACTTTCGTCCACGATTTAAACCTATGTTTATTCAACTATAGCATATTCACAATCTCCCCTTTCGGCTTTCGATTAGAAATCATATAAGTTATGATAATTAGTGATCAATTAATTACCAAGCAATCAAAACAATTATTGAATAAATCTCAACAATAATAAGAAGAAATCAAAATATGCATTAATTCATAAGAACGAGGTTCAAGTGATTCGACATGGAAAGCCCTAAATTAAGTTAGTTTCTAGCCAAAGACATGCTAAGAACTAAACTATTATCCAACATATACTAGAAAGAAATAAAATAAATAACAAGAAATTACTCAAAACTAAATCTCCAATCTTAATCTCCAATTGTGATGAATTGTAAGGTGTGGAACTCCTTCAAATCTGACCTAAAGGTCCTTTTTATATCACCAAAAACGTCCCAAACCTTTTCCTTCTTGGCCTTGGCCCATTCCTATTCGGATTTGACAATTTTTCCGCGTTGGCGCCATGCCTCGCAATCGCCATGGCGCTAAACTTCTGCTCTCGCTTCGTGGCGCTCTGTTTCTCCCCCGGGTTGCCAATTTTTTAGCTTTTTGAGCTCTGAAACCTCTGTTTCTGCCCTCTTTTCGCTCCTTCCCGCTAATGTGCCACTTTAAACCACTGTGACTCAAAAGGAAGAAAATATATCCTAACACGACACATATTTGTACAAAAATGGGCAAAAGACTAACTAAAAATGACTCAAAATGTGTATATAAAATACACCGATTAGCCATGCAACTTAAACTCGTGATACCACAAAACCAAATTTCTCTCCCAAACCCTTTACCTTAGTTATACCTTTGGCACATAATAAACCTCTAGTTTTTTAAACTTTTTGTTGATTTATCATACATTAGTTCAATGGTCAGAAGCAGTAACACTACTGGTGATCAAGTGGCAGTTAGATCCTCTATTTCTTTGTTGCAAGAAAGGTTCAAACAATTGCAAAAAATCAAGAAGATGAGGGAGGAGAAAGAGCTCTTGAAGAACATGCTAATGCATTTTGATCATCATGTGGAGTCATACAATAATAATAATCTTTATTTCCATTCTGGATTAAACATGATCTCTCCACACAATAATCCGAAGTCATCTTCCCAAGTTTCTGTCTCCCTTTGGCGACCAGATATTAAATCGCGGAATATTGTGAGTCCTAAGCTTAAACTTGATAACTCTCGTTCATATGTTGATACTTTTCTACATCTTTGAAGAAGAAAAAAACAGCTCGATGTAATAAACCTAGTTATGTGCCGGGTCTGAAGAAAGGTCTGATCATATTAGAATTATGGACGCAATATTAAGAGACTATTTTCACGACCTAAACCAGTAACTTCATAATCATATGGCAAAAGACTCTTGTTGTTTCGCCAGGACTCTCTTTATTCACTTACTATCTCTTTGAATAGGAAAAACAAATACTTTTTGGATATGGTAGCTATCTAGATATCCCCCTTCCCCAAAAGAAATATTAGATTATGTAAGAATCTTTTTATTCTTAGAATATGTAAATTTGGTGTATATTCTTGTGATTTGGTCAAACATAATTTCAGTCATAATCTTGGCTTGTAATCATGTATATAATGTTGATTAAGTAATGAAATCAAGCAAGACAAATATTTCTATCAGGGTATCAAGAACTTAGGTTAATTTTTCCCTCTTACCTCAAATTAGTCGTTGACCACCTCAACCTAGCCGTCGACCACCATTCTTCCTCACATTCTTCTTTTTGTTCCGCCTACTGCCACCAGATCATCGTCCCAAAAACCTCTTCTCCTCATCTTCTTCCTCCTCATCCTGCTCTTGCAGTTTCTAACATCAACAACATTATTAAAGTTACTCTGGATATTGAAAAGGGTCAATACATTACATGGTCAGAACTATTTTTCATGCTAGAGCTTATAAAGTTCTAGACCATATCATTCCTCCATCGAAGGAAGCAGTGAAGCCAGGTTCCTCCTCATCTCTTAATGAAGCAGTGACGTCAGGTTCCTCCCAATCACCCACATGCCCAATAGGCAGTGATAACCTCAGTCCACTGCCTCATCTCAGCCCACTCCAAATCAGCCCAAACCGCAAATTCTGACACCCACCCAACAATCTACCCAAACCAGTCCATATATAAATTATTAATGTTGGGTTTGGTGTTGTGATATTTGCCCAACATAGCATTTTTTGTACTAAATTAAAATAAAAAATGTTGGAACAAATGTCACGACATTCGGACCAACAGTGAAACAGTTTTGCCTTACTTCACGGAACTGAAGATCTCGTGGGATTTTTACCACGATAGTAAAGTGACTTGGCAAGGAGTTTTGGAGCTGATGAAAAATGTGGTAAGACCAAGTCAGTCGTTGCTAAGCTTGGGGAACAAGTCCAAGGAGTTAGAGGATCTTGCTCCACAATCTTCTCCAACAAACCTTACCGGCTGCCCACCTTTCCCTCAATCTCTACAACTAATCGATAAGTTTTTCAAAGAAGACTCTCTACTATAAATAGAGAGAGAAGAAGAGTGAGTCGATATCCAGAATCAAAATGTAAAAATACTAAGAGAGCTCTCGGTATTTCATCTCAGAAATCTAGATCACAAATGTTGCATAAGCGTGTCGACAATATTTTGTCCAACATTATAATTGTCGTCTAGATTCTAGATTTGTTCTTTATTGAAGAAATTGTAATGAGGTGTTGTCTATGTCTATTTAGGTAGATTTTTCAGGCAGAAGTCATCTGCGACTTCAACTTTTTAATTCTTTTTGTATTATTTTGTAATATTATAAAAGAAGGAATTTATTCAATTGTATATAAATATATACAATACTTTCGGTCACTGACCGTCATAAGTTATATCAGTATATAACCTATGTAAATATTAAACCATTGTGTTCTTTAAATTTCACTGTATTTACTCTTTAAAGTTTCTGTTTTTACTGAAGTGTTGTTACTGGTGCCGGACGACATTGTCGTCGACATTCGGGAACTGAATTGACATTCGAGTTTGTTTATTTTCAGTTTGCTTTTATTGTTCTATAGTATACCCCGGGACCCAACATAAATCATCTCCATTCTCCTCAAATGACCACAAGAGCCCACCATGAAAGTTTAAGCCCAGAAGAATTATTAATCTTCACACTACTACTAAAAAATCATTTCTCCATTGCCACAAATTTTATTCATGCATTAAACGATCATAATTGGAAAATGGTCATGAAAGATGAATACGATGCTCTTATTAAAAATAAGACGTGGGTCTTGGTGCCACGACCGTCTAATGCTAATATTATTCAAAGTTTGTGAATTTTCAGGCATAAGAAGAAATATGACGGTTAATTTGAGAGGCATAAAGCTCGTCTTATAGGTGATGGTGCATGACAACAAACTGGTATAGATTGCGGAAAAACTTTCAGTCCGGTGGTCAAACCGACTGTTATACCTCGTGGTTCGTGCCGAAGGAGTTAGGACTCAAATCGAAAAAGCGCCTAAAGTTCCACGCACTCGAGCAGCAGACACACACGGGTTAAGGTCGGGCGCCGAGGCGGAATTTTGGGCGGAAAAACTTAGAAAGTCGATTTTGTTTTAAAGAGGCCATGGGAGGGTGATGTGTCCCCCCATCCGATTTACATGCATTATATTGACCAAGGCTTGGTCATTTCATTCAACTTTCATCTTTACACTCCATCTCTCTAAATTAAAAGCTCATCCTTCTCTCTAAATTCCCAAGAGGAATTCTAGCCTAAGGAAAAATCAAAAGTGTAATAGGAAGGAAAGGTTATTATGCTTGTGAAGACTATCAGGTGGTGTTCTTGGAGAAAAGGCTAGCAAGGTGTTGGAATAAGTTTGGCTAAAACTCAAGGTAACATTTCTTCTCTTGTAGTTGGTATTGGGCAGCATGTTTAATAGGAAGAACTTGTAGTTGGAAAATGCACTTAGAGTAGTTGCATGTAAGAAATGGGGTTTGATTATGAAAGAATTGGTTTGGGGGATTTTATGAGCATGTTGTTGCCTAAATACTACATTAGACTTGTTGAGTTAGTTGTTGTAACTTTGAATTTTACACACCAAAGTTTAGTGTGTAATCCGTGTTGGTTGGTTGTTGAGCCTTAAACACGGCATTTGAGCGTTAAAAATCGACTTTGGAAAAGGTGGCAAAGTATGTAGAAACAAAGGAACGCGCCCAATTTTCCGTAGGAAATTGGTGACTTTAACGGGAAATTCTGCATTATAATTAGAGCTTGATAAACGTATTGTGGTCATTTTAGGTTGACATACTACGCTAAATTGACTTAGCTTGTGGATCGACCAAGAGGTATGTGGAGCTTTCCTATCTCTTGAGCATGATTAGTATTACTATGTAAAGACGGCAGACGCATAAGATTTGGAAATCTTCGCTTGTTATAAGTATTTGATACTTGCTTCGCTTTAAAAGAAAAGTATAAAAATCCTCGACTTAAGTGGAATGTGTTTTACTATTGTTTAACTCTAATATAACGGCTTTATGGGAGTTGGTTATATTAGTTTGTGAAAGTTTAATGGAGAAAGGTTTTGATGATTTGAACAGGAAGGAAAATGGTTTTAAGGCATGAATTGCCTAAGGTTTTACAAGAAATGAAGTCACTTTATTTAGAAGCTTGAGATAGTTTTAAAAGGAAATGTGACTTGTTTTGAAAAGAAATCGTAACTTGATACTATGGTGATTAGTATCTTGGAATTTTTGTATAAAAAGAGTTATTTCTTAAAAGGTTAAGGTACATGATACTGGGTTAAATTCCTGATTTTCTATTAAAAGACATGTTGGTGCCTTAGGTATACTAAAATGAGAGAGGATATATTAATAATGTTAATAAGAAGTTAGGTACTTTCTTAACTTGCTTATGTTATGATATGATACAGTAGTGCTTATGTTATGATATGATAGTGCTTATGTTATGATATGATGCTTATGTTATGATATGGTAGTGCTTATGTTATAATATGATAGTAGGTAGTGCTTATGTTATGTTTAATAGCGGATGAGCTATGTTATATATATTATTACTGTAAACCCCGTTATTCTTGTTATTTCCTTTGGACATTGTGCGATGGGTGGCCCACGTATGCTCCAATAGGATGGTTTACTATTTATGCCATGAATTTGCTACCCATGACGCGAGCGCTTGTACTCTACGCGGATCGACCATAGGCGTTCGCTCGTGCGGATGCGGACCATAGGATCCACGCGGGTGAAATAGTCCCACGCGAGTACGCGATGGTACTAAATGCGGATCCACAGATCCATGCGGTGAAATAGTCCCACGCGGTGAAATAGTCCCGAGGCGGATGACCTCACGCGGTCCACAGACCTATGCGGGTGAAATAGTCCGAGTAGGATTGCTTAATGATACTACGCGAGGTACGCTTTGATCACGAGCCTCCTATTTTTAAAGATATATATACATTTGTTACTCTCATTGTTAGTAAGGCACGCAAGGTAAACCGATTTTCGCCTATAACTCCAAATTATATTTTGACTTATGACATTATTACGATTTTCCGCATATTTGCACACCTCGACCCGCGGCTGGCCGCTCATGCCGCAGTCGTGTAATCGACTCTCCCCTCGGGCGGCCTTCATGCCGCAGTCGAGGTTCATAGATCCGCACTCTTAGGATCACTTGGTTCTGAAGGCTCCATTTCTCCGAGGCCTCGTCTTTTGGTACGATTCCCGAGGTTGTAGACTTTGTACATTATAGTGTTATTCTTGTAGTCTTGTCGAACTTGGTTCGTAAGGATGGGCTAGACTATTCTATATCTTAACGGTTGTTTATCTTGAGTTTACATTCCGCCGTTTTCTCGATGTTGGTCACTAGGGTGCCCGTTAAGACAAAAGTGGTATCGTGAGCGCTTAATCCTCGGAAAGAGTCTAGTAGTCTTGATTATCGCCACATCTATAATCGTGAGGCTGCAGGATATTTAGGATTGGTTTCATTCTTTCACTCTAAGATCGCGCGATAATTTTGTGTGGTTAGGGTCGCTCTCCCAGAAGATTATGGATTGCGTATCCGTTGGTAATACTTGTAGTATAGTTGGTATTGTGACATACAAAAATACGGGTCACATATGTGTCGCCTAGAATGATTTTAGATTACCGTGGATTCGTAAGGACTAAATAGATACCGGAAGAGGAACTCTCATCGAGGTTTTACGTGCTAGTTTGAGATAATTAGGAGACGATGAGTTGTCGGAAAAGTAATGGAACCTAGAAGCTTAATTAAGGCCCAACGAGGCTATGTTTGTAAATTAAGCTACGTGGTATGCTTAAGAGGTAGTACGGATGAGATCCGTGGAGTAAGTAATGGTTGTTGTGATCAAGACGACACGGCCACGGTATTATGAGAAGTTAGTACTTGATAGTAGTCCCGCCACGGCAGGTCACGAGGTACAGCGCCGAGTCTAATTAATCATTTTACGAGTTCGCAGACGTATCCCACCGAACAAATGACCTTATATTGTTTTAACTTAGTAACTCCAAGATCGGGCGCCTTTATTATGGAAGTTACGTAAGCTAGAATAAGTTTGGAAATGCGGAAAGAAGCCGTGAAGTGAGCAACCAAGTGTGAAAGAAATGCCGTAATCCATGAACCTTTTGGGGTAACCACACCGCGAGTGTTGGTGGTAGCCGAGTGGGCGATAATAATTGTCGAACGATATAGTCGCTTCAGCAGATCGGCTACGACTGACGCTTATTCATAGTATCGACGCAGGGGCCCCATGTTATGCCAACGAAGAGATTGATTCGGTACCAATTTTCCGCAGTTTGCCATCGCAGTGGAGAGGGAAGTGGTAGTAACAGTGAATTATCCTTCCTTCTTGGCATCATTGTTTTTAATAAGTTTGTGTGACTTGTTCGTTGGGAAAAAATTGACGCAGAAGTAAGTAATACTTGAATTTGAAGGAATTTATGTTAAGTTCCTCGAGGTACTTGGAGTTGGTGTGTGGTGGGCTGGGCCACGACCTTCCTGATAATTTCAAGGAAATGCAAGGCAAGAATAAAATAAGCGGTTAAGAGGGCATCTTTGTAGGTTTTGAAAATCTACACGATTTTAAGGCGGTGCGTAATGATTAGATATTTACAGGACCACGAGGACGCGGTGATTAGGGTTGTGACACCAAGGAAAGTTTATCAAGGAGATAAGTTCTCTCCCATACATAAAAGGATAGTCTTACGTAATACGGGTTATGTGTACCCATGTAGTTAGACGGACGGAGACTGGTAGGTCTTATCGCCACGCCATAAGTTACGCTTTAGATAACCGTGGAAAAAGTATTATGTTGGGGTAATTAAGAACGACGGAAGTGTCGTAAGAAAATGAAGGTAGTACACATGTTTGAAATGCGATTATGGATCAAATTAGAAACACTTTACTATTAATAAGCATAAGGTAGGTTATGACCAAAAGGATAAAAGAGAATACAACTATGGTTATGTAAGTTGCACGAACTAGTGTAAGACCATTAGTAGGTAATGGGCGTAGGAACACCTCGAGGAAAGGTAGTAGCATCCAGATCGACGAGAAAGATAGTAAGAGAACACGCGAGGTAAAGGACCCCGTGACAACTTGAATTAACTTATAAAGGAAAGACGAGTAGACACTGAACGATAAGAAATCTTGACAAGTCATTGGATTATGTAATACCGTGAATCGAGGTTGAACATCGGACTATAAGCTCTACGGAGGATAATAGGATTACTACTTGACAAGATCAAGGAAGTCTTCCCCTAAATTGTGATTGGCGAAGTCGAATCGTGTAGTAACCAAGTTTGGTTGCAACAGAGAAAGGGAAACAGAACCATAACCGAGATTAAGGATGCTCGAATATTTTGCAAGTGCAAGAGAGGCTTCTATTGGAAGAGAAGTTGACCACGACATAGCTTCTAACCCCTCGAGACTAGAGGTTAGGGTATTATTGTAACACGTCATTGCGTCATTAGTCAGCCCGACGCAACACGATAAGGTTAGAGCTTATGTTTCCGTTAGGGAAGCAAGAAAGGAATTACGTTACTCACGATTTAGAGTCGATTAATGAAGATTTAGGCAATTTCTTATATAGATTTCATGTGGATATTTGCGAGACCACAGAAACTCCAGATATCTTCCCGAGGCGACCGAATTTGAGCGAGGCGGTGGTTAGGGTTACTCAAGGATTGTGATATTGATATCATATACCACCCAAGGCCAATGTCCTTAGTCGCAGATTGATGGGTAGTCCGCCGGTGCGGCGGAAGAAGGATACGGTCCGAGAGTTACACCAGCAAGCTTGGGGTTCGATTGGTTGATTTTGATAGTGATGGAATTCGGTTCGAGAGGTAGTCTTCCATCGCCGTGAGGTGAAGGCGACGATGAGGACCCGATTTTGGTACGGAAGAGAAGAGTCTATTTGAGGTAGCACCGATGGGGTGCTAAGGTTTTCCCGATGTGGCAGATTCGTGAGGCACCTTTCGTTATTCGATTCATCCGGTCGACTAAGATGTACCATGACCTCGTGCATGTATTGGTGGGATGGTTTGAAGAGGACGTTTGTTGCCCGGTCCTAATTGTGCCGAGTTAAGGTTGAGCACTATTGATATGAAGTGGGAGGTCAACATAGACTTTATTACGGTTACCTCGCAAGGAGACATGATTCCATTTGGGTTATTGTTGTGTGTGAAATCAGCCCACTTTCTTCCAACAGACGACGCCACCGAGGACTATGCGATTATATATTAGAGAGATTGTGAGTTTGCACGAGTCCCGGTCGATTATATCAGATAGGAGCCAGTTCACGCTAACTGGAGGTCTTTCCGTATGGATTAGGACACAGTGAGTCTCAAGACGCGCTTCATCCTCACTATACGACTCGGATATCTCGCGGCTTGTGTTATTGATTTCGGGAGGATCATTTACCTCTTGGAGTTTGCTTATAACAACGCCTACCATTCTAGTGTTCGATGGCGCGCTATGAGGCCTTATACGAGGAAGTGCAGTCACCGTTGGTTTGAAGTGGGAGAATCGCCAGATTTGGTTCACAGTGGATAAGGTGAAGCTTATCCAGAGCGGTTATCGCGCCCAGTCGGTAAATCATACGCAGATCATCGCGCCGACACTTAGAGTTTGAGGTCAAGATCGGGTCTTTCGAAAGTGTCACCCACGGCGGTGATGAGATTTGGGAGGAAAGGAAACTCACCAAGGTACATCGGCAGACGATTGTCCAAGAGTGGGCAAGGTTGCTATGAGTTGGATCTGCCGTCCGATCTTGAGGCGGTACATCCAGCTTTTTCACGTGTCTATGTTAAATGCGTTGAAATCCATCTAAGTGCACCGATTCAGATATCCAGTGTGAGTTGTCGTATGAGAGAGTCCCATAGCGATACTCGATCGTCAAGTTAGACGACTCGACGAAGGAGGTGGCTTCCGCAAGGTTTTATGGCGAACGAGAAGGAGATGGCGTGGAAGCGGAGGATGATATGATGAAGAAATACCCACACTTATTCCCTATACCTCCGTAACCCCTTCCTATTGTGTTAATTTGGTTGATTATGCTTGAGTAATGTTGTGGCTCGAGCATTCTTATTTGCTAAGGAATAGTTAAGAAGATATGTTTATATTGTGTTTTGTTAGAAGGAACATTCGGACGAATGTTTCTAGAGAATGTTATACCGTGGTTCGTGCCGTATGGGCCACGCGAAAGAGTTAGGACTCAAATCGAAAATGCGACCAGTCTCAGGTGGCATAGGAGGAAGGCGCGCCATGGATGGTGTGTCATGGCCTGGCGCCGAATCGGCGCGCGCCTAAAGTTCCGAGTGTCCGGAAGCGCCGAGGCGGAATTTTGGCGGAAAAACTTAGAAAGTCCGATTTTTGTTTTAAAAGAGGCCATGAGGTGACAAGTGTCCCCATCCGATTTCACATGCATTATATTGACCAAGGCTTGGTCATTTCATTCAACTTTTCATCTTTACACTCCATCTCTCTCTAAATTAAAAGCTCATCCTTCTCTAAATTCCCAAGAGGAATTCTAGCCTAAGGGAAAATCAAAAGTGTAATAGGAAGGAAAGGTTATTGAAGACTATTGTGGTGGTGTTCTTGGAGAAAAGGCTAGCAAGGTGTTGGAATAAGTTTGGCTAAAACTCAAGGTAACATTTCTTCTCTTGTAGTTGGTATATGTTTAATAGGAAGAACTTGTAGTTGGAAAATGCACTTAGAGTAGTGCATGTAAGAAATGGGGTTTGATTATGAAAGAATTGGTTTGGGGATTTTATGAGCATGTTGTTGCCTAAATACTACATTAGACTTGTTGGGTTAGTTGTTGTAACTTGTGGTTGAATTTTACACACCAAAGTTTAGGTGTGTAATCCTTGGTGTTGGTTGGTTGTTGAGCCTTAAACATGGCATTTGAGCGTTAAAAATCGACCTTGGAAAAGGTGGCAAAGTATGTAGAAACAAAGGAAGCAGCGGCCCGATTTTCCGTAGGAAATTGGTGACTTTAACGGGAAAATTCTGCATTATAATTAGAGCTTGATAAACGTATTGTGGTCATTTTAGGTTGACATACTACGCGGTAAATCGACTTAGCTTGTGGATCGACCAAGAGGTATGTGGAGCTTTCCTATCTCTCGAGCATGATTAGTTGTACCTATGTAAGACGGTGACGAAGATTTGGAAATCTTCGTTTGTTATAAGTATTTGATACTTGCTTCGCTTTAAAAGAAAAGTATAAAAATCCTCGACTTAAGGAATGTGTTTTACTATTGTTTAACTCTAATATAACGGCTTTATGGGAGTTAGTTATATTAGTTTGTGAAAGTTTAATGGAGAAAGGTTTTGATGATTTGAACTTGGAAGGAAAATGGTTTTAAGGCATGAATTGCCTAAGGTTTTACAAGAAATGAAGTCACTTAATTTAGAAGCTTGAGATAGTTTTAAAAGGAAATGTGACTTGTTTTGAAAAGAAATCGTAACTTGATACTATGGTGATTAGTATCTTGGAATTTTTGTATAAAAAAAGAGTTATTTCTTAAAAGGTTAGAGGTACATGATACTTGGGTTAAATTCCCGGATTTTCTATTAAAAGACATGTTGGTGCCTTAGGTATACTAAAATGAGAGAGGATATATTAATAATGTTAATAAGAAGTTAGGGTACTTTCTTAACTTGCTTATGTTATGATATGATAGGCCGGTAGTGCTTATGTTATGATATGATAGGCCGGTAGTGCTTATGTTATGATATGATAGGCCGGTAGTGCTTATGTTATGATATGGTAGGCCGGTAGTGCTTATGTTATAATATGATTAGTGCTTATGTTATGTTTAATAGCGGATGAGCTATGTTATATATATATTATTACTGTAAACCGGGTTATTCTTGTTATTTCCTTTGGACATACCGACACGATGGGTGGCCACTGTATGCTCCAATAGGATGGTTTACTATTTATGCCATGGATTTGCTACCCATGACGCGACGCGATTCGACCATAGATCCATGCGGGTGAAATAGTCCCACGCGAGTACGCTGATGGTATCATGCGGATCCACAGGATCCATGCGGGTGAAATAGTCCCACGCGGGTGAAATAGTCCCACGACGAGGCGATGACTCACGCGGGTCCACAGGACCTATGCGGGTGAAATAGTCCCGCGAGTAGGATTGCTAATGATACTACTGCAGGTACCTGCTTTGATCATGAGCCTCCTATTTTTACGCAGATATATATACATTTGTTACTCTCATTGTTAGTAAGGCGCAAGGTAAACCGATTATAACTCCACTTATATTTTGACTTATGACATTATTACGATTTTCCGCCGCATATTTGGTACATCGACCTCGGGCCGCGTCACGCCGCAGTTGAGGTTCATAGCTTGGTCGATCCGCACTCTTAGGATCATTCTGGAAGGCTCCATTTCTCGAGGCCTCGCTTTTTGGTACGATTCTCGAGGTTGTAGACTTTGTACATTCAGTGGTATGGCGGGCCCCTGTCCGTCATAGTGTTATTCTTTCTAGAGGCCTGTAGTCTTGTCGAACTTGGTTCGTTAAGGATGAATCGCTCGGTTTATGTACTTTTGGGTTAGCCAGTTTGGGCTAGACTATTCTATATCTTAATGGTTGTTTATCTTGAGTTTACATTCCGCTGGTTTTCTCTGATGTTGTGTCACTAGGGTGCCCGGGTTAAGGCACCGGTCACGGGTCCGGGTTCGGGTCGTGACACCGACAACTATTCAGATGGTATTTAGCATTGCATTATCAAAATCTTAGTGTCTTACTCAGCTTGATGTAAAAATGCTTTTCTACATGGAAATCTCAATGAAACTGTCTATATGTACCAACCTCTGGATTTTCGTGATCCTCAACACCCTGATTATGTGTGTTTGCTCAAGAAATTTCTATATGAGCTTAAGTAAGCCCCTCGTGCTTGGTATCAATGTTTTGCTGAATATGTGGCTACATTGTGTTTCTCTCGCATCATTTCGGATCATACTTTATTCATTTACCGTCGGGGCACAGCTATGTCATATATTATTCTTTATATGGATGATATCATCCTTGCTGCCTCTTCAGATGCTCTTCGACAGTCCATTATGTCTAAGCTTGGTTCTGAATTTGCTATGAAAGATTTAGGTTCACTGAGCTATTTTTTGGGTATCTCTATCACCCGACATTCGTGAGGTTTATTTCTTTCACAAAAAATTATGTAGAGGAAATTATTGAGCGGGCCGGTATGTCTTCCTGCAAACTATCTCTTACACTGGTGGACACGAAAGCAAAACTCAGTACCTCTTCAGGTAATCCCTATCATGTAGGGGTGTTCATTTCGATCTGATTCGATCCGCGATCCGAAAAATCGGATATCCGATCCGCTTTTTTGAGTTTCAGATATTTCGGATCGGATACGGATCACAATTTTCTTAATTTCGGTATCCGAAATATCCGATTTTTTTATTTTCTTTTAATTTTGGTTTCTAATTTTTAAAAAGAATGACCTTTTGTTAAAATAAGAAATAACTTAAATTGAATTATAATTTCTATTTTATCTTAATAATTTCTATTTGATCTTATAATAGTGGGAAAATATAAATCTTTTAGTATTGAATGCATAAATTAACACGGATTTATGTTATATTAAATTAATCTTTTACTATTGGCTTATGCTTAATACATACGTATATAAACAATGAAACAACTTTGAAAAATATATGGTACTAAATACATGACTGCAACTTCCAATCCATACTTTATAGTTGACATCTACTAAGTTAGTTTCTGTAGTTAATTGTACTAAGTTAGCAGCTTTTGATAATCTCCATGTAATATCTACTTCTACTAGTGGTGGACTTGAATAGGAAAGTATGTCTGATGTAACAACGTAATATATTTATAAAGTATCGTTTTAACCAAAAAATAAAGTTGGCATATTGAAATTCTAAGAAACAATTAAAAATACAATATATAGTCTAGGGGTGTTCATTTCGGATATTCGGTTATCCGATCCGAAATTTTCGGATATCCAAAATTTTGGATCGGATTCGGATCATAATTTTACCGATCTGAAATTTTGAATCGGATATCCGAAATGAACACCCCTACTATCATGATCCAACTGAGTATTGTAGTCTTGCCGACGCCTTACAATATTTAAATTTATTGAGACTAGATATTTTTTATGTGGTTCAACAAATATGCTTATTTATGCATGATCTGAGAACCCAACACATGTCTGCGTTGAAGCGAATCATTTGCTATATTTAGGGTACTCTCTAATTCAGCCTTCATGTTTACCCCTCTTCGATTAGTAAATGCATCTCATTCACTGACGCAGACTGGGGTGGATGTCCAGATACTAGACAATCAACTTCTAGTTATTGTGTTTACCTTGGAGATAACTTGATATCTTGGTCTGCGAAAAGGCAGCCTACCTTCTCGGTCTAGCGCTAAGGCCGAATACCGTGGGGTGGCTAATGTCGTCTCTGAATCTTGTTGGATTCGAAACTTACTTCTGGAGCTTCATTGTCCAGTTACGAAAGCCAATTGGGTCTATTGTGACATGTTAGTGTGGTTTATCTTTCCGAAAACCCAGTTCAACATCAACACACTAAACACAATGAAACAGATATACACTTCATACGTGAAAAAGTCGCTTGTGGTCAAGTACGCGTCCTGCATGTCCCTTCACGCTATCAAATTGCCGATATTTTCACTAAAGGACTCCCGCTGCAACTCTTTGATGATTTTCGAGAAAGTCTCAACATATGTAAACCTACCGTTTTAACTAAAGGGGTATATTAGAATATGTAAGAATCTTTTTATTTTTAGAATATGTATATTCTTGTGATTTGGTCAAACATAATTTCAGCCATAATATTGGCTTGTAATCTTGTATATAATGTTGATTAAGTAATGAAATCATGGAAGACGAATATTTCTATCAAGAAAAAAAAAAACCAAAGTTGGGAATTATGTGGTTCTATATATCTTCGAAAAGTTATTATGTGTCAATATTGGATATTTTTTGCCCGCTAAACAACAAAAATCCGTCGCTAATTAATCTTAATGATGGATTGTAAAAAAAATTATGTTAGCCAAGTGCTATTTTACGAAAAAATAACGAAAAATTCGTAGCTAATTAATCCTATATTTTTGTTTGAACTGCTAAACAAGCATAAAGGAGCAAATAATAAGGTATTTGTACCCTAACATGAGAAACAAAGTAAGAGTATTTGGAATTTATACAATTAGTTTCTAGATTTTGATCGAATTATTTGATCCAACGTCGAGCTTGCCTACAATTTATAGATGAGTTTATTTTGGGTGGTTTCAGTAGCATTTTAACATGAGGATAAATTAAAAATAAATAATTAAGCTAAATAATCACTCACCTAACCGCTTAAATTAAAAATAGTCCGTGTAGGTATAATATATATACAATTCATGATTTTGGGTCTAACTCAACCCTAAAAGCTAGCTTAAAGGGAGAAAGATTATCCAAGTCATATAGTGAAACCAAAGACCACTTATCTCACCGATGTGGGAGAACTCAACAATATATAATATGTATATAACGGGGTACAATCAATATATAATCTATGTATATAATGGCTAGAAAAAGTATATAATGAATCGAAGTAACGCGAATCAATAAAGCGGAAAATATATTTAGATCAAAAAGAGTTTAAGATATATCATATACCAAGGGTGTATTTTTTTTTACACTATCACCTTAATTTTACTCGTTATAATATGTAATCTTGCAGTAATTAAAACGATTGAAATATTATTTATTTATACTCCAATAGAAACATATACAAAACTAATGTTAGGAGTTATTGTAAACATGTATATTATAGAAACAATTGTATCCCTACCCATAATTAAAATATTTTCATATATTGTGTAAATATAATTATGGTAAGACTAAGATTCCTCTTTTGTATAGACTTAGGATTCCTATTGTATAAGGGATGAATATTATACTATATATACTTTGATATTAATGAGAAGATTCCCTAAGGGAGATTAATATCATCTTACATGGTATCAAAAGCCAAACACCCAAAAACCCTAGAAATTTTTCTTCTTTGCTACCGAGAACACCCTCCCCCCCCCCCCCCGGATCTCGCCGCAGCCCTACCTCCAATTTCTAGGTTTTCTTCTTCATTCACCCCTGATTCTTCCACACTTTCTGACCCTTCCACCTCCACAAATCTCACCACCACGTTGTCATCCTCTTTTCATCCCTCCCTAACTGTTACCAACATCAAGAATTATATTCTCATTTTCTTGATCAAGAAAACAGTCAATATTCTCCTTGGGTTGAACTGTTTCGTAATCACGAATGTCTCTATAACGTTCTTGACCACATTGATGACACTATTCCGCGCCCTCCGGAGGTTGATGAGTCTACTTGGCGTCGTCTAGACGTCGGCGTCAAAAAATGAATTTATGATAGTATTTCTCAGAATCTTCTTCTTACTATCATGAAATCTGGCGCCACAACCCTTGATTTATGGAACCGCTTGGAGGAAATTTTTCAAGATAACAAGCACACTCGTGCTGTGTATTTGGAGGAACAATTTAACAATACACGCCTTGAAAATTTCTTCAACATGACCGAGTACTGCAGACAGTTAAAACTACTAGCGGATCGACTCTACAACGTCGACACACCTGTCTCGGACACTAAGATGGTGTTGCAATTGATTACAGGACTTCCCAAAGGCGACTACGATACGTTAGCCATCATGATTCAACAGACATATCCTCTTCCCAATTTCAACAAAGCTCGCTCGCAGTTATTGCTCGAAGAGACTCGACGTGCTAAGCAGGATGAGCACAATCAGAAGACGTTAGATGTCGAAACACGCCCTCAAGATCCAGCGCCGCCAGAAATCTCTCAACCGCAGCAGGTACGCGGTGGAAAAGGTGGCAAGGGCCGCGGCAGAGGAGGCCGTGGTCGTGGCAAGGGTCACGAACAGCAGAACCAGCAGCAACAACAATAGGGCCCGTGATAATCGCTCAGCGTGGCGCCCAACAGCATTGCTCAGAGTCGAGGCACCGCCAGCTTCCAAAGACCAAAGAACCCTTCCAACATGACACCCACTGAGTTGGGTCAGGCCTTCAACTGTCTCAACATGCAACAGCCTGACAACAACTTGTACATGGACACCGGAGCCACTTCTCACCTCACTCGGTCTGCAGATAATATTCTCAAACTGTTTGGTTTAAAGCATCCTCAATTTGTGACAGTTGGTAGTGGCCCCCACATTCCAGTAAAGGGTTATGGTACATTCTACACACCACCTCCTCATCCATCCCCCCCTCAAAATATCCTATATGCCCCACATATGATTAAGAATCTAATCTCCGCAAATTCACTCGTAATAACTCTGTCTCTGTTGATTTTGACCCTTATGGTTTCACTGTGAAGGATCTTCATACGGGGACACCTCTTACGAGATGCAATAGCACGGGGGATCTCTATCCATTCATTTCCACCTCCGCTACCAGATCTAGGTCTCCCGTCTCTCTAGCGGTCATTTCTTCTTTCACATGACATAATAGGCTTGGTCATCCAGGAGCCCCAATTTTAATTTTCTTAGAGCCAATAATTTCATTACTTGTAATGTGAAGCTTGCCCAAAACTGTATTTCTTGTTCTTTAGGCAAACATACTCGTCTTCCATTTAAGTCATCCACTAGTGTTACTTTTGCACCCTTTGATGTTATACATGCCGATTTATGGACATCACCTGTTGCTAGTTCTCTCGGCATAAATACTATCTTATGCTACTAGATGGCTTTTCTCACTTTGTTTGGTTGTATCCTCTCAAATTTAAATCGGAAGTTTTTGTCAAATTTCTTGAGTTTCGAACATTCATTCAAACACAATTTGAAAAGAGTATAAAATCTTTTCAGTGCGAAAATGGTCGAATTCAACAACTCTATGTTTCACCGTTTTTGTACTAATAATGGCATGGTTTTTCGCTTCTCCTGCCCTCACACCTCCCCTCAAAATGGTAAAGCTGAAAGAATCATCTACACCATTAACAATATGATTCGCACTCTATTGATTCATGCCTCCCTACCTCCATCCTTCTGGATCTATGCTGCTAAAATGTCAGAATACGTTCTCAATATCCTCCCAACTAGCACCCTTCACAATATGACTCATACCGAAATTCTCTATCATAGAGTCCCCTCTTATGATCATCTTCGAATATTTGATTGTCTATGCTATCATAACTCGCTTTCATCGCTTCTCTCAAACTAGCCCCGCACTCAGTGGTCGGCACGCGCTCCAACTCGTGGAATGGTTCCTTCCTCATCACGGCAGTGGCGCTAAAACATCGAGAGTCTGCTGGGTCCTCCAGCGCCACGGCCCTTGATCACGGCGCCTCCGACGGCTCCTTCCAGCACCGCGGTTCTTGATCTAGGCACCGCGGTGCCTCCTACGGCGTCAACCCCTCCTTCTCTATATCCAACAAATTCCTCCGCCTTGGAGCCTCCCACTATCCCCAGTCACCAAATGGAAACACGTGCAAAACATATAATCTTCAAACCCAAAGTCCAATTTAACTTGTCTGCCCAAATCATTTCACCAATTCCCAAGAACCCTATATTGGCTAAATAATACCCTAATTGCAATGCGGCCATGTCTGAGGAATTCAATGCTTTAACTAAACAACACACATGGGATCTAGTACCTAGACCTGAAGGGGTAAATGTGATTCGTTGTCTGTGGCTATTTCGTCACAAATTCAGAGACAGTGGAGATCTTGAGAGGTATAAGGCACGACTTGTGGCTAATGGCACAAATAAAACGGATGGTATTGATTGTGGTGAGACCTTCAGCCCGGTTGTCAAACCGGATACCATCCGTACAGTTTTGAGCATTGCCATGGGCAAACACTGGTCGATCCATCAGCTTGATGTGAAGAATGCATTCTTACATGAGTATCTGAGAGAGACAGTCTACATGCATCAGCCGTCAGGGTTCACCCATCCAGCAGTTCTTCACTATGTGTGTCGTCTCCGTAAGTCACTATATGGCCTGAAATAGGCCCCCCGTGCGTGGTATGATAGATTTGCCAAGTATATCTTGCAGATTGAGTTTGTATGCAGCAAGAGTGATACATCACTCTTTATTTTTCATCGAGGTAGTAGTACTGCTTACTTATTACTTTACGTAGATGATAATGTTCTTACCGCCTCATCCAACGGATTGAAAAATGAGATTATTGTCTTGCTTAAGTCCGAATTGCAATGACTGATTTGGGGAAGCTGAGTTACTTTTTGGGGATATTAGTGACCAGGTCTGCCAATCACATGTTCTTGTGTCAGCGTAAGTATGCAGAGGAGATCGTGTACAGGGCTAAGATGGCGAATTGCAAAGTTTCACCTACTCCAGTTGATTCGAAATCTAAGCTCAGTGCCATGATGGTGCTCCAGTCTCTGATCCTACTCTGTATAGGAGCCTTGCAGGTGCACTCCAGTATCTCACCTTCACCAGGCCAGACATAACTTATGTTGTTCAGCAGGTGTGCTTATTCATGGATCCCCAGGGAGTCTCATTTCACTGCTCTTAAGCGTATCATTCGATACATTAAGGGCACTCTTGATTATGGTTTGCACTTATACCCCTCTGCACCAAACAAGTTTCTTTCATATACGGATGCAGATTGGGCAGGGTGTCCGGACACGCGACGCTCCACCTTCAGTTTTTGTGTTTTTTAGGGGATAGTCTGATTTCTTGGTCTGCCAAGCGACATGCTACCCTATCTCGCTACAGTGCCGAGGCTGAGTACAGAGGCGTTGCAAATGTAGTAGCTGAGATTTGTTGGCTCAGAAATTTACTGGTAGAACTTTAGTGTCCTTTGCGTCAGACATCAATTGTGTATTGTGATAACATATATGTCATCTATATGTCTCATAATCTGGTTCAACATCAGCGAACCAAGCACATTGAGATAGACCTACATTTTGTTCGTGAGAAAGTTGCACTAGGCCATGTCAGAGTGTTACATGTTCCATCATCCTATCAGTATGCAGATATATTTACAAAAGGACTTTTCAGACAGTTATTTCTTGACTTCGGATCCAGTCTCAGCGTCCGACCTCCTCCCGCTCCGACTGAGGGTGTGTGTAAACATGTATATTATAGAAACAATTGTATCCCTACCCATAATTAGAATATTTCCATATATTGTGTAAATATAATTATGGTAAGACTATGATTCCTCTTTTGTATAGATTTAGAATTCATATTATATAAAAAATGAATATTATACTTTATATATACTTTGATATTAATAAGAAGACTCCTCAAGAAAGATTAATATCACGGCTATTTATCTTGCGAAAGAACAAAAACATTGAGTCATTAAACTTGTTGAAGTGAATTCACATGCATTTACCGAATCCAATAAATTAAATGCATAATACACGCCAAACTGATGGCACCATTAGATATTTTGTCGTTTAATACTTACTGTTCGGTTAAGTTTTGACGAAGAAATAAATGCTTTTTATTAATTACAAAAGTTACTTTTAGTGTTAAAGTAGTCATTAAAAAGTATTTTTAAAAAATAATTGTTTTTATCTTTTAGGATAAGACTATTTATATGGATCATTGGCACAAATGTCCTTATTTTGGGTTGGTCTTTAATTTACTCCTTCTATCTTATTATTTTAATTTTTAATCTTCAGTCATTTAAGTTAATTATAATAAATGGGGGAAACTATTGCTCCCATCCCACATAACTTAGGTTTCTTCTCCAATTCATCTTCTTCCCCAACTTCATCTTTCTATCCTGCTTCAAATTTTAAACCCAAGAGCTCCAAGTATTAATAATGATGAATTTTGATTTTTTTTTATTAAACTATATTAAGAAGAACTCATTTTGTTTCTTTTATTGCGTCACAACTTCAGTTGGATACGAGAGAACACTTAAGAATCAAATTGATTTTTGGTTATTGGAGTAATAATGTGGGTTTGAAGGTGGGTCATATGGTATATGTTGTGAATTATGGTGATGGAAGAATAACTTTGGTAGTAGGTAATGAATTTGATGGTGATGAGTGATGAAATTCATTGTAGTTGCTATGATATTTGGTGGTGGAAACAATAAATTTATTTATTGTGTATAATCTTTAATTTTAAGCTATTTAATTAATAAGATATGTTTTATCTTTAATTATTTTACCTTGGGATAACTTTTCATTACATATCCTTGCAAGTTTTTCCAATAAAACATGCTTAATTTGATGAATTTTTATTTTTTTCATATATAAAATTAAACTACTTTTGTCTATATGCATGACTAAATTTGAAATCTAAAGTTATGTCTTAAGGTCTAACTTGACTAACTTTGAAATCTAAAGTTATATCTTAAGACTTAATTTGACTAACTTTGGAATATAAAGTTATGTCTTAAGCCTGATTTAACTTTGGAATCTAAAGTTATATCTTAAGGCTTAATTTGACTAACTTTGGAATATAAAGTTATGTCTTAAGCCTGATTTAACTTTGGAATCTAAAGTTATATTTTAAAGTCTAACTTGACTAACTTTGAAATATACAATTAGGTCTTAAGGTCTAACTTGACTAACTTTGGAATATAAAGATAGACCTTCAGATCTAACTTGACTAACTTTGAAATCTAAAGTTATGCTTTAAGGTTAAAACTTAACTTGACTAACTTTGGAATCTAATATGAAGGCTCATTAATCTATTTAACTAAATAATAATATTACAATATTTATGATGCTGATATCTCATTAAATATAATATTAACTTATTAACAAAAATAAGCTTTTAACCAATTGTTATGAGCCACGACTTGATAAAGGATAAATAAATTACAACTTTTATCATTTTCCCGTAATTTGACACTTAAAAATATTATTTAAATATATAAATACAAACATAAACACTTAAATTCTCTTAAATATCCCTGCCAAGACATTAAATGCAGGGACTATTTTGTCTTTTAACAGTGTCCCACTATTTATCTTAATATTTGTTTATTCATTCTTCAGTCTTTGGCAAAAAATTAGACACAAGAGTTCACTCTTCACTCTCCATCCATTTCATTATTTCTCACGGAGGTAAGAACCTATGGCTCGTTTGGTACGTCGGACTATACTATATTAATTTTATTGAATTGAATTGTACTAGATTGTATTAATATATAATGAACGGTATTAGAGTATTAATATATAATGAATTGTATTTTTGTATTTTATTTTTAATACAGTTCAGGGGAGACCCACATGCTAGATGAGTCTCAAAAATGGCGGTTGGACTATACTATTTCTAAAAATAATACAGTCCAGTGCTGCTGAAAACGCTCACCAATGTTGTATTAATTTTTTATCCAGTATAGTCAGCTTAATATAACGTACCAAACGTGTCCTAGTACACTAACACTCTTTATAGATTTGATTGGGATGTAACTAGATTTTTCTTAACGCAAAGCATTAAAAAAAATAAACATGCTAAAGAATTAATATAACTTTTTACTTAATTGTCAAAACAAGCCTAACAAATTCTTAATATTCGATTCAAGCTTTTGGAATTGAAATAAATTTGACCGTGAATCATGAAATTGTGATGATCTTCTATATATAATGAAGGGGGAGTCCACTTACAAAAAATGAGAGATGAAAAGAATTGGAAAGAGTGTTTGTAAATTGATCTTAATAAGAGTGTACTTTGTGATGTGCCAATTATGTGCATTAATGAGTTTCAATCCTATTGAATGTATAAATTTGGCAGTTAAGTAAAAGGGAAGTGGGCAGGACACTTCCGATTTTGATAGTTATGAACTAGTATTAAAATCGAGTCCTAAACAAGTGAATTTAATTTTAACAAATTGACTCATTATTCATCGAGTTCCAAATCACTCGCTACTAACTTTCGGGATGTTCTCGATTATCAATACACATTTTCCCTCTCCATTCGTCCTAATTCATTTCGTCTGGCGTTACATAATAAAAAGAAATTATTCATAAGAATTTGTCCAATGCCACAGATACAAAAATTGCTATCTCAAATGATTAGGTGGGGACACCATTCGAACCTACAATATTCAGCTCATAAACTGTCGATTCAACTAATCCGTTGCTCCGCTGCTTTTCCTTCTCTTTCTTTCACTATTCCTACCTAGGTTTTCAATTGTGGTTACTAGGTTGGGATAGAATCAGCGGTGGTCATCTAACAACCCTTTTATATAGGTTGGAGTTACCCTATAAATTATATTTTAATAACTCGATGAATTTATATACTAATTCACAATGAAAATTAAGTACTTTAATCACATACTCCAAATTATGAGTGTACAAAGAAAATCGACAAATCGATAATTCGTGTCAAGCCGAGGAAAAAACCTGATTAGTGATTTGATTTGACTTGATTTGACTTGATTTGACTTGATTTGGTATTATAAAATATTCGATCATAACTGATTTAATTTGATTTTATCTAAAAAAAAAGTCAAACTGTACCAATTCAATCCGATATTACATTTACAAGTTTTAAAAATATTTTATATATATATATATATATATATATATATATATATATATATATATATATATATATATATATATATATACATATTACTTCAAGTTTGGACGAATTTTGAATGGTCTAATAAGTCTATAGCCCATAATGTTAGTAAATTAAATAAAGCCCAAAGCAAAACCAAATCAATACTAATGCTAAAAAATCAATTCTAAGACTAGGAAGGAGAATATTGTTGGATATTAAATTCTTTAGTTTAGACAGTGAAAATATATAACTTAATTTTTTAAATATTTAGTTATGTAATTAATACTTATTAGCCATAATTATTTTAGTATGACTTAGTACTTTTAGATAATTAGCTTATTTGTTTTATACAATTTCATTATTATTTTTAATAAATATTTTAGTACAATATCATCATTCATCTCATATTTTGTGTTATTTAAAAAAAAAATACCTTAATCAGGAAAAACACAGGTAAACACAAAGTCAAACACGCGTAATAGGAGAACGTTAAGCTAACAAATGGTGGGTCCAAGAAATTAGATACTAACCCAACTCATCCAGCAAAAAAAAAATCAACAAAAAGTCTTATACTGCTTATATTACTTTATCCCAAAAAAAAATTAGCACATTTTATAATACCCGTCATAAAAATAAATTAGTATTTTTTAAAAATTCTCAATAAGAAAAAAGGGGATGTATTTTTTTTTATGTTTTAAAAAAAGAGAAACAATTTAATTTTATGTGATAATTAATAACTATATAAATATTTAAGGTTTATTTTGAATTATATATTTTTATTTTTTTATTTCTTAAATTATGTGTCAAATCAAACTAAGATAATATTATTAGAACGGAGGAAGTAATAATAATTTAAAAAAAATCCAAGTCATCCGACAACCGTCTAAGCCTCAATTTTCTTCACTTTCCTCTTTCATCTTCTTCAACGTACACACAAAATAAGAAGGGTAATTTCATTTATTTTTCTGTTTTGAGAGCCCATTTTTCAAAATTTATTTCAAATATTTCTCCAAGAATCAATTTTTTTTGTTTATTTATATCAATCAATTAAGGAATTTCAGGTGTGTAATTTCATTTTCTACCAACCCCAGATCTTGTTTTTTTGTTCTTTGTTCTATATGTGTATTTGGTTTATTTATTTTATGTATATTTTGATTCTTGAAGGGATTTGAAAATCTGGGTGTTTTTAGTTTTTGTTTGATCTAGTGTCACTTGCTTAGTTTTGTGCATTTCAGTAACATATATGCTTTATTTGCCATGATTTTTCTTAGTGTTTGGTCGATAGGAAACAACCTCTCTACCCCACAAAAGTAGTGGTTAGGTCTGTATATATCTTACACTCCCCAGATCCCACAAAGTGGGATTATACTGGGTATGTTGTTGTTGTTGTTATTTTGTTGGTGTTTGATGTAAAGTTAGAAACTTTTGTTAGTGTTTTGACATAAAGTTAGCTGGTTTACACTATTTTCCCTGTTCTTGAAGGTATAAATGTGAATTATTATTAATTTTTGTGATGATTCTTGTAGGGTTGTTGATACATGATCAATTGGTTTGTTTTTAGATAGCTCTGCATGCTGCTTTTAGTCTGTCAGGATGCTGAAATGTTTACATCCAATCAAATTTCAATAAAAAAGTCTTTTTTTTTTGCTATCTTTTCTTTAGCGTAATGGAAATGGAGAGGTATATTGGGAAGCAGTAGAGGAATTTGGAAAAGTAAATATTAGCTTTAATTTGGTAGTTTATTGATACTGTAGATGTCGATTATATCATTTGCTTGCTTGTACTTGGCAAGATATGATTTTCTTTTTTTCCCAGTTTAAACAAAAACAAACGCTGGATACGTTTTGTTAGATATGTTTTTAATTTTAGAAAGATGGGGTAACATGTCTTGTGATT
Organism: Przewalskia tangutica; assembly: GCA_029844215.1. Classification (NCBI taxonomy): domain Eukaryota; kingdom Viridiplantae; phylum Streptophyta; class Magnoliopsida; order Solanales; family Solanaceae; genus Przewalskia; species Przewalskia tangutica. The sequence goes on along the minus strand of CM056729.1, from coordinate 24,803,249 downwards.
TTTTATGTGTTTTTGTTGCTTTCAAGGGAAAGACATGCCATTTTAGTCCAAAATTTTGTTTTAGAAGTGAAAAGTTTTTGAAGCATATTGGATCAGACATGGTTTTGTTTGTTTTTCGTTGAGCACATTTCTGAACATTTGCTGATGGTAACCTTTTTGTGACTCACTTTAATCACCAGCGTAAAGGAAAAATGCTGCCTCCACGCCAACAACCACGGCCTGGTGGACTTCAGACGTCTTTATCATTGGTCGTCTCTCCTGATGCCTGCGGATCTCCTAATCCTCAGGAACGTGGCTCAACCTCTGATCAGGCTCGTGACTCACCGTCTGAAAGTGCTAGCTCACTCGAAACTTGGCCAACGTCTGATTCTTTGATGGCCAAAAAAATAGAAAAGGAGAAAGAGAATGGCTACACTGAGCACTCTGTTGTTCGCAATGTGTCGCACTCGGATAAAATTTCCCTTCGAGACATTGCCCGAGAAAGAGTTGATGTTATAGCTGACAGGATGAGAAATCTCCCAGATGAGTATTTAGAGAAGTTCAAACATGAACTTCGGGTTATTCTTGAAGGATTAGGCGGTTCTCAGCACAGAGATGAGTTTTTGTTCCTCCAAAGGCTAGTGAATAATAGAGGTGATTTGACGGATGGTACCTTGTGTATAACACATCGTACCCAGCTAGAAATTCTAGTTGCTATAAAGACTGGAATTCAGGCGTTTTTGCATCCGAGTGTCAGTCTCTCGCAAGCATCCCTCATTGACATTTTCTTGTATAAGCGGTGCAGAAACATAGCATGCGGAAGCGTGCTTCCGGCAGAGGAATGTAGCTGCGAAATTTGCTCGAAGAAAAATGGTTTCTGCAACCTTTGCATGTGTGTGATTTGTAACAAGTTTGATTTTGAGGTGAACACTTGTAGGTGGATCGGTTGTGATCTTTGTTCTCATTGGACGCACACGGATTGTGCCATTAGCAACGGGCGGATTGGTATGGGCCCGTCTGTTAAGAATGGAGCTAGCTCGGCCGAGACGCTTTTCAGATGTAATGCTTGCAGTAGGACATCCGAGTTATTAGGTTGGGTTAAAGATGTGTTCCAGCACTGTGCCCCGAGTTGGGATGCGGAAGCTTTTGTTAGAGAGCTCGACTTTGTCAGGAGGATTTTCCAGAGAAGTGAGGATGCGAGAGGCCGTAAGTTGTTTTGGAAATGCGAGGAGCTAATTGAAAAGCTGAAAGGTGGGGTTGCAGATCCTATGGCTTGTAAAGTGATCTTATCCTTTTTCCAAGGTACGCCCGATGTCCAAGGTTATCTTATTTATTTTCTTACTTTTTTCTAGAACTATTTATGATTGAAATGTAGTTGATTAATCGATTGATTGTTCTGGACCAAGCTTGAATTGGTCTGTCCAATAAGAAATCAAATGCATCAGGTTAACAAATAATTTGATTATTGGTCCTCTGACTTTGGCTTCTTTGATGAATAGTTAGGGTTCTTTAGTAGGCTAGGGGGGATACAGGGGTTTATATCTCTCTGATAGGATCATTTACTAGACCAAGAAGATTTGTCTATTTGATAAATATCAATCATCTCATGTAATATTAAACTTTTAATACCAATATACTCTTGGCCAAACTTCTGCAGTTTTCGCTAACCTTATCAGCGAAGTATCATCTAAAGCCATACATTTTTTCAATCGTAAAAGCCCCAAGTACTCTGCATAGATTGGTGGTCCTAGATAAGCAGAATAATTGAGCGATAGCGGAAGTTTAGTGCACCGGGCTGCCCTTTTTTTTTAGGAGAAGAGTTGCATGTGCACAAACCAATTAGCATTTAGGACAATATATTGAAAGATGGATCATGGAACTTAGTGGACGTGGATAGAATAAAGTAGTGATGTTGTAAGGAGGGAGTTGCATGCAACAAAAAATTCTGTTGTGAACACTGAGGGGCACAAACCAACTAGCTCGTAAGGACATGATATTGAAAGATGTAGCACGGAATTCAGAAGTGGACGTATATAGAAGAAAGTAGTGATATTTGAAGGCCTAGGACCTCTATTGTTGAAACCATGGTGGTGGAATGTGGAGAGGCGAGAAGAGCAAAGCAAAAGATAGTGAAACCTTTAAAGAGTATAAGAAGCTAAGAAACCTATTAGCAAATGAGTTGCGTCAACCTTAGCTAACCTATTAGGGATGTAGGAGGAGGAGAAAGAAATGTATAAGCTAGGATATAGTTAGGTCATAGGCTGCACTAGGAGGGAGAAGTAGAAAGGAAGAGGAGAAATATGTTTTGCAACTTCCCGTTATGTACAGGGGGCGAAATTATCCTTTAATGTTGCAATCCGGTGATATAGTTCCTAGATCAGAAATAAGTTTGCTCAAGTTCGAGTTATCACCAGATTATAATTTTGAATCTGGCATAATTTAGAGAAAATACAAGATAAGTCCAAACCTAATATGGAGGCTAATCTCGCCTACTAAATGACCCACCCTTTAATGGTTATGGAGGACACTAAATTGCCTATTTAGTAATTTAACTTCTGTTCTTGGAATAATTTGACTTGTCTTTTTGGTTATATATTTTAGATACACCAGATTATCCCCTGAATGTAAGTTAAGCTCGCAATTTTTAACAAGTTAATAAAAGAAACTCCCCCCCCCCCCCCCCAAAAAAGGTCAGCCCGGTGCACCAAGCATCCCGCGTTTAGCAGGGTCCGGCCCGAAGGGGTGTGATGTAGATAGCCTATCCTAATGCTAGCATTAGTGGCTGCTTTCACGGCTCGAACCCCTGACCTAGGTCACACGGTGACAACTTTACCGGTGCTCCAAGGCTCCCCTTCCCCTCCCCCCAACCCCCCAAAAAAAGAGAGAGGGTCAACTAGACTAACCATATTCTGGCAAAAGTTTAAGGCAGTTATTTGTCTGTGCATTCATTTGGTTCCGCTCATGCTCTTCTTCCCTGAATATGCATGGAAACATTGTTACTATTGTTTGAATATTAATTATTGGACTGAAAAAAATGTAAAAATCTTTTGTTAACCCGATTGGCTGGTAGGTGGATCTTATCATTGTATCATTTTTGTGATTAATTTCTTTAGCTTAATCCTGTTACCTCCTTGTATGAAGGGGCACTCTTTTGTGCCGTTATTTTGGTCTCTAAAGCACCATTTCTAACAATACAACTTGTATTTTCAGATTTCATGAGTCGCTTTTTTTTCCTTTTGGGATAAGACCTGCATCGAAGTAGCTCACTATCTTCATTATTTTATTTTCCTAAGAAGCAATGGTAATAGCTATTTGCTAAAGCATGGGCTAGACATTCTTCCCACTAGTGATCTGATGTAGAAGGAACAAAGCTTTGCTGATTATACAAGCAGTGAGCTTGTAGTTCGCTTTCTAGTTGCTATATCTGGGTGTAAACTGTGATCACCTCAGGCTAATAGTCCAGACCTTTTAGGATGCGATTTTGATCACCTAAGTTGTGCATCTTAGTCTACAAAGGATTTAGATAGTGTTTCATCACAATGTGCAACTAATTTGAAATTTGCTCGTCTCATGAAACAAGATGGGAGTGGTGAGCAAGTTGATGTCTTAAATAACATGTAAAATCTCCCCCAGGGCATTGGTCTAACGGGGAACGTAGCTTGTGAAGTGTGGGTTAGACGCCCATCATGGTTTCAAATCCAGTCTGATAATTATGTGGAGAAGGGTAGAGGGGTGGGCCCATGATCCACCAAGTTTCGAACTGTGCACCATTGGCCGGCAGGAATTTCTTAGTTATAAAATGAGACATGTCAACTTGCTTTTGAATTTTTATGTTGTGGATTGTTTATTGAAGAAATTTGGTTTCAGTTCTAGTGCTTGTAGACCATTGGTTTTCGCTTGGTGCTTTGGGACTATTTATCTATACTTGGTGCATTAACTATATGTTCTGGCTGTCAATTTGCAAATAATTTGGACAATCTTGATATACAACTTTGAACCTGGGAATCTAACACATCTTGCAAAGAAGTTAAACTTAATATAGTACAAACAAGCACAACACACGTGTTCCAGATTTCAATGCTACTTATCTCTGGAATTCTTTCCTCTTCTCCATGTACTATGATTTGTTGCTAATGTGCTGTTAAAGCAATCTTCTACCTCCCCATGGACGCTTTTCTAATAGTTTTTTGTTCAACAGTTAAAATAATTCTGTTTTTTGTTTCTTTCTTTTCTTTTATACAAGGCCAAATAATCCATATTTTGATTTATTTGTTCCTGTCATTCTTAATGAGCTGTTATGTCTTTGACAATTGATTGTTGTGTAAAAATTTGCATGTTTGGAGAAAATTAGTAATGAATTTAGTAGTGTGAGGTTACTATGATAATGATAGTTCACTAAACTATAATTGGAAAATCATTTGCTTAGTGTTTTACTGATTTTGATTTGCACTTTTTTTTTGGCATTATGAGAATTCAACTGACAGAACTTTCTATACTGACTGATCGGTCTAGGGTAAATTCCTGGCCCTAGTATAAGGTGTTTACTGTCTTTTTTTAACATAAGCAACATAATGAGAAGAATCAAGAATCTCAAATACATCTACAAGTTTTACATTTCCTCTTTGAAATGCTTTTTTTTATCTTCAATTTTACACAGATCTTGACGTGGATCCTTCAAAGAGTCAAGAAAACGACGAAGGTGGCCACCTCATAGCTCCACAAGAGGCATTCAACAAGATTGCAGATGTAGTACAGGAAGCCATCAGAAAAATGGAAGCAGTAGCGGAGGAAAAGATGCGGATGGTTAAGAAAGCACGGTTATCTCTCGAAGCATGCGATCAGGAGCTCAAGGACAAAGCTCAGGAAGTGACCGCGCTAAAAATGGAGAGGCAGAGGAAGAAGCAGCAAATCGACGATCTTGAAAGCATCGTAAGGCTTAAGCAAGCAGAGGCCGATATGTTTGACCTAAAGGCCGGTGAAGCTAGACGGGAAGCTGAGAGACTGCAACGAATTGCACTCGCCAAGACAGAGAAGTCGGAAGATGATTATGCGAGCAGGTATCTGAAGCAGCGGTTAAGCGAGGCTGAGGCGGAGAAGCAGTTTATATTTGAGAAGATAAAGCTTCAGGAAAGTTCACGAGCGTCACAGAGCAGCGCCGGAGGAAGTGACCCTTCCCAGATGATGTACAGCAAAATCCAAGATTTGATTAAGAATATGTAGAGTTGTTGCTTTCAAAGGATATGAAGAGTGATTAAATGAAGTGAACTCCATTGGTGCCATTCCATGAGTTGTCTGGCTCTGAAATTTACTAGGCTTTGTGGATGTATGAATTGGTTCCAACCTTTTGGTCTTTGATAGTTTTTCATCTCAATTTGTGCTTTCTTTTTCTGATGGGTTGCTAAAAGAAAAGAAAAGAAAAGGCAGGAATTGCATTTCTCTTGGTGTGAATCTACACAGTTTGTTTGGCCAAGCCTTTGGAAAGACGAAATTGTTTTTTTTTTCTTTTAAAAAGTGCTTATTTTGGAAAGTTATAGTATTTGACCAAGCTTTTAGGGAAGAAATAGTGTGAGTAGTAGCGGAAATTGTTTTTAAAAGCAAAAAAATAATTTTTCTCAAAAGTATTTTTGGAACTTTGTACAGTCTCAAATTACCGTTCTAATATTGGTAAACATGTTTATTTTAATTGATTGATCTCCAAAAATACTTTGGAAAAACACTTGTGACAAAAAATTATTTTCAGAACAAATTGATTGTGAAAGTTCGGCCAAATAGACTATTAGCCTCCTCTGGAAGACCAAAAAAATATGGTCGAAGTAAAGCACAAGCTTCCAACAATCTCTCACAGTTGAGGTGGAGGGTTCCAAGTCTATCAATAGCCTTCCCTCCCCTTCTATGTATAAGAAAAAAGGCTACTAACCAGCAAAAATGCTCTTTCTTGGCAAGTTTTGATGATTTATTTTAGTTTTGGTGAACAAAGTTAATATCTGTCCGATAAGAGATAAATAAATGTATTTGATAGAATATTCAAAAGCCCGGAGTATCTAGCAATCAATGAAGTTCATAGGAGATCAATGTTTAAATTTTTCTGATGTGTTTGTTTTATAGTAATATTTATCACTTAATTACAGTACATTATTATGTATAATTTGCCAGACTAAATAGATCATAGCCAATAATTGTTTTAAAAAACAACAACAAGCAATATAGTATCACAACTACATAAGGACCATATTATCTAGTCAAAATTGTAAGATGATATTAATCTTTCTTATACAACAAGAATCATAAACCTATACAAAAGAGAAATCTTACAAAAGAGAAATCTTAGTATTACCATAATTATATTTACACAATATATGGAAATATTCTAATTATGGGTAGGGAATATATTATTTCATATATTTACACGTTTACACACTCCCCCAGTCAGAGCGGAAGGAGGCCGGACACTGAGACTGGATCTGAAGTCAAGAAACAACTGTCTGGGGAGTCCTTTGGTAAATATGTCTGCATACTGATAGGATGATGGAACATGTAACACTCTGACATGACCTAGAGCAACTTTCTCACGAACAAAGTGTAGGTATATCTCAATGTGCTTGGTTCGTTGATGCTGAACCGGGTTATGAGACAAATAAATGGCAGAGATGTTATCACAGTACACAATAGATGCCTGACGCAAATGACACTGAAGTTCTAACGAAGTTTCGAGCCAACAAATCTCAAATTCTACATTTGCAACGCTCTGTATCGCCTCGACATCGGATCTAGATAGGGTAGCCGGCGTATCAAGAAATCGAGTTATCCTAAGAAAACACAAAAGAAGGTGGAGCGTCGCGTGTCCGGACACGCCAATCTGCATCCGTATATGAGAGCAACTCGCTTTGGCGCAGAGGGTATAGGTGCACCATAATCAGTAGCACTTTAATGTATCGAATGATACGCTTAAGAGCAGTGAAATGAGACTCCCTGGGGGCATGCATGAATAAGCACACTTGCTGAACATCATAAGCTATGTCTGGCATGGTAAATGTGAGATACTGAAGTGCACCTGCAAGACTCCTATACAGAGTAAGATCAAAGACTAGAGCATCATCCATAGCACTGAGCTTAGATTTTGAATCGACTGGAGTAGGCATAACTTTGCAATTCGCCATCTTAGCCCTGTACACTATCTCCTCTGCATACTTACGCTGACACAAAAACATGTGATTGACAGACCTGGTCACTGATATTCCCAAGAAATCTCAGCTTTCCCAAATCAGTCATTGCAAATTCAGACTTAAGCAAGACAATAATCTCATTTTTCAATCTATCCGGCGAGGCGTCGTAACAATATCATCCACGCATGAATAAGTAAGGCGGTCTACTACCTCGATGAAAAATGAAGAGTGATGTATCACTCTTGCTGCATACAAACCCAATCTGCAAGATGTACCTGACAAAGCGATCATACCACACACGGGGAGCCTGTTTCAGGCCATATAGTGACTTACAGAGACATCACACATAGTGAGGGACTGCTGGATGGGTGGACCCAGATGACTGATGCATGTACACTGTTTCTCTCAGGACCCCATGTAAGAATGCATTCTTCACATCAAGTTGATGGATCGGCCAGTGTTTGACCACGACAATGCTCAAAACTGTGCGAATAGTAGCTGGTTTGACAACTGGGTTGATCCCACATGTGCTGTTTAGTTAAAGCATTAAATTTCTCATACATACCCGCATTCCAATTAGGGTCTTGTTTGACCAATTTTGGGTTCTTTGGAAGTGAAGAGATGATTTGGACAGACAAGTTGATCTTCTTGAGTCATAATTAATTATTCTGAAAACTTCGAACTTTTCATATATTTTTTACGTTAGGTGAATTGTGCAACTTAGATTTACATTACATTATTTGATACCAAAAATTTAGAGAAAAAATAAAGATTTTTCTTAAAGAAAATGAGATGAGAAATAAATGAACCACCTACTTATGTTCCTTTGCTATTTCAGAAAGAAATGGGTCATCATAAATTCCACTGCACCTACTACCACTGACTGAAGATGATTAAAGGCACACCTTACCCTTCTCTCTCTCCATCTTGGGATAAGAAAAAATAAGTAAAATTTACTCATATTCTGTGTTTACATTAAATTATATAATATTTTTTCCTTCATTTTTATTTATCTATTATACTAAAAAAGTATTTGGATTGACGATGTACAAAATTGATTCTGGCATAATTGATTCTGACAAAAGTGATTTATGTTTGAATGTAACAATGTAAAAGTGATTCTTATAATTAATTTATGTTTGGATAATTTTGATCAAAATTGTTTTTGAATGTAAAATTACCAAAATTGACATACATATAAATAAAAATATACATATAAATAGATGGAAGTATGTAAATAAAAATTACAAATAGATAATAGAATTTAAAGTATAATATAGTACTTAAACATTAGTAGAATATTATTAGAATAATAATTTAAAGTGCAAATACGAATACCGAACACCAAAAAAGCAAAATTTGGAAAATCAAGGGAGCTTTACCATTTTATACTTATTTTATCCTTATTATAAAATATTACTAATTATTTCCAGTTCATTTTTCAATGAGTGAGATGACTTATAATAATTAAGGTGATATTGTAAAATTATCATTTTATTTATTTTTTCTTAAGAAGTGTACCAAATGGATTAAATTATAAGATAATGTTAGAATATATATGGATTAATTGTGATTTAAAAATAAAATTATATATGAAGACGTGATATATATTTATTGAGTTTGATATAATTATCTGATAGGAAGAAATTTTTGGGATGAAGAATATGTTTGGCCTCTTCCCTGAAATTTAGTCCTTTCCCAAGCTAGTTCTTAAATGCTAACCCAACATGTCAGATTACTCTCATTGATTGATTTTGTCCTCCTTTTATTGCATGATGAAAGTATCGATGTGGCTTTCTCGCATTCGTACACATGGTAAACATACATGCTTTTGTGAGAGAATTATTTTTATTAATTTTCTATAGAGACAATGCTAAAAAAACACACATTAACTAACTTGTTTTGAGTTTTTGTTTACCCAAAAAAGGTGCAGTTTAATTTGTAAGTATTTTTAAGAACACATGGATCGATTTGTAAATAAATGTAATAAACAATTAGTAATAAATAAATAAATGAGAACAGTAAATAAAAGAAATAGACTGAATTTATGGTATCTTGATTGAAACTTGATAAAGAGTTTGATCCGATCTTTAACTAAATTGCTTCGATCCTGAGCCAATGTTGAGAGCTTGTTCATTCTAAGTTTACAGTTAAATCGTGCAAATAAATGAAAAATAAAATGAGATGTCCTTCCAACATGAAGATTGAACTCCTTTTATAGCTATAAATACATGATATTTATGCCCGAAAATCATTTTTTAAATTAAATACAATTAAATGACAATAATGATCACATTATGATAAAAAAGTAACGGCTGACACCAAATTCGGAATGATCTGCATTAAATTCCTTTGGTCGCCTACCCGGTGTCACTTGTTTCGGCCCTTGCTTGGTCCTACTCTTCAATCCGAACTCACCGCGAAGTATCTCACACCGAGCGCACAACATTGCTACTCCCTTCGATGATCTTCATTTCTTCAAGTCTTCAAATCACCACACCTTCAAACCTTCACATACATTCATATATTCAAATCAATGGCACATATTACTCGATCTTTTTTAAGAAATACTTTTTCGGCTCCGTCACAGCCACCGGCCACCGACGACGCCACCGACACTTGTGAGTTTTTTAGTGCTCAAGCTGCTGCTGAACTTAGAGCCTTCGATATGCTCCCCTCAACCTTTCACTTCGACACTAAATTCGCCATTCAAATGGTTGAGATCTACCATCACCTATAAGACAGGTCTTGTGCCTCTCAAAAGAACCATCAAATTTCTTTTTATGTAAAAAAATTCACATAGAACGAATAATATTAGCATGAGAAGGACGAGATATTAGATCCCATATTTTATTTTTAATAAGAGCATTATATTCGTCGATCATTGCATTTTTTCAATTAGGATCGGACTAGACATCTTTCGGATTACGAGGAACAGAGGAAGGGGCAACCGATGTGGACAAATTAAATAGCTATTTGGGTTTAGAAATACCGTGCATAGCATGGGTTTCTATTGTCCGTCGGGGTAACGCTGGAGGTTGAAAGGTATTGAAAGGTGGTGTCTAAGATGTGGCAGTCGGACTAAGAGTAGAATCGGGAGTGGGAAGGTGTTACCGAGATGGGGTAGTGGTGTCGGGGAGAGAGGTGACTGGCCGAGACAGAAGGTTGTGAGTGGCTGGTTAGAGGCTTCTATTACGGGGCTGGATGGATTGTCTGCCTCGAGACGGCAACAGGGTCGGTTTCTGGTGATGATGACTGATTTTGCAAGTGATGGATTAAAAGGGTATTTAGACCATCATTTAGGAAGTTATAGAAATTTGGAGGTGGAGAATTGGAATTGTGACTCATCGAATATGACATGCCTAAAAATGACTAGTTTTCGGCTTGACAAGTCATAACAATTGTAACCTCTATGATTGGGAGGATAATCAAGAAATATACACGGGAATTACCAAGGTTGTAGCTTGTTAATTTGAGTGGAGGGATGAAGGGGGTAATATAGACATCCGGAAATTTGTAAATGCTTATAGGAAGGATCCCGAAGATAGAGAATTTGAGTGGGTGACGTGTGTTTGAGAGACTTATTTGAGAGAATGTTCAAGAGATAGGTTGTCATTGAGAGTGCGTAATGCCAAAAATAGGGGGATAGAGGCGTGTGCAAGGAGGGCACAAATTAAGTTGTTTATGATTCTAATTTTCCGTTCGACTTTTCCTTTTTATGGAGAGGTATGTGGACAGGAAAAACAAAAAATAAGGTCATATTTGGCGCATAACAGTTTGAATTGTTGATTATCGAATTCCCTTACATTGTCACATTGAAAATATTTAATATTCTTTTTAAATTGCGTCTTTATGAAAACATTAAAGGAAGAAAAATAGAACAGATTTGAGACTTATTACCAATGGAAAAAGTTCACAAAAAGTTGGAATAATCATCTAAAAACAACACATAATATATATGCACGACCATGATTAAAATGGAAGAAGTCCATAAATCACTATGTATTATATCAAATGGCATTAAAGTACAGGTGGATGAAAAATAAAATGGAGATTTTACATGTTTTCCAAAAATGCAAGACTCACAGACAGGAGTAGTAGAGACATATTTGCAGTGAATAAATCTATTTTTGTTAAGAGAACGTAAAATAGAATCTCCCGGATGTCCTAATCTATTATGTCATAAAGAAGACGAAAGATCTGCAAAGGTTGATGGAGAGGAGGCTAGATGGCCGACGGTGGTGGTGATAGGATAGAAGTTTCCGGTGTTGTCACGTCTCATTATTTGCGTCCCTGTCATAAGGTCCTTAATAGAAAAACCAAAAGGATCAAATTCAAGGAAAACATTATTGTCGGTTGTGAAATGACCTATAGAGATTAGATTTTTGATAAGTTTTCGGGACATGGAGGACATTGTTTAAGACTAGCGCTGGATGTGGTGGGGAGATAGATGATTGTCTAACCTCGAATGAGAATGCCTTGTCCACTACCAATAATAATATTCGATTTAAATTGCTCATATTGAAGTAAGATGAGATAGTACATTGGGATCCCGTCATATGAGATGTGGCTCCATTATCCATGTATCAACCGTTGTCTGGTGTATTGAGAGACATCGTGTTCATAGCCGCCTCAATATCGGTGTGTAAGTTAAAAGAGGAGAGACTAGTGCATTGCATGCCTATTGCGGACGTGCGCCGATGATGCCTGGTTGAGGCTGTCGGGCCAAAGGTGGGGCCCAGGATGACATCAAGAAAGGACACGGTGAAGCAGCCCAAATCGGTGGGACCCACGCAACCCATGGTGAGTAGGAAGCCCACGACGGCCGCCGCTTGCCTCTGTATTGTCGCGGCGAGGATGCCTACCACCGCCATTCTATTGTTTCGGTTCGGCGCGTAAACGGTCGGAACTTCACCCTTTGTTGTTTGTACGAGATTGTGAGCTACATTTTAGATCGTTGGCTTGTCGGTGTTGCAAGGAAGAGGCCGCGCCTCTCGGGTCATTAATTGTGCCACTAGTGGTCACGAGGGCGGCATCGGCGGTGATTGCATTGGCCGCCTCCCGCCTGGTTTTTCGTATTTCTTCAAGGGTGTCTCAAACGGGCCTCATAGAATAGAGGCAATAACGTGCTTTGTTGAAAGATAGTAGCGACACCGTCATAAGATTCATTCAAACCTGCAATGAGTTGCATCACCAATCGTTGATTGGTGATCGTGCGCCGACGTTGGAGAGTTGATCGGCAATCATCTTAAGCTCTTGACAATATGCCGACACATTAGGAAAATCGTCCTGTTGAATGTCCTTGAATTGATTTTCCTAATACAAGGCACGTTGTGTCTTGGTATCATGAAATATGCTTTCCAATTGCTCCCAAGTTTGTTGTGCAGTAGCGTCGGTTTCAATGATTGTATGCAATGAGTCGTTCAAGATTGTGTTGTAAATCCATTGTAGAACAACAACATCTAGACGTGACCAAAGTTCGTCATCATGTTTTTCTAGGGGTTCGGTAGTGGATTTTGATTTTGGAGGGATGATATGGTTGATGACTTTGTATACACGACAATAGATCTTAAACAATTTCGCGCAAGAGGAATATTGAACTTTTTCCATCTCAGGAGTTATAAGAATGAAGTTCTTGATGATGTTGACTGCAAGTGTAAGATGAAATTTAGGTTGTTCAATCATTGAAAATTGAGAAAGAAGAGGGGAGAAGATTTTTTTCGAGAATTGGAAGAAAAACGGGAGAGGGAGTATGTCGGCAAAAGAGGGTGGCTGTCGAGGGGGGGGGGGGGAGTTGGGAAGAAATCAGGGTTTGACTTCTAATACCATACAAGAGTATGTTTTCTGTCTTTCATTGATTATTGTGTACAATATATATAGTGTTACATGACTACAAACTAGGTAACTAAATCTTCATAATTACAATTGAAATATAAATTTATCTAATATAAAAGATACACAAAATATGATAATATTCTCTCAATAATAATATACAAGATATGGTAATATTCTATCAAATAGGATTTACTTGTTTGTCATAAAAAATTGATATTTTTCTAACGTAAGGTTTGAGAACTACCATAAAAAATTATGGTGCAACACATGAAATTACTTTTATCAACCCGTGAACATCACACACGTGGGTCCGTTTTAAAAAAAATTCACCAACCCTACTCTAAACACAATTTAGAGTTTAGGGTTTAGGATTTTGAATTTTAGTTCTAAATATGAAAAATTCAGGAGCCCATTCGTAAAAAGTGTTTCTTATCAAAGATTTTTTATATTCAAGACTCTAAATTAAATCCAGTTAAAATAGAAATAATCTCATGCATCACATTTTTGGTTTGATTGTGTAATGCCAAAACCATTAAACTAGAACCACTTGGCTCTGGAACAGTCATGAAGTGCTACATATGAGCTTCACCGGTATATATGTAAGACCTTTAATAACAATACTATAATATAATGCCACAAAAAGTTAGTAAAAACAAAATGCACTACAGCACTAGTGCCAAATAAAATGTGTAATAAAATATGTGAAGAAAGTAAAGTTTAGTGGAAAGTGGAAACCCCTCCTATATAAATGGGAATGGCACAATAGTGCTATGTAACTTTTTTTATACCTTTCTGTAAACTGCAATTAAATTTCTCTTCTCTAAGCTTTATATTGAGTCTTTTCTTAGTGTAAAAAAGTCATGAGTTATTTAGGTATTGGAGTAAGTCCTGGTAATGTTCCAGTTCATCATGGGAGTAATTTGAAAGTAATTGATAAGAGAGTAAGAATTGTAGAGCTGATTTTGAGGTGTTTAATTTGTGGTTTAGCAGTTGTTGCTGCAGTTCTTATAGCAACTGATAGTCAAGTTAAAGTCATATTTACAATCAAGAAAGAAGCTAAGTTCACTGACATGAAGGTTCTTGTGTAAGTGCTATTTTCTCTCTCTTTTCTTTGTTTGTTTTGCTTGTTTCTAGCTTGTATTTCATAGATTAAGGGTGTGTTTGGCATGAAAGAAAATATTTTCTTGGAAAATAAATATTATCCAAAAACATTTGTCTATAACTTAAGCAAATACTATGTTTGTGGGTGCTGGGGCTATGGGTCTGAGGTGCGGTGGGGTGTAGGGTGAGAAGGAGATAATTAGTGTGAAATGTGACTTATAACAACAACAACAACAACAACCCGTGAACATCACACACGTGGGTCTGGTAGGGTAGGGTGTATGCATACCTTACCTCTACTTGAGATGTAGAGCGGTTTTTTCCGAAAGACCCTCGGCTCAAGACAACCTAAACACAAGTAGAGCAAGAAAAACGGTCGGACACAGACATAAGATTTAAAGCAGTATGAAAATGATGGTATCATAGCGAATGGGCCATGCCAGCGCATTTTGAAAAGGAAAGGAACTAACATAGATAGTTAGATATATAAGCTAAACACAGTACACTAAAGAACACCCAACATCAGAAATCGCACACTACTATACAACAATAATGCGCCTACTAGTATGGTAAGCTAAGCGGACCCATAATAATCACACTACACTACCCGTCTGTACGCGTAAGTAGTACTACACTCAGACTACCTACTACCCTTCTACCCTAATCCGTTTTAAAAAAAATTCACCAACCAAATATAGGAAAATTAAAAAATATTTTCATGAAATGTTTTTTTCCATACCAAACACACCCTAAAGGTTAAAGATTTGAACTTTGTTAAAGTTCTTGTGATTTTTCTCCCTTTTCTCTGTTTGTTTTTGCTTGTTTTTTTTAGCTTGTATTTCATAGATTAAGGGTGCGTTTGGCATGATGGAAAATATTTTTTTGGAAAATGAGTGGTTTTTTACTTATTTTTTTTGTATTTGGTAATTAAGCAGAAAATATTATTCAAAAGCATTTGTATATAATTTAAGTAAATACTATGTTGGTGGAGTTGGGGTTGTGGGAATGGTGTGGAGTGGGATGTATTGGAGGGTAAAGAGGAGATAATTAGTGTGAAATGTTACTTATAAAATATTCTTAAAGAAAATTGTCCAACCAAACATAAGAAAATTGGAAAATATTTAATCCATACCACACC
Source organism: Przewalskia tangutica (assembly GCA_029844215.1). Taxonomy (NCBI): domain Eukaryota; kingdom Viridiplantae; phylum Streptophyta; class Magnoliopsida; order Solanales; family Solanaceae; genus Przewalskia; species Przewalskia tangutica. The sequence goes on along the minus strand of CM056729.1, from coordinate 24,788,033 downwards.
CACCCTAAAGGTTAAAGATGTGAACTTTGTTAAAAAGTTCTTCTGTAAATAATTTTTCTCCCATTTCTCTGTTTGTTTTCTTGTTTTTAGCTTGTATTTCAAAGATTAAGGGTGTGTTTGGTGTGAAGGGAAATATTTTTTTGAAAACCATTTTCAAGAGAATATGTTTCAAGAAACTGGAAAATGAGTGTTTGTTACCAATTGGCTTGTATTTGCTAATTAAGCAGAAAATATTATCTAAAATATGTTGGAAATATTTATTAAACGTGAAATAAAGTTAATCCTATTTAATTATGACTCGAACAATTGGGGCCCCGCACGTGGGAAACCTTGTTTCCACACACGTGCACACGTAATGCCAAGGATCATATTTCCTCAATGGAAGAGATATTGGTACAAATATGAATTGTTTGAGACGTAAGGTAATAGACGGTTATTGGCCAAATGACGTTGATTTCACGTTGGTAAATGAAGGAAGAAGTGTACAATGTGTTTAAAGATGAAACGAGTCATTATCGGGCCGCGACGCCAAACTGCAGGGCCGCGGCGCCAACTCTATGAAGTTGTGGCGCCGCGGCGCCAACTCTTTGAAGTTGGAGCGCCGCGGCGCTGGTAGTCCAGAGGATGCGACGGGAGACGAAAAGACATGACTCTTGGACTGATTTTGAGGCATTAAACCTCCATTACATCCCAAATGAATTCAACCATTATTTGGCTGAATTAACACTCCATAATCAAGCCCGTTACATGGGCAATTGGAAAGTCATCTTCTCAACACTATAAAATGAGGCTTTTGACTCATTTGCAAAACACACTTAACCCATTCTCTAGGCAATTCCCTGAAACTGTTCTTCTTCTTTAACAATCAAACACTCTAAGATCTTTCTTCCTATAGCGAAACTCTTGAGTCTTCTTTGCTCATTAGTTTGGTTGCTATTTTATCTTGGAAGATAAGTTATCATTACTCCGTTGAAAGGAATATACGGGGCAATATTATCTTAAAGAAAGATTGATCATCAATCGACTCAGCGAGACAAATTTCCTTGTTCATATTAGTTGTTGTTGTGACTTTCTTGTTCATTGTTATTACCAATATATTCCAACAAAATATTTGTATATAGTTTACACAAATACCATGTTGGTGGAGTTGGGGGCTATGGGGCTGGGGTGGGTGTGTTGGAGGGTAACGAGGAGATATTAGGGTGAAAATTTGACCTATGTTACCAAACATAGGAGAATTGAAAAATGTTTTTTCATACCAAACACACCCTAAAGGTTAAAGATTTGAACTTTGTTAAAAGGCTTGTGTAAGTGATTTTTCTCTCATTTTTCTGTTTGTTTTGCTTGTTTTTAGTTTGTATTTCACAGATTAAGGGTGTGTTTGGTATGAAGGAAAATATTTTTTTCAAAAGAAATAAGTGATTTTATCTTGATTGTGATTACGCAGGTCTTGAGCCGAGGGTCTCCCGGAAGCAGCCGCTCTACCTACCAAGGTAGAGGTAAGGTCTGTGTACACTCTACCCTCTCCAGACCCCACGTGGTGGGATTTTACTGGGTATGTTGTTGTTGTTGTTGTTGTTGTAAGTAAACAGAAAATATTATTTCAATTTTTTTTTATATATAATCGCAAACACTATGGGGCTGGATGGGCTGTGGAGGTGGGATGAGGTGTGCTGAAGGATGGGGAGGAGTGGATTGCGACTTATGAGACTTGTGTTCCTTACTTTCATCAAGAAATTCATTTTGTCGTTCCTAAGGAACTTGTTTTTCTATAGAAAATGCGTTTCAATTTTTTTGACAAACCAAACATGAAAAATTTGGAAACCGTTTCCGTCCATACCAAACTCACCCTAAAGGTTAAAAATCTGAACATTGTTAAAGATTAGAACTTTAATTTGCTAAAGATCTTAACTTTGTCAAAGATTTGAACTTTTTGGTCTTTTCTTTTTGCAGATTTTTAGTGATAGCCAATGGATTAGCTGCTGCATACTCTCTGATTCAAGTACTAAGGTGCATTTTGAGTATGATTAGAGGGAGTGTTCTTTTCAACAAGCCTTTGGCTTGGGCTATTTTTTCTGGTGATCAGGTACGAGATATTAAATTAGACTTTATGCTGCTACTCTTTTTTTTTTAATGAAAAAATTGAAATTCCAAAGGTTACTTAAAATTTTGAAAAAGAGAGCTGTTTTGAAGCTCCGTTAGTGACTAAAAAAAAAGGTCAGCCCGGTGTACTAAGCTCTCGCTATGCGCTGGGTTCAGGGAAGGGTAGGACAACAAGGGTCTATTGTACGCAACTTTACCCTACATTTCTGCAAGAGGCTGTTTCCATTAGTGATTCCAGGAAATTTTTGAATTAATCCTTTTAATAGTTGAATTAACCTTTAGACTATGTTGCTTGGACTCTTCAGATATGACGACGGGTCCGTACCGGTTCTCCAAAAGTAGTACGTTTTAGAGGATTCACAATTTTGGAGAGTTTGAGCAACAAAGCTTTTAGAAACTGATGAGCTAATTCAAGTTGGGTATATCCTCTTGCACTTATCTTAGATTCACCTTATATTACTACATTGTTAGTGGGGTGGGGTTGCTTATTGAGGGAATTATGGGTAATATTTTGCCTCTTGAAAACGGAGCTGGTGCATTGAGTGAACTAGAATAAAACTAAACTTCGGGTAAAAAAACATTCATTTGGTTTAAGTTTTCCGTCTCAACACCGCCCAAGCATGCTTAACATTGGAGCTCTAACCGGATCTGGTTCGTTAGTGTAGGTATGATATCATTTGTCATTACTAGCGCTCTAAATTCTTTTATTCCCGTTTTTGCACCTGCTTTTGATTCCTTCTCTTATTATCCTGCATATCGTGTGTGATACCTTGACTTCGTTTTCCATTTTACTCATGTTACACACTCACAAAGATAATCTTTTATTAATCAAGATATAATTTTGAAAAAACGAGGTAGGGATTGTATCGGTAATCAAGTCCAAAATTCATCAGTCTACCTTAAACCCAAGACATGGTATGGAATTAGTTTATTCTCCTTATCCGTGAATCAGACTAGTTTTTGGTTATCTTATGTGCTGCCTTTCGAGTGTGACTACTATCAAAGAGAATATCATTATAGGTTACTTGGCTTGTTATTTCTGCAGTTATTTTGGTTTAATTGCTACATTCAACTGTATGTATTCCTGATAACTAAGTACCAAGGGCCAAGGGGAAACCAGTAAAAGACACTTGCGACATCCTTTTTAGCATATAAAATAGTGGAATAACACGGTCCTTACCAGTGGCGAAGTCAGTTGGTTCTACTCTTTATATGTGTGCCAATTTCTTTCACACATATATAGTTCGAGGTAATTTTGAGGGGTTCTGTTGGACCCAGGACCCAGTTGGTCTAGTATAGATTCACCGCTTGTCTTTAATATGGAAATCTTTCCATTACTTGTCACTACATTTGCACGAGTTTCTGCGAAACAAATTTAAGTAGTTGTGTTTGGATTAGCTTCTGGAAGAATGGATTCTGCATAATTGATTATGGCCGAATTGATTCTGGCATAAGTGATTTATGTTTGGATGCAACAATGTAAAAGTGATTCTTATAATTGATTTATGTTTGGATAGTTTTGATCAAAATTGCTTTTGAATATAGAATTACCAAAATGGACATACATATAAATAGATGGAAGTATGTAAATAAAAATTACAAATAGATAATAGAATTTAAAGTGCAATACAGTACTTAAATATTAGTAGAATATTATTACAATACTAATTTAAAGTGCAAATAGTATTTAAATATTATTACAATACTAATTTTGCATGTACTTACATTATAGAAAAATGAGTAATATTATACTTAATAGTTATTTTAAAAACTACATTGGAATCGGTTTTCAGTTAAAATTGTAGAACACATTTTGCCGCATTTCTCGGGACTAGCTTCATTTAAAATTCTTGGACTAGCTTCATTTATATTAATAATACATTATAGAAAAAGGAATAATATTATACTTAATAGTTATTTAAAAAGTACCTTGGAATCTGTTAGGCGATTTCCACACGCGCAAAATGCAAGTGTACGTATCGTCTCAAGTAATATAGTCTGTAAGACCGAATATCGTCCACAGAGACTGATTTCTAAGTACCGAGCATCTATTTTGTGTTATCTATTTGGCGAACGAATATTGATTGAGTTTTTTATTTAACTACTGGAATGATTGCAAGAAATAAGTAAACTAATTAGGTTGTATTCAGATTATGAAGGAATTAGGGCTTCCAAAATCATCAATTATCCACTTTATTCAATCCTTAATGCGTTCTAGAATGATTTTTCTTCTATGTTAAGATGACGGTTAACTAGACTGTCTTATATTCCGGTTAGGATATATAATCACTCAACCCAGTGCGGAACCCTTCTATATTTCTATGATAGGATTTACCACATAGGAGGATTAAGAACAGTAGCCTATAAAGCTACACAAGTATCGGGGTAATGTCGTCCACGATTTTAACCTATGTCTATTCAACTACAGCATATCCAAATCTCTCCTCTCGGTTGTTGATTCGAAATCATATTTGTTATGATATTTAGTGATCAATTAACTATCAAGCATTCACATCAATTATTGAATAGATCTTAATAACTGAAGAAGTAATCAAACTATTGCATCAAATCATGAATAAAGGTTCAAGTGAATCATAAGGAAAACCCTAATTAAATGTTTAGTTCCTAGCCGTAGACATGCTACGAACTAACACAATATCCAACATAAAACTGAAATAAAAACTAAAGATAGAAAATTACGAAGATTAAAGTCTCCAATTGTTGCTCCAAGTGTTGCTCCAAGTGTCTTGTGTTGTTCTTGTGTTCAGGAATGGACTCCCCTCCTAAAAACTGATTCCTAGGGCTTTAAATAGGTATCAATTTCGTGCCCTAGGGACCCTATTGCCCTTGGCCAATTCCACCCGAATGAAAAATTTTGTCTGACCGCTGTGCATGCGAATGCACCGGTCTTTGAAAGTCTGCGAGTTTCTGTTGTTTTGCACCGCAGATCCGCCTCAGGCATCGCTGCTTCTTGTGGTTTTTTCGAGTCATCGATTTTCGACCTTTTTCTGCCTCGGGACCTCCTTTTATGCCCACTTTTCGCTTCTTTTTGTCATTTTGCCTTTTTAAACTGTTGCGACTCAAAAACAACCCTAAAATTGTACTAGACGCAACGAAAATGGGTAAAATACTAATCGAAAATTACTCAAAATAGGTATATGAAATATGCCTAACAGAATCGATTTTCAGTTAATATTCGGAGTATTTGAAAGAAGCCAATAGAAAAAGGAGAAGGAAAATACAAATGAGTTGCACTATTCTCATTCCTAAGTACGAGAAATGTCCTAAAATTAACAATAGCATACTCAAAACAGAATATGAGTATTATATTTGATTTTTTTAGTAATTATTTATAGATATTTAAAGAGGGTAATAAAAGTTGTATATTTGAATGTTTTTTTAGTAATTATTTCTAGATATTTAAAGAGGATAATAAAAGTTGTATATTTGAATTTTTTATTAATTATTTCTAGATATTTAAAGAGAGTAATGGAAGTGAATAGAGTTGTTGATGAAAATTAAAGAAGGTAATAAAGGAAAGGGTAAGATTCAAATTGAAATCAGAATTGATTTTGGCCAGCCAAACATATCAATTTTCTGATTTTCACGAAAGTAGGTACCCAAAAGCTAATGTCTGGGTACCCAAAAGCTAATCCAAACATGCACTAAGTAATGCAAGAACCCAGTATACATTCTCTGAAAACGGAACAATTCTTCCATGTTTTATACCCATACTATCTTGTGAGGGTTTTGAATTTGGAAGGCCCAAGATGGATGGTTCCGTATTTTTGCATATCTTTCATCTAAAACAATTCGCGGAAATGTGCTGGATAGGCATTTAATACAGTCTAATGCTATCTTTTAAGGGTGCTTGACAGCATTAAATGTGCTGCACTTTAAAAATAAAATGAACAACTCCAGAAGTTTTCAGAGAGCTAGATAGTGTCGCTGGCCTGAATTGCTTTCTTCCGTGTTGGACGCTATGAAAAACCATTATATAGTTCATAACTCAGAAACAAGTTGGGATCGGCTATATGAATCCTCACTGACTGACTGACCATGTGTCCTCACCTTTAGAAATGAGACACGCCCCTAGTAAATGAAAATAAATAAATCATCCTATCATATTTATGGGATCCCTGAAATCTTGAGTACTATTTTGGGTCCAACAGTTTGGAAGTTCAATGTTTCATGTTGTTGGCCATCTTTAAAGGGTAGTTCAATAGGCTTATACTTGTATAACTATCTTTTTTGTTTTTGTTTTTTTACTTTTCCTTTGCAATGGACTACTCAAATTATACCCTTTTAATCTTGTGGATGATTTGTAATTATTGAAGTTCAAAAAGAGATATTTGTAATTGTTACTAATTTCAGGTTCTTAGACTGTATTTTTAGTTTTACCTTCCATAAACTAACCATGTTATCAAATTTTTACACTATCAAGTTACTTGAAAAAATCACTACAGGCAATATTTCATAAAAAGTGTGGCTAGTAATCTGAAAAGACAGGTTACTTGCTACAACGCATTAAAATACACTGATGTCCTTTTCCTCTGCGTGCAGTTGACGGCCTACTTGATTTTGGCTGCAGTGGCAGCGGCCGTGCAGTCAGGGGTAATTTCCAAGTTAGGTCAACCAGAGCTACAATGGATGAAGGTTTGCAATTTGTATGGCAAATTTTGTAACCAAGTTGGAGAAGGCCTTGCAAGTTCTGTAATAGTTAGCCTTAGCATGATTGTCCTCTCCGGTATCTCAGCATTCAGTCTCTTTCGTTTGTATGGAAAAAATGGAGGAAAGAATAATTGCTAGATGATCATATGTTTAAAGATTTGGTGGACATAGTTACTCGGTACTTGTACTGGTGGAAAGTAGTAGGTACAACTAAAATTTAGGTGTGTGCAAGGTGCTGGACTCCATGATTATAAAAAAGTAAGGCTAGATGATTAGTAGAGTAGTAGCTGCTTAATCTTAGATCTTCAGTGACTCTTGACCTTGAATATATGTAATCTTGTGAATTTGTTCTTGTACTATGTTGTCTTCTGTTGAACTGTTGTATGATAAATGATTTTGGTCTTTCCTTTGTAAAATAAACCAAGACCAAGGTTGGTGAATTATACTTTACCTTGTTTCTTTTACAGGAGTACCATATAAACAAAGAGTTTTAACTTATATACAGATGGAGCACAAAAGTTTTATAGTATCGTAATAGTATTACAACATATATCATCACTGTAGTTTTTCTTATTGTAATCAGTAGTGGAGACGTGTTTTTCATTAAGGGGTGCACTTACCCTCACCTATATATATATATATATAATATGACCACATGTATATAGTGTAATTTTTAAACGAAGAGAGTTCGGATAAACTCTAATTCACCCCTCTAGCTTGCCACTGACCATAACAAGTCTATCATGTTTTGTAAGTTATCAATATATGCTCATTATAAAAATTATTTCTTAATAATATTAAAATTTTGTTCAAAATCTGAATAATTAAAATTATTGAGATCGAATAAGTGCCTAGATCTTAATGTAAACAAATGCAATTAATGATTTAAGATCTGAACCATAAAGGGCAAACAAATGAAGTGATTATTGTTTCTAATTCGGACCTAAAAAAATTATTCTTAAGGCTATAAAAGGGACTTAAAAAATCGAAAAATAAAATAAAAACATTTGACAGAAAAAGTAAATTTGTCGGAGAGAGCTAAATCATTTATCCGACAAACTATATGTACATTCCTCAAAAATCATCCAACACCAAAAAACCAAATTTTTTAGTGTAACATCCAATAATTATATCAACAAAACACCCAAATTAGTAAAATAACAATTAAATTCATCAAATCAATTATGGGTCTTCAATCTTTATCACCAATTGCCAATCACATTGGCATTTTAGGGCTTTTTTTGTAGAGTTAAATGGGTCGTTCTCGTGGAAATTTTCAAGCTGATGAAGATCACAGCCAAAGGTATGATTTTTTTTATTAGCTTTCTTTAGTTTAGTATTTTTTAGTTTATGGGTGTCTTTTATTTGGTGTAAATTACTATTGAGTGTTGAATTCTTGATTTTCTTCTTCTAGTTTTTGTGGTAATTATTAGTTTTTAGTCAATTGTAGAAAGTGTTATTAATTTTAGGGTTAAAGTACAAATGGGTGTGAAATTATTGGGTTTATTTGGTGTAACTACTAATGAGTGGTGAATTCTTGGTTTTTTTCTTCCAGTTATTGTGGTAATTATTGGATTTTTAGTCTATAGTTGACAATGTCATTAGTTGTAGGTTTAAAGTACTAATGGGTGTGAAATTATTGGGTTTATTTGGTGTAAAATACTAATGAGTGTTGAGTTCTTGTTTTTCTTCTTCTATTTTTTTGTGGGAATTATTAGATTTGTAGTCAGTAGTTGGAGGTGTTATAAATTGTAGGTTTTAAGTACTAATGGGTGTCTTTTAATTGGTGTAAACTACTAATGAGTGTTGAATTCTTAATTTTTTTCTTCTAGTTTTTGTGGTAATTATTAGATTCTTAGCTAGTTGTTGGAAGTGTTATTAATTGTAGGTTTAAAGTACTAATGGGTGTGAAATTGTTTAGGTTTTATCTTGTTTTCTGGTAAAGATTAATTTTTTATTGCTAATATTGAGTAGTCAATTGTGTATCTTTTAGTTATAGGTTTCAAGCTAGTAATGGGTATTAATTTTTTGTGGTGAAGACTATATTTTGTTGTTGAGAATTAGCTCTAGTATGTGCTTTTATCGTGCGAGGGCGAGCATTGGCGCAATGGTAGAGCTGCGATTTAAGTTTTTATTGCCAAATTGATTTTTCAATAGTCGAAGGTGTCATTGATTGTAGGTTTAAAGTACTAATGGGTGTAAAATTGTTTAGGGTTTTCTTGTTTTCTGGTAAAGATTATATTTTTATTGCTAACATTGAGTAGTCAATTGTGGCGAGTATCCTTTAGTTATAGGTTTTAAACTAGTAATGGGTAGTAATTTGTTGGGTTTAACTTGTTTTTGCGGTAAATACTAGAGTTTTATTGGTAATGATTAGTCAATTGTTGAAAAATGAGCTCTAGTGTGTGCTTTTATTGTGTGAGGGCGGGCATTGGCGCAATGGTAGAGTTGTGATATTAATTTCTTGGCTTTATCTTCTTTTTGTGGTAAAGACTAGATTTTTATTGGTAATGATTAGTAAATTATTGAGAATTAGCAAGTATGTGCTTTTATTGTGCGAGGGTGAGCATTCCTTTTTAATTTTTGAGTGAGCAAATTGAAATTTGGCATTATTAATAGGGAAAAAGGTCCAAATATACCCCTTAACTATACGATTTAGAGTAAATATACCTTCTGATAAAAAATGGCTCATTTATATTCTCGAGAAAAGGCACGGGAGAGGCGCGTTTAAGCTGCTGCTGCTCGAACGAATGTGAGAGGAGTCGTTAAACAAATGACTCAGATATACCCTTTTCGGCTGACGGAAGTGAAAAATTCGATTTTTTATTTTTATTTATTTTTATTGAAATAAAAGCCGCATAGGGATATATTTAATCCTTCTCGCAAAGTTCAGGGGTATATTTGATCCTTCTCGCAAAGTTCAGGAGTATATTTAATCCTTCTCACACATGATTTTTTTTGTCTTCTTTAATTCAACGACTTTACTTTTGAAAATATATTCGAACAAAAATATCCATGTTAGCAAATTTAGGACCCAACTACTAAAATCTTATGTCACTTGCCTTTTGGGTGAGGTGGACACCATGTAGCATCCCGCCTTACCACCCTAATAGCTACAATTTGAAATTTGTTCAATTAAACTTTTTACCTTTTTCCCATTTTGCTATTCACACTTCTTTCTTTTATTTATCATATTTTCACACTAAAGAATGGAAGCAAAAAAGGAAATAAAAACTAAGAAACCTAGATAATGATAAGCTAATAAATTCACGGGGGAGAGATTTACAATTCCTTCGTCATCAAGAAGGCCTTCAATCGCATTTCATTCCTTCATGGGTAAATTTGCCCTTCTGTTGATTAGCATATGAGCTTGCGTCATTGAAGAAAAAACAAGAAAGGATTTTTTTTGCACTGATGTGCATTGACGATGGGAATAAGCTTTGTTCGATAATGGTGAAACCCAAGAGGTTGGTTTAATTTAAATAGGCCCTCTCAATATCACAAGATTCTTTATTATTCCCAAAAATCCTTTGTGACCAAATTGCAATTTATTCTTTGTATCTGCATAAATTTTTATTTCCAGGCATCTATGGTAGATTCAACAAGAAGATGAGTGATAAAATAAATTTGATCATCAAGGCAATAAACCCAAATTAGTCGTTGAGTTAAAGAAGGCAAAATAATTCATGTGTGAGAAGGAATATACCCTAAACTTTGCGAGAAGGATCAAATATATCCCTCAACTTTGCGAGAAGGATTAAATATACCCTTATGTCTCTTTTATTTTAATATAAAAACTAAAATCGATTTTTGCACTTCCGTCAGCCGAAAAGGGTATATCTGGGGTATAAATGAGCCACTTGTTTAACGGACGGTATATTTGCTCTAAATCGTATAGTTCAGGGGTATATTTGGACATTTTCCCTTATTAATATATGAGCACCCTTTTCTGTTCTCCTAAGAACAGGAAGTACAAAATGATAATGGTATGTGAGCATTACTTGTGAATTTGTTTCTTTAATAGATGGCGTTAGTTCTCTATTGTTGTTATTAATGCCTATTATTATTGTTGCCTTTGCATCTTATCTTGAGCCGAGGGACTATCGGAAATAACTTCTCGACCCTCACAAGGTAGGGGTAAGGTCTGCGTACACTCTACTCTCCCCAGACCCCACCTCTGGGTATGTTGTTGTTGTTGTAATAGATGGCATTAGAGGAAAATTGGTATTGTCTTTTTTCTTTTCCTTTTATTTTCCCAGTCGATTCTTGCTGATTTTTCTGTTTTTTCATTACCCATTTTCTTTAATTAGATCAAGGAGGAAAAAGAATCCCTCAAGTGGAGACAATTTAGAATCTGTGACTACTGGTAAGTTTCGTCTAACTACTTCTTTAACTGTTAAGTTCAGCTCAATTCTGATTCTTGTGGATGACAGTTTATTAGAGTTGATTATTGTCTTTCCTTCCCATTCAATTCATTATTGGTTTTTGAATTTTGTGTTGTTGTAAATGTTTTGTTTCCCTAAGCTTAGCCAGTTTTATTGGTAGACGAACTCAATGTTGACTGAAGTGTAAACAGGATTCTGGTATCCTATTGTCCTTTTCATTTTTATTTCCAGGCATCTTGATATCATTATAATGCTTTCAGTGCATAGAGCTTAGCTATTTGAGAATTTTATGGGGTTGATTGATTGAACGGAATGAAAAGAAACAATAAGTAAAATGGCATATCTTGATCTAAATTATACTATCTTTATTTTCGTTCTTTCATTTTTCTTCAAACCAATGTTTCCCAAGTAATTTTGACCTTTAGTATTGTGTGATGCTATGAAGCACGGACACCTCATCGGACACGAAACGCCTCGGACATGCCTCGGACACGTGTCCGGGACGTTTCCCAACAAAAAAAAAAAAAAAAAAAAAACCGACACGGCAGGGACATTTATTTATTTTTTTAGAAAAAGTTTAGTTTTAATTTTATTTGATTTATTTTAAGTAAATTTATATTTATTTGAATTTGGGTCTTGGGACATACTTATGTATTAGTTTATGGACTATGGTCTTATGAATTATGTATTGAATATTTGATTGATTGTCAATTTGTTATGAATGTTTCTTTTTAATTTGGTACATATTTAATTTGGTATTTTGGTTATTTGGTATATAACAAATTTGAATTAAATTTATAATTTATTTATGAATGTGAAGCTTTAATAATATTAATTTTAGTATTTTATATATTATATTATATATATTATATTATATATTATATATTATATATTATATATTATATATTATATATTATATTATATATTATATATTATATATTATATATTATATATTATATTATATATTATATTATATTATATATTATATATTATATATTATATATATATATTATATATTATATATTATATATTATATATTATATATTATATATTATATATTATATATTATATATTATATATTATATATTATATATTATATATATTATATATTATATATTATATATATTATATTATATATATTATATATTATTATATTATATATATTATATATTATTATATTATATATATTATTATATATTATATATTATATATTATATATTATATTATATATTATGTATTATATATTATGTATTATATTATATATTATGTATTATGTATTATGTATTATGTATTATGTATTATATATTATATATTATATATTATGTATTATATATTATATATATATATATATATATTTTTTAATTTATTTTTACAGCCGTGTCCCTGCCGTGTCGTGTCCCCTATTTTTCAAAATTGCCGTTTCCGCGTGTCCGTGTCCTATCGGACACCTCTCACGTGTCCGTGCTACATAGGTGTGATGCAATTCTAACCTTGTGGTCTGATTACTGAGGGACTAATAGTATTTCTTCTTCTTCTTCTTAGTGCTTTCATAAGACGTCTTTTAACCCAATAATTTGTCCTAAAAGCTGCAAAGTTGTCGTACATCATTTGCATTAGCTTCTGCCAAAAAGTACTTTTTTTGAAAAACAATTTTGAAAAATAAAATTAGAAACACTTTCTAAAAGCTTGGTCTAACACTAATTATTGTTCAAAAGTTCTTTTTAAATTTATTAGCTAAACACAAATTGCTTCTCACTAAAGTACTTTTTTCAAAAGCACATTTGAAAAAACACTTTTTAAAATAAGCTAATTTTAGAAGCTTGACTAAACAGGCTATTACTTTAGTCTTTCAAATTTGCAACTGCTACTTGCATGTTGACATAATGCTGTTGATTACTCAGGTCAAGGGACAACTGATGGCAAAAGGGCGTTGTATCACTGCAATTATTGCAACAAAGACATTAGCGGGAGAACTCGTATAAAATGTGCTGTATGTTCCGATTTTGACCTATGTATAGAGTGCTTCTCTGTTGGTGCTGAGGTGCATCCTCACAAAAGCCATCACCACTATAGGGTTATGGTTAGTTCTTTCTTTCTTTCTTCTTTCTTCTTTCTTCTTTATTTATTTATTTATTTATTTGATTGATAAGTATGGTACTATGGTCGAGGGTTTATCGGAAACAGCCTCTCTACCTCCCGAGGTAGGGGTAAGGTCTGCCTATACTCTACCCTCCCCCCACTTGTGAGATTACACTAGATATGTTGTTTTTGTAAGTATGGTACTATGGTTAGTCCGATCTTCTGTAAAGTATGAATCAATTTACACTTTGCTGTATGAAGATCACTCTTTGTGTCATGCATTTAAGCTTTGACTTTCTATTTGTTACTCCACTTGTCCCAATTCATGTGGCACCATCTGTCCCGAAAGAATGTCACCTTTTTATATTTAGAAACAATTTAACGTTATGAGATGATTTACAACCACACATTTGTATTAGACTTGTTTTGGACCACACATTTCAAAAGTAACTTCGTGCCAAGTTAAATGATGCCACATAAATTGGGACGGAGGGAGTATATCAGTAGTCATCCATATCAGAACTTTACTTGCAAGTTTATATTTATTTCCTTTTGGCAAGTGAATTTCTATATTTAACTAATTAAGTTAAAACGGGTTGGGTTTTGTGTTGGGTTGGGTCATGGATGGGTCAGGTCCTTTTGGGTTGGGTCAGAATTTTGTATGAACTAATAAATATTGACCATGTGGCTAATTAAAATATATTTAAACGCCATATAGTTGTGCCGTTAATGGAGGGGCAATTTAAGCCAACGTTAGGGGGAAATTTGATCCAATAGGTGGAAGGATGACAATTTTGAGCCACTTCTAATACGTTAAGGGCATTTTTGACCCTCCCCCCCCAAAAAAAAAAGAAACTTGCCAAAAGAAAGTGCACTATTCAGCATGGACACTATGTTTTTAGAAGCTTACTTCGTACTTTTCAATGCTTCTGTGCCCGTTTAGGAGCTAACCTTCATCTTTTAGAAATAAGTAGCAGAACTGGTGCATTGTTCTAATGACCTTCTTACTGTCTTTGGACAGGATATCTTAGCTTTCCCGCTTATCTGCTCGGACTGGAATGCGGATGAAGAGATGTTGCTTCTGGAGGTGTTATTTTAAGGACCCTCTTCTTCTTTTGACACCTCATGACTTATTTATTACTGAATTTGACTTCTCACTTTTCCTATATTAGTTCATCATAACGTCAATACCCCTTTTTCTTGTTGTCTTGGTTCCTTGAATTTGCTATCAGTAGGGAATTGAAATGTATGGCATGAGTAATTGGGCAGAAGTAGGTGAGCATGTCGGAACTAAGTCCAAAGAAGCATGCGTCGATCATTTTAAGGACTCATACTTAGACTCACCTTACTTTCCTCTACCGGTAAGAAGATTTATCACAAATATTTTTGTAAGTTTAATTCTGCTGACTTAACATTTCACCTGCTTTTTTCATTTTCCATTTCCAGGATATGACTCATGGGGAAAAACAGAATGGAACTCCTTGCCATGGCTAAAGGGAATTTCACAGATAAGAAAGGTTAGAAATGTAATTTCAAATCCTTAATCCTCTTACTTTCTTTCCTTGGTGGTTCATTTATCTGTATTACAAGTAGAAGTGTTTTGTGTATCTTCTTTTTGGTACTAACAAAAGTATCTATCAACTAAAATCCAAATAAATAGGAAACAATATACACTTTGAGAGTCTCTTTATGAAAGTATCAAATATATGGTACTCCCTCCGTCCCAATTTATGTGATGGTGTTTGACTCGACATGAAGTTTAAGATAGAAAGAAAGACTTTTGAAACTTGTGGTCTAAAACAATCCAAAGTTATTTGTGTGGCTATAAATCATTTCATTAAGGGTAAAATGGACATTTTAAAGTTAGATTGTTACTAAATACAGAAAGGTGTCATTCTTTTCGGGACTGACTAAAAAGGAAAGTGTGTCACATAAATTGGAACGGGGAGTATATCTCAAAGTGTCATTATTACTTTTTATACTGTTTCAGTGACGATGGGGTTGCACCAGGGGTCAACCCTTAGCCTTTTCTTATTTGTCCTGGTGATGGATGGACTGACGCGGCAAATCAAAAGGGAGGTGTCATAGTGTATGTTATTCGCCGACGACATAGTCCTGATTGATGAGACTCGCAATGGAGTGAACGCTAAGCTGGAGGTTTGGAGACGGACTCTGAATTCTAGAGGGTTCAGGCTGAGTAGGACTAAGATCGAATACTTGAAGTGCAAGTTCAGTAACGGGAGAGACCTTGAGACAGGTGTGGAGGTGAGGCTTGGGACTCAAGTCATTCCAAAGAAATGAAGCTTCAAGTACCTAGGGTCTATTATCCAAGAGAATAGAGAGATTGGTGACAATGTCACATTGGGGCATGGTGGATGAAATGGAGGCTCGCATCTGGAGTCTTATGCGATAAAAATGTGCCACCAAAACTCAAAGGCAAGTTCTATAGGGTGGTAGTTAGACCGACTATGTTGTATGGGGCGGAGTGTTGGTCAGTCAAGACTTCGCATATACAAAAGATGAAAGTTGCAGAGATGAGGATGTTGAGATGGATGTGTGGGCATACAAAGAGAGATAGAATTAGAAATGATGATATCCGGAATAAAGTGGGAGTGTCCTCGGTAGAGGATAAGATGCGGGAAGCGAGGTTGAGATGGTTCGGGCATGTGTAGAGGAGAGACACATATGTCACAGTGCTGAGGTGTGAGAGGTTGGTAATTGACGGGTTCAGGGTAGAGGTAGGCCAAAGAAGTATTGGGGAGATAATTAGATGGGATATGACGCATGTGTAACTTACTGAGGACATGACCTTAGATAGGGGATTGTGGAGGGCACAAATTAGGGTAGGGGGTAGTAGATAGTCGAGCGTAGTCCTACTCACGCTTACAAACCGGTAGTGGTAGTGTTATTATTATAGGCCCGCTTAGCCTATCATACTGGTAGGCGCAGTATTCCATTGTAGTATCCTATAGTTTGATTCCTGCTGCTAGATGTCTTTTAGTGTACTTTGTTTAGCTTATTTACCTGCGCTAGTTACTGCTTTCTTTTCCGTTTCTCTTGCTTTGATCTGGCTGTGCTTTTGCATTTGCTTTGTGTGTGCTTATGCTCTGTCTTGAGCCGAGGGTCTCCCGGAAACAACCGCACTACCTGCCAAGGTAGAGGTAAAGGTAGAGGTAAGATTTGCGTACACTCTACCCTCCCCAGACCCCACGTAGGTATGTTGTTGTTATACTGTTTAAATATGCCCTTCCATTTAAAGCTAAGTTCTCTAACAAATAGGGAGATGCAGGAAAACTTTTAGAATCTCTCTATGGATGTGTTTAATCTCTATTTGCATTTATCAAGATAAATGATCTTCTTGTTTGAGAAAGTATGGAATAAACTAAAGGCAAAATACATAATTACTATATGAAGAAAATCTTACCCGTAAGGGTGGTTGAGCATGGGACTTCCACAATGGAGGTCTCAGGTTTGAAACTCCCGGCCTATGACAATAGGGGATTTGCATTCTGGGCCGAGCTTGTCGTAGGGGCTTGCCTAGTGCGGGTTATCTCTTTTGTGTGGTTTGCGGGCTATTGCATAGGAGGGGGTTTACCCTGTGCACACCCGAAGGGTAGCGGTTGCGGGTTCCCTTGTTATCAAAAGGAACTATAGGAAGAATATCTTCAGGATCTGTATATGTATATATCAAACGTAAATAGCTAAAATATGATTTCCATATCTAAAATTGAAGAATAGGGAAAAGGTTAACTCTTGAAAATATCTATCTGCATTTATGATTTATCTTTTGTAGAGGTGGAAAATGAAAAACCAAAAATCAAAAGTTTTAATATTTTTTTTGAAATATTGTTAACAAAATTTGACAAACCAATATTACAAGCATATTAAATGTTTGTGAATTTAGTAGTTGTGATGGTAGTATCTTTTGTACCAGCTTGGTACTTCTGTTAACAAAACTTTACCTTGTAAAAAAAAGTAGTTGTGCCGGTAGTCGTTACAAATCCTTACCCCTAATATACAACCAATGATTGCAGGCAATCATAACAAAAAGAGAATGCTAATTACAGTATACACATTCTTTGCCTCTAAGATGATCTTAACATCTAGCTAACAAAAAAGTTACTGTCATATCTTAGTCTTACACTAGGCAGTTGTCTCTTATCTAAAATGTAGGACCCCATCGCCCCTCTAGGCATCTGATTTGCATTATGAATAATGAGAGGATCATCCAAGGTAGTAGCCATTTTTGCGAGAAAATCAGCAACTTTGTTAGCTTCCCGGCAACAGTGACTAATGGTCACCTCCTTAGACTCTATCAAAGTGATAGTATCTTCAATGATATTTTTGTGCTTGAGGTTTCTGGCATCTTTGCTCTTGAGCATATTAGTAATTAGCATTGAGTCAAGCTCAAGAATGAATTTAGCATAGTTGATTTCCTTTATCCAGTGAGCAGCATATTCAGCAAAAGCAAATAAAATTGCATCATTTTCATCTCTTGTCAGGCCCCCAATTCCAGCTTTTCCAGACTGCTCCATGAAGCTTCCATCTGTGTTAACCTTGACCCATCCTTCTTGAGGCAGTATCCATCTCACAATCTTGCTAATGGTTCTTGGTCTTAACTTTTCTATTTCCATACATATTTGGGGCCATTGAAAGTCCATTTTGTAACATGGAAATGCTTTATCAATAGCAACTTTGATATTCCAAAGAATTTGATGTTTCATCCTTATGTAGAAGTTGGTTTGATCCCCATATCCACATTTTCCCCTTGATTTCCACATTTCCCAACATATGAATATTGGTAAAGCCTGGATCATCATCTTGTGTGAATAGCATTGTTGATGTGAGTTTGTTCCCAGTCTTGCAGAAATCTTCTTGGCGGCTTCCTTTGGTATCTGATGCCCAATGGATCTCCAAAATATCTCCACAAGCTTTGAGCAAGTTCTCCATCAAAGAAGAAGTGCTGAATGGTCTCCAGGACTGGTTCTGAACAACATAAGCAGTCTGTTGACATGTTATCTACAAACCTGCATACAGAGTTATTAGCAAAAGGCAACCTATTTTTAATCAATATCCAAGAAAGAAAAGAAATTTTAAAAGGAATATTTTTATGACAAACTCTGCTGATCAGATGATCAGGTTCCCTGTGGGTTCTGATTTCATTCCAAGCTGTCTTGTTGGAGAAATAATCATCAGCTGCAGAGTTCCAAATCAGGAAATCTTCTTTGGTAGGATCTCCAATTTTGATACTTGTGATGTGTTGGCATATCCAGTTGGGCTAAATGTTGAGAAGAGTATCCATATCCCAATTTTGCTCCACAATAAATTCTTGTACTTGTGTTTTGGCTGAATCACATACTCAGGACAATATTTGGCAATATTGCCCAGGCCTGTCCAATTGTCCCACCGAAAACTATTGTTTCCTCTCTGAATATTCCAAATCATGTTTGGCTCAGACTCCTTATCTTAGTCAAGGTTTTCCATATATTGGGGAAATACCAGAGACCCATATTTTACTCATAGGGTGGGCTCTAATGCAGTATTTGGCTGTTGTAAATCTAGCCCATAAAGAGTGCTGACTTCGGAATCTCCACCATTTCTTCATATTCAGAGTCTCACAAATGTCTATCTTCCTAATCAGTAATCCCTATTCCTCCTTCTTTAGGTAATCAAAAATTCTCCGAAGAGCTCTAGTGATACTTATCGTTACCATTGGAGGAGCCCCAGAAGAATCTAAGTGTTTTTCCATTTGATAAATGACACCTTTGGGGGGAGTTAGAGCAGTAAGAGTGTAGACTGATAAGGAATGCAGAACATGCTTAATAAGAACAATTTTACCCCCAAAAGACAACATCTTGCTTTGCGATCCATTGAGCCTCTTGATAATCTTAGACAACATCTTTTCAAAGTATTCTCTTTTTTTTTTTCTACCCAAGTATATGGGGCAACCCAAATACTCAAAAGAAAACTGTTTATCAAGGAACCCAGTAGCCTCTCTAATCTTGTTGATCTAGTTGGACCAGTTCCAGGATCTGTCAAAAAGAAGCACTTGTTGTTATTCATCTTTTGCCCTGAGCTCTTTTCATACCAATGAATCTGCTTCATGATCACCTTTATAGACTTTGTATTTCCACTTGAGAAAATAACAATATCATCTGCATAAGATAAATGGTTAATAAGTGGCCCTGAATTGTTCATTGGAAAAGGTAAAAAATATTCACTTTGATTAAGATTATTAAGGAGTCTAGCTAACACTTCAGCACCAATAATAAAAAGAGGAGATAAAGTGTCTCCCTGTTTAAGAGAAACTGGGAGGCTTACCTCATAGAAATGTGGAGAGTTATGATTTTTCTGAATGCATGGACTCTTGTGAGATAACCCCTCTGATATTCCATATAATTGCACTGATCATGTAAACAATCTGTTCATATGCTTTTTGTTCTTACCTTCTCTGGAAGGAGGTGAAGAGTTTTCCTTGCTGGCTTTGTTTCCTTTGCTTTTTTCTTGTTTCTACTTTTGCCTCCTTTGCTGTTAGAGCAGTCACTCTTTTGTTGATGACTGTCTTCTGTGTTTTTGGTCTGACTGACCTCCTGTTCTTCTCTATTGTTTCCTTGATTGCTTATTGTCTCACTCTCCTTTGTATTGCTTTCGGTGTTCTGTCTTTCCATGTCCTCCTTGGTTTCGTTGTCTATGCTCCTTTTTATATGTAAGTCTGGGGGAATGCTCTTGTTGTTACCTTTTTTTCTTTCCTTCCACTTTGCCTTTCCTCTGTGCTTGTTTCTGCCTCTTCTTTCAGGTGAAATGCCATTTCTATCACAAACTTCTTTCAAATGTTGATGAGCATCCCTTTCTTCTTGAGCCTGTTGAAACTTTTCATTGTCTTTCCCAGCATCATGATTGCTAACTTCAGTACGATCCTCTTCATTGCCGTCCATCATTTCCTGGGTTCTGTAAGTCTCCATCATGCTATCATTCAAATCCACTCTTATATTGATCCCCAGATGATTTTTATTGACTGTTGGTAAGTTTGAAGACTCGGCACCTTTCTTGTTACTCTCACTCATATTGTCTCTAGTAGGGCTGCACAAAGGGTCAAAACCGGACCGAACCGGACCGAGGACCGAAAATTCGGATTCTCCGGACCGAAGACCGGACCGAATTTCGGTCCGTCCGTCCGGTCATTTTCGTCCGGTCCGCCCATCGGACCGAATGGACCGATCCCCCCCTCCCCAGGCAGTCCCCCAGCCAGCCCCCAGTCAGCCCCCCCAGCCAGCTCCCAGCCCGTATTGACATATCAAATATAAGTCGTAAATTAGTGAAACTTTAAATGGTCATAACTTTGCGCTCGGACGTCCGTTTGATCTAATTATTTTTTGATTTCGCGTATTTTTTCGAGACGAATAATCCCAAACGGATTGCTTCACCGGATTTCTCCAAAAACGTCCATCTTGCCCCTCAATTTCTCTTTTCCCCCAAATCGTTACGTTTTTCCCATTTTCAAATCTAAATATCTCGCGATGTACAATAGATTTCAACGTAAAAATTTCGTGGCACCGCGTCCGAGAATGTCAATTTCAGTATTGGTAATTCAATTTTAAAAAAAAAAACGGGTTCGACCCGGAATTATATAATATTATATATTAGAAATTTAGACAATTAGGAATTATATATATTAGGAATTTAGAAAATTATAAATTATATATATTATATATATTAGGAATTATATATATAATAAAAACATAAAAAAAAAAAAAAAATCGGTCCGGACCGGACCGAAAACCGAATTCTGAAAAAACAGGGACCGAAGACCGGACCGAATTTCTCGGTTCGGTCCGGTCCGATTTTTCGGTCCGGACCGTTTTTTGTGCAGCCCTAGTCTCTAGTTCCTTCTCTTTGTATCTGCTTTTGTTTTTCATTTTCTTGTTTCTTGTTTCTGCTTTGCTCTGTGTTTTCTTTTTGATGATCACTGCTTCTCTCTGCATTTCTAGTATGAATTTCCCCTTCACTGTAGTTTTCCTCCAATCTTCTCTGCTCCTCTGAACTTGTAACCTTTTCTTCAGTCCCATCTTTGTTGTGATCCACTGTCCTTTCCTTCTCCATTCTTATTTTCACCTTAGTTCTCTTTTTTGGCATCTTCTTTTTTCTTTTCTTTTCTTTTTATCTTATCCAGTATTACCTTTCGTACAGATTCTGTTTTATTAGCACTTTCCTCCTCTCTTTCTTCCACAGTTTCCTCTTGTTGCTTTTCAATCTCTACCATTTCTTGCTTCTTACTTTTATTGTTTCCCTTTCCATTCTTGTTCTGCTGATTTTTATCATTCCCAGTGTCCTGTTTACGCAGCTCTTTGACCTGACTAGACGTGGCAAACTTAACCCATGAAACCATAACCCGCCCAACCCATTTAAGTTTGGGCGGGTTATTGACCCGTCCATTTGTTAGTTCAACCCATTTCAACCCTGGGTTGATATCTAGCTCAAATTGATTCATGAGAAATCTATCAAAGATGTTCAAGAATTGTTTTTAAAAAAAATTTGATATGTTATATATAGCCATAATAAATAATAATAATTTATTAGGTACTAAAATATTATAAAAAAATATAGGCAATTAAAGCTTAGTAAGGATTGGGCGGGTTGGGTTTTGACCCGCTGCCCATTTCAACCCAACCAATTGCACATTTGGGCGGGTCAATAACCCACCTATTTATTAACTCAGCCCATTTTGACCCGTCCAAATTCAACCCAACCCGCTCATTTGCCACCCCTAGTCCTGACCCTTCTCAATCTCTCTCATTGTCTCTATTTTCGCTTGTACCAACTTCCATGGTATTATATGTGTTTCTGCTTTAGCCTTTTCCTCCATCTTTTGATGTTCCACTCTCTGCATTGGATTATAGAATCTCCCAGTATCTTACAAAATCTACAATACTTTGAGGCATTCTCATACTCCAATTTCTGATAGAAGCCCTTTAGAGGAGAATTTTTCTCCTCTATTCCAACAAAAACAGAATTGATTTTAGGCTTAGTAAGGTCAACCTTCAATCTCACTTTTGCCATACTTGGTCTTGTTCTATGGGCAGTATAGTCTATCGTTAAAGGTATTCCTGCTGGTTCCACAATTTGTTTGATGTAATTTCAAGAGTGACAGTGATATGTAGCTCCGGCGACAAAACCCAAACCGGAACTATAGGAGAATCCTCTTCCGGTTTAAAATTAGGGGTCCATTTTTCAAACTACATAAATCTATCTATGTCAACCGATCTTCTATACCAAACACTTTTAACATCATCTTCCTTTGCAATATCAAGAAAAACAGTGCGATAATTGAATAGTTACCTTTCACCGTAATCTTCTCAGCAAATTTGGAGCGTATTTTGTCGATTTGGGGTCTGGTCTTGATAAATTTGCCAACAAGAGTGAACTTGCATTCTTCCGCCATTGTTCCATATTAATCTTTAGCTTTGAACAAGACTGCCGGAACCCTTTTATGAGTGGTGCTCCGGGCCCTTACCGCAGGGTCACCATACCTATTATTGCTAGGGCTTGAATAGCTTTAGCATAGTTGTTATTTGGAAGAATTTCATCTGTTATAGGGTTCACCGCTTCTTTCTCTTCAGAATTCTCTATCATATGCGCCGATTCCGATGCCTCCGGAGTCCCCATCGGGACGGAGCGTGAGGCCCAGTCGCGTAAAGAGGGCAAAATTATACCGTTATGTTAGAGTCGTTGGAGAGCTTTTTCTTAAGAGAGAAAATTGATTAAGTGATTGGTAGTCGTTACAAATTACAGTAAATGTTGTTAGACCATGATGAAATATGGTCAAGACTAGAGATAGTCAACTAATGAGATAAGATAGTCGAAACAACTTTGACAGCAAGTGCTGAAGAAGAATACAGAGAAACCAAAATAATCAAAAAGATGTTTAAAAATACTTTTATGAAATCAAATTTTACTACAACTGTACAAAAGACTGAGAATTTTATCTTGATTGGAATGAATTTTCACATTTTGTTACATTGGATGTTTGTGGAAATTGCAGGACTCTCTTCACTAGGTGAAGTTGTTCCTAAAGATGAAACATTCTCTCCATCTCAAGCCAAGTATGGATATCACATTCTATATTCTATGTGCATGGTTTATTGCCATTGTCTGTTTTAATCATCTAATACTCACATTCTTCTTCCATGCTTTCCATTAGAGTTGAAGACTCACATAAGAATGGTCCTTCAGGCTGTTTAACTTCAGTATCCAATGCAGGTAAGATCGGGTTTTTTGTCCTATTTGAATGCCGTGTTTAGTTTTTGGATTCTTTGAGCCATTAACAACATGGATGCTGGAGGAATCACAGGCATAAAAAAGCCATCCAGCAAGTCGCAGATCAAAGACCAAAATGAACCTGTAAAATTGGAAGGTATATGGCTGGCAACTTATGATTCATCACGGGAAAAAATGGTGAAATTGCAATATTAAGTAAATTCATTGTTGGCAGATAATTCTTCAGGCAGAAACTTTGGAGGCAAGAAACCTAAATCTTTGAAGGATGATGGATCCTCATTGATAAAGTTAAGTGGATATAACCACCAAAGGCAAGAATTTGATCCTGAATATGATAATGATGCGGAGCAACTATTGGCTGATATGGCACTCAAGGAAACTGAAACCGAAGAGGAGCGCAAACTTAAGTTGCGTGTTCTGCGTATCTATTCCAAGAGGTACACTTCTTTCCTCCGTCACATTCCTTTAGTTATCATATTATTTCAATGTCGAGTTTCAACGAATAATGGCAGGCTTGATGAAAGAAAGCGCCGCAAGGATTTTATTCTAGAGAGGAATTTACTCCAGCCCGGTGAATTTGAGAAGAATTTGTCTCTTGAAGAGAAAGATATATGCCGACATTATGATGCCTTTATGCGCTTCCTCTCCAAGGAGGAGCATGAAGAATTACTAAAGACTCTGGTCACAGAACATAGATATCTGAAAAAAATACAAGAACTCAAGGTGGGAAACTCCGCTCTGCTGTTTATTATTTTACCTTTCTTTTGAAACTAAATGTTGGCATGCATATAAGTTCTCCCTAGTTTCCTTCTTTTCCATATTCGCTCATTAGTCTTGTATAGAAGCTAGGTAAAATTATAAAATTAGAACCATATGTCATTTGACTAATCTATGATTGCATTAATAAAACGTAATACAGAATCACTTTCTATCCTGGCACCGTGGCCTAGTGGTCAATGAAGTGGGTTGAGAACCATGAGTTCACCCAGCGGAGACAACAATACCACTCCATCTATTTCAATTTGTTCGCCTTACTTTCTGTAGTCTGTTTTGTTTAAAAAAGAATGTCACTTTCTATATTTAGTAACTCTTTAACATCCTACATGTCATATTTAAGACCATAAGACCAAAAAATTCAAAGGGCATTTTGATACATCATACACATCCACAAGATTCAAAAATCTTTTTTATTTTCTTAAACTCCGTGCCGAGTCAAACTAACAAACAAATTGAACGGAGGGAGTAGGTGACTTCTTCCCATCTGTCCAAGACTTGGTGGATAGAGTTACCCGGTATCTATGTTGGTGGGAGGTAGCAGGTACCCGGTGGAATTGGTAGAGGTGCCCGCAAGCTTGCCCGGACATTATGGTTATAGAAAAAAAGAAGAATCATTTTCTATCTTGTTACTAGTTATATGAGAATCAAAATTATGCAGGAAGCAAAAGCTGCTGGTTGTCTTTCATCTGCCGAAGTTGAGAGATACTTGGAAAGGAAAAGGAAGAGGGAAGTTGAAGAAGGTGTTCCGAGAAAAGAAAGTTCTCAGATCGGTCCAATGAGCCAGGAAAGCCTGAACATGGCTGCTTTTTCCGACTCACTCGGAACACATTCAAATAGAAAACCTTGTAGCCAGGCGAGTTTGAGTTCCATTACCGATTCGGGCGTTGCAGCTTTGTCTGCTGGAGAACTGTTATCTGAACCTGTAAGTTTTCAGATTACTGTTTTCAAAGGAGTTTTTCAGTAGCTATAAATTGTTTTATTTGTTAGACTTATGGTATTGATGATGACATGAGTTGAGCTTAACTGAAGCAGGTTATATAGCCGACGACCCTAACTTGTTTGGAACCTACAAGTGTCATCCGATACCGCTTCACCATGAACAATTGCTAATTATCTATACAAACAGTATCTCTCTCTATATATTGTGCGCGTGTATAAAGTTGGTCAACATTGCTTGAAAATTATTATGAAGTGCACAGTAGTTTGGGACAGAAAGTAAACTCTTGCAACCCCATAGCCCCCCCACACAAATTGGTCGACGCTGCTTCAAAATTATAGAAAGTATACATTAATTTTGGAAAAAGAAGTCTTACAACCCCATAGCCCCAGATGCATGAATGCAAGGAATAAAAGATTTACATCACAATGTCTTTTTCTTCGTTATTCTGATTTTGGTTTTCGAAACATTCGTTGTTGGGTTAGGCATACACTTCACATGTTTTTGTGATAATAGACCGACACAACTTGGTAACCACTTTGTTCTTTTTCCTAGTTTTATGCCAGATGCACGAAGCCAAGGAACAAATAGACTTACATCATGGTGTCTTTTTTTTCGTTATTCTGATTTTGGTTTCCGAAACTTACGTTGTTGGTTTAGCCATACATTTCACATGTTTCGAGTGATTCACGTGTGATTTTTTTTACTTGCAGGAGAAACAGCTATGCCGAGAAATCAGGTTATCGCCTCATCATTATCTTAGGATGCAGGAGCTCCTTACAATACAAATTTATAGTGGCAATATCACAAGAAAATCCGATGCTTATCCCTTGTTCCAAATAGAAGCAACTAACGTAGATAGAGTTTATGATATGCTTTTGAAGATAGGTGTTGCACCCTTGTAAACTTTTGTCCAGACAGTAGTCTTTCAGGTTTAAATGACATCTCCCGGTTTTCTTTAATCATTCTCTCGCAATTTTATAGTACTTCTTTTCACTTCTGGTGAAAAAGAAAAAAAGAAATGATGATTGTTGTAATAGCTTAAAAGTCGTCATAGGAAGGTAAAATATAGAGATAATGGTCAAAAACATACTTGAAGTATCACTATTTCGCGAGTTTTCTACCTAAACTATCACCAAACACGCCTTGAAGCTGACTAGACCAAGTGTGAATACAATTGTCAAACGATGCGTGACAACTTTATTGGCCATAAAATATCAGCAACTGACTCATTAATTTTGGAGAAAATACATGGTTACCTCCCTAAATTTGTATCATATTTTTAAAAAGACACTTTAACTTTGCCCCCTTTGAATCAGTTTGGAGTGGAATTAATACAACCTTTTAAGCTCAATATCAGTTTTAAAGGTGGGTACATCACACACCAATCTTATTTTGACGCGTCATTTTTCTATTTTAAACAAAAATAATTATTTATATTCTTTTTTCCATTTTCTCTTTATTGCAACTCACAACATTCTCAAAGACTTAACGACAAACTCAGCCTTTCCAACACTCAGGAACCCAAAAATCACACAACTACAAACAAAATTATGAAATGGGTATATATTTTTTTCTCATTAGTCATCAACTGTAACACATGAATTGTACCATCCATCCTTTCCGCATAGAGAGTAAAGTAATGGGTAAGAGAAGGTTAAGAGGAGAAACGCAATCACATGATAGTTCATATAGGAAATTCCCAAAAAAAGTGATAACTTAGGTGTATTTTTTACCATTATCTTTAAAATACAACATAAAATCAGTACAAAAAATGACACTAATCAGTTCTAATAAAATTTTATTTTAAAAAGTGATGGTTATATAAATAATTGACTGTATATAAAGTATATAGGGGTGTCATCGGTTCGGTTCGGGCTGTTATTTTGAAAATTTTGTACCATATCATTTTTTCGGTTACTCTAATATGTATAATCAAAATTTGGTCAAAATCATCCCTATAATTTTTGTTCCTATTCGGTTTCAGTATGGTTCGGTTATTTTCGATATTATCTAAACCTATGTACTCCACAAACAATTTAGAGACACGTTTTTGACATACAAAACAACAATGAAGAAGAAGATATATCACTTTCATTATAAAACTCATAAACTTAGCAGTGGGTTCCTAAAACGGTTCATGAGCAATGAAAGAAGTAAAGCACTTTAAAATTACTAAATCTCAAAACATTATTATCAGGCAGGCGGTAAGAACTAGGAATACACATAAACAAAGACAATAAATATTAAAATCATTTCGAGTGTCAAATTCATGTTCACTCATTTTTTTTCAAAAATATTTATCATCATGCAGTTTTACACTAAATCAACGTTCAAAATAAATTAAGATGAAATAAATCTGAAATGAGATTTAACATTTATCAATAGTGAACAAAGTTCACAAAAATAAAAATACTAAGTTATTGAAGGACTTAGTAGTTTTAACTTTCAATAGTAATATTAGGACTTTTTTTTTTTTTGACGAAGGAACCCGGTAGCTACTCTTTCAGTGCGCGAGCAGTAAACCGGTGACGCAATAGCGCGCAAACCACGCCACCGATTAACCACTTGCCGCGTATGTATTTCAAGAAGGTTTATGCATGGGATTGAACTCGTGACCTAATATTAGGACATTCTTTTTTCTTTCTTTTTTTTGACGAAGGAACCCGCAGCCGCTTCTCTTTCGAGTGCGCATTTGGTAAATCCCGGGCTATAATAAAGTAGGTTGAGGCCTTGCGTATCTATTACTCGTTTCATTTCCTATTTGCACCACTTTCCCTCATCTTTTTAGGAACTAATTATCCCTCAATAATGTTCTAATTATTATTTAGAGAAATCTCTAGTGTTATTTAAATTTGTAATAAGAAGCATTGAGTTTATAGCGATTATAATGTAATAAATTATACAAGCTAAAGGAATTTTTCGCTTTAGTATATTTTAACATGTCATAAGCAGTTACTAGAAAGAATTTCAGTCTACTAAGCTATTTTTTCTTATGTATAATTACTTATAATTATCATTTAGATGGGTGATATGACAGTACAAAATATTTTCTACAGTGCAATGTATAATAAGTTAAACTCTACATATAGGGGAACTTATTTGGCCCTAATCATAATAGTTTATAGCTGTGGTTGGTGTATACTCAATATTTAATTTATTTACACATTAATTATACATAAATTATACAGTTATCATACATTGCATACTAACTAAAATTAATTTATATAAAGATTAAAGTTATTTTTTGTTATATGCTTTATTGAGCTATTGTGTAGTATAAAAGTCCCTATATATAAAGACCGAAGTATACCTACATAAATAAAGCTAAGTTCCAAAACACACAAGACATATTATCTTCATCAACATTCAACTCTCCTATTTCCTCTTTGAGCTTTTCACTTGGGAAATTAAGAGTATATATAAAGAATAAAGGGAAAAAATGGATGACTATGGAAGCAAGATGATCGGGGCCGTCTTTGGATCCGTGCGAGGTGTGCTACCGCACAGGGCTCCCGAAAAATGAAAAAATTTAGGACTCTTTTTTCCTTTTTTTATTAAGTAGTATTAGCCAGAATTTACTGTAAAAGCTCATAATTCGCAGGTTTTAGCTCAATTAAGGGCTCACTTTTACGAAATAGAACAGGGCCGCCAAAATGTTTTAGACGACGATAATTGAAACTACTAAAAAACCACATATACACTTCGAATTGATAAGAAAAACTTTGCAATTTCTAGTCCCAATATCTCTCATATCCTTCCTTCTCTCTTAGACCTATGATTTCTCCTCCTTTTTCACCTATAATATTCACTTGTCAACTCTTTTCACCCCACACTTTGTACATGTCTTTGATAGGAAATACATATTCTTATTATGTAATAGTATCCTTGCATTTCTTGCCAAGAACTTGAGTGGATGTAGCTCTTCTCTTGATGGTCAACAAGAAGATGTACTAATGAAAGGTGAATTTGATGAAGAAAGCAAGGAAGAAGTAGAAGAGAATGATGAAGAAATTGAAGAAGTAGAAGAGAATGAAAAAGAAGTTGAAGAAGTAGAAAGAGGAAATGAAAACAACATGAGCATAGAAGAACTCAATAGGAAGATTGAAGAATTCATAATCAAGATGAAAGAAGAAATAAGGAGTAATGGAGCTATGCATTCCAAAGGGAGTAGCCAAGGGTTAAAATTATGAGAAATCGGGTTCAAATTTTAGCAAAGACAGAAATGATAACGATTTCTTCTTATCTGTCCAACTTATGATAGATCAATGTTCAAATATCAGCAGAGATGAAAATGGTAACAATTTCTTGTCTTCTGTCTAACAGTAGTGTCTATTAAAGTCTCAATGAGCAGAGAGGTATACAGTTTATATATACCAGTGGGAGATAGATGGAATAGTTGAAACACGAATAAGATTGATCGTCTATTTTTAAAAGAAAAAAATAGGGCTCATTCTCATTATCAACTTATAACACTTTAGTCCTTCCATTCTCTTCCACCTTACATTATTACCCTTCCTTTGTATTTTTAGCCCGATGCGAAAAATAAAAAGAGACCATTTTTTATTCACGTGAAAAATTAATCAATATTAAAAAAAATATTGATTAAAACATCAAATAAATGTATAGTAAACACTATATTTGATTCAATGTTTTCAATTTCACTACAATAAATTATAATGCTACAAACGAGATACCTTAATGTCATTATATGAAAGATTTAAAAGGAAAAATATCATTACATTAGACATAGAAAATTCATCTCCTTGCATTTTTATCTGCAAAGTCATCAAACAATCTTTCATAATCAAGAATGTTTGGACAAATCTATCTAATGCCCCTCTTTGAGACTTGATGAACTCTTCTCGTGTCTTTTTATTTTTTTTATGTTTTTCATGTCCACACAGATATTTTCGGGTAGGAGACATTTGTAATTCTCCTATTGAAACAAAAAGACAAACCAAATTTAATGTAATCATGTAAAATACAAGTCATTACTGTGGTCAATGGTCGCCGACTCCGACTCGGCCCGCCTGCACCCGACAAATTCGACACGCACCCCGCTTATAAAAATAAAAACGGACCGGGCTCGAACCGGGCGACAGGTCCGTCCCGCCCGACCGACCGCCAGCCTCGATCCCGCCCCGACTCGCCCCAGCCCCTCCTTTGTAGAATAATGGTTGTCCAACGGCCATTTTACATTTTGACCGTTGGACAACAGCCATTTTAGGCCTCCCCCAACCCCCCTACCCCCTTTATATTTATTTTTAACCCCTAAGTTATTATATTTACACTTTAACCCAATTTTTCAGCTATAAATACCTCATTCCTCTTCTTATTATTTTCACAAATCTTTCTACTCTCTAATCTCTCAATCAATTATCAATCAATCTCTATACAACATTGTCTACATATTCAATCTATTTATTAATTTGAGAATTGGGAGTGAAGTTGGCAACTAGCTTGAGGATTATCTATCGAGCAAAGTTTCAATTTTCAACCTCTCGATTACACGTCGACTCTACGTCGGCGTTTGGTACATTCGTTCTCTCATTAAATTATTATTTTGTCTTTATTTCATTTAGCACATTTAATTTCATTATCTTTAACTATTTATTAGCATAATTAAAATGAAAGGACTAAGAGGTACGCTGGGTAAGGGTAAGTCGGACTTCTTCTAGTAGGGGTGGTAACAAGTGGCAAGAACTTCTTCTAGTATTCATGTTCCAGCTATTCCTAGACAAGATGATTTTATAGATCCTGAAATGTTTCCTGAAATACCATATGATCTTGACACAAATGATTATCCTCAAATTGAAGAAGATTTTAATTTAGATGACACCCTAGATGATGATACACCTACTAATGAAGATGATACACCCACTAGTGAAATGTCTCTTATCCCCCCTACTATGAGACGAGGTCCGGCAAAACGACCATTAAAATCAGTTGTATGGAAATATTTTGACAGGGACGTAGCTAATCAAGTAGCTGTATGTAAAACTTGTAAAAATGTTTATTCTTTTAAAACTGGACAAGGTCATGGTGGGACGGGGGTTTAGGAAGACACCTATTGCAAAAACACAAAGTCTTGCATGCCCAATACATGATTGAAAAAAATGGTGAGCAAGCGCCCTCAATCTAACAAGGTTCACATCTTGCTTTGGAAAAAGTCTGGTCAAATTAACCTCATGTGAGGGGAGTTGTAGGCCCTAAATACGATAAACATAAAGATAGGGAATCACTAGCAAAATTAGTTGTTGTGGAGGGTTTGCCTTTTTCATTTCCTGAATCTCCTAATTTTATTCATTATATTAGAGATATGTATAATCTTGCTTATAAAGGTTTTCCTAGATCAACTGTTAAAAGAGATGTATTTAAATTTGCACATGAATATCAACAGTATTTACGTTATGCATTATATCATTTAAATTGCAAAGTCGCTCTAACTTCTAATATAGGTCGTAGTACTAACGGCCATGATTATTTAACGGAACTTTGTCATTGGATAGATTATAAATGGTCTATAAAAACGTATTTTAGCATATATATATATAGATAGTAGGCACAATGGTGAGTTTATTTCGTAAAATATTTATTCATCTGCGATTATTACTAATAATCGATAAAGTTATGAGTATTACATTAGATAATGATCTTCTAACAATTACGCTATTAGTATTTTAAGAGATGTTTTAACTCGCTTTTCCAAAACATTTTCATATCAAATGCGTGCCATATTTATAACTTAGTTGTAAAGGATGGTCTTTCACTTTTTCAAGATATTCTTGAAAAATACAATTTGCTATACACTTTATTTTTAAAAATAATAGAATTCAACAGAGAAAAGAATATAAAAAACTTGCACGATTGTGGACTATCTTACGTAAAAATTCGAAGAAGTACCAACTAGGTGGAATTCTTTATATGACCAACTAGTTGTTGCTTATGACTATAGAAAACCTATTACTTTATTTTTTAACGCCCATAATCAAAATCCAAATGATATGATTGTGGATAATGATTGAGAGAAAATTAGAGAACTTATTGTATTTTTAGAAAATTTTCAACGAGCAACAAAAGAATTTTCTACTTTATATTATCCTACTATTTCAACTATGTTGTTTTATATAGTTATAATATTTTTACTTCTTAAAGAATATGTGGAAAAACCTGCCTATACTGCAGCTATTAAAAAAATGTTTATGAAATTAAAGAAATATTTTATTTCTATTCCCCCTATTTATATTATTGGTGATGTATTAAACCCGACTATTAAAGTAGAGGGTTGTAAAAGTCTTATTGAAAATATTTATAACTGTATGGACGTACTACCACCTCCAACTCCCAAAAATTTAAATGTTGAGCCACTTATTGAACTAACGCTAGAAGAAGTGTTGAATAGCGTAGAAGATGAATGCAAAAAAGTATATCGGCATTACCAGCAAGAAAGTGCTAGTAACCAACCGACTCTTGTACCATCTTCTTCTTCTTCAACACATGCTAAAAAAGGCATCGCTTTAGGGCTAGTAGTATTAGTTCTATTGAAAGCCTCGAAATAGAATGTGCGATGGTACCAAGCTAACCAAATTAGCGAAGTTCGATGTTTTTGTTTTGCGGGTAATTTACCTTACCAAAGCTTATCAATGAAGAAGGAAAGGAAGACTTTGAAATATTGGAGCGAATGAGAAGACATTTTCGACACTTTCAATGATGGCGAGATATTTTGAACATCTGCGCCATCAATCGCTTCGAAGCGCTTTTTCTGAGCAGATTTCAAATAGAGAGCGAGACACTCATTAGCGGAGCGGCTTGGAGATGGCGGATTATTCGAGAGATTGGATACGAAATGAGCGGAGGCGAGGCGGTCAACCGAGATTAACGAAGAAGACGACAACTACAACGACATTTTATCTGAAGGCATGAGTAGCGACGTGGAACAATTTGACCAAGATATACCAATTCCAACCGAAGAACCACAAGAAATTATAAAGAAACTAGAAAAAATATTTTCAAATTGGTAATTTATTTCATTTCAATTTTTTAATTTTTCTATGTCTTTTGCAATTTTTTTCAACAACAGTACACTACAATGTTGTAATTCTGAATCTTGTATATTTCAATGAAATAATTAATAATATAAGAGGCACAAAAACAGCCTTGGAATGTTTTTTTTACACTCTTCTTGTCTTTGTTTAATTATTTAGTTTATACTTTATAGTTTATACTGTTATAGTTTATACTTTATACTTTATAGTTTATAAATATATTATATATATGAGTATAATACTATAATTATAATACTATAAGTCTATAATATTATAGTATATGTATATGACTATATGACAAGTATATGCTAATGTTACTTTGTTAGTAATTTAGTATTTTTAATTTAGTGAAAAAAATTATAAAAAAAAATCAAACCCGCTGCAGTCCGTCCCGACCCGACCCGCCGACCCTTCCCGACCCCTACCCAACGGGATGGACGGGACGGACACGTTATGGTCCCGCCCGACCCGCCATACCGCCTACCGACCCGCCTTTCTCCGCCCGACTCGCCCCGACCCGCTTAACCCGACCCGGTGGGCAGCCCGGCCCACTGGCGATCTAGTCATTACATACATTACTAATAAAAGTAATTTAAAATCTAAAGCTAAACACAATTCATTTAATGTAATATTGAGAACCCTAAATTAAATATAATATAATATAATATTGAGATTTGAGAAGTTTGAAACCCTAAGCAAATGGAATAAATATTGATGCAAGCAATTCATGTTAATGGTGAATTAGAGCAAAATAATTCTCAAAACAATAACTTAACAAAAAGATCTTTACTTGGAAGTTGAGACTTCTACCATAATTAATGGGGGGACTTTTTTTGGATTGTATTTGTGGTGTTTTAGGTGGTGTTTGACCAAGCTTCTGGAAATGTTTTTGTTTCTCAGAAACACTTCTTAAGCCAAACACCCTCTTTACAGAAGTATAAACACTTTTTCCAGAAGCCAAAAAGTGTTTTTAGATGGGAAGAGAAGCAGAAACACCAATTTGGTGCTTCTGGAGAAACCATTTTTGCTCATTCATTGCATTTTTTTTGGACCCATTTACCATTTTCTTTTCACAAAATTCCTTTTAATCTCATATAATATCTCCATATAAAATAGAAATTTGGGAATAGGGGTAGGGTGGGGGTAGGGGGTAGGGCGGTAAGAAAAAAATTCATATTTTTTTTTTTATAAAAGGAACAAAAAATATGAAATAGAAATTTGAGGATGGTAGGGCAATGGGTGGGGTGGGGCGGTGGTAGGTTTGGACATATTTGAGTCATTGACTACCATATTGTCGTTACATTTCTTATGTACAATATAATATATATTTTTTATTAAATGTTGCAATTAAATAATTTTAAAAAAATTTATTAAATTGTAAAGATATACTAATTTTTAGAAACATATGATAGAAAAAAATATTTTAATTAGTTTTAAATCTATTAAAAAAATATTCTAGTAAATTTGCATAAATGTTGGTCAAACAGAAAAGCTTTTACATTTCTAAACTTCTATCTTGAGAAAGTAAACACCTACCCTTAAAGAGGAGGAGCGAGGAGGCAATCGGGCGATGACTTGTAAGTTGGGCCTAAATTTGCTTAAAGAGGGAAGGGGCCTGTTTTTTGTGTTTTATTAAAACAACAGCCTTTGTGCGCTGTCGCGCCCTTTTTCGACCGCGACATTTCAAAAAGCGAGTCCTGCTTAAAATGCAATGTTAGATGATAAATAATAAAAGAGTGCTTAAAAATATTTTAAAAAGTTAAATATTAAAAGGGTTGCTAGAATGTTAAAAGGGCTTAAAGATGTTTAAAAGATGCTAAAGGGTTCGTGGAGTCGCCATTAATTTGGGTGAATTAGGACACCTAAATGTTTAACTAGTTTAAAGTAAACATTAACTCCATTTAATGGTCTGCTAAACTTAATGAGATTCTGGGTAAGGGTTCTTTATTAATCTAGAGGGAAGGGGTTAGGCACCCTCTAAGATCCGCTAACTTGCGGTTGTCCTGCCAAACCTAGGGTAATTATTATATAAAATGCGTGTTTAAAAGCATTTAAGAAAAGAGATTTGTAAGTATAAGATATATTCTTTAAAATACTTTGCAAGATTTGTGTATAAAAGACAAAGTCAGTTTTGAAAAATATGCGATTAAGGTACCTAAATACTATATTAGATAAAATATATATTGCATGGTATAGTGCGAAGGCAATAAATAGGCCTGACATAATTTATAAACATAGTATAAAGTTCAAAAATATGCATTCATGTTGATGTTGTTTGTAAAATACTTTTTGGGCAATGGGAAATAAAAGAAAAGTTAGTTACTTATGAATTTGCTTTGTTAATCATGCAAAAGTATAGTTTAGGTTTTAATTACTGTTGGTTTTGTGATGCAAGCTAGATTGTTTTTTTTGGCAAAATTAGACATGCATGACAATCCTAAAAGGCAAGTGAGTTAAGCGGT
This sequence comes from Przewalskia tangutica, assembly GCA_029844215.1. NCBI lineage: Eukaryota > Viridiplantae > Streptophyta > Magnoliopsida > Solanales > Solanaceae > Przewalskia > Przewalskia tangutica. Next base: position 24,752,296 of record CM056729.1, on the reverse strand, counting down.
GAACTTTAAATTACCTTCCCCACTTATATGTTTAAAGGCTAATTGCTACAAATTCTCCTATTAATTACAAAATCAAATAATAAAATTACAATAAACAAATAAAGGCATAAAATGAGATAAAGAGATTAAGAGAGTGAAGGGATTGGAGCGGATGACTCCGTCCTATCTGTTTTTCTAGGAAATTTTGAAGCGGGAACGCGAATGCGGATGCACATAGACGCGGGTTGCCATTTGAATTAACTCGTGATGAGTCTCGCCGGGAGACTCTTCGTTTTTGCTCCGATGCATTTCATGTAAAATATAAGAAAGATAAGGATAAAGAATAAGTATCAGGAAACAAAGAGGGTTAACAGGATAATGTCAAGCAAAGATGCTATTCTACTTAAAGATATCATAACTTGGTTCAAATTTTACCCATGGGTTATCGTAATAAAGAGTCAAGTTCCTCACTTTGAATCTGCTATAATAGTGCAAAATACAAACAGATGCAGGCTCCAGTTTTGTCAAATGTATGGCAGCCAACACAAAAAACCAGAATCCTCTTTTTTCATTTTTTTTATTTGAACATGCATGGAATAGGTGAATGAACTTATGGAGGCATGAACAAGGAACCAAGTTGAGTTGTGTGCATGACAGAAGATAGCACTTAAGAGGGTGAATACTCAATATTTGTGGCAAGATTAATAGGTAAGCACATACTGATAGACGACCAGACTATATGACCATAGCAGATATTATAGAGATAATCACTTCAAGCTGGATGCAATGTAATTTATATGAAAAGAGGTATGATTGTTCTACATGATTTTGATCAGGTGCACACTGAACCACTTAAGACTATATAGATATGCCAGAGATGGAGGAAGGCAATTAGAACATTTAAGGAGATGCAATTAAGTTCTTGTTAAGTCCAAACATGATTTGGGATTTAAAACATAGCAACTAAACCAGATGTCGCTCATTTTTAGACCATTTCTTAACTAAACACGGGCAAGGGACACAACATATGCATCTTCCATAGGCCTTAACAAAATATGATTCTTAACAGGCAACACATACATCAAATAGCACCAGGTTGACCTCAAACAACCCTTATTTAGCTTAAACTAACAATGAAAGGATAAGCACACAACGGTGTGGCGGTTAAACATAGACTTTTTCTAGCGGGTTAAGTATATTTATAAAATAAAACTACATCACCCTAAGTCGGTTATTCAACTAGTAAATTCCATATTAACATTTTGGATATCTTTTTAACTAACATCAAGAGACATGGTCAAAATAAACTATGAGTAACATGGTAATTACTTCAAACAGTCATATATGATCGTGAACCTTAAAGCGGCTATTAAAGAAATTAGATGGTCTATACATGCATAAGTCCAATTATAAAACTAACACATTAGACACGTAATCATCTAATCACATAAATAATCAACACACAAGGGTAATGGCCAACTAAACAAGCTAACTAAACCATAGAAAAAACTAAACATGACATTTCACGTCTTGAGGTTTATCGTGATTTCAAACTTAGACTAAAAAACTAAATGATCATTTTTACTTAGATGCAAACAACCAAATTACCCCTTTATCTACCTCTTTAAGTCAAGATACATGGTTTAGCTTAATTTCCATCCATCAGTATTCAACAAAGCACTTTTAACACTGATTTCAGCAAGTAAACATGTCAATCTAAACTAGCAAGAAGTTATTCTAAAACATGTGTTAGCCAAACTGGAGATCAAGCGCCATATAACATGTGACTTTTAGATATGCATTAACTAATCAGATTTCAATTACTTAATAAAATACTCCCACATTTGTCTAAACTGGATTAAACATGCTCGAAACATAATAACGGGCTATAATAATGATTTAAACACATGAGTATATAAAGAACATAAAAGAGCTGAGAGGAGTTTGGGTTTACCTTCTCCAGGCAGCGAACCGGGGCAGCGTATCAAGTCGTCGGAGCCACTCGACGGGTTTTGGGCTTTGCGATGCGAAACAGAGGAAGGTTTTGCTTGCGATTTCTTGGTTGTGTTTACTACTTGTTTCACTGAATTCGGATTGCGTCTCTGCGTGCTGCCTATGTTCGATCGCATGTACGTGTTTCTTAAGCTTCGCCAAAGTCCCCTCTATCGATGCCTTTGCATGTTCTTATATAGCCCACATTGAGTTCCAATAATGGTAAGCTTTTAGGGCTGAGATTGGGCTAATATTGGTGCTGAGATTTCGTAAGAGATTCGTGCGATTCTAATTAGGCAGAAAATAAGGTAAACGATTTGGATGATTTTGTTTAATTATGGTAGGAAATCGTTTGTCAGTGCGTGTGGGTAAAGAAGGTAAGGAGGCTTGATTCGCAGGATTCTCGGGCGAGAATCTCTACCAGGCGAGGTGAGTCTTGTGGCGATTGAAACTTAGGCTTAGGGTTCTTAGTGTTTTCTAGGTTTTGATTCGTTAGGTTATATTTTGTGGGAGAGACGATGGGCGTGGGGTAAGGTAAAGGGCTGAGGGGAGGAAAGGGGAATGGGATGCGGGTAATGTAAGGGAAAATAGGGGTGTTGGTGTGGGTCGGTCTTGGGCTACTGGTCGTGGGTATCAGGTGTGTAATAGATGAAATTTGGCGAATTAAATTTGGGTAGTTAGTATTTAATTAGGTATTGGGTATTAATTCTAGGTATTAGTTAGTTTTAGGCTTAGTTAATTAGTGATAAACCAATTTAATAAATTGTGCTTAAATTATTTAGGTGTTCTATTAGCCTAAGTTTGAGTTTTACAATTATTACAAAAATAAAGGCAGCGTGCTATTAAATTAATGCTTAATACTTTAGAATGCGGTACTATGACTTAAAATCTTATTTATTGCATTATTTATTATTCTTTAAGCTAAAATTAAATTATCCTAATATGACTTCAGGTGCTACAATGATTATGAAATTGCTTTGCATATTAATAAATGCGGCTATGCTATTCGTCTTTGCTAAATTATTTATTTTATGTATTTATTATTAATTAAGAATCATGACGGGCTTGAAATCAATTAATGCGGGCGCAGGACTCTAAGTGCTTAAAACTCTACGTAAGACGCGATACCATTATTAAATTATTTATTCATGTCTGTATTAATGTTTTATCGCTGCATTTTATTATAAAAAATCATAAAAAATTATTTTACAAAATTAGTCTAATTTTATAGTCAAAGACTGGACGGGAGGGTCAAAATTGGGTGTCAACATGCGCTGCTCATTGGATTCGAACACACAACCTCTTACTAAGGAATAACTTTTGAAAGAAGTCTTCAACCGCTAAGCTACAGATCTCATTGATAAGTTTAGATACATTTTTAATACATATCTTAATATTTGAAACATATAAAAGAAAAATAAAAATTCTGGGGCGGGGGCCTATGCGGCGGCGCCACCTTGACCGCCCAGGGACGGCCCTGTTCCACAAAACTTAGTTGCTACAGACAAATTGGTGTTTATACTAATCAAATAATATAACCTTAGCTAAATGCCTAAATATTAAAGTATTAATTTTGATTAATATATATATATATATATATATTCACATTCAATTCTTGCATGATTCCTGCATAAGTATACGAGTACGTATTAGCATTTCAGAGTTCAATAAGGCCAACCAAACACCATGTCAAATTGTGAAGTGATTAGTTTTCTGGTACGGCCAACCAAACATTGTACTAGTATAACTTATGCGAAGATTAATTTTAAATTTTATACATACGGTAATCCAAATGGCTATGGTAGGAAGCAACTGACAACCACATGCCATGTAACAAAAAACATGTAACCTTCTTTATAGGATCGACTATAAAAGCTTATACTAACTTCACATGAATCAAAGAATAACGAGCCGACAACTTTTCACTATAATTCTGCACAATTTCAGGCTTTGCTTTCCTTAGAAGAAAGAATTAACCTAAATAGTCATTTACCCAACCATCTAAATTAAAAATATCCAATAAATATATATATTATATGTATAATTCATGTGTTGTTGGACTACTCCTGTGCTATTTTTGCAAGCTGGAAGCCACCATTGTTAACTTTACTAAAGCTTTTCCTTGCCCTACTTGACATTTAAGCAACTTCACCTTATCAAAATGCTTCAATTTCCTTCATCTAATAATGTAAATCTTGAAAAGGTCCTTTTTTAAATGTCTCTTTAGTGGGCCATTTTTGTTGAAAGTTTGATTTACAATTGAAAAGAGAAATCGTTGATGAAATTGTCAAAAAGTAGGGGGAAGTAGAAATGATGAAAATTTTCAATTTTTTTATCGAAGGAATCATCACGCTTCTTCGAAAATACAAGCATACAGAAACCCTGATCGACGTAATAGCGATTAAACCACACTTGGCAAAGCACATGACTCCCAAGAGTGCGAAGCGGCGGGCGAGCACCCTGATTTCGAATTGCGATCAAACTCTCCCACACCACCCAACGAGTGATACCCTCCGCCTCAAGCACTAACCGAGAGGCTTCAATTAGTAAGGGACAGTATGGTGAACGAAGTATTATGCGTTCATGCAGAATCCTAGTAAGGATCGCATTGGGTATAAAGATAAAAATCACTTATTAAGATATGATAATACAATCCACCTTAAACATATTTAGAAACACCAAATACTACGATGAACATATGTAAATGTTTAATTTGTTAGAAGGCCAAACACTTTTCTCGGTAGTCGAGAAACAAAAGCCACACAAGAATGTATTCTTTCCCCAGTTTTGTATATAATGATTGGATACGGCAAATATGTTTGTGGTAGAAAAAAAAAACTTAACAATAAAATAAATAAATATGACAACAATTTGTCAATCTATTGATTTATTTAGACATTGAACATTTCTTATACTATGTATTGTTTCTTTTTATTGATTATTTAGAAAATATGTTAATTACAAAGTAATATTAAAATCAATTTCTAAGAGTATTACGCTTTTAACAGCATTATTACATCATTGAATATTGAATAACAATGATTAATGAATAAAGACACATAATAGAAATCATAGGTTTGCTTTTACTCTATTTTAATTAATAATCACTTTCTAATTAGCACCAACTTGATTTCAACAACAATATCAAAGAATTGGCTTCATTATGATTCACTTGCTTTTCTCTCGATAGTTCTCATTCCACTTGAGTTAAGAATTTTAATTTGACTTTGCGTTTTTTTTTTTTTTTGACGGCGAACCGGCTCGCTACTCTTTCGAATGCGCAGAAACCCCGGCCGACGCAATACCGCAAACCACGCCACCGATTAACCACATTTGGCAAGCCATATGATGACAGCCAACTAAAGGTTTATGCAGGATCGAACTCGTGACGCATGCGGCTGCTCTCTTCACATAATCTGGCTACTCATGCGAATTTGACTTTGCGTTTGAATTAAGTATCCTTAGAGATTATATTTTATATTTTTCAGGTGTTTAACCTCAATCCGCTCACCTCTACTCGAGGTATAACAACAACAACGTCTTAGTTCTAAATTTGGGACTGAGGTGTTATTATCGATATATTATCTTGAGATATATAGTAGCAAAGAAGAAATTAATAATCCATTTTCATGCTTGCATAGAACACAATAAAAAGAATAAAAGATTCAACATACTATACTAAAGACTAATACTGAAAAAAGAATTGTTTTCTTTTATCATGAAAAGGAAAGAATGATTAATAAAGTGATTTTCATAATAATCATTTTACAAAATTATGTAACAAGACAGTTAACCAGTAATCTGGTCACCAAAATTATTCTCTCTTATCAACTTTTCTTTTAAAACTAGGACCTTATGCATTGTTTTTCTATCTATAATAATAATAAAATATAAAAAAGATAGCCAGATAGATACAAACTTTGTGTTGGACTTTTGGTAAGGAGGCCCAATTAAAAGGTAATATGGGCCCAACATGATGGATCCAGTACTCTCTTGTCACATCACATAATTGAGCATCCAGATGCATTCTCTTCACTTAAGTAATCACATTTGTTCAAATAACAGCCCCTTGGGAGTCCATACGGCATGGGCCCAGGCCCATATTCGTACGAATATGTATCGTTGCATGGGGCCGGTGGAGGTGGTTGTACTGGTTGTCCATACCAATGATAACATGGGCCCCCAGTATAGCTTTCGTAACATTGCTCGCAACCATATCCTGGAGCGGGTTGTTGTGGGTATCCTTGAACATGCATCACGATCACGGGCTCTGGAGCAGGCGGAAATTGTGGTTGTGGTTGTGGAGCTACTGGTGCTGGTTTAGGAGCTTCTTTGGGCTTTTCAGGTTCTTTGGGCTTCTTAACCTCCTTGGGCTTTTCCAACTCTTTAGGCTTCTCTGGTTCCTTTGGTTTCGCGGGCTCTTTGGGTTTCTCCGGCTTTTCGGGCTCTTTGGGTTTCTCCGGCTCTTTAGGCTTCTGCACCACCACCACTTTGGGTTTCTCAGATTCTTTGGGCTTTGGAGGCTCTTTGATCTCAATACTCTTGATTACTCCGCCACCTTTGCAACACAATTTGTCACGAATATTTTCTGGACTGCAGCACAATACATTTATAGTGACAATATTGGCCTTCTCATCATACACTTGGTCTCGAATTTCTCTTGTCCAAAATATTTAACACCACAAACCAAAACAGAAGACAAAAATGAAATGAACTCAGTTCTCATCCATACATATCTTGTCCTTATAATAGTAATATCCTCATTAATCATTGAAATATAAATTAAAAGAAAGTGAAATTTCAATAGAGGCATTAACTTATGTAAAAGGAAAAATTTGCAAAAAAGAGACTCACGAGGGAATTTGCAGAGAACTTTTTTGACCTTCTTATAGCAGCTTGAGCATTCAAGATCAACCTTTAGCACCATTATGGTGGTCTGTTTACACATACAAAAATTAAAAGAACATCGTAAGTTAATATTGATCAACTAACACAATTTCACATATACTACAATAATTCAAAAGCTTCTAAAAATTATGTTGCTCGGACTCTCTAAAACTGCTATCGCGTCAAAGAGGAGCTAGAACTTTTAGTTTATAGATTCTGAATCACAATTTTTTATTTTCTTGTTCCGAATAGACTATCTATACATATTAAATGATTTTTTTAACACAAATATAGGATTTGAGCTAAAAATTATTGAGTTCTGTCGATCGTAACAATCACTCTAGCTCCGCCTTTGAGTCTACACTAGAAAATCAAATACGCATCCATCGATATTTTTTAAGATTCCAATAACATAATTTAAAGATGTCTAGTTTCATGTCTCTATATATATGGGAAGAGAGAAAATTAAAGAGTAAATATACATACCTTCTCAGTCTTGTCACCACCCATAGTTGAGAACTAAGAATCTTAAACTGATGATGGATCAGAATTCAGAGAGAATTTGGATGGATTAATTCTCTTGGTGATAACTAATCTATGGGCATGGGGAACTGTGAGAAAGGGAAAAGGTATAGCTTTATAGTATGAATATGAATGATGGAGAGATGACTTAGGATAGAGAAAAAAGTGTAGAGTTAAAATTTATGAAATCATCAAGATTGGCAGCCTCTACTGGTGATGGGCTATGAGGAGCCTATATAAGATCAATTGTTCAATATTTTATTTTTTGCAAAGTTGTACTTTTAATTGATAAATTTTAATTCTGATCTTTATAATATCTGGATAAATTTATTTAATCTTTAATAATCTGGATTTTAGCTCTATATACGGAAGTATATTATATTTGGATTATTAATAAAATTTATACAGTCAAATATGAAGTAATAGTACAAGTTTAACTTTAACATAACTCATCAGTAATTAGGTGGTAGAAGTAGAACAATTAATAGCTATGGTAAATTTGTGAACGCGGGTGAGAAAAGGAACCAAAAGTATATATTTCAACAAATTGAAGGTTAAATTTGATTAATCAAATATCACAAAGACCGAATCAAAATTTACTAAGGATAAAGAATGCTAGTAATAACTTAACGCTAGTATTCGGGTCATTTTATGTTTATTTTTAACTATTTCATCAGATATTTTTTACTTCTGCAAGTATAAATATGAAATAACTTTGTATATCTAGACTTATAAATGTTAAAAAAAAAATCATCTAACATTTTTTTTATTTATGTTGCAACTTGAACCTTGATTGGTTATATTAATTGCTCACATTATACTCTCCATTTGAATGTGATATGGCTATGATAGTCACACTTCTCCTTACCTTACCTTTGTCTAAGTAAAAACTTTTTTTAATAGGAATAGTAATGGTACTAGTACTAGAAATGTAGAAACTAGGGAAAATAAAGCTTTAGTTTGATTAGTGAAATAATGGAATATGCACTCCACATGGTGCTATAACTAACCTTTTTTCTGGTTCTTGAGATTTGCGTAGTATGGTCATTTCATTGCTTCAACTTGAATGCTACATATAAAAAAAGATTTAATTTCTTACATACTATAACATTTTTTTAAAAAAAATAATATAAAATATTAAAAATTGAATCTTACACGATAACATACTCGTAAATTAAAACGTAGAGCTTTGGTGAAACGGTAAAGTTAATCATGCATATGTATATATATGACATGAAGGTCATAAATTCAAATCATGAAAATGATCTATTACATAAATGCATATAATAATGTCATTCAACTCTTCTTTTGATCCTACGTGTATAACAAAAGTTTAGTTCATCGAATGATTTTACCCCTTAGATTAGGTTTTTAATATTGGACATTTAAGTTTTATCCATCGATCTTGATGTTGTAAAATAAGGAATTAATGTATGATAAAAGTACCATTCATTACCAAGTAAAAACTTAAGGTGCCCTACAGTTATTGAAGATAGCTATAGTTGTTGAAGAGTCGGGTTGACCCGGAAGCGACCGGTTGACCAGAAATCGGATCGGTTGACCCGGTAGAAAATCTGGACCGGTAAGGGCTTACCGGGTTGGGGGTTGGGTTGGCTCCCAACCCCAACCCGCACGGGTTATATAAAAATCCGGTAAAGCCCTGACCGGTTACATTACCGGTTAACCGGTCCGGACCGGACGGGTAACACATAAATTAAAAAAAAAATGCACAGTTTTTTCGACCCAAACGGTAATGTTACCGTTGGGAGGGGGTGGGGGTGGGGGGATGCCAACGGTCATTTCGACAGTTTGGCTGGGTTTTTTTTTTATTTTATTTTTTTAATTATATTTTTACCCTTTAAAAAATCTATAAATTCTCTACATTTTTTTCATTTTTATCACACAACAATTCTATTAATTCTCTTATTCTCAATTTCGCATACTCTCTTAATTATCTTTATTATCAATTTTCAAGTTATTATTATTATTAGTTTTCAAATTCAAAGTAGCAAGACGCAAGACTTCAAGCTTCGAGTTTCAATTGAATTCTGAATCCCGAAGTTAGGTACACTCGTTTCATTCTCTAATTATTTTATTAAATTGTCATATTTATTTGTTGATTATTTAAATATTTTATAATGTCTTCGCTAAGGGCAAATTTGTCGGGACTACGCCGTAAATCTAGTTCAAGGGTAAAAAATCTATAGGTTCTTCATCATCTAATCAAAATATAGATTATGATCAAATATAAGAAGATTTTGGAATAGAAGATAATGAATATGATAACGTTCAATTAGATAATATTATTGAACTTGAAGAAAATGAACCTCCTACACCTACTAGTGTTCCTTCACAATGTTAGTGCTAGTGGTAGTCGTAGACCTCCTTCACCAGAACCAGAAGTAAGAAAAAAAATGAGTAAAGTGTGGCTCTTTTATGATAAAGTTGTGGGCACTGATAGAGTTAGATGTAATATTTGTGGGAGAACTTATAAACATAAGACAGGGGATGGTGACGGGGAGACCTGCACTATAGGTAGACATATAAAAAACGATCATACGACACAATGGAATGCTGTCTCTGATTTAGAACCCGGTCAACAACAACTTAATCCATTAACTGGGGGTGGCTAAGTACGATCCAAAAAAGGATCGCATTGAATTAGCAAAAATGATTGTTGGAGGCTGTTTACCTTTTTCTTTTGATTCTTCTTCATATTTAATTACATATATTCAAAGAGTATATAATCCTTTTTTTAAAGGTGTTCCTCATAGTACTACTAGAGCCGATATTTTTAGACTTCATAATGATTATGTTATTTTTTTGCAATATTTGTTTGCTAACCTTCCATGCCTAGTTAATTTTACTTCAGACATGCTTTAAACGGTTATGATTATTTAACAATTACTTGTCATTGGATTGATGAAAATTTTAGAATGGAAAAACGTGTTATTGCTTTTGCGTATGACGAGGATCAAAGTCATACTGGAAAATATATAAGCGAAACTATTTGTTCTTATACCCAAAAATATAATCTTTATAATAAAATATTTTGTGTATCATTCGATAATGCATCTAATACTAATGCTGATGTAGATCTTTTAAAAGCGGAAGTACAACCACCACTTCCTCGTATATTTCATGTTCGTTGTGCTTGTCATATTTATAATTTAATTGTTAAAAGTGATCTTGATTTATTTGCACGTGAAATAAAACTTGTCAATAGAGTTGTTGGAGTTATTCATGGTAATAATAGGAAAAATAGAATTATATAATTTAAAGAAAAATGTAAACAATTTAATTTGAGACCTTTATTCATGCCAGAGTAAATTATTACATGGTGAAATTATACTTATTTATTGTTAAAAGAATGTTATAAGTATAAAGACCCCATAACACATGTTGCAAATGCGCATTGTAAGAACGTGATGTATATGTTAACCGACGAACATTGAAAATCAATTGGTGAACTTTTAAAAAAATTACGTAAATTTTACACTGCTACTGTTAAATTTTCAGTATCTTATTACCCAACAGTTTATAATGCTTTAGCTCATATAGCTGAAATTTCAGATTTACTTTATGGTTTAAAATTAAATGTGAAATATAAAGATGCAGCAGTTACACTTATGTTTGAAAAAATTTAAAAATATTGTTTCTCTATTCCTGATATTTATTGTATTGGTACAGTCTTAAATCTTTCTATTAAAAAAGTAGATTATCATAATTTAATATGTAGTTTATATACTTATATGGAAGTAGATGCAACAGAAACTCCGTCTTCATTTGATTGCATAAGTAAACTTGATACTAATGTAACTACATTATATGAATATTATGCTACATTACATGATAACAACAACTTTGTTACTAATATTCCTTCTAGTTCTGCTTATGTGTCTACACCTTCAGGATTCAATGAAGATGATGATGATGAATCTTTAGACATATGGAACACTTTTACAACACAAGCAACCACAAGTCGATCTTGCGATGAGATGAAATTTTATTTGCAAAAGCCAGCGGAGCCGAAGAAAAGTTTTGACCCTTTACAATGGTGGCAGGATAACAAAAGGCAATTCCCGGTACTTGCAGCGATGACACGAGATGTTCTTAATGTGTCGATCTAAACAGTGGCTTCTGAAAGTGCATTTAGCCAAGCACGAGATCAAATAGGAGACACACGTCACTCATTGGATGGAAGCACATTAGAAGTGTTAGTCTGCTTAAGGGATTGGATCAGATCAAAGAGAAGAAATCAAGGATGTGTAGACGTTAATTCTCCGGAAGATGAAGAAATAAACAATATTTTGGAAGGGCGGAGCGTAGGCAGGACTGAAATTAATACTCCAGATTTAGAGGATATGGAGCATAACCAATTCAATCAACCTATAGATTACGAAGAACTTGCAAGAAGGATGCATAATATGTAAATAAAATTATTATTACTTCATTATGTACTCTTAACATTATGAAAGTTCAAAAATTTACATCTTATCATTAGTTTTAATTTTACTATCTATTTAGTTGTTAATTTGTTATTACTTATTTGTTCACTTATATCTACTAATCTAATAAATTAATAAAAATATAATTACAATATAAAGTTATAAACCATAAAGTATAACTATAACAGTACTATAAAGTATAAACTATATATAAAGATAAAGTATAAAGTATAAACTATAAAATAAAGATAAAGTATAAAGTATAAAGTATAAAGTATAAACTATAAAATAGAAAGTTAACTTTAAAGTTTTAATTTTAATATATAAAACTATATTATATTATTATATTATTATATTACATATTTAAATTGAATTTAGTATACATTGTAGAAAACAAATACTAGAAATTAAAAAAAAAAAAAAAAAACTAGTCCGGTAGCCCCCTTTCAGACCCGGATCCACACGGACTGACCTGAAATCCGGTAATGAACCGGACCGGTTGGCCCGGTAATCAGGTGAACCGAACCGGTTAAACCCGGTAAGGGGCTATCGGTCCGGACCGGTTCGGCCCGTTAGACAGATTTAGTTGTGATTAGATGGATAAAAAAAAATTATATTTAATTAAACGTTTCTATTTCAAGCTTTAAGAATGAAAAAAATATCCTAGTATGAAACGCTTTCTCCCATAATTAATATGCGTTATATGCGAAAAAAATATAAGTTAATATGGTAAAATCGATTCCGAATATCAGGTGAGAAACGACAAAAAAAAAAGGTGGTATGAATAGGTGTTCTAAAGGATTCCTTAAACTTCTACTATAGTTAATTAATTAGATGATCTTTTTGAATTTTGACAATTTGTTTAGGTGCTTAACTTGAACTTTAATTCTCTCACCATCATTTATATCTGGGATAAAGTATAATTAATTTGATTCCTTTATCTCCCTTCCCAAAAAACCTTGAATTTTTTAAAGTTATGAAGGTGAATTTAAGTATTTAACTAGTATTTTCTTCGTTTTAAAATATTTGTCTTACGTTTTTTTAGTCCGTTTAAAAAATAATTCTTTTCTTTTTGACAAGTCTTTCATTATAATTTTCCACATCATATGTTTAAAATTATTTTTATACATTTAACATATCTTTAATTTAAGACCACAAAATTAAAAAAACTTATTTACTTTTTTAAATTTTATGTTAAATCAAAACCGGACAATCTTTTTTAAATAAAGAAAGTATCAAATTTGTCGCTTTTGGACAGTACAGTAACAGAATTCTAGTTCCAAATCATTTAGAGGCTTGAACTCCTTGGTTGGCACACATGCAGCTTGTGGTTAATGTGTAATCGGCGACGTGGTTATCATACCGGGTTTACGTCTGCGCAAGACTCGAAAGAAGTAGCGTTTGCCTTCACAACAAAAAATAAAAGACACATGTAAGCTTTAAAATAAAAAGCGAGAAAACATTTTCTTTGAAATATATTTACTACACAATCAAGTCATTTATATGCAATATAAAAATATGTTAAAATTAATAATAAATTCGCTATCACAAAATAAACTACACTAATACTATGGAAAATTATATTATCAATGTATAACTTAAATCATTTTCAAAGAGTCGCTGGTATCTAGTGTATATATTCTTGGAACAATAAATAAATAAAATATAAGTTCGAGTGAAAAAGAAGAAAAAGTTTCTTTTTCGAAAAATAAAAATATAAAGAATTTGAAAAGTTTAGCATCATTAAATATATAGCACATATGTGTGTTAATAGATTGCAATTTCTTTTTTAATTAATATGCTAACTCTCTTTGTTTTTCTTGTCGGTGCATCGACATAACACTCTTCATGTATATGAAATTTTTTGGTCCGATTAATTCATGTTGCATAGTACCTATAAAGAGCGAACACTCCCTATCAGAAAAAATTTCATTTTGAGGATTGAGTTAAGATTGGAATTCCTTTGTAGTTATTAAACGCACGTTAATTACTTTGTATGTCTATATGTGACATTTTATTTTTAGTCTATCTAAAAAAGAAAATTATATATTTTTATTTAAAAATAATTTTACTTTAAAATTTTCATTTACTCTTTAAAAAAATAATTATAATACACAAATATTCACAATTTATCTTAGACCATTTTTAAAATCTTTTTTATTTAAATTTTATACAATAATAATAACATATTCAGTATAATCCGACAAACGGGATGAAAAGTGGTGTGTACATAGTCTTACCTTTGCCTAGTGAAATAGAGAAATAGTTTCCAATAAATCCTGATTTTTTTTTTATATATCAATTAAATATCATCACATAAATTAGGACGGAGAAAGTAAAGGGCAAATAAAAAAGATATGTCTGGAATCAATTTAATAGAAGCTCTGAATAATTAATACTAATGGTCTTTTTCACATAGTCATAAGCTAAACAGAGAAATAATTGTTTGTACATTTTCAGATTCTCTTTAGCATGACACGGTATACTTTGATTAGTTTCTGCCTCATTCTTGTTTCTTTTCCTAATTGGGCACTGGAACTTAGTGCCGACAACAATAGACTCATATTGAAATTATAAGACTAAGCAGAGTGTTTACAGAAGAAGTGATGGTACCGCAAGGCCACGAGTTCGATCCTCGCATAAACCTTCTTTGTTGGCACACACAGGCTTGCCAAGTGTGGTTTACATGGTCGACGTGGTTTGCGTGCTATCACAAGCACTCTCGAAAGACTGAAAGAGTAGCGAGTTGCCTTCACAACAAAAAAATATTGAAATTATAGCTTTCGACTTTAGCTATACATATATATGTGATTCTTTTTTCAAAGATGTGTGCATATAATAAAATCACGCTAATTTTAAATCTATTAAGATTATGCTAATTTAAATTTATTAATTTTAAATTCTGAATTCGTCTTTACTATATCGATCCAAAAATAGGAGCGACTCAACTAATTATGTGGCTCAAAGCAAAACAAAAGGCCTAAAATATATTTAATATTTTTTATTTACATACAAAATGTGTAACGTAGGCATTCGAACCATCTTACACATACATTGACCATTATTGGCTACATAAATTTCCACCAATAGAGGTATGCACCAACTCTGCTCATCTAGATTTGTGTGTGTTTGGTTGAGCTTATTTTAAGTTCATAAGTGGCTTTTAAAAAAATAAGCACTTAATAAAATATTGAGAGGTGTTTGGTTGAACTTATTTTAAAATAGGAGTAGAACTTATTTTAAAATAAGTACTTATTCCAAAAGCCCAAAATTTGGTTTTTTTGGAGTAGAGTTTTTTTTTACTTTATTTTATTTTTTTATTTTTTTTGTACAGAAGTGTTTTTTTGATTGACAACTAAACACCTAACAACTTTTTGTAAAGCTCTACTTGAAAAAGCTCTATTGATTTTAATAAGTTGTACCAATATGAGAATATTACTCCCTCCATTCCATGTTACTTGACCCTTGTTGACTTGACACTTCTCTTAAAAAATTATTTATTAAGGGCTTGTTTTATTTAAAATAACCTTATTAGTTATGCTTTGAAAATCTAAATTTGACTACTATTATTTTATATAGTTACTTAATGATAAAAGTAATATTAAAAAAAAAAAAATTATCTCTTGATTTGCTAAAATGGACAAATAAAAAAAATCTAATATTAGGACCAGATAAAACGAAAGAAGAAAGTATAAAATATCCGTAAAATAATAAGAGAAATAAACATTTACAGGCCTTTCAATACTTGGGGCCTAAAGTGGTGGCTTGTGTCCCTTTACCCTTGGGCCGGCCTTGCCCAAAAATAAAAGCACAGAAGAAAAGTGGGCTACGATTATCTGTCATTTATGGAACGCTTATGCTAAGGATAGAATACAAAATCTTTAGGAACTGCTATAGTCAAAGTTCAATCAGTAATTTGGGTCGCATGTCACTGAATGTATTATGAGTCTCATATTGTTATAATGTTCCCTTTTCCTGATAAATGCTCTCAAGAATAGTTTCTACGCCAAGCAAACTAAGACAATGGAGAAGAATAGAGGAGCGAGCCCAACCACCTTGTGTTTCAAAGCCTAAGATTAGCCCAAAGGACTGGCTCCAGACAAATTTATCAGTCAATCAAAAAAAGAATAATTTGTATAGTTGATATATTACGCATGTTTTAAATATGAGATGTATACACCTTGAAAACTGATGATTTCTTTTTTTGTTTTCCTCCCAAGGACTGTTTTTGTATTTGTTGTGAAGATTCACAGAGAAGATTGTGAAAAGATTTTCGAAGCAATAGAGGAAATTCTGCAGTAAATCCAACAATGCAACAACTATCGAAGTTATTGCAACAACTATCGAATTTGTAACAACTCAATAGTTATTGCAACGATAGTTCTGGGAGGGGTTTCTATTGTCGTCGTTGTTGTTGTGGGGTTTCAAAGAAGGAGAAGGGGGTGTGGGGGGAGAGAGGAGATAGGGGGCATTTGTAAATAAGAAAACAATAGAGTTTTTAAAATGTGCTAAAAAAGAGTTACTTGTAAGTTGTAACAAAAATCCCCTTGGGTACGGAGTCACCTTTTGGTAGGGGAGTGTCTTGCCCCTCAATGTGGGACTCCTCAACATGAATCCAAATTAGTCGGGTCCCAATACAAGTACCGGACACAGGATGGAAACGAAAAAAAAAGTAAGTTGTAACAAAGACTTAAAACTTGAGTCACTTTTCCTTGAACAAAATATTCAAGAATCACTCTTAAAAACAAGCACCCAAGTTACATTGGCAAGTTCTAGTACCAACCTAACAACTTTTAGACTGCAATTGCAAAATGAGCTGAAGAAAACCAATTGGATCTCAGCCACTGCTTGTAAATTATTCTTGATTGTTGATGCATAGTGCAATGAGCACCTCTTTCTTCAACATATTTTTTCAGATTGTCCACATAAGATATAATTCATAAGATCAAGCAGAAAAGAAAAAATTGAAATTTATCAATTGTATGTTAAAGAAAAAAGGAGCAAATGAGAGAGATGACAAAGTAAATGAAGTCACAGTCAAACTTTGCTACTATATAAACTTCTAAACACTACCTCTATTGCTTTTTTCCTCTCCTTTTAACTGCAGAAACCATGAGCCAACAAGATTGACTTCTAATAGTTTTGTTACTAGTATTTGAGTTATTTAAGACTATCATAATTCATAAAGACAAGTTTTATCGAACCTTCACGTCTGTATCGATTTGTAAAGAACCACGGTCACATATTTGGACAGGACCCGGTTAGTTGAACCGAGTGCTACCACAGAAGGGGTACTCCTATCTTTCTGCATGTATAGATGGTTAAGCACCACGTGTTGAGGTCTTGAAAGCGGAGGTGGAATTTCCATGTAAGACGGAGGAACGTTAAGCAGAGTCATTTGTAGATGGGGAGGGACCACAGGCGGCTCCTTTGCGTAGTCCTCGGATCCGAGGTGCAAGTTGTTGTAGCTGGAATCTGGGGACTGTGGAGGTTCGAAACCAGAAATGCTTTCGATGTCTTCTGGAACATAATCCTGCACATGCATCAGCAAGGACAAGCTTTGTCAAGATACAGCAAGTCAAAGCAAAGGACACTCAGGGGCAGATGTAGGCTTGTATATATGGATTCGACATAACTCAGTAACTTTCACCCAGATCCTATATTTATGTACAAAAATTAAATTCAGAACCTAGTTACTAGCACTTGAGTTCGTCGTCCAAGAATTCAAAACACATATAGTTCAAATCCTAAATCTGCCTCTGACAACACTAATTGCACTGGGAAATAAAGCACTTTCAACACATTTCTCTTCTCTGTCTACAAGAGACAGAGAGACGAGAGAGAAGGATATGATGTAATTATTAATATGCTATAAAGCCATGTTGGAGATCCTCCAAGAGATGCGCGCAAGCTGGCACCACAGTTATAAACCCCACCCTCAAAATCCCTCCTACGCAGGAGTCACCGGTGGAACTTTTGACTCAAATCCAACCTAAGGTTGGGGTGAACCACGCAATAAAGGCCGGATAGTCTAGTGAAAAGAGCCCTCTATCTCAAGGCATGAGGTTGTCAGAAAGGAAGCAAGCAGGAAAAGCAACTGTCCCCTTAAGGGTGGGGGGGTGGGGGTGCTGCTGCTGGAGTTCTGGTGTTTACCATACGCTTATATTGCAATATGTTTCCGTATTATTCCACAAGTGTCATTAGTTTTCATCTAAGTGCTAGATGTCAAAAACAGAAAGAAACTGAAGAATAGGTGGTCTCAATTCATTGATCCAAATACATGAGAATACATCGGTATTTATAAACAAGAGAAATAAGAGATAGAAGGAAGCAAAATACACTTAATATAAATCCTACATATATTCTACGTAATATTCTACCGTTAATGCTAAACAATATTCTTCAATAAATGTAGAATATCTCTAAGTATTTTCATATATCTACAAAATCTCTATTTATAGCTTATCATATTTAGAATATTTTTTACATATTTACCTTATCGAAAATATCTTAGTGTGGATCCTACGTAATCTGTCCATATGCTAACACTAGTATGCACTTTTAATCAAACAAAATATCCACATTAGAAACAAAAACAAGCTATGGACATGAAAATAAAAAAGAAAATCAAAGGACAGTGGAAGTGATCAAAACTAAAGGACTCGTAAACAGGGTTACACAGGATAAGTAAAAGGCTTACAAGCCTATAATTAAACAGCAGGTTAAAATGTGAAAGCTGATATTTATGTGTTACAACAACATACCCAATGAAATCCCACAACGCAGGGTCTGGGAAGGGTAGAGTGTACGCAAACCTTACCTCTACCTTGGTAGGTAGAGCGGTTGTTTCCGGGAGACCCTCGGCTCAAGACAAAGCATAATCACAAGCAAAGCAAGAAAAGCGGTCAGACTCGGACAAGAAATTAAAGATGAACATGTTTATAACAAAATCGAATACGGCATGGTAGTGCATTCTAACAGCAGCTAAATAAGATAAACAAAGTACACTAAAGAACACATAGCAGCAGAAATCAAACTACAGGGGACTATACAACAATATTGCGTCTATATGTGCCCTATAAAAATAAATAAATAAATAAATAAACAAAACATACCCTGCTAGTGGCTGAAACCATCAAAGATTTGGTGGATGAGAATGAAAAAGTAATAGAAAAGAATAGCTTTGTGGCCATTAGCTTGCAGGCAACCAGTATGATGAACAATGATGTGAATAATGAACGAAGAAGAAAAGAAGGATCTAGAGTGGGAAATTATCAGTAACACCTATACGTCCCTGGAAATAACCCCCGAGGTTAGGCTGCATAAGGTACTAAAGAACGAATATCACCAAAGAAAAGTTCATCTCCTCACTCTGAATCTAAAAGAAATGGGTATCAACATTTTACGGCTTTCCGCATCCAAAAGACTACCCCCAGACAAACAAATGAGAAGGTATTCTAGTTTTATACAAAAACATAAAATATCATAATAAAGACCTCTTAAACAGATTCTATGCAAAAGCACAAAATAATTAAAAAAAGAAAAAACAGAACATAAGATTAGAAGTTATGGGAGAAAAATTGAGGATATCGAAAAGATAAAAAAGGGCTCGTCAAATCATCAGGATTTTTTTCCACATTTTCTCTTATTTTGCTATTTCTTAGACCAATATTGACCACACAAAAGTATACACCAAATACAGCGACTCGAGGAAAAAGATCGTCGGAGAAAACCTACAATGTTAAGTCATACCATATGGTCATTAAAGAGTTTTCCTTAAAAGGTAAATGAGTTAACAATACACTTTGAGCCTACGGTCTATCGGAAACGAACCTCTATACCCATAAAGGTCGAGGTAAGGTCTGCGTACATCTTACCATCCCAGATCCCACCTTGTGGGATTACACTGGGTATGTTGTTGTTGTTGAGTTAACAATACACTTTAAGCAACATAATGATGCATATAAGAGAGCCTCCATCAGGATTAAATATGTCTAGTGATGCTGTACATGTTCCCACAAGGGCAATAAATTAGGGATGTTTCACTTAACCATGATTTTAACAAATATAGTCGATGAGATACAAAAAAACTCTTAATGAACTTGCCTATGGTTTTTATTTGAGAAAACAAAAGATATATTCAGACATTATATTCATAATCTCTCACCATATTTTCTATCACACCGACATGAATAATTAGACAATTGAGTGACAGCTAAGGTTGAGTCTAAATTGAAGTGAAATTCAGCAGAGTTTCGACCGACAGACATGTAAATCTTTTTCCGTATCATTTCTGAAAGCCAAATCCTTAGACAGCACAAACATAGGCATAAGCACAACCCATGAGGAGCTTTGGGTCTATGAAAGAAGAGACATACAAAATTTCAGAACCTCTTAATTCCAATTACTGAAAACTATATGTATAAGACTGAAAACTATATGTATAAGAATGAGTCAATGAGCCATGAAGAAACAACTCCTTCAGAAGTGTCTCAGTCTCATCATGTTTAAAGTCATCTTTCATATTTGAGATGTGAGTTCAATAGGCAGACTCGCAGTCACTACTTGTTACATGTTTGCTAATTTATTAAGTGTCAAAAATTACCAGTTTATGCACATAGATCTAACAGAAACTTGTACTCATTCTGGAGCATGAAGCTTCCGATCAGGCAATCACATAAAAATAATTACTCCTTCATGTCCTTTATACACAACACAGTTTGTCTTGGTGCAGTTAATTTGACTAACATATTATATCCAGTAATGTGATTCAGGAACAGCCTCTTCAAATCGGTCTAAACGGAATTCGTTCAGTCCCTACTGGATATCTGGTTAAATATTGACGGGGACCAAAAGTGTTAACTTTTGACAAGCTTAAGGGACCAAAATTGTTCAAAGAGTGTTTTAGGGACTATTTTGAACCTACTCTCAAATATAAGGGACCATTTCTGTCATTTTCTCGAAAATGCAATAACAGCTATGACAAATGTACCTTCATGTCTAAAAGGTTGAAAGTGTTCCCTGCTTCGTCCTGAACACATGGCAAGTCGGGGGAACACCTCCATTGTCCGTCGACTATAAACCTATATTGGTAGACCCCTGAAGGAAGCACCTTCAAAATGGTGAAATCTTTCCCCGATTTTTGCAGAGGCATCCTGGAAAAAGAGTTCAAAATTTCAACGTTAACTTGCAACCGTGAAGCCTAAGTAGAGATCATGGATGAGAAAATTGTCTCTTTTGCTGTAGAACGTGGATGAGAAAATTAAACTTATAACCTTGACTTCCAATTATCCCATGATCCCTCCACAACAACGTCTTTTCCATCATGGGTCCAAGATATAAGTGTTGGAACTCCTTGCTCGTCACAATTTTCTTCATACCCTGAGGTGGTTTGTGTCCATGAAATGCTTGGGCCGTACCCCTCATCAGGTCTCTGTAGAGGAACCACTGGCATCTGCCGCAAACATTTGAAAACCAAACAATGTCAATCATACAAATCATCTCTTACAAGATAAATCAACATGACACACATTAATTCCAAGCTAGTTGGTAACAGAAAGCTACATTAACCAAACTTCAAAAAGTGGAAAACATAGTTTAGCAAATGCTTCAGAAAGCTCTTCTAAATCTCAAAGATTTTATTTTTGCTGCTTAAAGTCGATGTTTTTACTTGGTTCTTGTAGTTTTACAAATTTAGATAATCCTCAAGGAGAAAAACTCTGCATTAAATATGAAAATCTCTGTTTAATCAACTCTCTTCAATTTTAGGAAATGATCCATTAGTACAACAATTTAGGAAATGGCCTTTATTCAGATCCAATATTTATTGCATAGTAAACCATTCATGTATGTACCACAAAATAGCTCCATCAAGCAATTAGATAGACAAAAGGTTAAAACTTTACACGTAAACCAGCACAACAACGACTATGCCGCAATCCAAACTAGTTTCAACCAATTAAACAGAAAAAAGATTTGAACTTTACACCTACATAAGCAACAACTAATATGTCTTAAATCCTAACTAGTTGAGTTTTGCTACATGAATCCTCAATATTCATTCTCTTCATTTGAACCCACTTCATTCCGAGCAATTACATAGGCAAAGATTAAAAACTCTACATCTAAACAAGCATATTTTATCTTGTATTTGTTTCCTTACCAGAGGAAAAAAACCAGTGACTACGCCGCAATCCCAATCAGTTTCAACCAATTAAACAGAAAAAGATTTGAACTTTACACCTACATAAGCAACAACAACTAATATGTTGAGCTCTGTTACATGAATCCTCATTATTCATTCACTTACTTTGAACCCACGAGTAGAACTTTACACCTAAACAAGCATAAAAACGACTATGCCGCGATCCCAACCAGTTCCAACCAATTGAACAGAAAAAGATTTGAACTTTACACATACATAAGCAAGAACAACAAATATGCCTCAAATCCTAACTAGTTGAGGTTCGCTACATGAATCCTCAATATTGATTTGCTTCATTTGAACCCACTTCATTCCAATACAAAATATGAGAACAATAAGATAAAACTAAAAGTGAAACACCCCCTCCACCCCAACAACAACTAAGATGCCTCAAATCATAACTAATTGAGGTCTACTACATGACTCCTCAATATTCAATCCGCTCCATTTGAACCCTTTTCATTCCAATACCGAAAAATATGAGAACAATAAGATGGAACAAAAAATAAAAGAACCCCGTCACCCAAACAAGCAGAACAACAACTAAGTCGCGATCCCAAAATAGTTTCAACAAATTAAACAGAAAAATATTTGAACTTTACACCTACAAAGTCAACAACAATTAATATGTCTCAAATTCTAACTAGTTGAGGTTGACAAAGATTAAAACTTTACATCTAAACAAGCACAACAACAACAACTACACCGCGATCCCAAACTAGTGCCAACCAATTAAGCAGAAAAAGATTAGAGCTTTACACCTACATAACCAGCAACAACTAATATTCCTCAAATCCTAACTAGTTGAGTTCGCTATATGAATCCTCAATATTCATTCGCTTCATTTGAACCCACAATTAAAAGTTTACACCTACACAAGCATAACAACGCCTACCCCGCGATCCCAAAACAGTTTCAACCAATTAAACAGAAAAAAGATCTGAGCTTTACACCTACATAAGCAGCAACAACTAATATGCCACAAATCCTAACAAGTTAAGGTCAACTACATGAATCCTCACTATTCATTTGAACCCACTTCATTCCAATACAAAAAAAATCAAGAACAATAACATAAAACAAAAAAATAAAACACCCCCCCCCCCCCCTCAAACCCACATTTCCAATAAAGGCTAAAAACCTTAACAAACACTGACCTCAGGTCGAAACATCAAAGGTGAACGAGATGCCCTAGGACTGGACGGTGGAGATTGTCCCATAAACTCTCCATCAACCTGATGAACAGCCATGGTATCTTGGACCCCACCAGAATCAACCCCATCAACCCCAGATGGGATATTACCATCACTTTCTTCTCTTCCATTAACATTTCCCATTGTTTCTTGAATCTTTAACACCACCCACAAAACCCTCACTTCAAATCTACCAAAAAAAAATATTCTTTCTTTGTGAAGTTCTTTTATAATACATTTCACCCACCACCACTATATATATGATGATTAAATTATGACATCAAAGAATATATATATAGTACTGTGTTGAATTAATTATGGAGGATCTAAGAAAAATTGGGGATTTGATTGGTTTTCTTTTTGTGTTTTATCTATGATTATTATGGGATTAGATTGAGTTTTGATTTTTGAAGATAAGTGAAGTGAGGAACACGATGTTTAAGTATTTTATAGCCAGTAATACTAAAAATATAGGGCAGAGATGAGAAAAAATATGTGAAGTGTACGAATTTGGAACTGATTCCTTGTGTTATGTGCATAATGATTCCACTATAACAGCATGTAAAAACTTACTTGTACTAGAATTTACGCTAAATTATATTAATTTATTAATTGAGCATTTATAAAGTAAAAAAATTATTAATGCATCATGATTAAGTGAAACAAAATTTTATATGAACGTATGTAACGCACGTATTGATTTGACGTAAATATTGAAATATCAATAGAGGTTAATTTTACGTGTTGTAAGTAAACTTTACCTTTCTTTATATAAAATCATAAAGTATTTTAAATACTATTAAAATTATTGCACTTTATCTGTTACATTAATACAATTATAAAAATATATTTCGCATCACTAAAATTCTTTAGAATGAAAGATATGTTTGCGGTGTATCAAATCCCGAAAGTAAAACACCTACATATGACAAATTAGCCATCAAATCCTAATAATTTAGGCGAATTGCTATTAAATTGATTTTAAAATTTCAGCAACACATTTTTATTTTAAAATGATTCAAGTTGTTCTAAAGGACTTCAATTTTGATACCTAACCTTCTAATACCAGTCCCAACAAATTTTAATTGTTAAGTTCCACTCAAACCTTCAAAAATTAATAAACCTATTTTGTGTTCCTCAATGAACAAGTTCAAATAAGCAATATGTTGGACTTATTTTGATAAAGATGAAGAAGTTGAATGCAGAAGATGGAGAATGAGGAGATCCGGCGGGAATTTAAAACGATTAAATTTCTATTAACAAAAGAGTAAATTGCTAAGTAATAAATGCACGTGTTTAGTCCTTACATACTCCTATTTATCACTTAACTATAATTAATACATAATTTTACTTTAAATCATAATTAATTACTATAATTTGATATATGCAATGAATTGTATAAAAAAATGAAAAAATCCATCATGGATCTTTGATGCCCAAAGGGTTGTTGCACATCCTTTTCAACATTTGAGTACTTTTGGACAAGTTAATGAAGATGGCCCATTTGGAGAAGTCGTTGTCAAATGAGAGCATAAATCTGTCCACCATTTGCCACATAAATGGTGTTCATTTGATGATCTTGCTGATTACAAACTCAATTTGGGCCCTTAGTCGTACTAAGTGTAATAAGTAATAAGTGTTTCTTGTTTGTGTCCAGTCTGTCAATTTGTGGATGAGATAAAGAGGTTTCATTCAAAAAATGCAAGGTAACCACTTCTAGAACTGATAATTGGAATATAATTAGCGGTTATAAATATCCATATGTGATACTTTAATTAATTAGTAATAAATAAAAGAGAGTTCCAAAGGCCAGTCAAAGAAACTTATATACACAAATAATTCTTGATGTACACTTGATGCATCATATATCACATACAAAATGTAAACATGAAAGCCAATACTTTCATCACAGAACAATTTGCTCTCATATTATTCCATCATACTAAAAAAAGAATTGCATCTTTATAAACTTCAAACTTCCTTATCAATATTTCCTCCTTTTCCACCTTGGGGGGGGATGGAGAGAGGAGAATCAATCTTTTTAGTTTCCTCACATTAGGGTCGTCGTGATCGAATCATTGTTATTCATGTACAAGTAGGTCTTCTTCTCGGGAAAACTGGTCACTGGAGGAACTGATGAGAATCCAGTATACCTACCTTCCATCTTCGCCTAACATTTGTCAGAAATGTATCTGAGAAGATCATGTCCTTGAACAAATGGCTGAGCTGCGTATTGTTCAAATGGCATCCACTGCAAGTAGAAGAAAAACACGAGCTTCGAGTGTGGTGAAGCTGGGAACTGTTAATGCAATTTTACTCTATATAAAATTGTGCACATAATTTTCTAAGAGTAAGTTCAAAGGGTCCAAGTTAATTTCCTCCTGGAAAGTCATAAAGGGCTTATTTTAGAGAATCGAGGGGTTAGGTTTAAGGTTTGGGGGGGGGGGGGGTATAAGTGGTTTTAAGCAATACCAGAAGCTAAAAAATGTAATTTTCCTCAAAAGTACTTTTGGAACCTCGGCCAAATACAAATTGATGCTCTAATATTGGTAAAAGTGTCTTTCAAATTGATTAGCCATAACACAAATTGCTACTGTTGAAGTTATTAAGTGATGATAATAGTATTTAGTTAATGTTGGGTTTTGATATTGGTGAATGGAAAATGATGGGATGAAAATTAAAGGGAGTAAAATGTTCTTTTGTCCCACATCGAAAAAAGAGAAGGGAAGAGAGGTGTATATATTACATTACACCTTCTCTAGTTGTTAAAAGGGTTGAGAGGGCAAGGACCCCTCGCGCCGTTGTCGTCGCTCGCTCGGCTTCGGCTTCAGATTGATAATCTTTTTGGACAAACATTTCTTTAATTAATTAATTAATTAATTATTTAATTAAAAATAAATCTAAACGGATCGACCCGCGACCGACCCGACCCATCCGGCTCTCCCTCTCTTTTTCGAATTTTCCTCCAAATATTAGGTGACTATTCTGAATGGTTGCAAACATTCAGAATCAGTACCTCCAAACCTATAAATTCTTGATTATTCCAAGAATTTATTCATTCATTAATCAATACATTTTCAATTCTGAATTTCATCTTCAACTTGAAAATATTTTGTCTTCATTCTATGTGATATACTGCCGTTGAGTGGTTCGCTGCTACCGGAATTTGGAGTACTACTATTATGGTAAGATAATCGTTCTATCCTGGAGGAGATATTTCGTTAACCTCGAGTACTGTGAGGGGAATAATTTCCTTAAGGACACACTTTGAACTAAGTGGGCTCGATTACATTCTGAAATTATTTTCCAAAACAAATTCTGTTTTCGTTTATTGTTTCATGATCAATTTACTATTAAGTAATGTTTATATCGTGCCTTAGAAGATGACTTGTACAATGTCTACAGTGCAGTAGAAATTTCCAAAGAACTATGGAGTGCACTTGAAAAGAAGTACAAGACAGAAGATGCTTGATTGAAGAAGTTTGTTGTTGCCGAATTCCTAGACTATAAAATGGTTGATGGGAAAACCGTTGGAACCCAAGTTCAAGAGCTTCAACTTATCTTCCATGACCTTATTGCTGAAGGTATGGTAGTGAATGAAGCATTCCAAGTGGCTGCAATGATTGAGAAATTGCCGTCTTCGTGGAAAGATTTCAAGAATTATCTTAAGCACAAAAGAAAGGAAATGAAGTTGGAGGATCTTGTGATTCGTCTCAAGATCGAGGAAGACAACAAAACCGCTGAGAAGAGGTATCGTAAGAGTTCACCAATTGAAGGGGCCAACATCGTTGAAGATGCTGCTCCGAAAATGAACAAGAAAAGAAAGAGGCCTACGAAAAGCAGGGGTTCTAACAAGAAAAAGTTCAAGGGCAACTGCTTTAAATGTGGGAAAGCTGGCCACAAAAGTCCAGATTGTCGTCTCCCGAAAAAGGACAAGGGAAAAGGACAAGCCAATATAGTGGAAATGAATGATGATCTGAATGATCTGTGTGCAATGCTGTCAGAGTGCAATTTGGTTGGAAACCCAAAGGAGTGGTGGCTGGATTCTGGTGTCACTCGACATGTTTGCGCTGCAAAAGAAGCATTTGCAACATATGCTCCTGCTGGACCCGAAGAGGTATTGTTTATCGGAAATACTGCAATAGCCAAGGTTGAAGGATATGGGAAGATACTTCTGAAGATGACTTAGGCAGCGTCCTCGACTCAACAATGTTCGCGCGTTCCAACAATTCGGAAGAATTTAGTTTCAGCCGGACTACTCGTCAAAAACGGGTTTAAGTGCGTGTTGGTTAGTGAGAAAATTGTAATAAGTAAGAATGATATGTTCATAGGAAAGGGCTACCTCACCGATGACCTTTTCAAACTCAATGTAATGGTTGTTGACATTATTAATGAAAATTCAGCTTCGTCTTACTTATTAGAGTCAAATGATTTATGGCATGTTCGTTTAGGATATGTCAATTACAAAACTTTGCAAAAATTGATCAATTTAGAAGTATTGCCTAAATTCGAGTGTAACAAATCAAAATGTGAAATTTGTGTTGAATCTAAGTTTGTTAAACATTCATATAAGTCTATTTATAGGAATTCAAATCATTTAGACTTAATTCACACAAATATATGTGATATGAAGTCAATATCATCTCGTGGTGGGAAAAAGTATTTTATAACTTTCATTGACGATTGCACTCGATAATGTTATGTGTATTTGCTTAATAGTAAGAATGAAGCAATTAATACATTTAAGCAATACAAGAACGAAGTGGAAAATCAACTGAATAAAAAGATCAAAATGATTAGAAGTGATAGGGGTGGAGAGTACGAATCTCCTTTTGCAGAGACATGTTTGGAATATGAAATTATTCATCAAACTACTGCCTCTTACACACCACAATCAAATGGAATTGCGGAAAGAAAAAACCGAACATTAAAGGAAATGATGAATGTCTTACTAATTAGTTCTGATTTACCGCAGAGCTTGTGGGGGGAAGCTATCCTTACAGCTAATCGAATACTCAACAAAGTACCCCACAGCAAAACACAATTTATTCCATATGATCTATGGAAAGGAAGAAAACTCAACTTGAAATATTTCAAAGTGTGGGGGTGTTTAGCGAATGTCCAAGTTCCTTTGCCCAAAAGGGTAAAAATCGGACCAAAACTGTGGATTGTGTTTTTATTGGCTATGCTACAAACAACAAAGCTTGTCGGTTTTTGGTTCACAAATCGGACAATCCCGAAATTCATGTTAATACGGTAATTGAATCAGATAATGCTGAATTCTTTGAAAACATCTATCCGTATAAAACTGAATGTGAGTCGTCAAGTGAAAGATCTAAACGACCGCGGGAAGAACCAAAGAAAAGTATACCAAGCAAAGAGGATCTAAGGCGTAGCAAACGTCAAAAGACATCTACTTCCTTTGGACCAGACTTTGTAACATTCTTGCTTGAAAATGAGCCTCAAACATTTAAAGCAGCAATGTCATCTTCTGATTCAACATTTTGGAAAGAAGCAGTCAATAGTGAGATTGAATCAATTTTAAACAATCATACATAGGAGTTAGTTGATCTTCCTCCTGAAAATAAACCTTTAGGATCAAAATGGATTTTTAAAAGGAAAATGAAAGTTGATGGCACTATTGACAAATATAAGGCAAGACTTGTGGTCAAAGGTTATAGACAAAAAAAATGTCTTGATTACTTTGACACATACTCGTCGATGACAAGAATAACATCTATTCGGGTGTTAGTGGCACTGACGGCCGTATATGGTCTTGAAATCCATCAAATGGATGTCAAGACAGCTTTCTTAAATGGAAAATTGGAGGAAGAAATTTACATGAAACAACCTGAGGGTTTTGTGGTTCCTGGTAAAGAAAGGAAAGTGTGCAGACTTGTTAAGTCACTTTATGGACTTAAACAAGCACCCAAACAATGGCATGCGAAATTTGACCAAACAATGTTGGCAAATGGATTTAAGATTAATGAGTGTGACAAATGTGTTTACATTAAAAATACTCCAAATCATGAAGTCATTGTTTGTTTGTATGTTGATGACATGTTGATAATGAGTAAATATATTGTCGATGTAAATGCTACGAAGCGTATGCTCGCTA
Organism: Przewalskia tangutica; assembly: GCA_029844215.1. Classification (NCBI taxonomy): domain Eukaryota; kingdom Viridiplantae; phylum Streptophyta; class Magnoliopsida; order Solanales; family Solanaceae; genus Przewalskia; species Przewalskia tangutica. The sequence goes on along the minus strand of CM056729.1, from coordinate 24,722,953 downwards.
GCAAATTTGACATGAAAGATTTAGGGGTTGTTGATTTGATCTTAGGGATTAGGATCCATAAAACTCCACAAGGTCTAGCATTATCACAGTCACATTATATTGAAAAAGTATTTGACAAGTTCGAGTATTTAAATTTCAATGTTGCAAAGACTCTAATTGATGTAAGTTTTGCACTTCAAAAGAATGAAGGTGAAAGTGACTCACAATTGGACTTTGCACGAGTTTTGAGAAGTTTGATGTATATTATGAATTGTACACGGCCAGATATAGCATGTGCTATAAGCAAGCTGAGTCGATTCACGAGTAATCCCAATCAAACTCATTGGATGACAATGAAACGAGTCTTGGGATATTTACAACACACCCAAAACTATGCTTTGCATTACAATAAATATCTCGCAGTACTTGAGGGATATAGTGATGCAAATTGGATCACCGGATCGTTTGAAGTTAAATCCACGAATGGATATCTTTTCACCGTTGGCGGAGGAGTGTCTTGGAAATCATCAAAACAGACATGCATCACCCGCTCTACAATGGAATAAGAATTTATAGTTTTAGACAAGGCCGGTGAAGAAGCTGAATGGCTCCGGAATTTCTTAGAAGATATTCCATTTTGGACCAAACCTTTGGCTCCTATATGTATACATTGTGACAGTCAAGCAGCAATAGGTAGGGCAGGGAGCATAATGTATAACGGAAAAACTCGTCACATACGACGGAGACACAATACCGTTAGACAACTCCTCTCTAGTGGTGTTATCACAATTGATTATGTAAAGTCAAGAGATAACGTGGCGGATTCGCTTACAAAAGGCTTATCTAGAGAGGGGGTTAGTAGATCATCAATGGGAATGGGGTTAAGGCCAAGGACAAGTCATCATGACGGTAACTCTACCCAGCAGACTGGAGATCCCAAGAGCTAGGTTCAAGGAGATCAAACAAAGTTGTGACTGACGGTTCAACATTGTCAAATAACTCAACCCATTCTCGGATGAAGACAATGTTCAGAAATAAGGATAAGACTTTATGGCTTGTTAATGAGTTAATAAAGCATTAAGGTTTTTTAATGGTTATCTAAATCTGGCGATGTATGACCAGATAATGTGGCTATAGGACCACATGTTTAGAAATCACCTATGTGAGTGTTAAGTGTAAGCCGCTTTAAAGGGGAATGACAGTAAATGCCCATTCTCTATGCACTCATGAGACCAGGCGGTACGAACACAACCGTGAGAACCATAAACGGTTGAGGGTTGATTGTGTGTCTTATGTTGTCTAGGTATACAACAAAGTTCGACGGTTCAAAGATATCAAATCTACCGATTGATCGAGTATATCCGATATAAGTTCACTACGGAAAGTTCAAAGGGAAACCTACTTATCCAGATGCAGTCAATTCTCGCTTGTATATCACACTCGTCCGTACATTCTTTTATCTTATAACCATTCCCCATTCATGTGGGGGATTGTTGGATTTTGATATTGGTGAATGAGAAATGATGGGATGAAAATTAAAGGGAGTAAAATGTTCTTTTGTCTCACATCGAAAAAAGAGAAGGAAAGAGAGGTGTATATATTACATTACACCTTCTCTAGTTGCTAAAAGGGTTGAGAGGGCAAGGACCCCTCGCGCCGTCGTCGTCGCTCGCTCGGCTTCGGCTTTGGATTTGTCAAAAGATCGATTGATTGATAATCTTTTTGGACAAACGTTTCTTTAATTAATTAATTATTTAATTAAAAATAAATCCAAACGGATCGACCCTACCCGTCCAGCTCTCCATCTCTTTTTCGAATTTACCTCCAAATATTAGGTGACTATTCTGAATGGTTGCAAACATTCAAAATCAGTACCTCCAAACCTATAAATTCTTGATTATTCCAAGAATTTATTCATTAATTAATCAATTCATTTTCAATTCTGAATTTCATCTTCAACTTGAAAATATTTTGTCTTCATTCTGTGTGATATACTGTCGTTGAGTGGTTCGCTGCTACCGGAATTTGGAGTACTACTATTCTGGTAAGATAATCGTTCTATCCTGGAGGCGATATTCCGTTAACCTCGAGTACTGTGAGGGAAATAATTTCCTTAAGGACACACTTTGAACTAAGTGGGCTCGATTACATTCTCAAATTATTTTCCAAAACAAATTCTGTTTTCGTTTATTGTTTCATGATCAATTTACTGTTAAGTAATGTTTATATCGTGTAGTCTGTTTCACTAAGTGATTAACAGATTGTGTTGAAACATTATTTCGCCAAATACAGATTATTATACCAACAGTTAAGTGGATAGTAGAGTTTATGATGTTAATCATGCATTTGTTATATTAGTTAGTTGCAATGGGGACCACAACCTTTTCCTTTCTAGTATAAATAAGACCACTATGTACATTTTACATTTTGAGAACTTGATATCAATAAACAAAGAAAAGCTTCCACAATTGTGTTCTCTTCTCCTCTTCCCTTGACTGATGTATCTCACATGCAGTGAGGCTACAATACATCATTCCTCAGATTTCGTTTATTAACAGCTACGTTCCAAAAGTACTTTTTTTGAAAAGTACTTGTAACAAGATAAGCAGATTTCGGAAGTTTGGTCAAACAGTCCATGAAGCTCGTGTTAACTGTTTCTACTTGATTACTTTGTCTGACACTAAAACCACATGAATCCTCCAGCTAAAACATTTCATAAAGAATGCAAAAAAAATCCCAGATGAGGGAAAAAGCTGTTTGTTAAGGGAAAAGGGAAATGATAAAGTATCGGAGCATAATTTCTTTTTTAACATAGGAACTAGTTCTGATACCTCGGCTGCCTCTATTTTCTGCGTCCTGTTTCTGGATATCAAAGGAGAGAGGTTGCAGCATGCAGACAAAAAATAAATCTGACTTGTCAAAAAATGACTTGTGGCTTTGCCTGCAATTACAAAAAATCATCTTTATACACAAACTAAGCATCTTAGTATGAAATGCAGTAAGGGTAGATAGACCGAGCATGTAAGGCCAACAAAAGGTTTCATACTCATATCATAGGTAAAAAACGAAGATTAAAGCATTTGGTAACATTGTGATACTCTCAATGACTGTTACTGGCATTCAAATCAGAAGGGAACAAGAGCATAGCCACCAAGATACACATACATAAAATCAAGAATGAAGTACAAGCTTAAGACATAAGAGGAACTTAAATAACTTTAAGCGAGAAGAAACCTGAATGCCAGTATTTCGACAAACTTTGCATTAACCTGTATTAATGGATACCGAGTGAGTGTTGTTACTAAATCCTGAAACAAACTAAAATATGGAATAACTAGTTTTTATTTAAAAACGAGAAATTATATTGGAATTCTCACTCACCCCCGTCTCTTCTTTTACTTTCCTGACAGCTGCATCACATATATCTTCACCCTGTGGATAGAAAGTGAACATAATGTTAATTCTATATGTCAGGTTTTTCTAATTTACTTAAAACCTTAACCTAGATCAATGTAAGAATGAAATAAGCACAGCGGAAATTACTTACTTTCCATCTTTATGGCCTTCCGTCTATTGCCTCCCAAGCAATATCAAAGGAATCGATGAAGATGACTTGATTGACTTGCTCACACGCTCAACCGACAAATTACTTGGCTAGTGAGTCCTTCCAAAACTCTTGAACTCTTTCTTACTTATTTCTGTCTCACAAATTGAAGGCAGAATGTCTAGTCTTTTATGGAGCAAGACTGTGGAGAATCAACATGAGTTATGGAGACCCAGCCCTTTTATAGCAGTGTAAACCCTTAGCAGGACTATAAATGCATTGGTATAACAATGGAATAAACCAGAAAGATTCCATTTTCCTTATTTAGCCTACATTTATCACTGCTATTATTTTAATCAACTATAATTGGTCCATTAACAATTATAATTGATTAACATTATTCTATATGTATTTGTGTCCAAATCCTTATTGAAATACGTATAATGCCATGACTTAATTAATCACATTGTTTGGCATATTTTAATCATTATATAAATGTAATCTTGCGACAGTATTTGATATCATAATCATAATGCACGTATGTCCAACTTAATTATTGTAATTAGACGTCTCTAAATCCAACAATCTCCCACATGGACAAGTGCAACCCTTTGATTATATATCTTTAACTTTATTGCATGCAACTTTTCTGTCTTTACTTATCGTATCTCTTAAACAATTCCGTCCATCAATTATGCTAACAAAGGACTTAAGCGGCATTTGTCACATTTATTCGCAACTAAACTGACATAAATCACGCTGCCAACATAACTGAATGACATGAATCTGATTTGGACATATAGTTTAGAAATTACACGCAAATGTGATTAGACGTGCCTATTTCTAATTGAGTCACCTTAACTTTACTGTATGAGGCTTAAAACTTTAAAGAGAGAAATAATGAAACTGAAACTGAATGCACCTTGTAAATTACATTACAAAGAAACTTAAAACATATTCAGACTTCCACGTTTTCTAACTATCCTAAACAGATATAACACCCATACGAGCAACATGTTCGTGAAACTGCGTGGGTGGTCATCCTTTAGTGAGCGGATCCGCAATCACGGAGTCTGGACCTATATGGTCTATACATAATTCTTTATTCTGCACTCTTTCTTTTCCAACCAAGATCTTAATGTCGATGTCCTTCGACTTTGACGAACTTCGGGTGTTGGTTGCGTGATAACATCTTTGAATTGTTGTCACATAATAATTTGAGTGGTTTCTGAATAGAATTCACAATTTTCAGCCTTGTGACGAAGTTCTTCAGCCATACGCCATGATTAGATGCTTCAAAGCATGCAACAAATTCAGCTGCCATAGTGGAGGAGGCTACCAATGACTGCTTAGCACTCTTCCATGACACGACACCTCCTGCCATCATAAAGATGTATCCTGATGTTGACTTCATGTTGTCGCCACATCCACCAAAATCAGAATCGGTATATCCAATGACCTCGAGCTGTTCCGATCTCCGATACGTGAGCATATAGTCCCTAGTTCTCTTTAGGTATCTCAACACTCGCTTGGCTGCCTTCCAGTGTTCCATACCTGGATTACTTAAATATCTCCCTAGCATTCCAGTAATGAACGCAATATCCGGACGCGTGCATACTTGTGCATACATGATGCTACCTACGGCTGAGGCATAGGGAATATCTTTCATGATGTTTTTATCTAAGTCGGTTTGGGGACATTGTTTTAGACTAAACTTATCTCCTTTTGATACAGGAGTATCTCCTGGTTTACTGTTTTGCATGCCAAATCTGGTTAGAATCTTATCGATATAGTTCCTCTGGGATATCCTTAGAATACATTGAGGTCTATCTCTAAGTATTTCAATCCCTAGAACAAATGATGCATCACCAAGATCTTTCATTTCAAAGTTCTTAAATAAAAAATTCTTAGTTTGATGCAACATGTTCTTATTGTTACTGGCAAGCAATATGTCATCTACATATAAAACCAAGAAAATAAAACTACTCCCACAGAACTTAAGGTATATACATTCATCTACTATGTTAGACTCAAAACCAAATGAGCTAACAACTTTGTGAAACTTATGATACCATTGTCGAGATGCTTGTTTTAGCCCATAGATAGATTTCTTAAGTCTGCAAACCATAGACCCTGCATCACCTGATACAAAGTTTTCCGGTTGCTTCATATAGATCATTTCATCAATATCACCATTGAGAAATGCCGTCTTTACATCCATCTGATGAAGTTCTAAATCATAATGTGCTACAAGTGCCAATATAATCCTTAAAGAGTCTTTCGATGAAACTGGAGAGAAAGTCTCTTTATAATCAATGCCTTCTTTCTGTGTGAAATCTTTTGCAACAAGACGTGCCTTGTATTTTTCAACATTGCCTTTAGAATCCCGCTTAGTCTTAAATATCCATTTGCAACCAACGGGTTTCTTGCCTTTAGACAACGGAACAATATCCCAAACATCATTGTCATACATAGATTTCATCTCCTCATTCATGGCATTAATCCACATTTGAGAGTTAGAGCTTTCCACAGCTTGTTTGATATTTTCAGGATCATTTTCAAACATGCCAATGTCAAACTCATGTTCTTGAAGATATGCATAATCCTTCGATTGTGTAGATCTTTTCTCTCTAGTAGATCTCCTAATTGGCACAGGCTCTAGATTTTCTTGAGGTTCATTTACAACTTGATCTTCAACAGGAGGAGGAACATTATTACCAACTTCTGAATCTCCCACAGGCTCTAGGCCATCAACATTGATTATAGCAATGTCGGGGTTTGGGTGGGATTCAGGTCCATTTGTGTTCTCTATTCCATGTTGAGTTTCTAACGGAGTTGTTTGGGATGTTGAAGTTTGCACATTGTCAAAAGATGTATTTCTAAACGTAATCGGAATTTGAATAAAACCAGGACTTTGGTCCATAGTCTCATTCTCATTCGTCTCTTCTTCTTCAAAAATACTATCTTTTGTCATATCTCCCCCCACAAACTCATTTTCCTCAAAAAATTTCGCACTTCCTGACTCGAAAACTATATGTTCCGTTGGATTATAGAATTTATACCCCCTAGATCGTTCAGAATAGCCTATAAAGTAACAACTAACAGTCCTTTCGTCCAGTTTCTTTTTACTTGGCTTATAAGGCCTAGCTTCACATGGACATCCTCATACTCTCAAATGATTCAAGCTAGGCTTGCGCCCAACCCATAACTCGTAAGGGGTCTTGTTAGTTGCTTTAGTAGGCACTCTATTAAGTATGTATGCTGCAGTCTTTAAGGCTTCTCCCCACAAATTCTCAGGTAGAGTTGTACGAGCAATCATACTTCTCACCATATCTTTAAGGGTGCGATTTCGCCGTTCAGCAACACCATTCATTGCAGGTGAACCTGGCAACGTATATTAAGGCACAATTCCGCATTCCTCTAAGTATTTTGCAAAGGGACCTTGACGTTGTTCTCCTGATCCATCATAACGACCGTAGTATTCACCACCACGATCAGAACGAATGGATTTTATATGTTTGTTGAGTTGTAACTCAACTTCCGTTTTGAACTTTATGAACATGTCTAATGCTTCCGCCTTTTATTTTGTTAAGTAAATATGACCATATCTTGAATAATCATCTATGAATGTGATAAAGTAACGGTGACCATTTCTTGTAGCCTTTGGAAAAGGACCACAGATATCGGTATGAATCAATTCTAAGACATCATCCCGTCTTTTTGCATCATACTTACGTTTATTAGTTTGTTTTCCCTTTATACAATTTACACAATCATTTAAGTTTGTAAAATCTAAAGGTTGGAGAATATCATTAGACACAAGACGTTCTATCCTTTCATGTAGATATGTCCTAATCGCCAGGCCATAATGTTGCTGATTTCTCGCAAGTTAATTTACGTTTTCTATTATCTATATGCAGTGCCTCTGAATGTGAAGTGTCTATATCTAGAAAATAAAGATTATCATAAGAAGACAGGAAACCAGAAGCAAAAAGCTTAGAATTTTGACACAAACTGAAATTTCCATTACTAAATGAACATACATAGCCATTTTTGTCCAAATAGGATACATAAATTAGGTTCCTTCTGAAGGATGGAACCACTAAAGCATCAAAACTCAAATAAAATCATGTCCTACATAATAATCTAAATTTTCCAATGCTTTTCACTTCTACTTTATTTCCATTTCCTACGTAAACGTAGGTACCGCCTTTCACTTGGCTGCGATGGCTTAAGCAACCTGCATCGATATATCGATGTTAGACGTTGCACTGAATCTATCCACCAAGTATATCTAGATACGAACTTAAATTAACTTGAACAAACTAAAGCAAGAGGCATACCTTTCTTTGCCAACCATGCATGATAGTTGGAGCGCAATTTCTTTGTATGCCCAGTGCTTTCTGTAAGAAGATATCCTTTCTTCCGAATTATCAAGTATCCCTTTGTTCTTCGTCGCATCTTTGCTCAGAATCGCCTTGGTGGGTTCCTTTTCCTTGGCAAGAAACTTGCACTTCATGCCTTTACCCTTAGGATTAGATGTTACGACATGAGCACTTTCTCCTTAGTCATTTTCTGCTCTCTTCCTCCCGCACTAACCGAGCCTCAAACTCAGGTAGTGTCCACATCTCCCTTTGACAATTATAAGTCATCTTGAATTGACTAAAGTTAGATGGGAGAGACAGAAAAATGAACTCAATGAGAACCTCATCAGAGATGTCATAATTATGCCCTATCAAGGCACGTTGCAATCTTGTCATCTCAATAACATGCTCTCTAACCCCTTCTTTTCCCTTGTATTTTATTGTTGCCAACTTCACAAAGAGTGTACTAACTTCAGTATTTTTACTCTTTGTGAATTTCTCTTCAAGGGCCTTAAGGTAATTTGAAGCGCCGGTCAGACGTATTATGCCTCGAAAAGTCTCATGGATCGTTTGCTTCATCACCATTATGCACATGCGATCTGAATGCTCCCATTTTTCAATATCAGCCTTCTCTAAGGGAGTTAAATCATCCTCTTTATCAGGCTTGGGGCAATCAAATCTCAATGCTATATCCAATTGCATGATCCCTAAGACTAATTTCAGCTTTTCCTCCCACTGTTTGAAATTGTTCCCCATGAGGGGCTTAATTTGACTTAGATTTGACATTATGTTTAGATCTGAAAATTGAAGAACAAGGAAATAATTTAGATACTATGCGTCACGATTTGATCCTTAAATCATAGTTCTAAAATCTATCTAAAGGCATGTGTAAAACTATTTGGTCCATAAAATCTTTACTCAAAACACCATTCAGTAATGAAACACCTTTGGGTGCAATCATTTCCTTCAAGTATTCTGGTGTAGTGAATAAAGTACAACCATGTCAATCAACATTTGGGTCAAATTAACATATCCATGAACTAATGACTGTGCCAACAAAGGGAGGAGGATCACAGACGGATCACTTAAGTTCCTAGCCCCTGATGCTTTTCTAGACATCACTAGTCCATGCGTGTTGCAACTTATCACTACCCTTATGCACTAAACAATTTCGGCAAGCGCCAACCCTCCTTTGGGAAAGCTAACACTCACATCACATCCATTTTTAACTTGTCATGGATCTTTGCAAACGTCTTAAACAGAGCGGATCGTTTGCGAACATCAATGCTTGACTAATGCGAAAACAACACATGTATACCTAAACGCCTTTAACTAGATTTCAAAATTGCGCCTAAAACCTAATCTAGGACGTACCTATAGAATCTACTCGTCCTATATAGAATACAGCATCTTATAGCACTTTTAAATCAGAATGTACTAATTTTATATGTCAACTATATTCATCAAAATAATTATTAGGTTTTAGTAAAACTTTAGCAATTTTCAACAATGATTACCTTTTAGAAATGCTTCAATAATTTATTTAGAAAATACTAAATAATTTTATGCCATAATTAGCATTAATAGTGATCAAATTATAGCATAATAAATAACATTAATATGCCATAATTATCATTAATGGTTATCAGATTATAGCATAATAAATAACATTAATATGCCATAATTAGCATTACTTTCTGTAATTTGAATTTAAAACATTATGCCATAATTTAGCATTAATGGTGATCAAATTATAGCATAATAAATAGCATTAATATGCCATAATTAGCATTAATGGTTACTAAATAATTTTATGTCAGAATTAGCATTAATAGTGATTCAAATTATAGCATAGTAAATAGCATTAATATGCCATAATTAGCATTAATTTCTCTAATTCGAATTTAAAACATTATGTCATAATTTAGCATTAATGGTGATCAAATTATAGCATAATAAATAGCATTAATATGTCATAATTAGCATTAATGGTTACTAAATAATTTTATGCCAGAATTAACATTAATAGTGATTCAAATTATAGCATAGTAAATAGCATTAATATGTCATAATTAGCATTAATAGTGATTCAAATTATAGCATAATAAATAACATTAATGTTTAGTAATTATAATTATTACAACGTAAATTACAATTACTTACAATTATTCCTAAGGTCTGGTAGCCGAAATAACTACCTCAAATTAATTCTTTATGACCAGATTCTAAAATTCAAGTCTGAATTACTTTCTCTAATTCGAATTTAAAAACTTAATTATGTTGCATAATTAATCCTTTCGAAAGCAGATTAGGGCACTTTCGTATTTATTCACTCAAATCAATAAATTATGCAAATTAAAAAATTAAAATCTCAAATAAAAACTTCTCCAAGATCGTACGAAACGCAAGGATGGGTTCAAATTCAAGATTTGAATTCAAAACCGCATAAAATAAATCAATTAAAGCAAAATTTTAACAACTCCTTTTGCAACAATTAAATTCGATATGAAAAATAGAAAGCAATTAAAACGAAATTACAATTCTTACATATGCTGGCTCTGATGCCACATGTTAATTCTATATGTCAGGTTTTTCTAATTTACTTAAAACCTTAACCTAGATCAATGTAAGAATGAAATAAGCACAGCGGAAATTACTTACTTTCCATCTTTATGGCCTTCCGTCTATTGCCTCCCAAGCAATATCAAAGGAATCGATGAAGATGGCTTGATTGACTTGCTCGCACGCTCAACCGACAAATTACTTGGCTAGTGAGTCCTTCCAAAACTCTTGAACTCTTTCTTACTTATTTCTGTCTCACAAATTGAAGGCAGAATGTCTAGTCTTTTATGGAGCAAGACTGTGGTGAATCAACATGAGTTATGGAGACCCAGCCCTTTTATAGCAATGTAAACCCTTAGCAGGACTATAAATGCATTGGTATAACAATGGAATAAACCAGAAAGATTCCATTTTCCTTATTTAGCCTACATTTATCACTACTATTATTTTAATCAACTATAATTGGTCCATTAACAATTATAATTGATTAACATTATTCTATATGTATTTGTGTCCAAATCCTTATTGAAATACGTATAATGTCATGACTTAATTAATCACATTGTTTGGCATATTTTAATCACTATATAAATGTAATCTTGCGACAGTATTTGATATCATAATCATAATGCACGTATGTCCAACTTAATTATTGTAATTAGACGTCTCTAAATCCAATACATAAGTGCAAATATTCTTGCAGGGCACTCTTTTGCTCTTAGCACCCTCTATCTCACTTAATTTGACTTTCTCATATGGCATAGGATTTATCGTTCATACATACCTCATCAACAACTCCTGTAGGAAACTTCCACACACCGGTTCCACGAAATCTTCCACTCTTTTCTTGGACAACTAGCACCTAAAATTTTAACAAATATAGTACTATAAGTACTCGAACAATAAAGTACTACATACATACATATCCAGGGAATACATATAAGTACAGAAATAAATGTAGGCTGAATACAATCAGAGTGATGTACATGGAGAAAGAAAAATCCTTTTCAAGGAGAGGATGTGGGGTAAGGTGGCCCATATACTAAAACTGAAAATTGAAAGAAAATATCCAAGCAAGTTTCTGTAGTTGAGATATATGCCATACATACAAGAAGATATCTTCATGCAACCCACACGAATTCGCATTCTGGCCAAGGTCAAAAACTCATTAGTCAGTATGTGCAGGGTAATTATTTCTGTGATGTTATATATTCGATTTCACTAGATAAGTACCATTAGTTTCATTAATAGTCCATAAATATAACCTTGAGATATACAAGTTTTAATACATATCAGGCATTTCCTTGGTCAATTATCTACAACCGTTTGCCATATTTAAGTGTCTGTCCTCTATCAGTCTATCTTCTGCTTCTGTCTTTGGCGCTACTGTAGCCTATTTGGTAATATAAAGTCTAGTTAACTTGGAAGTTAAACTAATTCATTCACGTTTAGGAAGAAAAGACTAGTTATCTGACAATTTATTCGCAGAGAATACCTATCAGCACATGCCAACACACAAGCAAAGCTGTGGATAGAGGTTGATAGGGAGCAGCTAGGAAAAGGGTTCCACAAAACTGACCCATTCTTCTCACTTTCATCATAATTAATTCAACTCCCACACAGATCTTATTATGCTAATCGTTATTTAATAGATTTATTGTAATTAGTTATTCATTTTTTCTTTTTTGGATAAGCAAGTTTCCATGATAGCAAAAGTAAGAGTACCCCTACAGAAGGGTGTATGAATCGGATAAGCTTATATAAAAGAAATAATCTCCACAAAGTTTACCCAATTACTATGCTGGTAGAAATATATTCTGAGCTCCACACACAAAAATAACAAAAAGCTTTTGATATAGAATATAGAATTTTCATTCATTCAGAAGCTCCAAACAACAAAACTGTCTTCTTCTTCTTCAAAAAGAAGCTATGTAACTTCTTCAATTTGATTCTTGACTATGATTTCTACATATCTTATTGTTACTCGTTTTCTTGTCCATTACTAGCAGGAAACCCTTGATAGGAAGAAAATCTTCAAGTGATTGTCATTCACTCAATTGAGCTCTTGTTTTCAATAATAGTAACATTATCCATATACATATTAGATTCATGAAATAAGCACATACAATCATGTACATTTTGAGGTGCATAATGAACAAAATGGCTCGTCAATCTAATCCACACTGAAGTTCGAAAAACTGCATTTCGATTGCTCCTCCGTGAGGAAACAGTTTGTCGTTGTTCTTTCCTCAAAGTATTATAATGATCGGTCTCTTTTCCAGCATTTGCAACAAAACCGAGTTTCTTATATACATGGTCATTAGGCAGAATGATTTCATTCATGACGAAAGCACCAATACCCACTCTATGCGTAGCATTTGCTGGAATAGTGTTTGTAGTTCCAGGAAGCCAACTCACAAGCATCAAGTATTTTGGTTCTGCATGGTGGTAATAAAATCCTTCCTGTAAAGCAATAGGATAATTGTATCAGAAATTGAGATGAAACCCAATATAATTTAATTGCCATGAAAAAGAAACAAACTTACCTTGACAGCAGGTTCAACAAGCGTTACAAGCTCAATAGGTAACTTGATCCAAACACCTTTTTTACCCTGCAAGTATGTCCACCTATTATCAAGGATGAAATATGAATCAAATTCAGAAGTCCAATCTAAAGGTAATCATCACAGGATACAGTTAAAATCCACCTAACACCAAAGAACGGAACCTGCAAACTTAACGACTGTTCTCTTTTCTCCAGTAGTATCCTGATAAGCATGGCAATACAATCAGCCTTTCAAAGAAAGGTACCTATATTATCTAATGGACTGCCCCCCCCCCCCAAAAAAAATTAGGGGGGAGGGGAGGAAAAAGAGACCATCTACAGTACTATATGACTTTTTAATAACTGTTGTGTACCGACCAACTTTAGCGCACATAGACTATTCCTGTTCTATCGGGTACCTGCTATCTCGCATCAACACAAGTACCAAGAAATTCTGGCCACCAAAACTTAGACATATGGGAAGAAGTCTTTGATAGAATTGAACACAGGTCTCCAAGGTTTGCCCCACCCTTAGGTGCAGTACTATATGTTAAGATAAAAGAACCTTTTGCCAACTTTATTGTTACTTTCGGGGTGAGGAGACACCATTCAAAATCCTGCAACACTTAGGATGAAGTAGGCCAGACACACAAAGAGAAAGACTCTTTTGTTTTCTTTTTTTCAGAAAGTTGGTAACCCGGGCTATCTTCCACACACCTCAACTATTCTACTGGATACTTGCTATGTCCCACAAGCAGGGGAGCCTTGGCGTAACAGGTAAAATTGTTGCCATGTGACCAAGAGGTCATGGGTTCAAGCCGTGGAAACATCTTGCAGAAATGTAGGGTAAGACTGTGTACAATAGACCCTTATGGTTCGGTCCTTTTCCGGACCCCGCCCATAGCAAGAGCTTAGTGCACTGGGCTACCTTTTTACTTGATATGTCCCACCAACACAGTTTGGGAGAACTATGTACACCAAGACTTAAGGGCGGCATTTAAAAAAAAAAAGGAATCTTTCTTTCTCAACGTATCCGCGACCTCGATTTTGGATAAAAAAAAGAATATTTTCATAACTTAAAAAAAAGGAATCTCCAAGCTATCATGGTGTATGTTATTCGCATACGACATAGTCCTGATTGATGAGACTCGCAGCGGAGTGAACGTCAAGCTGAAGGTTTGGAGACAAACTCTGGAGTCTAAAGGGTTCAGGTTGAGTAGGACAAAGACAGAATATTTGGAGTGAAAGTTTAGCTACGGGAGCGCTCTGAGATAGGCGTGGAGGTGAGACTTGGTACTCAGGTCATTCCAAAGAATGAAGCTTCAAGTACCTAGGGTCTATTATCCAAGGGAATGGAGAGATTGATGTACAATGTGTATTGGGGCATGGTGAATGAAATAGAGGCTCGCATCTGAAGTCTTGTGCGACAAAAAGGTGCCACCAAAACTTAAAGGCAAGTTCTATAGGGCGGTGGTTATACCGACTATGTTGTATGAGCGGAGTGTTGGCTAGTCAAGAATTCGCATATACAAAAGATGAAAGTTGCGGAGATGAGGATGATGAGATGAATGTGTGGGCATACAAGGAAAGATAGAATTAGAAATGATGATATCCGGGATAAAGTGGGAGTGGCCTCGGTGGAGGATAAGATGATGGAAGCGAGATTGAAATGGTTCAGGCATGTGCAGAGGAGAGACACAGATGTCGCAGTGCGGAGGTGTGAGAGGTTGACAATAGACGAGTTTAGGGTAGAGGTAGGCCGAAGAAGTATTGAGGTGATTAGACGGGATATGGCGCAAGTGCAACTTATTGAGAACATGACCTTAGATGAGGTTGTGGAGGACACGAATTAGGGTACAAAGGCAGTAGGTAGTCGAGCGTAGTCCTACTTACTCTTACAAAATGATAGTTGTAGTGTTTTTACAGTAGGCCCGATTAGCCTATCACACTTATAGGCGCAGTATTGCTTTATAGTCTCCTGTAGCTTGATTTCTGCTGCTATGTATTCTTTAGTGTACTTTATTTATCTTATTTAGTTGTGTTAGCTACTTCTTCCTTTTGTTAGAATGCACTACCATGACGTATTCGATTTTGTTATCATCATGTTCATACTGCTTTAATTTCTTGTCTGAGTATAGAACCTGAACAAACAAACAAAAAAACGGTCTGGTGTATTAAGCTCCCGCTATGCACTGGGTCCGGGATGGGTCGGACCACAAGGGTCTATTGTACGCAATCTTACCACATATTTCTATAAGAGGCTGTTTCCACGGCTTGAACTCATGACCTCCTCGTCACATGACATCAACTTTACCAGTTAATTCAAGGCTCTTCAGTAAAAAAAAAAAAAAATAGAACCTGAACAGTAACCAAAAAACAGAATATATTTGTACCAACCTGTTGTCTCCAATGAGAAAGTGAGGCTCTAAGCAAAGAACCAAAGACAGAAGGGTCCAAGGGCTCATTAGTCATTTCCACTATCACACCACCATGATCATCCTCTTTTGCAGCTAATATTCTATCCATTTGTTCTATTTCCTTCTCCCTTGCGGCCTTGCCATTGCTGGAGTTGCAGAGCAACTCATTGCTGACCTTGTATTTAGGTAAATGCCGTACCTAATCTTGGTCATTTTTCCTTCAAATATTTTAAAAAATAAAAAATAAAGTTGGTTAGACTTGTTCAAAACTGTAAAATTACAAAACTAAAATAGAGCTTAATCTTGGTCAATTTGCCTTCAAAATTCACACAAAAAACTGGTTAGACTTGTTCAAAACTGTAAAATCACAAAAGGGTCAATCAAAGAAATTAAAATGGAGCTTAATCTTGGACAGTTTGCCTAAAATATTCACACACAAAAATTGGTTAGACTTGTTCAACACTGTAAAATCACAAAAAAGGTCATTAAATTAGAGCTTAAACTTGGACAAATTTGCCTAAATATTCACAGTAATTGGTTACATTTGGTAAAAGCTGACAAGATAGAACCTAATCTTGGACAATTTGCCTAAAATAATGACAATAATTGGTTAAACGTATGCAAGATTAATTTTTTAACAAAATGTTATACTAAAATAGAAAAATTGGTTAGACTTGTTCCAAGCTGTAAACTCACAAATGGGTCAATCAAAGAAATTAAAATAGAGCTTAAACTCACACAACTTGCCTAAAAAGCTGACGAAATCACCAAAGGGTCAATAAAATAAACCTAAAATAATGAAAATAATTGGTTAAACTTAGGCAAGATTAAAACTTTCACAAAATGGTATACTAAAACTAATGAAAATAATTGGTTAAACTTGGGCAAGATTAATTTTTTAACAAAATGGTATACTAAAAGTAGAAAAATAGGAAAAGGGTCACCTTGATTTTGGCATAAACTGAGTTTTTTCACCGGATAGCAAGAGAAGAAGTGACGTTTAGAGCATAAAAAAGAAGTTCTTTGATAGGTGGCATAGGAAAGAAAAGGAGTGGTAGTGGTGCCAAAATATGTATATTTGTTTTTAGTAGGTTAGCTGATTTGGTGGGATTGACAATTCAGGATAATTGCAGAAATCTGGATGTGATCAGAGCCTTGAGATATGGGTTGGAACTTGATGTTAGAGCCTTAGAGGGAGTCAAAAAATAATTTAGAAAGAAAGGGTGGAATGGTAGTGGTGCCAAACTCTTTAAGGGTGCGTTTGGTTCAGGTAAACACGAAAGGCAAGGAAATGAGTGAATGGAATTTCCTTTCTTATTGTTGTTTGATCTTATTTTTTTATTTCCTTTACCTCTTTTTTATTCCCTTTTCTTATTCCCCATTCCCTAGGTATTTGAATTCTCTTTCCCCACTCCGGACTCCCGACCCCGGACCCGGACCACTCAAAACCAAACATGTAGGGACAATCAGATAATATCTTTTCATTTCATTTTCTTACTGAATTCTATTCCGTTTACCCTGCGCGAACCAAACGCACCCTAAATGCCTACTAAAATTGAACCACACTTTTCTTTCTATTTAACACTTAAATAATACTCTAAATAGTTATCAATATGAATTGTGGTGAGATGGTTGGGGCAGTCCACTCTTAATAGTTATCTATATGAATTGTGATGGTAGTGACGGAACTTGCCCAAAATATTAAGGGGAGCGGTAACTACTAACTAAAATATTATAAATTGAAATTTAGAAGAACAAAATATAATTTTATTAAAAAATCAAATTAGCATCTACACAATAAAAGTATAATATATATAAAAGGAAAAATCTACCTATAATTAAAGTGATGCTCTTCGTTCTTTTAAAGACTTAAAATCATTAATAATTGAATCTTTCAGCTATCTCCTTTTCAATATAAATCATCATATTGTCAGCAAAAAATTCATCCTCCAATCTTGTTACGCAGCCTTGTCTTGATTATCTTCATTGCTGAAAATAATCTTTTTGTAGTAGACATAAAAATCGGAAGAGTTAAGATAAGGTGGATTATCCGGTCAATCAAGTAATATGTATTTGTCTTCCCTATTTTTTTTCAAAGCTTCACACAATTCAAACATAGTTGACAAGTTATTCAATTCTGGATGACTAACAACTTAAGAATAAAGTGTTGAAGTTGAAATCTCAAATTTGTTTTCTCTTGCTCACTAAAATCCACTAGATATAATTTCTCTACAATAGCACATATATCTTCCATATCAAATGCTTTGTAAATATCTTTAGGAACCAAACTATTGCTTAGCCTCAAAAGCTCAATTGTTTGCACATTAAACATGTGATTCAATTCCTGCAATTGTTGATCAATTGTAAAACATTGATATAGACCCCAATTGAGATAAGCTCTTCGAACTTCATCTCTTCGATTCACTTGATATTCTTAAATTTGGGGACGCTTTCCGGAGTCACGGGTCGGGGACCCGACCCGACCCGAAAAAACAGGGCCAGGGTCAGCTATTTTCTGACCCGAGAGCCACTCGATTTGAAAAAGCGGGGACCCGAGCATATGTAGGATTGGGTCAGGATCATAATTTTTTACCCTCCCGACCATAGCCCGACCCGACCTACAGCCCGACGTCGACCTTGTAAAATCGGGAAAAAAAATAATATATAGTTGTGGTTGGGTTAATAAAAATACATATATATAAGAAAACAAAGAATAAATTGCATGAGATGGAGTTAGTGTTAAAGTTGGATAAATAGATAGATAAAATGAAAATAAGAAAAAAAAACTGCACATTAACATGCACGTCCACCCCTTCCCTTCCCCCATTTTCATTTCCCCTCCAATTCTTGTCATTCCACCTCTCATAGGTTATAGAAAACTCTACACTTATACATTGTATTTACACACAAACAAAGTACATAGCATAAAGGTTAGAAAATCAGGAAAATAATCAAGTGAACAAGAAGGAAAAAATCAAGGGAGGAAGGAGAACAAAAAAATTAGGGAACACTAAGGAGCAAGGACCACTTGTAGCAACCGAACCACAATCCTTTTTCACACTTACAAGGTGAGTTTTCTCACTCAGAAATTCTTGGTAATATCCTTTATTTTAAGTTCAATACATGTTAGAATAAGAATTGAGTGTTGAAAAGAAATATTGAACTTTTGATTGTTTAGACAACTAGTTGCGTCATGAACTTTACGAATTGTTCTCACTGAGTTATAATTGTTAGAATTTGATGAAATTCGTAAAAATGGTACACCTCTCTATTATGATCATATAGAACCAAAAATAAGGTAAAATGGACATACAGTTTGAAAGTTATCATATTTCAAAGTTTCTGCCTTAGATTTGGCCGAAATTCGGAAAGGCATAATTACGAACTGTTTTTATTGAGTTTTACTTATTAGAATTATATGAAAATTTACATGGTTGTAAATCTCTCTGTTATGGACAGATATAGATAAAGATTTGTTAAAACGGACTTACGAGTTGAGAGTTATTGTAGTTTGAAGTTGCTGCCTCGGATTCATCGGAATCCAGAAGGGCAGGACGTTGAAACGTAAAACTGTACTAATCCGTGGGGAATATGAAAATTGGTGCTAAATAAAATTTCTATATATCTCTGTTGTGGACATTTTGAGACCTTACAGGGGTCTATACGACTTACGGATTGAGAGTTATCTCTGTTTAAAGTTTCTGCCTCGGATCTATCGAGATCCAGGAAGGGCAGCGAATAAAAGTGTAAAACTGTACCAAATGGTACAGAATATGAAAGGATGGTTCACATGGAGACGTGTAACTCTCTGTTCTAGTCGTTTTGAGATTTTATGGGGCTTGAACGGGTTTACAGATTAGGAGTTATGACTATTCTAAGATTGGGTTTTGTTTAATAAAAATTCTGCCGAAACAAATTTTATGTGGCTGTTTTGAGGATAAATTTGTGTTAGTTACCCAAAGTAGTTTTAAATGAAATTTGGTACAGTGAAAGATCCCCGTCTTACCTTAGTTTCCGCTTGAGAAACACCTTAGTTGGAGTTATGGTTAAAAAGTTATAATCGTTACAAGTATGAATGACAGAATGTTGGGAAAGAGAATATTATTTATTCGATCTTCTGAAAAATATGAAAATTGAATACGTGTTCACATAAATATATAAATATAAACATAATGGACCGGGTTGCACGCCGCAACAAAACGTAAAGTGAATACGTGTTCACAAATACGTAAATATAATGGGTCGGGTTGCACGCCGCAACAAAACGTAAAGTGAATACGCGTTCACAAATACGTAAATGTAATGGTCGGGTTGCACGCCGCAACAAAACGTAAAGTGAATACGCGTTCACAAATACGTAAACATAATGGATCGGGTTGCACGCCGCAACAAAACGTAAAGTGAATACGTGTTCACAAATACGTAAATATAATGGATCGGGTTGCACGCCGCAACAAATATGAAAGATGAATACATGTTCACCTATATATAAATATGAAAAGTGAATACGCGTTCACAAATATATAAATGTAATAAACATGTGGAAATGCAGGGGAATGTCTTAACGTATAATAGAGATAAAATGAAGTGTTAGTTAAACCGAGAATTTCCTATGAGGAGTTGTTGCATATTTAAAAATGTTGTAACCTGATATGTTTTTGCAATATGCTTATTACGTTATAATGTGATTGCGCTTGGAATATTGTGTTGTTACTTTGAATTGCAGGGTAAGTTTCTCACTCAGCCCCAGATGGTAGGGCTGACTCTTTATTTAACATGTTTCAGGAAAGCGTGATACAGGAAAGGCTCCACGCCAAGGCTAGCGATCGTCCCGCAGCCTCTTGTCATACCAAGTCCATTGCTTCGGGCTTGATATTCATCAGGTTCAGGATGTCAGTTCCAGTGTCTCGGAAAATGCCCGTGTTGAATGGTCTCCCTTCCAACTTAGAATAATCTTTGTCAGTATATCTAGGTAGAAACAATATTTGCACGAGCATGAGCTCGCGTTATGTTTTTAATAAAGTCATAAACAGATTTCTTTATTGTTATTTTTTTATTAATAACTCTGTATTTGAATATAAGTTCAAATTTCTAAATAAAGAGAATTAAATGGTGCTCCTGGTGGGAAATAATTGTCCAGGTGTCATCACGCCCTAAGTAAAGACTTAGAAAAAGTCGGGGCGTGACAGACCTGCCACTTAATCTATTTAATATAATTTATATTATTTTTCTTTTATTAATATTTACATGTTTTAAGAATATATATGATGTAGACTTTATTTTTTAATGTGAAACATAATATAGGGAGAGAAGAAAGTAGTTGTAAATTGGTGAAACTTTAAATGATCATAACTCTGCACTCGGACGTCCGTTTCACCTAATTTTTTTTATTTCGCGTATTTTTTCAAGACGGGGCCAGACGTTAAGAGTTTTGGCGCAGCCGATTCTCGAAAAACGTCTGTCTTGCCAATCAATTTCACTTTTCCCCCAAATCGATTACTAATTTTCTCTTTTCTTCATTAAAGATCTCGCGATATACAATAGATTTCATCGTTCAAACTTCGTGGTTATGTTTTCGAGAATGTCAATTCAAGTATTGGAAATTCAATTTTTTTTTAAAAAAAAGATTTGTTGGGTCCGTCCAAAATTCCCCCGTTTTGTTTTTGTTTTGTAGTAGTGCAGTGCACCCGAGGCCCGTAGGTCGTGGTCGAAATTTAAAAATAGGCCTGGTCGGGCAAGTAGAAAAAAAATCACCCGACCCGAGCTTTGGACAGGTCTAATCGAAATGGTACTTTTCAAGTGTCGATGTTGAAGCTATACAATTTTCATCTTTGGTGGAAGCTTTCCTCTTGAAAAATGCATCAATTTTCTTAAGTTTGACAATCGTACCACTCCTAAAAAATACATTAATCAATTATCAAAGATAACATCTAAATTTGAAAACAGAACTAAGTTAGAGAAATTCTACTTTTAAAGCCTTAATATGTTAATTTCACTCCTATAAGTCCAAAATAGCCTCGTATATGATGAAACAAACATAAAGTTGTAATCTTTGGCTGATTTAAAAGAAACCATATCAAGAATTACCATTAAAAATCATATAATGTATATTGGAAACAACATGTAATTGCTTATGATGCAACTATGCATCCAAGGCATACTAGATTTATGTTTTGTAGAAGAAAAGGAGACACAAATAAATAAATAAATAAATAAATAAATAAATCTTCTGCAGTTAAGTATTACCACAGATGGAGAGACGAGTGGAGAGAAATAGATTGTGAGAGAGTGGAGCCGTGCTGCGAGTGTGAGTTCGTGAGTCACTGGTGATGCCGAGAAAGTGACGGGATTTAGAGTTTTTAAATCGTGAATGGTATATAAAAAAAAAATCAGGGGGGCCACATCTCCCCTCCGCTCCTACCATAATCCGCCACTGTGTGATGGGATGGTTGGGTCAGTCCACTCTTAATTAGAAGTTGTGAATTTGAGCCTTTGGAATGAAAAAGAATATGTTAGGAGTCTGGACCCACAATGCTTCATTTAAACTTAATCGAGTCAATACGAATAACGAATACCAGATAAGAAATAGTAAAAAACCAAATAATTTCATCCATTTCCCAAATAATGGTATTTGGAAGGCAGCAATTGGTAGCATTCGCCTTAATATGATTAAGTAAAATTAGATAGGAATTTTAATATTAAGTAGGAATAAGCAGAGTTAAGCAGTACTAAATAAGAAGAACTGAAGATTAAGAAGAAAAAGAGTCAGATTAAGTATTACTTAAGTAAGTAGCATTAAATAAGAAGGAACGAATAACAAGATTAAGTAATACTCCAACAAATAGTGTTAAGTAAGATTAAGTAGCGTTGGTTTAAGTAAAATATATCTAAAAGAACTTATTCAGCTTTTAAATACATTTAGGGGTGCTTTTTAAAATCTTGACAAAATAAGCTAAGTAAGATTAAGCAGCGTTAAGCAACATTTCATTAGTTCTAAGAGATAATTTGAGCAAGTTTTTAATGATAAGAGCCTATTTGAGATCAAAATTGAACTGTTTTTCATAATTGAGGGCATATTTAGTTCAAATTCAAGACTTTGCTGGATTTCCAGTACTTAAGGGTCCCACCAGAGTCAAATCAAACGTCTAAAATGGTTCAGTTGTACGATATTCCCCTGTCATCGTCCACACTGAATGATCCAAATTCCTTTATATATATAAAGGATGAATTATTTCAACACTCCACTTCCCACTCAAACCTTTCACACACTCCACTAAAACAAACCCTAATTCATTATCATAATTTGATTAATTGATAAACAAATTTCGTTAAATTGGCTAAAATGGAGGTTACTGTGAAGGAAAATCAATTATTTGTGGTTTTATCGATTTCGGAGGTTTCATCTACTTCGTTTACTAAGGACGAACCGGTTTTTGCTCGGTTCGGTTCGGGTTCTGGATTTCCAGAGCTCCGATTTGGCCAGGAGTCGGAATCTAGTGCCGACATTGTGATCGATCTTCGAACTGCACAGGTATATATTTGAATTTGCATATACAAATCCAATTCGCATGAGAAAATCGAAATTAGCTTACGATTTCTGATTAGTATTTACAGGCATCTCGCAAATTGAAATTCGCATGTTATGAGATACTAGTTAGAATTCTGTTTAATTTGGTAGTATTTACGCTTGAATAGAGGCATTGTCTGACCTCTGGTTCTGTGTTTGTATTTCCAGTTATTCAGGCTAGGACCTGCAGAGTCTGTGTGTGTATCTGGAGCTGTTGAAGACAGTAAGGAGGTACCTGCTGATAGCATAATATAATTGATGTTTGGACAGACTAGTCTTTAAGCTGCTAATAGTCAGAATGCTTTGAATTCCTGCTTGCATGAGGAGGATTTCTAGAGATACTATACCGTCTACAGAGATGACAATTTTTTTATTGTTGAATGCTGCATATGTATTTAATTTTATTTGAATGAAAGAACAAATCTAATTGGCTGATAGGCATAAATATAAGCTAGCATGAAATTAGAGCAGTATCAAATGATTATCTACTAAAGGTTTACCAGCTTCATTCTCCTTAAGTCCAACTCTATGGCTGAAATCATGTAATAGTGCACATTTGTGTCCATCTTTAATATTGAAGATGAGTGCAGTGTGTATGTGTGTGTGTGTGTGTGTATTTTACTGTTGTAACTTCATCTTATCCTGTTATAGGGAAAACTAAAGGTGCAACTTATTTATATTTTATTGGAGTTAATATCGTTAAGTTTGTTGCTGTCATATTAAAATCCTACGGCATTGACTTTGGTCTTTTGAACCAGAAAGCCTATTCCAGGGGAATCTCCATTCAATTTAAAAACGAGGAGGAAAGTAGGGCCTTCCATTGTGCATTTGAGCAATGGAAGACAGAAGTGATTGTTCAAGGTCTGTTTTGACATATCTATTATTACTCTAAAAGTTAATTGGTACATCTTGTGGAGTACAGTCACATTCTCTTCATTGATTGCTTCAGTAGTTCCTGATTTCTGACTGAGATGCTATTGATGACTTTTTTTAGTGGAGTACTGTCTTCTGGTCATGATAATGTGGAACAAGATAAATGTTAAGTACTCTTAATGATAGTGGATGTGCTTTAGAAGGAGATTTTTGTGTTGCTTTCTCGATTTCTGTGTGATAAGGTTTAATCTGCATTCTTAGTTTCTGTGTGATAAGGTTTAATCTGCATTCTTAGTTTCTGTGTGATAAGCTTTAACTGTGGATACTAAATTGTGAATGACCGACCAAATGACTATTGAGGTGTTGTTGGGGAAAAAACGTTTGACCAGCTTGCTATTGAACTATTGTTGAAAGAACTTATGCTTTAATTGATGTTCATTTATAACAGTTGTTTCATCTCTTCCACTCCTTTAAGTTGTTGAAACTTTGAAATTTTTGTTATGCATACGAAGCATCAGTTTTTAGGAGAATGAATATTTTATTGGGAATTTAAGAGTAGTAGAATGAATTAGATAGACCATTAGTTACTCTCATGACATGTTATAATGTACTATAAGACTTTTAATTTGTAGCATTAGTGTTATCATCATTGTCTATTGTCCGCATGATCTTAGCCGTGGTAGTCCACATTATTGATAGTTGTCTTGAATTTAGATATCATTTTTCTTTAATTTGTCCTACTCTGTGACATAAATTTGAGTCATAATTTTTAGCCGAAAAATTAATTTGTGGGCTCTGTTTAGCTTACTAGGAAGTCAATATAAAGTTCAGAAATGTCTAGATTAATCTCTGCGTATACATATTTGTTTACTTGTGTAAGTAACGTTAATTCTTTCGTAGTTTCGGAACATACCAACCTGTAATGCTCTTACTGATCGTCAAAACGAAAGAAAGAAGAAACCGATACATTTCTTGTCAAAAACTTAGAATATGGTATGTTAGTTGCCCATTTTGATGTAAGTTACTGCATCTAAGAGCATATTTATTCTTTCTCTCTTGTCTGAATGTTTCAGCTACTATTTGGAGCTAAATAGTAAATACTGTGCAATCAATTTTAAGATATTGAACTCATGATTCAGTCCATTAGTAGCAATAGGCTAATAGAATTTTGAACATGATCTTGAACAACAATGCTGACAAAAAAAGTGTAACTTATCCAAAAAAATAAATTAAAAGAGAAGAATAATAATTGTAACTTCTACAAGTTCTTTCAGGGTCTCCTCTGCCAAATGGAGCAGTATCAACTTCAACAAGTAAATTTGATGAAAAAATTGAGGCATCTTCTGCTAAAATGTATTTCCATTACTATGGGCAACTATTGCATCAGCAAAATATGTTGCAGGATTTTGTAAGGACAGGTAATGTTCTGAACTTTGGTCTTTTCTGTGGTTTCGCTTGTATCGTGACTTACAACTTTTTAAGCCTGTTAGCTATGAAATGCTTTTTCCAATATTTCAAATACTGAAATAATTATTTGCAATTTTTTTCTAAACAGAAGTTATTTGCAAATAGTAACTTGGACATGATGTTATGGGTTTCAAGTAAAATCAATGTTTAAATATTTATCTAATGGTGTATTTCAAGTGTATTTTATCAAATCTTCAACTTCAACTTACAAATCTTCAGTTTTGACAAACACTTTTCCAAGTGAAGTTCATGTCAAACACCAACTTCAACGTGCACAAGCTTTTTTCAACTTCATGTACTAACATTCTTTTTACAATTTCAACTCAGAATACTATTTAAATGTGTACTATTTGTCACCGAGGCTCATATGTATCATGAGAGGTTTGCACACTCATTTTGTCCTAGAATGTTTTGAACTGTTTGGCCATTTGCATTTCTTAAGAAGGAACGGAGTCCAACATTCTAATTTCAATTATGGGAAAGTTGACATGGTAAATATGAAATTTTCAGGAACATATTATGCTGCTGTAATTGAGAACCGTTCTGATTTTCTTGGTCGGGTAGTGGTTGATGTTGGAGCTGGTAGTGGTATTTTGTCATTATTTGCAGCTCAGGTTATCTTTTTGTACCAGTGCATGAGGTTTTATTGAATAATATGAACCATATCTTAGCCGTTTCCACTGATATTTGTCCTCTGTATTTTTTCCTTCCAACTCCCTTCCCCTTTGACAAAAACCCTCTCAGGCTGGTGCGAAGCATGTTTATGCCATTGAGGCATCTGAAATGGCCGAATATGCTAAAAAGCTTATTGCAGGAAATCCTTCATTGAATGAGAGAATTACAGTAAGTGTACCTTTCGTCATTCTGGTGTCTCTCAGAAAAAGTTATACAATATAGTCCTTCAGTGTCTTGGCTGCTAAGATTGCTCATAATTATTGGTTTTCTCTGTTCTATGATTGTTTAGGTAATCAAAGGAAAGGTTGAAGAAGTAGAGTTACCCGTGAAAGCTGATATCTTAATCTCTGAGCCAATGGGTAAGCTTATATATTTCAATGGGATATAAAACTTATGTGATAGGCCAATGTTGATTGTATACTTTAAGAATGCTGCAAATTTTGTTAGAAATTGTAGTAAATCCCCTGGTTGACAGCTAAAGTTCTTTCTGGACATTAGTATGGATATGTATCAAAATTTGATTGATTATTTGGAAAATAAAAGATATGGCGCTGCATGTTATCTCAGAATCCAAACTAACCACAATCCAGTAATTAGCTGCTCCAAATGAAACAAGTCTAAACCTGCTGGGTGTGTGATTCGTTGATTTTACATTGCAGGTACTTTGTTAGTTAATGAAAGAATGCTGGAGTCTTATGTGATTGCAAGAGACCGATTTCTAGTTCCAAATGGAAAAATGTTTCCTGGAGTTGGAAGGTAGTTTCTTTCTTGTCAGCAGTTAGACTTTTGACGAGCCTTGCCTTGTCAAATCATTCAAGAAGTTAGTAGTTTGCTTATGTGGTTCTTTGCTTCTTATAGTTGTTCTTCCCGGACTCAGGTGCTTTACTTTTCTCCAACCATAAAGTTGACACATTATTTTTCAGCAGATTTTTGTATCATAGACTATTTTCTTTCCAGCACAAGTTTCCTTCCGTGAATCATTTAGAAGTTCGGATTACAATGATATAACTTAAATTGACCCGCACAATTGTGGAAGCTCAAGTTGTCTATTTTATTCTCCTTTTTACCTGAGATGAGCTTTCAAGCTCAATTCTCAGTGTGTATCCATGAATATGTTTCAATGCTGCTGCCCACTTCTCCTTCCAAACAATTGCTCCTCTTAGCCTCATGTTTACGTGATTATTCTTTACCTTATTTCAGCCTTGCTATCTCTATCCATTACTTCTAATTGATTTTTATGTTCATAGTAATATGATCCAGGTATCCAAGCTGCCTCTTTCCAAAACCCAATCTCCGAATGAAAAACCTTTTCCTTTCTTTTTCAATTGCTTTCACTTGTGTTTCAAACTAATTTGTTAAAAGAAACATTTCCTTCCACTTCCTCTCTCAAGCCTCTCTTGAGTTTGTGATACATAAACTAGTATGTGATAGTTTCATTTTTTTTACTTTGTGGTTTATCATATGATTTAATTTTCCAAATTTCAGCTCATGGTTCTTTTATTTTGTAGAATACACATGGCACCATTCAGTGACGAATATTTGTATATGGAAATTGCAAATAAGGTACATTTGCTTATAGCACTGTCTTCTTGCTATCTAGGTCCATCTCTAAAACATTTTTAAAAAAACTGGGGCTCTTCCCCTCTGGAATAGGATGGTGGGTGCTATACAATAGAAGTTTGATTCACAAAGAATGTTGCCACCTAGCTAAAGGCTTCATCCATAGATGCCTCATTTCCAGATGGAAAGCCACTTGGCACGTGTTGCATAGTCGTGCCTGACACTGTCCTGAGAAATTATTTCAGCAACATGAAAGTTTCCCCAGTAGTAAGCGAGCCTTCTTTAATCAGGGAACAACAGCATTAATAATTAAATTACAAATCAACAAGTCTGGTAAAGTAAAAAGAGAAGGAACAATTAACAATTTATATAGGATAATGGTCTGTTGCAGAATGCGGATGCTAAGATAAATTTGCGGTCATACAAGATTAGATTAAATAAAAAAATGATACATTCTCCAGAAGGTGCAAGTAGCACACATTGAGGATAAAATGGGAGAAAATGCTTGAGAGGGTTTGATTATGTCCCCGTCGACCTATAGATGCACCTGTCCATAAGTGTGAAACTGTGAATGAAGGTGTTAAAAGAGAAAGGGATAGATTTAAAATTACATGGAAGGAAGTTGTCTCGAAAGGATTACATATCTTTTGAATCAATGTGGATTTAGCTAAAGATACACAATGTAAGCAAAAGATCCATGTAGGTGATATGGACGGGTTGGGAATAAGTTTTAGACTTGTGGTAGAACGTCTGTTATTATTATTATTATTACTATATATATATATATATATATATATATATATATATATATATATATATATATATATACATACACACACACACATATATACATTAAATGAGAAGTGAAGATTCATATAATCGACCCTAATTTATTTAGGACTAAGACAGTTGTTGTTTATAGGATAATCGTTCTAGGACATGAATGATAAGCTAGAGAGAGAGAGTGATCATGAAGATGGAATCATCATTGGGCTGTGGGGACATTATGATTTAGGGAAATTTGTTGTGTGTAGTGATGAAATGATTCCTGGGCTTTTTTTTTATAGAAATGATTGCATGTTTGCATTGTTTTGCATGTTAGCTTCATAACTAACCAATTTTGCCACTTAGCCAAAGGCGTGCATAGATCCATAATCCATTTGTCCAAGTAAAAATATACCTTTCCATGCAAACCACTTGTCCCAAGTAAAAATCTTTTGAAATGTATACAATGTCACCGGCAATTAATATTGTTGGAAAAACAAAGGGAAAATTGACAATAAAAAATAATATATTTATGAGTAGATATACATGGGGCTTTGAAGGATGAATATGTGGCTTATCATTTGGGCTATTTATAGGATATCATGGTGGCCTCTAATCTGCCAAGTTGAATAAGTTCTTTACCACTTGTCAAGGCTATTAGCCACTTGGCTTTATTTATGCCAAGCGTATGTGGTCTTTCGCCACTTGTTCAAAGCCTCCCATGCATGAAGCTTTCTAGACATAAATCTTGTGTATGGATGCCACATTTCTCATGCACACGCCAATGTC
Source organism: Przewalskia tangutica (assembly GCA_029844215.1). Classification (NCBI taxonomy): domain Eukaryota; kingdom Viridiplantae; phylum Streptophyta; class Magnoliopsida; order Solanales; family Solanaceae; genus Przewalskia; species Przewalskia tangutica. The sequence continues at coordinate 24,693,846 of CM056729.1, read as the reverse complement.
CAAAAAATTTATTTCCCATTAGTGTCTAAAAATATTATCCATTGAAGGATTATTTTTATTTATGGAGATGGAATCTTATAGTAATGACCCTGCTCAAATTTTACCTCGAAAAAGAGGTTAATTTGACTTTTACTTTGTCATACAGGCTATTTTTTGGCAGCAACAGAGTTATTTTGGGGTTGATTTGACACCCTTGCAAAGATCTGCATATGAAGGATACTTTTCTCAGGTCAGTCTCCTACATATAAGGAATTTAATGACTTGGCCTCTGAATTATTCACTTTGACTTATAAGCTTTTAAACAGTCCTAGTTGTTTTACTAACATAATCCCGTGTTGTTCGTGATTTTCATGTTGTTTTGTTACTGGAATTCGTGAATGTGCAGTCTATTCTAGGAAAAAGTTCATATTTTAGGCATCATTTTATAAACGCCTATTTTGTTGGACAGTCAAATTATCAGTTCTTAGAGAAGGTAGAAAATAAACAAACTTATGTTCGCATAATTTCTTAATCAATGTTGAAATTGATGGTTCTTAATTTTACGTACTGTGTTAAGAAGCATCTTTCAGCATCCAAGTTGAATTTCATTGTCAAAATCATAATTGTATGTGCTGAACCTACCCCTTCCCCACTCCGATCTCCTTTATTTAGTTTCCTGAATTTGTACGAATGGTTTGTCAAACTTGTACCAAGATGAGTTAGCTTTAGATTCACTCACTTTTTTGGATGTTCATGTTCTTTGCAGCCAGTGGTTGATGCTTTTGATCCAAGGTTATTGGTGGCTCCTGCAATATCTCATGTGATTAACTTCACTTCAATAAAGGTATCACTAGAAAATTCATTCTGTAGGTCGTAAATTAGAGTTGGGGGAGACATTCTTTATTCCATGTATGTTTTTCTCGGCGAGTAAAGGGAATCCTACATATTCGATGTAAAGGAATCTAAGATAGTTTTCTAATGCAAAGAAAAACGTTTATTTCACAAGGAAAGAAACGCATAATCAGCAGACATACAAAGTTAATGGAAGCAAAAGGCCTAAATTAGTTTTTCCTTCTGCTTTTGAGGATAATTAACACTATATATGTGCTTTGATGTCTCTTAAAATGAACAAAATTCCTACTTTGTGCAGTGAGTGGTTGATGTGGGAAAAATAGGTGGTGGAATTACTCATATATACTAGCCAGAATTTCTTGAAACATCGCTGGGTGAAATGATCTTTTTCTACATATATATATTACAGGAAGAAGATCTATATGAAATTGAGATCCCATTGAAGTTCACATCTTCTGTTAGCACTAGAATTCATGGGCTTGCTTGCTGGTTTGATGTACTATTTAATGGAAGGTAAACATTTGTATCTATTGCATCCTTGGCGCTGGGACTTCTTTGTTGCTACTTTGGAGTAAATTGCATCATTTCTTTCCGCAGCACTGTACCGAGGTGGCTGACCACTGCTCCTGGTGCACCTACAACTCACTGGTATCAACTTCGGTGTGTATTGTCACAGCCACTTTATGTCATGCCAGGACAGGAGATAACTGGCCACCTTCGCCTGGTTTCCCATAAGGCACAAAGTTATACCATTTACCTAACATTGTCAGGTAGGTTTTTATGATTGTTGTTTGTAGCATTTGAATCATGTCTTGTTGATCTCTTTGTGCTGTGAAGTCAAATTTGCTGATAGATCTCTTCAAGAATCTAACATATTATTGATCAATTTAAATAGCTACTGTTGGAGATATGCTCCAAACGTCATCTGGAAAACTTGATCTGAAGGAACCATATTACCGAATGTCCCAACCACAGGCATACTCGTTGGCACAAGATCAACAACCTACTCAGCTATTACAAACGCAGGTATTGCTGACTTTTCTGTCGTAGTGATTAAATAATGGTTTCCTTCTCCCCCATATCTAACTTGCCTGATTTTAAGCTGTAAGTTTCTCAAAGGATTTCAAATTGCTACTATTTTTTGAGGCGCAACAAAGACTCTTTTTAAGATTATATCTAACTGCACCTTGATGTAAGTGGTAGTGTTGGGCTTTAAATTTCTGGTTGTTGAGCTACTTGAGCTTGAGTAGGTTTACTCTCAACCTAATCCCTTGGCTTTGAAGAGCCTCCCTCTGACCTGTTATCGGTTGGTTTGCCTATATATTTAGATATTTTGAGGAGCACTCACTGGAAAAACTACTAGCAATTTAGATATTTTTTTTCTAGCTTTTAGTAGATTAGTATGAAATATCCAGTATTTGTAGGATCATGCTATTAATTTTACCATTATTGTTCTGTTATTGCTCAGTTGGAGTCTTGAAGTGAATGCTCAAGCCGCATTTTTTTCCTTGGAACAGGACATACTAACACAATCCGTGGATCAAGATGGATCTGTCCCCGTGCAACAACCTTCTCCAAATTCTGGAGCAGAGCTACATTCACTCTGATGGTGATATCCAAGTTAAGGGACGTGCATCTAGATAATCTCCTCTCTGTTGTATTATTAGAGTGCTTGGCAAAGCTAATGCAAAATTTTAGTCCTGCCAAGTTCTGACTTATCCATTTCTCCCGAGTCGATTGCTTGTAAATCGTTGCTCTTTCATGTACTATTTATTATATTTCATTAGCACTTTCAACCTGACCCTGTAGGATGCTTTTGTATCCAGCTTGATATAAATGGCTATTTCAGCTTCAGCTTTGCTTGCCTCTGATGAACCCTCTCTTTGCCGGATCTACAGGTTGGACACGTATCATGTCACCTTTTTCCCTGTGTATAAATATTAAAGAAATTATGGAACTCGCTTTTTCTTTTCCTTTACACAATCTCCAAATGCAACTAAACTAGAATGTAAGGAAATTTTCTCACTGTATACACTGAAATAAGAAATTGGTTCAGGCGATTTACACGTAAGGGACATGACAGTAGCCCGTTGGAAAAATAAAAACTGGGAACAGGGACCTTCAACTGTAGAATTTAGGAAAACTAGTATGTGAAGTTGTTGAGCGTTTTTTGGCTTTGCTTTATTATGGTGTATGTGAAGATCACAACTAGACGTTTTACAATATTTTTTAGGTGATCGGATAGGTTAAAGAAACACTGTTAGTATATAAAAGTTGAACACATAAGTAATACCCATGGATAGTCCTGGACTGAGCAAATTTGGATTCAATTGCTGGAATAGTGTTTTTCTCTGATGGTGATCATCGTAAAGGACAATATTAAAAAATCTAACAAAGTAGACTAGAGAATATTCACACAAGGAACAAAAAATACAAATGTAGTAGTTACACAATAAAGTAATTATATACATAAAAACAACAATAAAAAAGTAATTATAGACATAAAAATCAAAAATACAAATGTAGTAGTTACACAATAAAGTAATTATATACATAAAAACAACAATAAAAAAGTAATTATAGACATAAAAATAAAAAAGTGATTATAGAGGTCTAACTGAACTCCAAAAATTAGCTTATAGGTTGAGGATTATAGGTTGAGGATTGTTTAAGTCAATTTACGGAGACCAAATTTTCCATTCCTAGCCGATGTGGGACACTTAACAACCCCCGGGACTGGACATCTGGAGCGTGAACAATTTAATAAGAAGACCTCCAACATCGATAAACCACAAATTGGATGGGTCTAGCTCTGATACGATATAAAGAATGAATCGTGGGTCTAACTTAACTCAAAAGCTAGCTCATAGGATGAGGAGTGTCCAAGTCCATAAGGAGACCAAATTTCCCATCGAACATTCAACATATATACACACACATACATATTACTCTCTTTTAATAAATAAGAAGTGCAAATCAGAGGATTATGTAGCCATTTGCTTTCTCCTCGCTTAAGAAACTGTAATATGAGTGAGGCATTCTCAAGGATGGTGGCAACAGTGGGCCCTGATAATAATCAATCGGCATTGCCAAGGATGGTGGCTGTGGCGGTGCCTGATGATAATAGTCATCTGGCTTTGCCGAGGATGGTGGCGATGGTGGTGGTTAGGGGTGTACATTTTCGGACCGGATCGAAAAACTGGACCGGAGGATTCCGGTCCGGTCCCCGGTCCTTCAAAATGTGGGATTCGGTTTTCCGGTCCGGGTAGGGTAAAAACCGGAATTTTCCGGTCCGGGTAGGGTAAAAATCGGATTTTTTCGGTCCGGGCCGGAATGGACCGGTTTTATTTATTTATTTATTTTTTAAATTGAATTATCAATACTGAAATTGACATTCTCGGACACATTACCACAAAATTTGAACGTTGAAATCTATTGTATATCGCGAGATATATAACTTTGAAAATGGAAAAAACGTAACGATTTGGGAGAAAAGTGAAATTGATTCCAACCGGTCCTCGGTCCGAAAAAATCCCGATTTCAGTTCCAGTTCCGGTCCGGTGTACACCCCTAGTGGTGATTCATAATAATCATCTGGCAAAGGTGGGGCAGAGGGAATATTCTCATTTGTCCATGTTGGCCCTGCTGATGGAGAAATGCTATTTGCATAACAAGAACCATAACTACAATTACCATACTGGCAATGGTAATTATAACATGAGTTTCTTCCATGTGCACAACAAGGACCAAAACTGGTAGTATTACCCTGGCAACATCCATGATGATTATGACTATGATTTATAGTAGCATGACCACCACAGCATGATGAAGAAGCAGAACAAAGTCCACTACCATGAGAATGATCTTTTTTCACATTGTTGGTGGTAGTTTCCACAATTTTGTCACTAGGGCCATTTCTTGATTCCCCTTTGAAAGTCACTTTAATGGTTTTGGTCACCTCCACACTTTTAACACTGGAGTCATCAGAATATTTCTCCAGTTGTACCATAATGTCAGGATCATTCAGTGGATCAATCACTTTCAGTCGTGGGATAATCTTAACATCTTTTTCACACCAAAGTTCTGCTTCTCTCCCAACCTTTTCAAGCTTGCTTAGGATATTTGCAGAGTCTACTTTGCCTGAGATGATTACTTTCCCATGTTCTTGATCAATTTTCACTAAACAGACCCCCTTGAATCTTAGGAGCTCGTTTTTTAGTTTCTTTTCGCAATTTTTGCAGTGTACTCTCATCCTGAGAGCAAAGGTGTTGAAAGGATGTGACATTGTTTTAGTTCTGACTTCTGTATCAGCAAATTTGTATAACTTTGTTTTCGCGTTTCTTCAAAAAATAATCCTGGGGTAAAGAAAGGCAAGACTAGTTGAGAAATGGCATTACTATAACTGATTTTTTTTAAAACTTAAAATTGAAAGATGGATCGCGATAAAATTCAAGAAGCTAAATACTTAAGAAGCATACCTTCTTTCAATGTCTCGATATACATCAAAGAGATAGAGGACGATGGTGAGAGTTTTGAATTGCTTTTAATTATATATAAATGAACATGAATGAGGCAAGCGAAAATGGTGTTTATAATTGACTATTTCCACCAACTTAATTATAATTATCTAAATAACCAGGTAAGTCTACTATTGCAATCACATGAATTTTTGTGACATAATCCTCGCTTAAGTGTTTCTAAATTGACTATGTTTGTTTGTTTCCACGAAGTAATGAAATCAGTTAATATACTCCAAACTTTAGAAGATAAAAAAAAAGTTATCAAATCAGTTTAGTCTTCCTTTGATTTATCTAAAATATATGCTGGGAAAGTAAGGAAATCTTTGCAAGTGATTCGGCTCCTCTCCATTTTCCCGATCAATGGGACAGATGACACATTTTAATATCAACTTAGATTCAATGATACCGAGTCAGGACTAGCTTTCACCTTAGGAATTTAAAACAAATATTGACAAGTGTTTCTAAATTATGACCTTAGCTTAGAGAAGTAGTCCTCGCTCAATTCTCATAAAACATCTATTAATAAATAAGAATATTTTAGTAAACTTGTATTTATTGATTTCTTAAGTGCGTGATTTTAACCAATGCTGCTCTTTTGAGTGCGCACAGGGTAAACCCCGGACTGACGCAATAGCCTGCAAACCACGTCAGCCAGTTAAACCACACTTGGCAAGGGTGTGAAGGTGCCCCCAAGAGGCGGGCGCAGGGACGTTACTCGGGTTTGAACTTGTGACTGCTCTCCTACACCAATGAGGATCACTCTCAAGCACTAACCTGGTCTAGGGCTTCGGATAAGAGTTTCCCTTATTAATGGTTATTAAAGTTGTAACTGCAATAAATTTGGGAGAGTGTGAGTACTTAAAGTTAATACTAAAGGTAAAATTGCAGAAAAAATATCTCTTGATTAAAAATTACTACACGTCTGGCTTTTCTTGAACGAATTTGATGATCCACTACACCCTCTTTAAATTCACTCAATTGTTGTTTCAATTCGG